>CM072997.1:282516346-283716346 GCA_037038555.1 Rhynchonycteris naso
ATTACCATATTGCTCTGCTTGCCTTCTCTTTTGTATGTCCAATTATTTTTGTAGTGCTTATAAAATTAAAAGCAAAGTTTGTACAGAATTCTAAGAAACTTTATTTTGCTGAAGTCCAACTCTAGCCGGGAGTTGAGTTTTCATGCCATATGTTTTATATTTTATACACTTTTGACTCTAATGAGACTGGCATCGCCATGTGAGTCATGCTGGTGGATAGGATGTGTGTGTTTGTGTTTATGCTCTGTAGGAGGGTTCTGGAACATGTGTACTTATTACAATCATAAAAATCTATTAAAACATCTTGATAAGGAACTTTAAATATGTAAACTATCCATTAAAAAACCCTTTAGAGAGAAATTCCTTAAAGAAAACATGATGAATGAATGTTTATCTTTTAAACATTACACTATTGGATTAATAACACATGATGAAAATGCTAACTAAGCACCGTTGTCTTTGGCTGGTGAGCTTTTCCTTTGTGTGTATTTTGAATTACAGGTTTTCCTTTGGTATATCAATCTGACGTGTGTGTGTGTGTGTGTGTGTGTGTGTGTGTGTGTATGACAGAGACAGAGAGAGAGACAGAAAGAGAGAGACAGAGAGAGAGGAACAGATAGGGACAGACAGACAGCAGGAAGGGAGAGAGATGAGAAGCATCAATTTTTCATTGCAGCACCTTAGTTGTTCATTGATTGCTTTCTCATATGTGCCTTGACCAGGGGGCTATAGCAGACCAAGTAAGCCTTTGCTTGAGCCAGTCAGTGACCTTGAGCTCAAGCTGGTGAGCTTTGCTCAAGCCAGATGAGCTCGTGCTCAAGCTGGCGACCTCAGGCTTTGGAACCGGGTCCTCTTGCATCCCAGTCTGACTCTATCCACTGTGCCACTGCCTGGTCAGGCCCAATCTGACTTATCAAGATTTTAATGGATTCCTAAATGCCTTTGGGGGTTCTTTTTTTATTTTGTGAAAAAAGTAATATCTTAATACAGAACAAATGAAAATAGCTTGTGCATATCAGGAACTCTGCTAAATTCTATGTGCATTATTTTATTTAATCTTTATACTACCATATGAATTATATGATTTTTTTTCTTTTTTATATATGAGGGAAACTGCAACTTGGAGATATTTGTTAGCTTGCATAATTTAAAAGTAAGTGGTGGAGCTGGGGTTTGGATCTGCCTTCAAGACTTGACGTTCTTATCTGCTGTGTTATATTTGGTTTACTGTGTTGGTTCTCACTGCCACATACACTCATGCATGGTCACTCTGCACTGTGGACGAGGAAACGTGCTGTACTTCAGAAGCACAAAGATGATTAGATCAGGACATGTCCCGTCCCTCGCAGTGAAGGAACTCCCACCTACTAGGGCACGTAGCCGCTGAGAATAAGAACTGTGGAAATAAAAAAAGCATGGCTAAATCTGCCTGGGATTAAGACAGAGAAGCATCAAGTTAACTTCTCAGAGGAGTTGGGTTTAGCTTAGCTGGCATAGAAGGGGAAAAGAAAATACAGGAAGTGAGGACAACAAAATGGTGGTTTTGCAGATGCTGCAGAGACCAGATTTGGAAAGACCTTGGATGCCTGGTGAAGAAATTTTGAATTGTGAAGAACCATTAGAAGAGTTTAAGCAGTAATGGAATTAGGTTTGCTCCTCTACAGACTTATCTAGTAGCCATGTGGGAATTTGTTACAATGAGAAAGAGTGAACGCTCTCAGGACTTCATGGTCTAAGTCTTCTTGTGAATCGAGTAGAGGTAGAAAATCCTGAGTATCTGAAATTTCAATTTAATATTAGAGTTGTAGAACATTGAGTTGGTTTTTGGAGTCCAGACTATATTTTCTCATGTCCCCAAATCAGAAACAGTTTTTATAGTATATTTATTAAATACTTATTTCAAAATTGACTGAATTTGGAATTTAATCAACCAGAAACTTTGACATTCCAGAAACAAATTTGTTCATAACAAATACCTAGATATGCTTGTTTTATCTTTTCACCTAGCTGTTAACCTCTGCAATGACGTTGAAACTAAATAAAATATATACAAACTACACACAAATATATACAAACTATACACACACACATGCCTATACAACAATTTACCACTCACTTGTTTATACTAAATCCTAAGTAACTATAGGTTTACAAATTAAGATCTTTAAATCTTTATGGACAGATGACAGCCTTCTTACTATAAGAAGAATATAAATGTATTAAATCTAAAGCTTTTTGAAAAGTTAGTAGAATGAAAAGTTCCATCTAGTTATAAAATATCATATCAGCTGATATACCAACCCCAGATAAAAGATTTATAACATTAGCCTAATTCAAGGATCTACAGACTTTTTCTGCAAAAGCCCAATTAAATATTTCTGGTTTTGTGGACCGTAGGTTTTATGTTGTGATGACTTCACTCTACCATTGTTTAGTGGAAGCAGCCATTGCCAATATGTAAATCAGTGAGTGTAGCTATGTTACCATAAAACTTAATTTTACAAAAACAAGTGGTGAAACAGATTTGGCCCACAAGCCATAGTTTACTGACTCCTGCTTTATAGTTTCATTTGTTTGCTTGCTTGCTTATTTTTGATTCTTAATTTTATTATAAGATAAAGGGTAACACTGAATGATACTGTATTTTGTCCTAGTACGTGCTTAATGCAAGCATATTGGTATTCAATGTTTTCTCAGTGACCTTTTTTCCCTTCAGCAACATAGATTAGTTTTATATTTGGTAGAACCATTTGTATTATTTTTTTTTGTTTTCTTTTTAATATTCTCTTTAGTTTGAAACCAGTGAAACAGTTTTCCATGGTATTTTTACTCTGGTTTTTTAATTTTAATTCTTCCAGGTATTTACTTAAACAGAGAGACAGTCCCATCAAAAGTCCAGTTGAGTGAGGTGCCAGAGCTAGACTGCTGTTTTCCAGATGATGTTGTTCACCTGGTGGCCCTTTCTTCTGCCTCCCAGATGCTGACTGTGCCTGGGCTCTCCTCTCCCCATCCTTTCCGCCTTTCCCCACTCCCCATTTCCGGGTTCAAGTATAAAATTTTGAATGCTTTATTAGCATACAGTAACATTTTTTCTTAGGAACACTAACTTATTTGAGTCCCTATAACTGGATGGATAAAAAAAATGATATTTTACTTTATTCCATCATTTAAGATTTGGTATAAGTGGAATATTGTTTTCCTTTAACATAAAATATGAATGACACAGTGCAACCAGTGCTTTTAGTTTAAACCAAATTTCACTTCTTTCATATGATCTTTTCTTATCACCCCATCCTGGGACTGATATATATTTTCTTATTAATTTGTATCCTTTTTTAAAAAATTTATTGATGTTTTAAAGAGAGAGGAAGGGAGAAAGACAGACACAGAGAGAGAGAGAGACAGAGTAAGAGAAAAACATTGATTGTTCCACTTATTCATGTTATCAATGGTTGATTCTTATATGTTCCCTGACTGGGGATTGAACCTGCAACCTCAGCATTTCGGGGCAATGCTCTAACCAACTGAACTAACAGTCAAGGCCGGAAGTGATATCTCATGTGTCACAGTTCTTGTAGGACTTCGTTCACATCACTCATGTGAAATTTTTGTGGCACTAAATTTAATATGAGAATTTTTTTACCTCTAGTGAGAGGTGAGGGTGGAGTGGATACAGGGCTCTGGTAGGGGAAGGTTACCTCCATCATTTTTGTGATCTCCATGGAGTCTGACACAGTAGGGTCATCCCTGAGTAGCCACAGGGAATTGGTTCCAGGATATACTAGGACAAAATTCACAGATGCTCTAGTCCCTTATGTAAAATAGCATAGTATTTGCATATAACTTATGCTCATCCTACCGTATTCTTTAAATCATCTAATATAAGTAATCTCATAGGGTACTTGCAACACCCAGTCCAGTGTAAATGCTGTGTAAATAGTTGGCATACTGTGGCATTTTGGGTATAATGACAAGAAAAAAGTCTGTATATGTTTAGCATAGATGCAGCCATGCGGCCATCCTATCCGTAGGCCTGACTACATAGCATATGCCAGCAACAATGTAATATGTTTTACTGAAGGCTCAAATACACGTGGTAGTTGAATGAAGTAAATAAATGGATATTCTCCTTGAAGGAACATGAATTGTACGTATGATATAGTTTGTAGCAGTCATTTCCGCCCACACCCTGAACACATGTTTTCTAGTAGGTTTCTGTGGCCATCATTCAGTTCAAACTTCATTTGAGCATTGATCCTGGACTACATCTTATTGTAGATTGTGAGAATACATATAATATATTGGTTTATTATTTAGTGAATCATCTAGTGGGGAAGACAAACATTAATATATTCTTTTAATAAAATGTAATATGTATGTCTTAGGGAGGATGTGCAGGGGACTCTTGTAGCCCACCCCCCTCAAATCTCCTGCAGGAAGCTGGACATTTTTTCTTCTCTTATATTCCCACCCAGATCCTGAAAAGTAAGTACAGGGAAAAGAGGGGAATAACAGAAGGAAGGCAGGAAGGAAGGAAAAGAGAGAGAGAGGGAGGCAGGAAGGAAAGCACTTAGATTGAAGAACTAGCTACCACAAAGGCAGAGGAGGGTGAGACATTGTGGCGTGCACTGGGAACTACCAGCAGCTCCATGTTAAGTGCTGGGAGGTGAGCCTGGAGAAATAAACAGCCCAGATTATGGAGAGTTCCATGCCTTATGGTAGGGGAACATGAGCTTTGTCTTGGGAGTGGTCAAGTGTGTATTCTAGAGTATGTGTTTTAATCTTCACTCTGCATCTTACTGCAAGCTCAGAGGCCCTCTCCATTTTTCTCACCTGGAAAGTGGGGCTACAAATGATATAACTTCTAAGGTTTGTTCGTTGATTCAAGTTGACTGATGAATACTTATTGTGTTTCAGGACTTTCTAGGTACTGGGAATATAGCACTAAACAAAGAAACAAAATCCTATCCTGGGAACTTATATTCTACATAGAGTGGAATGGGGAGATATGTACAATGAACAATATGAGTAAAATCTAGAATGTGTTCTGTGGTCCAAGGAGGATAGGGCATGCTGGGACCAGGTTAGGAGTGAGGAGCAGATCAGGGAAGACCTCTTGAGAAGACAGCAGTTGAGTAAAGACCTGAATGAAGTCAGAGTCCAATTCGTGAGGATATCTGGGGGAAAAGCATTATTGGCAGAGGGAACAGCAGGTGTAAGGTCCCTAGATGAAATGTTTTTTGACATGTTTTAGGGGCAGAAGGAGTCATTATGGTCAGAGGAAGGTTAGTGAGCAATAGAAGATGAAGTTCATGGTAAGGGGACTGAAGTTTGTAGGTCTTTGTTGGTCACTGCTATGACAGAGTGAGACAAAGTGGTCAAGGGTTTGGGGCAAGCAGGAACATTACCTGTCTGTGTTCATAGGAGCATTGGCTGCTTTTGGAGAATATACTAGGCAGGGCAAGGTCAGAGAAGAAGACCAGTTAGGAGGCCAGTGTGATAGGAAGGGAATGGTGAGAAGTGTTTTTTTTTTTTTGTAAAGATTAGACAACTTGTAAGTCACTTCTAGTAGTGCCCGGCACATGATAAGCAGTCAGTGTTAGCTGTTAGTTGATTTTTAAAACTTCTAATGATATGGCAAAGAGGGGTCAACCTATCTGAGGTTTGATTGAGCATAATGAACGTGGTTTGTGTTTTGTTTTTTTATTTTTGAAGTTAAATGAAAAAAAAGTGTATTCCATTACCAGCTGAGACATGAGGACCTTGCCCACAAACAGCAGACATGAGGAGTTAAGCATAGGGACCCAGACAACCAAGAAGCTAATGGCAGCCATTCCATGAGCACTCACAGTGAGCCAGTGAGTGCAGGTTGTGGAACATTTTTTTCTGTGACCTGCTAGGTAATCCAGCAGCTAGTATTGTACCAGTCTCTATGCTTCAGTTAAATCCACTGAAGAAGTTTAGTGTCCTGTTCACAACCATAGAATTGGTAAATGGCAGGTTGTATTTGAAAACCACAATTGTCTTTTTCAACGAAGTTAGATTGCCTTATACCTATTGCCTTGTATCTATTCAAAATTTAAAGTAGATCATACAAAAGAATAAATATGTAAGTAAATAAATATATGGAAGGCATATCTATGTTATATTTCTGCCTTTATTCATCACACCTGAGTAATAATGAAGACGTATGTGTTTAACAAGTGCTATTTTGTTAAAAAATAATATGTGTGTATATTTATTCAGATGGTATGCCTCATATAACCACAGTAAAACATTCGGTCACATAGAACCTTTTCCCTAGAAGTTTTAATGATGTTGCAAAATTCTGTGGTGCTTCCAGGTTCTTTTCTTTGCCAGGTAGACAGTGTATTTGTATTGCATGATTTTTACCATGAATTACAAATGCAAGGAGACAAGGGCCAGGAGAGGTTAAATGCTGTAAATACACTTGCCGAGGAAAGTAGAATTTAGATTAGATCCGAACACACTGGTATCAGACCCTGTTACTCTTATGAAACAGAGCACCAGAAGGCATAGTCGTAGATATATGGTGTGAGAAACGACCTTATCAGCAGAGGTCCTCATTTTTACATAAAGAAAGTGGGGTTCTGATCGTGGGGATTGCTGTAGCCAGTAACTGGTAGAGCCAGTACTGTAATCTGGGCCTCTGACTTCCATTACCCTGCTCAGCTTTAATTTGATCAGCTGTTTTTCCAAGTGAAAAGTATATTCTCCAAGGGGAAAAACAAACACTTCTTTTATTCTCTCAACGTTTCTGAGCAGCTTAGTTTTATTGTGGAACTGTATTAAAAATGGAATCCTTAATTTGAAAACCAGACTTGTATCCTTCAGTTATGTTTTATGTTAAATTATACTGAAAAAATTATCATATCCAGAGTTTCTCCTGTCTGTTGAATATGTTTATAATACTTAACATTAAAAAAAAAACTGATACTATAACCCTGTTTAAGTAGTAATTTCTGTAAACCAAATACAAGAATAATATATATATATCTTTATATATCCTTAGAATCAAGACAATATGACATACAGATAGTGATAGTTACTGAGCCCTTACTATGTAACAAGTGTGATTCTAAGAATATATAAAGATATAAAATATAAAAATAGAAAAATAGTGATTTAAAAAGCACACATACATTTAAATCGTAAAAGAACTGAACTGATTAGAGATCCTCAATAGGAACTTAAAAAAAAATCATGTATTTAATCCTCACTTTCCAATCACGGCAACAAAGTTTGGAATGATTTATGTACCAGAAAAACATTTTTTATTATTTTTGTGGTGGGGCATTTATTGCACACACAGTAAGTGTTATAACCAAAACAGATATACAATTGGGACATTGTGTTTAAATTATCTTCTGTCATGTGCTATATAAACCAACAATAGTTTGAAATGTATTTAAACTACCATCTGGGACAAAGCAAAAGCAGTTCCAGGATCCAGCATGTGATGAATGGGAGCTGAGTTTCATTAGGAGCCTTCCTAGCACGTCTCTGCATCCTGGATCATTTTTTCCATGGTCTGAAAGAATTCCAACATCCGTCTTAGCTCCCTGAGTTTTTGAGTGTTTTTAATAGATCATGACATTTTTTTCTGACTTCATAAAGAACTAAATCAATGAAGTTAAAACCTTTTTTTTTTTTTGTCTAGATTTTCTTTTAGTCTTGAGAGGTAAAGTTTAGGCTTGTGTCTTTTAATGTTTCAGCAGGTCCCATCTGATGGGAAGAATTCTTGCTGGGAATAGATAGTTTGAAAGGTGCAGTCTTCAATGAACTCATCTGAATCAAGTACCCATTAAATGCATTCCAGACCTAAATAATAATCTTGCATCCTAATCTAGCTCTGATTGGCTCTAAAGCACTAGTGATTTTTGTTTAAGATACTGTGTTTATTGCGTTTTCCCTTTACAGTGGCAACAATATAAATAGTGACAGTTACTGAGCCCATATTATGTACCAAGCATGATTCTAAGGTCTTTATACAAAATATCTCATTTATTCATAACAACAATCTTATGAGGTAGATACATTTATAATCACCATTATTTTATCTGTTAGGAAGCTGAACAGCTGCAAAACTGTGTGACTTGCCCAAGGTTCCACGGCTAGAACTCCTCACGCCAATGCAGGCATTTTCTCAGTTTTTATAGATGATCAAACGAGGATAGCAGCTAAGCAAATCTCCTAAATCATATATCTAACAAATAAAAAAGGAAAGAGTTGTATCCAGGACTTATGATGTCAAATTCAATTTTAAAGTAAAACATATTATCTTTTCAATAACTTTATATTTTTGTGCATATAAACTTTAATACACTTATGTAAGATATTTAAAAATAAATTGAATATGTAATTTTAAAGTAATTTTTTATTCAGAGAGGTCTCTACATTTTTTTGAAATCTAAATTGAGTTAGAGCAGACGCAAGATTATAATTGTGGACACTGTATAGTTGCTACACTTCCCAGTTGCACTGATATATAATGTTCACCCTTTAAAACAAGAATAACATAAAATACCATGCGCAAAAAGGCATTTTTAGTATTATGTTCAAAGATACTTGTGATAATATAATATCTAACATATACAGGTTTTTTTAGTAGTTATGCTAAAATGTTTTTCTTTACTAAATATAGTATTTAATATCATATTCTTTTGTAGACAATGAAAAAAATTACAAAACTGTGGAAATCAAAGATATTTAAATTGGTAGTTAATAGAGGTACTACATTTGTTTTCAGGGAATAAATTTCAGTATATTACAGTTTAAGTGGAGTCTGATAGTGGTTATATGATGATACGGAAGTATAGTACTCTTAGATGGACCAGAGCCTTGACATTTAATAAAAATATTCTAAAATAAATTATGTGATGACATTGTACTTCATACTTTTAAAATATTTGTTTTAAGTTATTAAATAATATATATGTAATAATCATATATAGACATATACACACACACACACACAGATATGAGAGAAAAACAGGGTTTTTTTACATAAAAATTTTTCTGTTTTAAAGACCCTGTAGAGATATTCAAATAAATCTTTGTTCTCTCTTCTGATTAAGGTAGTAATACTCCAAAATATTTAAAAATAGTTTCCATTAATTTGCAATCGATCTTACCATTCTGGCTTTTTTTTTTTTTCCTTAATGAAGACCGGTAAAGGCATTTCCGCAATATGAGAATTCCTAACATGCGTATTTGCTATGAAAGCAGATCTCTCTTTTTGATTTGAAACTTGTCATTTGGAAAGTTCTCTGATGTAGGAAGCCAAGGGAGGTTAGCCCGAAGGAGGAAGACTTCACGGTCAAAACCCGGGCAAAGGCTGTACATGGACCTTTGGGTTGAGAGCTTCATCTTATTCTTTGATTGTCAGGCAGTATTCTCTATTGATGAAGAGAATATCGGGGAGAAAGTACTGGGGACTTGTAGGGGAGTAGGGAAAAAAGGTGTCTGGGGAAGTCTCTATTTTGCCTGTAATAAGCAAGTGTTAAACAGACACTCTTCCTTTACTGTGAGGGTTTGCGATGACATTGTGAGGGAGCACCCTGTTCACCTCAGAAGACTCAGTGGTCAAGGCCTAGAGGGTGAGGAGGCTCATTTGACTTATTTGGTGATTTCAAGTGAAAAGTCTGTGCTGTGCTGTAATAGCTCTCACTTTAAAGGACCTTCAATAATTGTTCTTCCTGAGGGAAAAAACTGTTTTGTTTTTTTTTAAAGTATTTGTTGGTGAACAGGGATCTTAGGGTCTTATTATTTCTCCACTGTGTATTTGTTGTTTCATTCTGGTTTGGAAACAGTTTACTATATATAATGATTCTGAATAATCTCTCATTTATCTCATTAATATGTCATTGCAACATGTTTCTTTTGTTCCCCTCAATAATCTATTAGTTTGTTAATATATAGTTTTAATACACCCTGCTAAGATATGAATTTGATTAGTTTGAGTTTTAGTATTTTTCTTTTTCTAAAGGTATTTTATTTATTGATTTTAGAAAGAGGAGACAGAGAAGAGAGAAATGGGGAGGGAGGAGCAGGAAGTATCAACTCATAGTTGCTTCCCAAATGTGCTTTGACTGGGCAAACCCAGGGTTTTGAACTGGTAACATAAGCATTCCAGGTCAATGTGCTATCCACTGAGCCACCACAGGTCAAGAAGAATTTTAGTATTTTTCTTTAGGCTTTGAGTGTACCACAATTCGGCACAGTAAAGAAAAATGTAGCATACAATTGCCATAAAAAGAATTATTGAGGACTTGATGATAGTTTTCTGAGAATACATGACCTTGGCTTGAGGTTTGGTTAACGGTATTTTCATTGTTTTTAATATTTTAGTGACTCCAAAATAAATTTGGAGAAGTCCTGGTGAAAAATAAATGAGAAAATCCCTGAAAAACAAATGTAAAACACCACAGATAACAAAATAGTGTGATTAGATGTCTAATGTTTAGCCAAATTCAAAATCCAAAAATAGATTCTTGAATATGTAAGCATTAGGATGAATTTGAAAACTGTCCAGCTAGCCTTAATTCTGTAGGAGACAACTGCAAATTTTATCTTTGAAGTTTCTTTAATATTAGGTTTCTAGAAGGCCATATTTTATTATATTTTAAAATTTCTATTTCTTAGAATCCTTTTTTGTTTGTTTGTTTGATGATTCTGTCGTGAGATTTCAGGCTTTTTTCTTCTATCTGTATTTGAGGTGACCTTGTTTAGTTGACATTTTGGTACCTGGACCTAAAACTAGATTTTACTATTTTCTCCTTGTTTGTTCCTCAGTCCACTGCCATCTTCAAGGCCTATCCATTTTACTGCCCAATATGTACCTAGTCTGTTCACAGTTTTCTGGCTTACTGACTTCACATTTGCCCCACTGGGCTGTAATGATGTTTCTTCTGGATCATTACATTGCTTCTAGCAAGTGTCTTTTCTTTTCCCCCTTTCCTATGTCCTGTCTATTCTTTATAAAATGGAAGGAATACATTTTACAAAAATTTAAATAAGATCTTATCCTCTTCACCCCCAAAGTCGTTCAGTAGCTTCATTGCACTCAGTTAAAAACCCAATTATTTTTTTTCTTCTCTTCCAAGTGAGAGGAGGGGAGATAGAGAGACAGAATCCCATATGCACTCCAACAGGTATCCACTGGCAACCCCTGTTTGGGGCCAGTGCTCTGCCATCTAGGCCCATGCTTGCAACCATGCTAGCACCTGTGGTGGAGGCTTCATAAAGCCATCCTCAGCTCCTGGGGCCAATGGGCTCAAACCAATTGAGCAATGGCTGCAGAAGGGGGAGAGAGAGAAAGAGAAGGGGGAGAGTTGGAGAAGCAGATGGTTGCTTCTCTTGTGTGCCCTGACTGGAAATCGAACCAGGGACATCCACATGCCAGGCCAGTTCTCTACCATTGAGCCAACTTTCCAGGGCTAAAACCCATATGCCTACAAGCATTGTATGATCTGCCTTGAGAATGTAAACTCCGTGGAAACATTTATTCTCATTCAGGAATGTTTATAAAATTTGTATGCAACATAAACACTGTGCTAGATTCTGGAGTCACAGCAATCACATAATGAATAAATAACAATAAAAAAAAAGAAAAAGGAAAAAAAGAACATACGTGGACTCTGTATGCATGGAACTTAGAGTCTAGGTAAATATTAATCAAATAATCACATACAATATACCCTATGAAAGTACATGATAGATGCTCTAGAGCAGAGGTCCCCAAACTACGGCCCGCGGGCCAAATTGCGGGCACCTGAGGCCATTTATCTGGCCCCCGCCGCACTTCCGGAAGGGGCACCTCTTTCATTGGTGGTCAGTGTATGGAGTACTGTATGTGGCGGCCCTCCAACGGTCTGAGGGACAGTGAACTGGCCCCCTGTGTAAAAAGTTTGGGCACCCCTGCTGTAGAGAATAGGTCTGTGGTTTTTTGAAAGCATATAACAGTTTTAAGTGAGGTGATCATACCAGGTCATGAGTAAGGGGGTAATTATGTTGCATGGAAGATTGTGAGGTGAGGGAGATGTGAAGGGAGGGAGAAGGGAGAGAGTTCCAGAAGGAAGAAGCAGTATGACAGAGTCTGTGGTGGCAAAGACAGGCTGTGGCTAGAGGGCATAAGACATGTCCATTTCTGCAGATTGTTGTGGGTCTCATTTAAAGATTTTCTAATGGATTGAATGTGGGAGGGATGAGGAAAGGAAGGAATTGGCAAGTTTTTGGTCAAGTTTTGGGTGGATGTTGCCAAGCATAACTTAACACTTAGATACCTTGATTCATGTGTTGGTGGTACTACGTGTGTGTGTGTGTGTGTGTGTGTGTGTGTGTGTGTGTGTGTGTGTGTGTGAGAGAGAGAGAGAGGGGGGGGGGGAGATTGAGATAGAGAAAACCACCAACCTACTTTAGGTAAATCACTTAACATTCTGAATTACAGACTTCTCATCTTTTTTCTAAAATAGACAGAAAATATTACTTAACTCGTGGTGAAAATCAAATGAAATAGTACAAGTAGTTTACAAACCATAAATTGGTATTTTCATTGATTATTATTATTATTACTGTTTCTCAGATATTTCCCTGAATTCTTCAGTGGTACTTTCCGGCCACTGTCCTACTACACCGTCATTCTTCCTCACCATACTGATAGCATTTACCTAAACCTTCATCTTCACTCAAAGTAAATTGTCTCTTTATAACCCATTCTCTTTAATAGATTCTTTGCTTTCATTTTCTTTTTCTGCCTCTATTAAATATATGTTCCTTTCTTGTTTCTTTTGTGTTATCATTCACTCTTGAATTTTCTATTCTTTCCATCTTGGGCTATATTTCACTTTCAGAACATGACTTTCTTGCATTTCCTGTGGCACTGAACCTAAGACTCTGCCCTCCTATGTCTGCCCCCTAGGTCCTATGGGTAAAAGAGAATTCGAATTAAATATAAAGATATTCAGTTTTTAAGTGCATTCATATTCTTTCATACTTATTTCTATTTTCTTTTATGAACTAGACTTTCTTGATTTAAAACTATGGTTAAGGCTCATGCCTGTAACATTTATTTTATTATGTATTTTTTGTTCCTCAGTTTATTGTGTTCATTAGATTCCACAAATAAGTGAGGTCATATAATATTTGTATTTCTCTGGCTTATTTTGCTTAGCATAATAATCTTCAGGTCCATTCATGTGTCAAAAAAGTTAAGATTTCTTTTTCCATAGCCATGTAGTTTTCCATTGTGTAAATGTATCATATCTTTTTTGTTTTATTTTTTTTTATTTATTTATTTTTACAGGGACAGAGAGAGAGCCAGAGAGAGGGATAGATAGGGACAGACAGACAGGAACAGAGAGAGGTGAGAAGCATCAATCCTTAGTTTTTCGTTGCTGTTGCGACACCTTAGTTGTTCATTGATTGCTTTCTCACATGTGCCTTGACCACAGGCCTTCAACAGACCGAGCAACCCCTTGCTGGAGCCAGTGACCTTGGGTCCAAACTGGCGAGCCTTTTTTTTGCTCAAGCCAGATGGCCCTGCACTCAAGCTGGCGAGCTCGGGGTCTTGAACCTGGGTCTTCCGCATCCCAGTCCGACGCTCTCTCCACTGTGCCACCACCTGGTCAGGCTATCATGTCTTTTTTATCAACTTGTCCACTGATGGACATTTAGACTATTTCCAGATCATGGCTATTGTAAACAATTATGCAGTGAACATGGGGGTGAATGCAAGTCTTCTGAATTAGTGTTTTGTGATTCTTATGGATATATTCCTAGAAGTAGGGTAGTTCGGTCATAAGACAGTTTCATTTTTATATTTTTGAGGAAACACCGTACTGCTTTCCACAGTGGCTGCATAAATCTGCATTCCTACCAACAGTGCACAAAGGTTCCCTTTTCTCCTCATCTTTGGCAACACGTACTGTTTCTTGATTTATTGATGATAGCCATTCTGACAGGTGTGAGGTGATATCTCATTTTTAGTTTCCAACATTAGTTTGCATTTTCTCGATTTAGAAAGAGTATTTACATAAATACTTAAATGAAACCTAATGATAAATTTTAATTTTCAGAAAAATATACAATTTTTTTATTTTGTTATTTTACTTGGATTAGTTTTGCATTAAATTTGGATTAATGGATTAATTTTCTCACATAGTAATAAAGTACTTTTTTTTTCAAGGCACATTGATATAGCTTGTGTTATTCATGAAAATATTTATGCTACTCAAGCCAAATTTCCAACTAATATTTAATTAACAAAGCAGTATTATTATATTAATTAAAAGCTAATATTGAACATGATTAATTTTTGTTTTGATATTCTTTTATTCATCATCCTTAACTGTGAGAACATTTTGACCCCTATAAAGCATTTTAGATGGTAAAATAGTTATATAGGACTCTCCTTTTAGTAGTTTTTTTATGGAAACTCAAAACCAACTGAAATTTTGAGTGTGGGTTTGCTGGTTTGAGCTGTGATCAAAAACATGATCCCCTACCCCTTAGTTGAAGCCCAAGGTCTCTGGCTTGAGCAAGGGGTCACTGGCTTGGCTGGAACCCCCCGGTCAAGGCACATATGAGAAAGCAATCAATGAACAACTTTATTGCTGCAAGTACATGTTAATGCTTCTCATCTCTCTGTTTTCCTGTCCTTCTTTCTCTCATCTCTTCCCTCTCCCTCTCTCTCTCAAAAAAAAAAAAAAAAAAAAAAAAAAAAAAAATCTGCTGAAATTTCTAACTGCAACTGGAATTCATTATGAACCAATGCCAGGTGTCACCCTGTTTTCCTGCTCATCTGATAGTGGGAGTCTGTAATTTGGAGGGGTGACACAATTTTCTAATAGAACTTTGAAAGAACATTCTATTAAAATGTTGCTTCTCCTCTGCTCGCTTCCCTCAGTGGAAAAGACATGTCCATGCTGAGGGGCGTCCACCTGCTTGAGAAGGAGCCAGTCTCTGGGAACATGGTTAGTGGGGTCCTAGACAGACAGATCTGTGATTACTGAAACGTCAGAGAAGCTCAGTGTCGCAGCCCCTAAACTGCATGTGGCCTGGACCGCCGCATAGTCAGGGGAGGCTGTAGATACTATTCAGGACGACAGCCCCAGGTCTGTTTTTCATAGAACAGTTTCCAAGTGCTTTTGTAAAACCAGCAAGTATTAAAACTTTTTTTGAGGAGGCGAGTTAAAGATTTTTCTCTCCCTTTATGGTGATATCAACCTTAAGGTGAAATATTTCTTAAATTGTATCAAATACATTGTTTTAAATAGAGAAAATTACATTAAAATCATTTCATAGAACATAAGAGTGCAAGAAGGGGAAGTCTGTTTTTATTTGAGATCTGGTCATCAAATACTCTTAAACTCAGAAAATTTGCTGAAAGTTCTGAAAAGTGGTAGAAGGTTAATAAAAGACAAACACCACTGATAGAAATGTGAAAATATACTAAAGAAATTTTAGGGACGGAAGTGATTCAGGAGACGAGAGCAAATACATTGGATATTTAAATACATAGAAATAAAAATTTAAATTACGCCGACGCGAAGAGAAAGCCTGTGGAATTGAGTTATGGTGAGAATTATAGTCTATAGTAATAATCGGCAAGTATATTGATTCTTATACTAGCTCATTTTAAAAGCATTTTTATTTTTTCCAGTGCTAAGATTTGTATGATTGAAAAGGTGTTTTGCATCTCCTAACAAAAATTCACATTGGAATTCAGTGGCAGCCACAGTGTGATAATTTCTATAAAGGGGGAGACGCAGAATGAACAGAAACAGGGCGTTATTGGAAGTGTCAGCGGAAAGCTCTGGCTCACTGGGGTGAGTGCTGAGACTGTGCAGCACACACTCCAGAAAGCACTTCTGGTTCCCGTAGGGGGTCCAGCAGAGCCAGGCTGGCTCCAGGAAGGCCTTTCAGCTGATGTCACTGGTAGGTGGGTCTGTGGTTTGTATTCCTGTAGAACAGGATCTTGCTAAGTCTCCTTTGAAGAAATTTGGAAACCCCCTAATTCTCTCAAAAGCCTGACAGTTTATTATTTCTTTTATCAGCAAATTTTATTAGCATTAATGAAGGCTTATATTGAGATTTCTTCGATATGGAAAGATGTGTAGATGAACATAAAAAAATAAAAAAGCTGCGCTTTTTGTCTCCTTAAGTTTTAGATAAAGTCCCTTTACCATGCATGATTACTATAGGTCTCAAGATAAACATCTTATAGCCATAAGCGTGCAACTGTAACCAACAGAGTTCTATAAGCAGCTACTACTTACTTAAATAGGTTTTAGCCTGGATATTAGGGTAAATGTATGCTCGAAAGATTTTTCTGGGTAGCGAAGTGTTTTGGGGTAGCTTTTGGTAGGCATTCTTTTTCATGCGATATAATAATTTAGAAAATCTGTGTTTAAGTGAATATTAATTAAAATATTACTTTAGCCAATCAGTTTCCCCACTGTCTTTTTTTTTTTTTTAAGTTCCCATGGGTTTTCTACTGTACTCCTTCTTGGTCCTTCCTTACTTGTATATGGCTATTCATTGACCTATTCATACACTGTATTTTGTCTCTCACTCATCCCCCACCAACAATATATAGAGTGTCCATTAGGTATTTTCCTCGCGAATCACTAGTTTACTCTTGCTGGCACAACCTTTCTTCACCTTGTACATATTAGGTCAGCCGCCTACCAGCAGGAGCTAGACTTCTTTGCTGCCTGTTGATGACCTTGCTGTCCATGAAGCATTCAGGCCCTCTGGTGCCTTCCTGATGTCTGAGTGGCTCACTGCACTTTCTTCTTAGGCCTGCGTAGAGGCTTACACTTACTTTATTCATGATTGATCAGTGGGGCCTTGCCTGTTCTTTGTTCAGTTTGAAACAAGAAAGAGAATGACAAAGAGATAGAGAATGACAGAGAGAGAATGACAAAGAGAGACAGAATGAGGGGTTCGAGGGACAGAGTCTACATCGAGTGATGTTATTACCATCAAACATCTGCTCAAATCTGGACAGTTCCATTCATTCTTTCCACATATCAAAGGGTCAAAAGATGCTGGGATATTAAGAGGTAGATACTACTTAAATGTTAGAATTATACTAATTTAGCAGAATTCTAAGTTTATATTTATTATTGTTACATTACTCCTGAGAATTAATGAGCTTATATTAATAAAAGTAAAAATAATTATAAAATACATGCCTACTGTTCTGAAGTGAAACTGTTCTTAAATATATAAAATGAAAGAGAATGGTACCATTTCCTCATTCCTATTTCCTAGGTGATAACCACACAATAGTTTAATATGTATCCATCTGAGTTCTCATGTAAATATTTTCAATTTTACTCCCATCCATCCATCCATGTATGTATCCACCCATCTATCATCTTTTTCTTATACCAGTATGATCAAACTTGTTTTTTTTTTTCATGGCAGTTTGGGAGATAAATATATACATTTGAAGAACATACTTGTATTCTTTTGTTGATCTACAATTCAGAGGGTTGATGTACCAGTGATTTCTTAGCCTATGGTTATAGGATTGGAATTATTTTTCTGAAGCATGACAATTAGTGAGCAATTTCAGTGTCTGATTTGTGGAAGGTGTTGGACCCTTCTGTGACTGTGAATGGTTATTATTTGTTGGCTCCACTGAGAATAGAACTAATGAAGAATCAGTTTTAGAACTGTATGGGCATTGGTGATTTTTCAGAATTTAATGTGAAGATTTTTCTAACAATGAATCAACTAATGAAAACTGGTTTATCTGTGAAGATAAGCAGAAACTAATGGCTTCTCTTTGCTTGTCCTAGTTATTTTCACATCCTAGTTTCTGTGAAACTTCTGTGTTCATTCATGTCTTCCCTTTCCAACTGTTAAGATTTGCACTTGGCGCCTGACCGGGTGGTGGCGCAGTGGATAGAGTGTCAGACTGGGACACGGAGGACCCAGATTCGAAACCTTGAGGTCACCAGCTTGAGTCCAAGGTCTCTGGCTTGAGCAAGGGGTCACTCGGTCTGTTGTAGCCCCCCGGTCAAGACACATATGAAAAAACAATCAATGAGAAACTAACCGCACCACAATGAGGAATTGATGCTTCTCATCTTTCTCCTTTCCTGTCTGTCTGTTCCTATTTGTCCCTCTCTCTGTCTCTCTTTCTCTGTCACAAAAAAAAAAAAAAAAAGGACTTGGCTTACTCTTTTTCCAGATGCTCTTTTTATTCTGCTGTTCATATGCTTCTGGTCCAAAAAGAAAACATTTCACCATTCAGTGTCGCTCAGTTACTTTGGCAGCTTTAACAGCTTTTCTAAACACCCGGTACCCTGAACATTGTCCGTACCACTGTAGGTACCATTTATAGATGCCCCCCCCATGCTTATTTTTACCTAATACTCTAACGTGTACCTAAGAGTTTCTAATTTGGGGTTTTCTTTACTTAATTTTTTTTCTTCTCTCACTTTCTTTGGCACCATTTATGTTTTTGTTATTATTGTTTTATTTTTATTTACTGATTGATTGATTTTAGAGAGAGAAGAAGGGGGAGAGAGAGAGAGAAAGAGAGAACACTGACTTGCTTCACTTTGTTCTGCATTCATTCATTGGTTGCTTCTTGTGCCCTAACCGGGGATTGAACGCACAACCTCAGTGTATCAGGATGATGCTCTCTACCAACTGAGCTACCCCACTAGGGCTATTTTTCTGTTTGTTTGTTTTTGTGTTTTAAATGTAATCACTATTGTATTAATGTGGTTATCTGATCATAAAATACTAGATTATCTAAAGCCCGTGTTAATCTGTGATACTGTGTCCAAGCAATGAATCTACTGATAGGAGGCTATATTGACAACATTTTCACTAATCACACTTGTGGCAGGCAGCTCAGGCTGTGCCTTCTAGACAGCCCTTTCTGCTGCAGTACAGTGAATAATAAAACCCCATCTCTTCTTGCTGTGTCTCACCCCTGCTGCCAGATTTTAGACCCCAGGAAGTCTCTCTTCACAGACCTCTAGGGGAGGCAGGGAAGGAAGACTTCTTCATCTTAGATTTGCTTAAATCTTTGTGGAATCAACACTGTCATGTCTTTTAAGAAGTTGAGAATTTCAGGATGAGACACAAGCCTCTGTGCTTAAATTCAGCAGTCATAATTTAGATATACAGGGTGTCCTCGGGTTATTACACAGTTTCATTTCTAAGGTAGTGGCATAACCCGAATTTTGGTGTAAGTCGAAACACACCCTAGCCTGTCATTTACCTATCCTAACACAGGTGTAAAATCATAATCCTGTGGTTGGCTTGCACAATGAAAAGGGCAATGCAGGGTGGGAGAGAGTGACCTATTGGGAGGAGGAAGCTGGAGAGGCAAGAGAACCTGCAGAAGGTGCTAGAAATACTGGGTCAGGTGAGTCAGGATTGCCTAAGGAACATGCAGGAAATGCTGAGATGAGTCTATCTGTACTACAGGGGTTTTATCTTAAGAAACAGCTGATGTAGAGGGTACAGGATCTGTTGCAGGCTTCTCTACCTTCTTAAAGATTGTTCCAGGCTAATCTGGAAGGTTACAGACTTTTTCTCTTCCAAAATCTGCCTATAGCATTGCAAGGCATCCATATCAGCTCTGTAGACCTTACTGATTCTGTCTTCACTGACGACCCTAACAGAGTAAGCCGAAACACATGTCTCAGGTTTTTAAAGTTTTTATGGGAGTGAGCTTTGTAAATTCAGAATGTCGTATGTAGAGACTGTAGTAACCCGAAGACCCCCTGTAATCAATTGCCACAAAACTAGATGAGTAAAAATCTCCCTGTAAGATTGCACATTTTTTAGTTACTTTTACTTTGCATGTTATGTTTTGTGTGTACAGAAGTTCATAATTTTATATCTTTTAGATAGATTTTCCTTTTGCACTGAACAATGCCTCTTTTTACTCCTATTTACACTTTTTTGACATAAATTTTATTTTTTTATACCAACATGGCTGAACCACCTTTCTTTTGCTTAATAGTTGTTAAATATTCCTTTTCCATTCCATGATATCTTTTTAAAAGCAATTGTTTAGCATGCCTTTGTTTTAGGGGTGTCATTTTCAAAGCAGAATAAGTTGGATTTCTCCATTTTTTCAAATATCTGATAATTCTCAAGAGGTAGTTTGTTGTTTACACTTATAGTATTTAAGGCATATCCATATTTATTTTTATTATCTCCTTTTGAGTTTCCTTTTACCATCCTTCTTCTGTTTTGCTGCTTTCCCCCCATTTCTGCTCTTTATTGGATAATTAAAGCTTTATTTTATTTTACTTTTTTCTGTTTTATTGAAAGCTATACATTGTATTTCTACTTCTTTAGGAATTGCTTTTTAAATATTTGTAAATTATACATTTTAAGGTCTAAAGTTAATCTGTGTTTATATTCTCTTCCTGAACATACCTTAGAGTGTTATAAAATACTCAATGAATAATTCTTATTGTTAATACTGACTAAAGTTGTGGTTTTATCTTTAGTATAATTAGTTATTATTTTATAGTGATTAACATACTAATGACTGTAACCCTACTTTTGCCTCACCCTTTAATTGATTCAGTGACAGTAAAAAATGTGGCTTTATTTTAATTTCATTTTTGAGTAATAATTTTGCTGGGTGCAAAACTCTAACATTTATTTTCTTCTCAGCACTTTAAGGATGTTCTCCTATTGTCTTCCCCCTGAAACACAGTAAGCAAAAATGAATAGCATCTGTGGTTGCTCATAAGAAATGACTGTTAGTCTAGTGGCTGTTTCTTTGCTGGTATTCTGGCCTTTTCTATCTAGTGGCTTTGATACTTAACTAATCTTGTTGTTTGTAGTTTTCTTATTTGGATCTGTATATATTTAGGTTTATCATATGATAGATTAAGTTATTGATCTATGGAGCTATATAAATTTACAGAAAGTCTTAATTTGTATATCTCCAAGTATTCTTTACCTATATTTATCTTATCCATAATCTATATATCATTATCTATGAAATATATATATATATATAATCTTTTAGCAACTCTTATCAGATATATGGTTTTGATCTATAACCTCTTTTTATGCACAGCCCATCAGAGATTGCGTGGAGCCTCTCATTTGCTCTGCAGTGTCTCCTTATTCAACAGGATCTGTAGATTTCCTTTCCAATATTTTAAACTTGTAAGATTTATATCTCTTGTTCTTTTAAAATTCATGTCAGTTGTTGTTTGCATAAGTTTTATTTTTGAGGGAGGACCGGAGGAGGACAAGGAACTTTTTTTTATTATTTATCTGTTTGAACATTCTACACTAAGTTTCACAAATGCAATTGTATATGGGGGAAATTAATGGTCAAATTGGTTGATTTTATTGTGTTTTTGGGATTAGGGGTTCTTTTAATGTCTTTTGGAATTTTGGTATGCAGGCTTATTTTAAGTAGGAGGATTTCAGTAAGAGTGGTTTTTTTTCCCCAACTTCCTTTCACAATTATACAAAATTGAGTGTAAAGGAAGCAACTGGGCTTTGTACTAGCTCGTAATTTCAATTAGTGATCCGGGGTAGGGTCTGTATCTTGTGTTGGAGACATTTTGTTTAGGCTTGTGATACTCTGAGCCAAATTACGACCTGCTTCTGAACGTAGAGGCCGGTAGTCCCTGCCTTCTGCTTCCCATACCACTTTTCCATTTCTTATCTAAATACACTAATGATGTATTTCTTTAAATCTCGATTATAGTTTTATAACTTTATATTTTCTTACTGTCTTATCACAGCTATAGGTTTTGAGTCAGAGGAGATATGTCAGTGGTTGTATATATGGAAACATCTTAACTGGAAATTGAGACTTGACTAGGGGAATGATTACTGACAAAAAGTAAAAGATTAAGCTTTGGTTATTTAGATTGAGTGGCCCTTGAGGACATAATACTAAGTGAAATAAGTAAATCGGAAAAAGCTAAAAACTGTCTTATTTCAGACATAGGTGGGATATAAAACTGAGACTTTTAGACATGGATAAAAGTTAAGTGATTACCGAGGAGAAGGGATCAGGGAGAAGGCAGAAAAGAAGGACAAATATATGGTGACAGAAAATGATCTGACTTTGGGTGATGGGCACACAATGCAATCAACAGTTCAAACGCTTTAGAGATATTCACCGGGAACCTATTTTCTATTGATCAATGTCACCCCAGTAAATTTAATTTCAAAATAAAAAAATGTAAAATATAGCCTGACCTGTGGTGGCGCAGTGGATAAAGCATCAACCTGGAATGCTGAGGTTGCTGTTTCAAAACCCTGGGCTTACCTGGTCAAGGCACATACGGGAGTTGATGCTTCCTGCTCCTCCCCTCTCCTCTCTCTCTACTCTCTCTCTCTAAAAATAAATAAATAAAATCTAAAAATAAAAACATGTAAAATATAGATTGAATGGTTGTATCATTTATCATGCAAACTGAAACCCTTTTGAAATTGAAAGAAGGTACTATTTGTTAAATGGAACAATAAATTAATAGAGGCCACTATAGAAACATAGAATTGTGTAATCATTATGCTATAAAAGACTGCTCTCCTTTAATATATAAACATATATATATATTTGACTCAGTATTACAATCTTTCCATTGATGACTGTATTCCCCCTGTTGCAAGATACTTTTTCTACAAGAAACATATAATTAGTATATAAATATAAAATCCAGTAGACTTTGAAAACTTGAAATACAAAGCTGATGAAAAGAAAGTGGAGTGCATGAGCAAATCTAAAGCTAATTTTAGTCATTAATGTTTTGAAAATATTTAGAATTCTCTCATTAAAATGTTTATAATATTGCATTTTGTGATAATTGAGTCTAATTTCCCTTAAAACAGACACAAGAATGTAGTGGTAGGAGATGATCCTCAAGTGAAGTTGGTGTGCTCACTTTTGTACATGTAGAAGACTATTTCTTGAGTACTAAACTATAATTGCAATAAATCTAGTATATAGACATATATAAGAGAAATTCAGAAACAGTATGCTTTGCAAGTACTAAGCGAATCAATATACTGAACTTTAGTTAAGACTAGCAGCATGAAGAATATTTTACAAACACACTTAGACTTTTTATTCATCACAAAATTTAAACATAGTACCGCACCTGCCTGCTACTGATGAAATATAACATAATAATGTCTAAGTACACTATCTGTAAGGGTCTGTGATTCTAGTCATTGGTTCTAGCAAGTATTATCAATTTCTCAGGACAAAGTTCACTCACTTTTATCCTATACATCTTTTTCTACATATATCAATATCCCTGTGGGTGGATTAGACTCAGAAAACATCATTAGCCCATGGTGAATATGGGCTTTACATTTTTCTGCTCCTTACCATATCTTCCTAAGCCAACGTAAGTCTTGTTTTTTTCTTTTTCGAAAAAGCACATGCCATCATGTTGGTCAGATAGAAGGAGAGCCATCTCATATTTTGTTTGTTAGAGACTTTCAATTATTTAATAAGTGCAAGTAATTAAGACATTAAGAATTAAAGTGACTCCAAGAAGAGCCCTGAGACTCTTCACTGCAGAGTGTTGCCTAGGTTTCTGAGTTTGAATTTCAACAAAAGTGGAAAAGTCCTGCTACAGGTTCTTTCAACAATTTTATAAGATGCAGCGTGTTGACATTATAGTGTGACGTAGACAGTGTAAAATCATGTAACCTTTGGTTAATAAGAACAGTTATAAAATCCAAATACAGTGCTTTTATTCCTTACTAAATTGGAAAGATTGTATCACCAATGGCTCAGTACAAATGTATATTTTTTTGCCTATATGAAATAACTTAATAGTTGGTAATGTGGTTCTAGTGGAAGCAAGGATTATTATGTGCGTGTGCGCACACACACTTACGTATGTGTGTATGTGTGAGTGAATGGGGAGAGGGAAAGAAAAGGAGAAGGAGAGGAATAGGAGTGAATATATCCAGGTCAGTACTTCCAAAAACTTTCTTTTCAGTGATTGTGTTTTATGTGCTCAGGTAGGCAAAAATACTAAAGGAATTACCACAATTATTTCTGTACTCTTAAAAATGTACTATAGTCTCCCTGAGGCTTTAAGGCACACATGGGGAAGAGGTGGCACAAATGTAAATATCTTAACACACAAAGATCCATAAGAAGCTACAGAATGTGATATCTGAATAACTGGGTGGCTGCTTTTATTTCTCAGATAATAATGGGGTTAAACCTCATTCTCCATGAACATTTTTAAAACTTCCTTCTTCATTTGAACAAGTTCAAATATTATTGATTTCTTCTTCTTTTGAAAATGAATCCCTAAGTTTTCAAAGACAACTTGAATATTGGATAGCAGTTCATATATAATGCATATAACCTCTCCACTGCTGTCAAAACAATCTTTCTGTAGGTTCATATTAGAAACATAAAGTTCTTAAATTCGGAATAGTCCATCTCTTTATATGACAGAGAAGTTAGAATGCATTCTGTTCTCCTAAACAGTGCCTATGATTAGAAGTTTTATTTATAATAACATTTCAGCTTCTGAAATGAAAAATGTAATTTTATAAGAAACAAGAAATTTTAAATCTGCTTTTTGTGTGTGTGACAGAGAGAGAGATAGAAGTGTCATTTAAATACTTAATTCACTAATTTTTTTGTTTTCAGGTATTCAATCTTTAAAGTGTTTCTATCTTATGGTTATATAATGGTAGTTTGGTTTTATGATATTTTTCTTTTTATATAAAATAAATGTCTAAAATACCACATTATTTCTCTGGTCCAGGCTGATTCCTACCTCAGTGCACATACTAGGTCCTCAGTAAATACTTGTTGAGTGACAGATAGCATGATCTTTCTTGAATATGAATCTTAATAATGAATTAAAAGAAGGTTTTTTTTTAAGAAAATTAGCCAATATTTTAAAATAAGCAAATTAATAAATCTAGTCCTTTATTTCAAGTTTTGTTAGTTATTCCTGGAAACTTATAGAGCTTACTTCAGTAATTATTTTGACAGGGGCAACCTTATCTCTGAAAGCCAGCTGGCACATTTCAAGAATGCCAGGTTAGCTAACCAGGTAAAGTATCCATTGCAGGAACCAAGAGTCCAAGAGTCCATTCGTAAAATGATCAATGCAGCATGTGCATTTAGGCAGGTGAGGGTGAAAGTTGTGTAGGAATATGGTTATGATTCCAAGATGAAAGGACCCATATAATTTTGTGGAAGGGAAACCTGTTGGGTAGAGGGGGGGGCAGAGCTAGTGAGAGAGGGAGGGTAGAGAGAGAGCTGAAATACATCATATTGGTGTGGACCATTTTGTTAGTATCAGAATTACTGTTTATATTCATATCTGTGTGATCCATCTAATTAGTGTGGCTTACCTGCAGATATTGACTGTATGATAGTTTTATGGTCTGTCCTCTCAAATCTTACAGTTCTAAATTTTCATTGTTTGCACTTATTTCCATGTAAAAACTTGCATCTGGAAAGACTGATACTTCTCCAAGGCCGCCAACAATAGACTTTCTGTAGAAAGGGCAGATAGTAAACGTCTTAGGGTTTGTGGCTCTCTGGGCCTGGTTGCTATTACGCAGCTTTGCTTTTGTAGCCAGGAAGCAGCCATAGACAATGGGCGAATGAATGGATATGGCTACTCACTCTTGTTAGCTCAGCTGTGGGGAAACCGGCTTTCTTCTACTGTCCTCAACCCTGCCCCCTTCCCCCACCCAACCATTAGCTTGTCACAGGTGATCAATTGAACTTTCTCTATCATTACCCACCACCTATCTTATGATTGCCTCATTTCTAATGCTGTACCTACAAGTTCCTGTTTGATGGCCTACCTCTTCATCTCTTATGCTTTATAGACCCTCTGCTAAGGAGACCCTAGGGGACATCCATACCTCTTTGAAGGTTCATATTTGGGAAGAGGGTACCTCCTGTGCCCTTTTTTCTTGGAGGCAGGGATGCCCAGAATAGCCCAGTTCCAGAGCCAGTCTTGACTAGAGCTTCACACGTGCTGGGGACTTCAACCCCATAAGCTGGCAGGTGTAGGATGGGTTCCACTGTAACTGGTGCCTGGAAGGGTTGGGTAAACACTGGGTTGGGCTGGGCGGCTGTGGAACGAGACCCCTTCCCCCATGTTCACATGAATCTGTTGTCCGGCTGGGAAGGGGACCTAGTCTGCTTGCCTAGAGGGATTGATTCACTTTTCTCCTGAACTCTGAAATTACTTCCTCATACCTCTGTTGTGTCTGAAGTGCTGCTCCTCAGGGGCAGCTAGCCCTCAGATGATTACCTCTGTTAAGTACTGATGGAGTCTGCGTCTCCTGTGTTCTGCCTCTGTGATTGTTCCATCACTTGACCTTTCTTGACTCTCAGTGCCTGCCTGAACCACACCTCTGTGGGCTTGCTTGTTGGCTCTCATTCTCCCATCTCTGCTTCCTGACCTCCTAGTGGCACCTGTAGCTAAAGACTCATGCTTCCCCATTGGCCCAGCATGATATATGTCACAGTAGGGATTATCTTGCTTCTATTCAATGTAGTCATATATAATTTGATCTTTTGTTCAAATCTGAACATTTTGTGGTTATTGTTGGTTAGATACAAATAAAACACACTAATATTGATTTAAACATATTTTGCAAGGGACTTTAAAATCTGTGTTCAAAGGTATTAAACATGAATTACAGCCAGAAAAAAGTGAGATTTCATGTCGGTCATGATGAATAGGGAGCAACATAGGGAGAAATTTAAGATTCACAAGAGATAAAAACAAGGCTGAAAGTATTGGTTTTTGTCAGTGATAAGAACCTACTAGAAAGTTTTCACCTTCTAAATTGTCTTTTACAATTCTAGAGTCAAAATACTTGCTATAATTCAGTAAGTGGGCATACACAAGAGCCTTGTGATTATTTTTTGTAACATAGAATTTCTAGAAATAATATTGAGTAATAGTAATTCTTTTATAGCAAAGTCAGTCTATAGAAACATATGTATATGGACTGTAGAGATAAAAAACAATATGCTTCAAGTCCAATGAAAAGACCACTGCAGTTGTCCAGGGACAGATTGGAAATATGAAATGGAAAATTTTCCTAGAAACTGCAAACTGCTTAGTTTTATTTTTCATATAGGTCAAGATGGTAGACTTCAATCATGGTCAGAGTCTTTTAAGTAAACAACATAACCCTTTGGGATAAAGGCTTGTAAGTCAGCAGCTTTGGGAAGGAGATATTAGAACAGAAGTTAACAGCAATACCAAGGGGTTGTACTACTTTATAATAGCCCAGTAATACATCTTAGTAGTGGAAAAATTATTTTATCTCTCTATGCCTAGTTTTCTTATCCTTAAAATAGAAATATTAAAAATAACCAACTTCATAGGGTTGAATACCTAAATATTTAATGGGCTAATATGTGGAAGACACATAGAACATTAAAAAACATGTTATTATTATATGAGTTAATAGGAATTTTAATTCTTGCTCCACCATTTCTTAGCTCTAAGACTATGGGAAAATCAATTAAATTACTCTAGTTTATTTTATTTTTATTAAAGTAAGAGTAATGAGTAATATTACTTCATAAAATGGTCATGGAAATTGATCCCAATAAATATACGTAATTTTTAAATACATAATAAGTGTTCAATAGATTATAGCACTCATTAGCATTTGCTAAAGAGATAATATACCTGGTTTAAATAATCTCATTGCTTTGAGGGAAAACGAGAATATATGTAGAGATAAAATCTATTTCCTCTTTATTATTTATTTAAACTTAGTTTATAGTTTTCCTGTACTGACAAATATTATCAAAATGTAGTCACAAATTAAGTCCAGATTAGTATTTTGTATGAATAGAGAAATAGCTAAGAAATACCAGATAAGTGTATATATAGATAGTTGTCCCTCAAGACCCAATATTGATGAATTTTAAGATCTTGAAAATGTATAGTTTTGATAAATTAATAGGTTTACAGGAGACACAGTATCATTGCAGGTCGATGTAACTACTATAAAATATTCACACACACTAAAGAGCAATTTTAAAAAAATGGTGGTTTAATCCTTCAAAAAATAGCTAAAATTATAGCTGGGAGATTTGAAATAGTGTGTCTTATTTGCTTGAGACCTGCCATTGTGGTACAGTCTATGCCTGCATATACATCCATATGGGACAAACCATGTAAGGGCTAATAAAGATTCTCTGTGAAAGGAAATGGTGACAGGATGGAAACGAGTTCTGAAGTGGTGTAGGAGAAAAGGTGTGTGTGTGTGTGTGTGTGTGTGTAACTTTCTAATCCTATTAGCTGGCTGAAAATGAAATAAGCCGCCTAGAAAAGTTGAGTGTTCAACTGGTGGAGATACTGAAGTCAAATGTCTCATTGTTAGATGCTTAAGGAATTCATACATCAGCTATTGATACCTTCCACCTCTCAGTTGCTGTGATTCCATGATTTATACTGCTAATTAGCCAATGAATATACTATTTGAAAGATAGGACAAAACAAGTGATTGCTCTGTAATAATTATAAATTACCCCTTTAAGTAAGTACAGTGATTTAGAAAAACACTACTAAAGTAATACATTTCTTTTTTTTTAATTTATTTTTATTTATTCATTTTAGAGAGGAGACTGAGAGAGAGAGAGAGAGAGAGAGAGAGAGAGAGAGAAAGGGGGGAGGAGCTAGAAGCATCAACTCCCATATGTGCCTTGACCAGACCAGTGCAGGGTTTTGAACTGGCGACCTCAGTGTTCCCAGGTCGACGCTTTATCCACTGCGCCACCACAGGTCAGGCCTAAAGTAATACATTTCTTTATGGAAAAATTGTATTACATTTTCTAACTTGATTTTCTAAATCCCATTTCAGAAAAATCATCCCTCTGCTAGTAGAAATAGCAAAAGTCAAAACTACATTCTTCAACTGAGATTGTAACGTATAAATATTTTGGGGGAGAATCATAATGCTTAAAACAAACCTAGTAAAATAATAAAAACCTTTATGTTTGGCTGATAATTTTTGGAGAGGCCTAGATTTTGTCATACACTGTGGTTTTCAAAATCCCTGATTTTCCCAAGTAAATAAAAAAGTCCCTTAAATGTTTTCACCCCTGCAAGTCTAGTTTAGTAGGTGTCATTTTCTCTTATGTTGATTTATAAGCTATATATTGTGTGCAAAGGGCAGTGATAGAAGTATGTTTTTTAACAGTGAAGGATGTAGTAACTGGAAGCACTTAAAAATGTGACTTATGATGGCTCATGGAAAATTAAATAAAATACATTGATTTTGTAAGATTCTTTTTACTGGTTATGTTATATAAGGAGATCAAACAGCAGTCTGAAGTTTCATTTCTAATGCTGTTTGATTATTCGTTAGTTAACACCTGAACTCTTTCTTGCTCCAGAAGGGTAAAAATTAATGATTAATACATTCATCTCCATTATTAAAGTTGAAATTTCAGATTTTTATTCTGAGGCTCTGTATACTTATCCAATAAAATGAGCAGGTTCTGTGAATTAAAATTGTCACCAAATGGATATAATTTTATAAATAACAAAACTGATGGCCCTGAATTTCCAATGTACCTTAACAACTTTGTGAAAATATCAGAAATCTTGGGAAAATGTGACTTTGAAGAAGGATAATGCATAGGTGTGATCAGTATCATTTATTGTCGGCAGAATGGCAGAAGCCTATAAATAATTCACTTTCTTAAGGCCTGACTGATACCTAGCGAATCCCTGTGTCATCAGCAGCATTATTTAAAAGATGGCACAGAAGGTAACATCTGGGAGCCAATTCATCATTTAATTAAATTATCCTGTAATGAAATCTTCAGTAATGAGATTAATTTTAATTATTAATCAGGAGTTGACATGGGCACAAGGCACCATGAATAATAAATGGGAGGCTTTGTCTGTCCCATTTCTATGAAAGGACCTACTTTACTGCAACAGTGCTTTTGTATAGAGCACTGCTGAGTCCTCGCAATGTGATCATCCAAGAAGCTGGCTTGATTTTTATTTCAGAGCCTAGAGAGAGGATAACTAATCAATACTTTCAGATTTGAATTTTAAATGGATTTATATTTAGTGTACATATTGATTTTTTAATTGAAGCAATTTTCAGTTTTTCAAGTATTTTTGAAGATGAAAAAGATAGGAAGTACTTTAAAAACTAATGTGAGTTAAATTACTAATTCACATATGAAAATGTCGCTTTTTTTCAGAACTTGATTGAGGTATAACTGACATGTCAGTTTGTGTAAGGTTAAAGTGCAGTCTTATAATTTGATACATCTATATTACAAAGTAATTGCAATAGTAAGGTTAGTTAACACATTTATCATCTCACATAATTACATTTGTGTGTGTGTGTGTGTGTGTGTGTGTGTGTGTGTGGAAAGAACATGTAAGAGTTACTCTCTTAGCAACTTTCAAGTACATAATACCATATTTTTAACTGTAGTTACCATGCTATATGTTAGATTCCAGAATTTACTCATCTTATAAAAGGAACTTTGTACCCTTTGGAAAGTGTCACCTTTAATGGGTAAAAATAGTTATTGCATTCACAATTTTCTATCAACTGTAGATGTACAGTTGAAGTCTTCTATCAATGGTCTGTCAGTACTTGACAAATCTGTCCATGAGGGGTCACCAGCCTTCAACCAGGCTTAGACCAGTACTAACAGGACAGTAGGTGACTCAGGGGACTAAATTACAATTCAGTGGAGATTCAGCAGTGCCCAGGACTACAGGGCAACCCCATGGTTACCAAGCAGAAGCCTCCCCAAAATACTGGCCATATTCGCTCAAATCTTATGGCTTCTCTTTCTCTTGGCTGCCTGAATGGAGCTGAATGAAGGACAGACATGAAAAAAAGGAATGAGACCTACCCTTTGTAGCCATAGATTTCAGAGTGAGGTTTAAATTGACAGGAAAGCGACTGAAAAGTCTTAGAAAAGCAACAGATCATTTCATCCCCCATGATTAAAGTTCTTCAGTCGATTAATTTTATTTAGACTAAAAATTAATTTCCTTCATAAATCTTAAAAGGCTTCTGCAACTTCAGCTTTCTTTCAGTCACCTCTACCCCCCTTCCCCACACACATACATTTTGCTATAGTCTCAGCAATATTATTTTAGGAACTGGAGGATGCTATGGCTCTTTCTACTCAAGGCTTTCATTATGCAGTTCCTGTTGCTTTCTCCTCGATCTTTTCTAGATATGCTCCTAGTCATACTTCAGGTCTTAGCTTAAGTATCTCTTTTTTCAAGAAGCCTTTGCACATTTCTCTGTCCAACTCACTGCTCCCCTTGTGTTATAATCTCTCATCACATCTCCATTGATTCATTCATATTGTGTGAAATGATTTTGGACTTACTGGGTGACAACCAGCTTTTGCTTTCCTTCAGATACCTTATCAAACTGTGTAACTATATAGTCATTTTATATAATTATTAATTCATCTGTTTTACTAGACTGTAAACCTCAAGAAGGCAGGGAGCACACTGAAAACCAGATCAGTAACTAGTATGTAGTATCCCTTAATGAATACCTGATAAATGAGAACAAGAGAGATGAGAACTTAATAATTTAATCTATCAGAGACAGTAATGGAAATGCTTAAGAAGAGGCTGCACTACTCAGTTGAATTTTTCTCCAGAAAGGCTATTTAAGCATTAGAGAGGAAATTAAAATAGGTAACTATAAAATTTTACTCTACTTCTACATGGTGCATGGGGGGTGGTTATAATATTTAGGAAATAATCAAATAGTTGCTTAATAATTAACTAAGGCATTACTTCTTGGTGATAGTCCCAATATTTGCTTCATGAAGAAATTGAACATTTCTAATTTATTCTTTAAGCACTTGTTATTTGTTGAGAATAATCTTTGAAAGCTGAGACTCTTGGTTTAATATTTTTCCTGTACCAGTTTCTAACACCAAATCATCCATCATACTATTCTACTTTCCCTTTATTTTCTACCAGTTGTACTAGAAATATTATAATATTCTATCTTGATATATTTGAATACTAATGACTATATGAACAGGGTAAATAACATGATAATTGTAGTAAAAAATAACTACAGTCTAGAATTTGATTAGGTTGTACTGTACATTTTGAGTGTTATTACTAAGTAATGACAAAAGTTTTGCAGGTCATAAAATTAGCTTGCCTCCTGAAAAAATTCCTTCATGGTTAGGAACTTACTGGTGGGCTATATACACACTAAGAAACTCTTTCTTTTTAGTTGGTAAAATTCCACTGCTCTCTACTATCTCTCAATCTTGACTACTTAGTGTATTTAAAGAGACAGAGCAGAAGACGCATCAAGCCTCGCTACAGTTCTTGAACCCAGTTTGCTGTTCTGCTCATTGACAGTAAATCAATCACTCAGTCTTCAGGAAGAATATTCCTATCTACATATAGCTTTCAATTTTATAATTTGACAGAAATTTGAATTAGCAGATGCATATCCTAAAACCGGAGCATTTGAAAAAAAATTCTGGTTTTACAAGCCTAACTTGTCCATGATATGCCTCAAAGGCACAGAGGACAGGATTTATGTAGCCGCTTCCTCACACTCCTTATGTGTAAGAAAAGAGATTCGGGTCTTCATCGTTTCGTCTCTGGGACCTTAAAATAGTTCAGTCCAGAATGGAACTTTTTTTTTTTCAACAGCAGCTGTTTGTTTGCAAGTTGGTAGTAATAGTAAGACTTTCAGATAAGGATTTTTTTTCTTAAGTGGTATCTGGAAGTTGTATTAGTAATTGTAATTAGCTGGCTCTACCTAAATATATTTTTCTGCTACCATGTGTCTAGCTGGCATGTGTCACCAGGGCTGAACATTTTAACACCAGCTAGAGGTTGTATTGTGTTTCAGTACTTTTCCTACTTGAGTGTGGCTTTGCCAGTCTATCTATTTGATCACTTCTAGCAAGGAAAAAAAAAAACACCCTAGTGATTGCCACCAAATTGTTTATAAAATAATTAGTCTATTTTATTAAGGTTTGTCTTTAAGGCTCTATTGTGTACTTTGTAGGTGACAATTATTAACATAAATATTAGAAATAGTACCTACATAAAGACTATTTTGGCATCTGTTTATCTTTTGTTGAGAATTTCTTTCATTGCTGAAATTTCAAAAACCAGCCAATAGCTGAACTACATATAGTTCTAGCAAATAAATAACACTCTTCTGCTAATTTTAGGAGTAAAAGTATTACCTATGCCCTAATTGAGCATTTTATATCACTTTTGCGATGACACAATGTTTTGTACAAGAGAGAATTTTTAATTCCACAAAAGGAAAGGAAAGTTATTTTTAGGCAAGACTGATGACCTGGTAGAAGCTTTTCTTCTGCATGTCTGATTTTTACAAAGCAGTTTGCTGATCTGGATCAATAAATATTAAATATAAAAATAAATTTCAAAAGGAAGAACTACAGCAGCAGTTCAGCAATGTGCCTTTAAATGCTTAAGTCTTTGCTTCTTCTTCTTTTTTTAGCTAATTATAGATAGTAGACTCAATAATAAGTTATGTAGACTTGGGTTGCTAATTTGTAAATTTCTATAGGCATATCCATTCTGTGTCTAAATAGTTCTAAAAGTGACTAAATAATGATACCATGCATCAGTTCATTCATTCATTTATTCAACAGGTGTTTATAAAGATTCTGCTATTTTAGACACTGTGCCTGGTTAAAAAAATTATTGATTTTGTCCTTATATTGCTTGCTGTCAGGTTGCTAAAAGAGGGATAAAGCAAATAATATGAAATCCAGCTCTCTTAAGTATGATATATTTAGGTAAATAAGAGGTTTCTCTGAGGAAGCAGTTTATTGAAGACTAACACTGATCAAAAAGAGTTGGGTAGGAGGAGATACTTGCTGGGAGCATCCTAGGTAGGAGAATAGCCTGTATACTCTGTAGGAGAATGGAGCATGATGCTTTGTACGTGGACGCTGAGAGCCAAGTAAGCTTATAAGTGCAGGAAAGCTATCCAGGTGAGTAGGCACCAGTGCAAGAACTTGCAAGCCAAGTTAAGGTTGCTTTGTTTTGCTTTGTTTTTCTTTTTGGTCTTTAAGATCAATGATGCCCTTAAAGTGTTAAAATGTGTGTATGTATATGTGTGTGTGTGTGTGTGTGTGTGTGTGTGTGTGTGTGTGATAGAGAGAGAGATGGATTAATAAAAAAATCATTCACTTCAGAAAAGATGACTTTGATTGCACTATAGAGCTTGGGTGAAAGGCATTAAGAAATGATACAGAGTAACGATTATAATTTATATAACATGAATGAAAGAAATTCAAAATAGTAATCCATAGTGATGCTTGGGGGTAGGAGTGAAATGGGGAGAGGAAGCTCTTTTTTAAAGAAAAATTCTAGCTCTTATAAGTAGAAGGAATGATATAAAGCCACCATTTTTGCAATTCCCAAGATAGTAATTAGAATATCATTAACAAAAGCTAAAACCATTAGATAAATGACTATGAAGGAATAGTACATTCATATGGTACCAATGTATCACCTTAGAGAATGAGTACTAATTATAGAAAATATATTGTAACTTTCCAGTAGAGAAACTTTAACCAAAGGCCAAACTTAGCTTCACTCATAGTGGGAAAGCTTTGTCATGAGATGAGATGGAAGTTCTTAGCCTTGCCTATGAAGTATTTATGCAAAAGGAAAAAAAGGTTTAACCTGACTATAATCAAACCTCTAGATCTAACTGAGTTTGTGGACAATGTAAGAATGGACAATCAATTAATTGACACCATGTGGTGGGATATTCCACAAAACTCCTTGCCTAGATGTCTTAGAAACTTGGTATCATGGATTGAAAATGTGGTGAGGTTGTTTAATATTAAAAGAGATTAACAAGATGTATAGCAAAGCCACTTGTAAAGATCTTGATTGTATTTTGGTTTTAAAAGTTCTAAAAAAAGACTTCCTTGGGACAATTGGGGATATTAAAGGATTTTATGGTATTGTAAGTTTTTATAGATATGATAATGAACCTATTTTTAAAAAATTATATGTGTAAGGTTAAAATGTCAACCTACTTCCAAATGATTTAAAATAAGATATAAACATAACATAGATAGAAATAAAAATAAATAAATATGGAAAAAATGTTAAGAATTATGAAATTCAGGGACAGAATATCTAATTGTTCATTATACTATTCTTTCATGATTTTTTTTGTTTCTATGAAATACTTTATAATAAAAATTTGGAGGGAAAATGGTAATTGGGTAAGTTACTTGACTCAGTTTCTGCACCTGGTCACGGGGTTTCTGGTACACTAGGAGCTACAGTTGGTGGGCTGACCCTTTATCATTTCAAAGTCAGCCTAGTGTCTACAATGCCAAAGCTGGAGTGTAAGCACATCAGCAATGTCAATATGTGTTTTGTAGTATAAGTCTCAAATCTGACATACCTCCACTGAGAGTCTGGGACTCAGGATTGATTATGGATACCTGCAACAAATAGAGTGTTTATGCTTGACTGCACACAGAAGAAATAACTGTGGGATATCAACGAGGAGGCTTTTGCAGTGTGCTGGATAGAAGGTGATATCATAGCATTGTGCTAGGATGGTGGCAATGAGGGAGAGAAGCATAGATATATGAAATAAATAAATGTTAGGAGGTAAAAAATGGCTACACTTAATATTATATTGTTAATGGTGAGTAAGACAGAGAGGGGTAGAATGTCCAGCCCCTAGGTGTCTGACTTGTATAACTGGAAGGCTGTTGATGTCAGGCAAGGAGCGTTAGAACTCTGAATGTAGAAAAATTTGTAAAGAAAGATCCAAGGTTTGGTTTTAGACATAATGGAATTCATATGTTTTGAGAAATCAAAGTGTAAATTGATTATATCGGGTTATGAAATCTAGTTTGGTTGGGAAAAGAGACTTTTAGAAATTATTATACTATATAGTCCTTTTGCATAAAATAGCACTAATTTGGTGTACTTTCCTGATTGTTCTCACTTAAATAAGTTTCCAGACAATTACATGATAAATTTTGTCTAACAGAAATTTTTAAAGCACTTTCCTGCATTGTTTATTCTCTATGAAGCTACATTATATAAGCTATTATTTTTATTCAGAATTTCTCCAAATATAAAAGTTAATATTAAGTCTCTGTAGGGACTAGGAAAAACCAAATGCTAACTTCATTGGCTATACATATATACATATAGTCATTAGCAAATAACAAAACAAAACAAAAACACCAAAATATTACTATCACAAGTAATAGATACTCATTTTAGAAATATTAGAAAAATTCTAATAAGTTAGGAGAAAAATATGTCATTTGTCATTTCAGTAGCATTTGATGTTGATTATTTATGCTCATTTTAGACTCAAATTATATTTTTACCTTTTGTGTAGTAAGTAAACTTACTACTTTTGAATTAACTACATATATTTTGCCATAATTATTCAACAGGAAAGAACTGGATATTTTGTTTAATTTTACCTGAATATTTCTATTTCAGTATGGTATTTTTTCCAGAAGGTCTCTACTTAATTTACGAGATCAGAGGAGATCGGGCACGTTCAGGGTGGTATGGCTGTAGACTCTACTTAATTTACATTGACAAAAATTTATAAAACGTAAGCCTTTTATCTTACCTCTAGAATACTGTTAGATGTCATACCATAGCTTCTATAAACAAATGCTAGCGTAACATAAGGCCATGGTCCTGATCCAATACTCTCTACTGTACTTTTACACACTGCTACGTTGGTGCCATCAAATAATTTCTTTTTTTTTTTACAGGGACAGAGAGAGAGAGTCAGAGACAGGGATAGATAGGGACAGACAGACAGGAACAGAGAGAGGTGAGAAGCATCAATCATTAGTTTTTTGTTGCCGTTGCAACACCATAGTTGTTCATTGATTGCTTTCTCACATGTCCCTTGACTGCGGGCCTTCAGCAGACCAAGCCACCCCTTGCTGGAGCCAGTGACCTTGGGTCCAAGCTGGCGAGCTTTTGCTCAAGCCAGATGGGCCCGCGCTCAAGCTGGTGAGCTTGGGGTCTCGAACCTGGGTCTTCCACATCCCAGTCCGATGCTCTATCCACTGTGCCACCGCCTGGTCAGGCTCAAATAATTTCTTAGGACACATTACAGCAGTCACACTTGGTAGTGCTTAATTTAGCTATGGCATGATTTTGATAGGAGAGGTAACAATTTTAGTTGTTGCTGAAACCATGCAGTATTGTGTGTGTGCGAATGCCCACAGACACGTACACAAAATAACACTTAGAAAATGATCACTGATGACATTTTTTTGTCATCTCAGAAATAGCCAGATGTATTATGTAATAAAAAGACACATTCTTAAGAATCGTGTTTCTTCTGTGAAGAAGATGATGTCTTCTGGGCATCATTTGTGTCTTCTAAATTGATTGTCACAGTCATTTTTATCACCATTGAAAGACCTTAGTAGGTGCTGAAGTCAGCGCTGGACATGCAGGATGTGGTCAGGGAAAGCTTTATGCTATATATCAGGAGACCCGGGTTCTGTACAAACTAGATCACAGACTTTTCAAATGTCTTTGCACAAGTCATTGTTGATGAAACTAGCATTTGGGGAGTTTGGATAGTCTATTTCAGGAACCAACTAAGAAACCATAAAAAGGGACTGTTTTTGGACTTCTGTTGAAGCAGTATGAGGTAGTGAGGTCCGTCAGGGTAGAATAGACCCAGTTCAATTTTCTTAGGTCTCTGAAGGAATGGATTGTAGCTCCAGAGAATCTAAAACATTGCTCTGAACACGAGAGTGTTTGCTGCCTGCAGGTGTATGATGATTGCAGTTAGGTGACAGGTTTAAATGGCCAGAAGTGGTACAGAGCCATTAGTGGAAGAACATCAGACTTTTTTTGTTTCTTTTTAGAATTGGCGAAATATGATTGTGCTTGTCATCAAAGCAGAGGTCATCCCTGGAGAGGAAATGGAAATATGCAAAAGAAATTATGGGGAAAGGTCATTCTTGCTTATTGGTATGATTATTCTTTGAAAAGATGATCATGGATTCTGGGCTGCCCAATGAAACATTACAACCATAGTCTATAGCAGTGGTTCTTAACCTGGGTTTTATCAAACCCCAGGGTTCGATGAGTCGGTCTCAGGGGTTCGGAGAAGCCTTTGCTGCGGAGTCCAGAATAAAGTAATACCGTAATTTGTTGTGAGTTCATGCACTTTGTTGGTTTTGTTCTTTGAGCAAGGTGATGTTCATGCATGGCTCATTTTGTGCACCAGTAAAAAAAACATATACCTATGTCTTGAATTTGGGGAAAAAATCATATTTTATTTATCACTAAAGAAGGGTTTGGTGAATGCGCATATGAAACTGGTGGGTTCGGTTCCTCAAAAAAGGTTAAGAACCACTGGTCTATAGCCTGTAGTTGGGACAGAATGTTCAGTGAAAATGTGATCTCTGAAGTGATCAGAGAAGAGTTTGTATTTAGAAAGGACCTACTAAGAGCCCAAACACTGATAGATTGATAGGTTTATTAATAATAAGTTATGACAAGGTCCAGGTAGACATTTATAGGCAGCTAAAGTGGAAAAGTACTAGGAAGTCATTGACTTAGAGGCAGTGAAGGTGTTTGTGTCCAGAGGCAGAAAAAGTTAGTAACATGATGTTGAATCATCAGGGATGAAGGCCAAGGATGGATTACAGAAGTGTGTACAATAGTTGCTGAAACCAACAAGCAGGTTTGGAATGTTGATGATGGGAATGGTTAAATTTAGCTACCAGTTATAAGTTAATATAAGGTAGTGAGAAAGTCTTAAAAGAGAATGGGATGTTAAGTCACATTATCAGAATTTGTCATATCCACTAATGTGGGTTAAAAAAGGTTGTCACTAATATCAAGATTGTGCGTAGGCTTAATGTGTTAATGCATGGTCAGAAGTTCATTCCACACCCTTTATGTTTACTGGATAGATTTTGGTTATAGACAAAAACAGTACAAAGCTAGCATAGTTGTTTGTATGATCTCATGTCTCATTCTTTGGCAAATTGGTTTCAGACTACTTTTCTAGATTCAAAAATAGTTCTTTTTCTGCCTTTATCCTTTTGAACATATACATCTTTCTATTAGGATTTGTGCCATTCGAAAGGACCTGGACATGTTTGACCGGGAGTATTTTCAAGGTCACCCTAATTTATTTCTTCACATTTTCATAAAGGTCCTTCAGGTCACCTAGGCATCTGTTTGCTGCGTTTATCCAGTGCTTCATTGTGCAAAGTCTTCCCTGGAAGATTGGTTGACCTTCTCTTAAAACGTGTACTCGCTCAGGTCCAGAGTTCATGTCTAGGCTCTGTACCACAGCCAGTATAAATGTAGGAGGAGTTACATGTTATTACTTCTTCAATTTTGGGCTCCATGGTAAGTAACTTCCATCTAAAATACAATCCACTGGCAAATCATGTTGGCTGAATCTTCAGAATACAACTATACTTTAACCACTTCCCACCAGCCCCTCTAATTCCATGCTGATTAGTGGCACAGATGTGAAGCTATCTCCCTGTGTGTGCCCTTACCCCTTTGCATTTCCTTCTTCACACAGCAGCATGAGGAATTGTTTTGAAAACTTACCTCACCGTGCCACTCTTCTGCTCTAACCCTCCAGTGGCTTTCCATATGACTTACAGTAAAAGCTTAAGTCTTTAATGATCTTCAGGGCTTGATAATCCTGTTTCACCACTCCCTCTGGCCTCAACTTTGAGCCCCTTTCCTCTCTCTCACTCCTTTGTGTCCACTTGGCTTCCTTGTTTTCAGACACTCAAAGCACAGTTCTGCTTCACGACTTGTACACATCCATCCCCTGGAATGTTTGTCTCCCGTTTACACATAGAGTTCCTTCTTTCATGTCTACAAGGAGGTCTCTGCACGAATCTCGCCTTGTCGGCGGGGCTTGCTTCGCCCCACCACATTTCTCTCCTGTCTCCTTTCTAGCTACATGTTCTCATAACCCTTATCACTATTAGACATGACATATACTTTACTTGTTTACTTATTTATTGTCTGTTTGACTCCCCTTAGATCAGAAGCACCCAAAAAGCAGACATTTTTGTGTTTTGTTCATGTTTTGTCTCTGAGCGCCTACAAAGTGACTAGAACATGGTAGGTTTTCATTAAATGTTAGTTGAATGAATAAGTGATTAGAGGTACACATGGGTGGGTGAATGTAAATACATGGTGATTTATAGTATAAAGTTAAGTAGGAAAACCAGGATTGACACTGAGGGCACCTTTTGGTCAAAGCTACTATTCCTTTTACTTTACCGTATGAACTAATCTAGATTTTTTTTTCCTGACATATATGGATGAAACATTAATAGTAAGTCCTTTGTAGAGTCCACTATAACATTGAAATTTATATTCAGCCTGACTAGGCAGTGGCGCAGTAGATAGAGCATCGGACTGGGAAGCAGAGGACCCAGGTTTGTAACCCCGAGGTCGCTGGCTTGAGCATGGGCTCATCTGGTTTGAACAAGGCTCACCAACTTGAGCCTAAGGTTGCTGGATTGAGCAAGGGGTCACTTGGTCTGCTGTAGTCCCCTGGTCAAGGCACATATGAGAAAGCAATCAATGAACAGCTAAGGTACTGTGATGAAGAATTGATGCTTCTCATCTCTCTCCCTTCCAGTCTGTCTGTCCCTATCTGTCCCTCTCTCTGTCTCTCTTTTTTTCTGTCACACACACACACACACACAATTTATATTCAAGCTTGATTTAGCTTTGTGGATTTCCAAATAAAAATAATCTTAATAAATTCTAATTTAGAGGTATAGCACTTAATAGAATTTACAAAATTATTTTCTAGCCTTGAAACAAAGAACTTTGCAATAGTTGAATTAAAAAAAAAAAACATTGACTCACAAATGACTAGCTAAGGGAGAGCAGGATTTCTAGATAAGCAGGACAAAAAATTTCCACTGTTTCTCACCAAGTATGTAGCTAATGGGGATGGTGGCTGTACGCCAGCTACCACTTAAGGGAAAAAAAAAGGCGTATCATTCAACAAGTGAAATAGTTAGTGTGGAATGGATAGCGTCTATTGAAATTTGATTTTTAGCAGTCTACCCAAGTGACTGAATAAATTTTTTTCAACCTGTTTACTTTTATAGCATGTCTTCTCATAGTGAAATTTTAGATTAATTATATGACAGTATGTGGTCTAACGCTACTCAATTATCTGCATAATATCTTGAGGGATCATTTGAAACATGCAGGATCCTAAATGGGCTGACTGACATAAGATCATTAACCCACAGTGTTCAGAGTATAGGGGCAATTAACTATCAGACTGAGTCCCAAATCCAGATAATATAATCTCAGAAAGTGTGTGAAACTGAGACTAGTCTAAATTGGAACCAACACCTGTGGGTCTCTTCTGTGGCAGGGTGGAGTCAGGTGGGTGGTATCATGATGCCATTTTGGATCTTGGTTGATACAAATCTAAAGATGAATGCTCGCCAGTAGGTAAAGAGGGTACACAGGCAGGTCAAATCCCCAGAAGGGTTTCACAGAGCCTGGACACATTTTCAGGGTCCAGCCAAATGGGCTAAATTTCAAGACAATTATATAGGTCCATCTGGAGGAAAGTGGGACAGATATAGGTCAGCAGGCAAGTCAGGGGTATGGGGTAGCTCTTTTATAGTAAACATCTAAATTTAGGTCCTATATTTCTTAGGCTTACCTGATAATAAGGTATACTGCTCCTGTCTCATTTAAAGCACCCACTGGAAGTTTATAGTAAGCATCTAAATTTAAGACCTATATTACGTAGGCTTACCTGATAAGAAGGTATACTGCTCCTGTTTAATTTAAGGCATTGGCTGTAATATTTTGATGAACTTAAATGAACTTGGCTGAAGGCATATGTTGAACTTATCATGCATATTGTAAGTCTTCAGTATTTTATATCTGGGCCCAACTAGGGTAAACAGGTATTGACAATAGATTTGGGAATTTCTGAAATATTTATTCAGTACACCTATAGCAAGTAGCCTTAATATAAACAAACAGCACTGATTTATTTTAATGGTGAAAAAATGCCCTTATAATGTGATGCTAGTACTATATTTCTTTAATATAGTACAGACTTGATTCCTTGTTGTACACTATATTAATAGGTCTATATTCTGAACACTGTTATTTATATTGGTTTCTTGATTTTTGTGATTTTGATAAAATGAGTGTTTTTATTTTGTAAGTTAAATTATGAAAATATGCTATAAATATGGAAATTTACAGGTTAATGACTATTCTTTGTTATTTGATTTATTAACTTTATAGGTTTCTGCTAAGGAGGTGGAAAGTAAATCGATCTTCTTTAAAATTTTTTATGGACTATTTTAGAATATAAACAGATATCCTAAGAAATGAAGGAGTAGACTTCTTTAAGAAGAGCTTGACCTTAGGAAAACCTGAAAAAAAGCTTAGTTGTGAAGAGATCCATCAGAAAAAAATTGCACATATTAACAAATATAGCTCCTATATGAGACTCCACAACCGAATGTACCAGGATGGGTCTTGACCTCTCTTTTACTTTAGATCTATTTTGGTTTTCATTTCCTACTTACTTACACATTTTTACTCTGTCTCTACTTTGCCACCCTTGAGTCTCAGCCCTCCTCTACTATTTTGTCTTTCATAGCATAGACTTTGCTCCTATACTCGGACTCAGGTTAAGCTGGTGTCCTGGGACAGTAATGATCTTGTTCCCTAGCAACTGTCCCCACTCACATCCAACAATCTCTTCAGCTCCTCCACCATCATCAGCACCACCACCCTATCCACATACACACCATGGTGAGTATTCTGATGTCCTTACTTTATTAGACTTGACTATTATAATAACACACTACCGTCTACAGTTTTTACACATTCATTTTTTTTACATGATTGCCATTTCAAATAGAAGAGGAAAATTATGAATTAAAGGAGAACTTATTTTTAAAAATATTTTTATATTTAGGATTGAGTAAGAAAGTGTTCACATATGTTTTTATAAATATTTTCTTGTAGGAAATAAAAGATTTTGGATTCTTATATGAGCAAGATTTTATTTATTCATCAGAAAAATATTGCCATGAAAGTCGTACAATTTTACAAAGATTGAAAGCTATTATATATCAGTAAACTTTATTTATCATTAAGTAAATTCTTATTTTGGCTTTGTTTTTTACACTCTGATATAAAAATATCCTCTTGTTCTTGAGGTGAAGAGAGAAAAGAGGAGAGTCTTCTCCTGAGCATTGTAGAAAAAGAGATGAGCATATGTTGTACATTCACTCAATGTTAGGCATAATCATATGCCAAGGGCATTTGACTAGAATACCCAGGCCCTTGATGACATGATGTATCTGACTTTTCTTAGGTCTTCAGTTTCCACGTGTGAAATATACTGGAGTAGATCGAGGACCCTGTGATTTCAAGCATATGTAAAAAGTGATGTCATGCCCCTTTTCCTTTTGAAATGATTTCTAGTGTTTTTTGGATTTTTCAGATATACAAGTTTACAAATTGAGTAGTTCAAAACTGTGTTTTAGCTTTTGGAGAATTTGCTTTTTCTCATGATTATAATAATTTATTAAATTATTTCAATTGTATCTGATCAGTTAATGTTTCAGGTTTGTTTTACAGTCTGATTTGGTTCCATTTATACTTCGACATTATCAATTTTAGGTTAATAAATCAATTAGGTAAGAAAACTGCATTTAGACTAAGTTGGTATTTTTAAAGGAGATGACATTTGAAATGATCACTTTGATATAAATATTATATATTTTTATGTATCATGCATGTGTTAATATATAAATGGAAAATTTTCAATATAATACTGCATACAAATAACCAAAATTGTTATTCTGATAAACTATTTCTGTAGTTATATCAAAGTTGCATCTTTTTGTTTACTTATTCCATTTTTAGTTGTTATATAACAACATGAATTACATAAATTTTGTATGGTGTTTTTATAATGCTACCTTATATATCACTATCATCAGAACAGAGAAATGTATTGGCTTATTTTCTAAAAATGCCTTTAATGCCTTGAGATTTTTTGTCCTTTCTACTTAATCTGTAAGTAGATGGCTTCCAGTTTTGAAATAAACAGTCTCATATCTGAAGATACTGGATAACCCTTCACATTTTTTTAATTAGGTAAAATTGTTAGTGCTTGACATAACTGTATCTGTATATGGAACAGATCTTATCTAGTTTTTAAAAATGAATAATGAAATTAAACAATTTTTAAAAATGTGGAAAGTTATTCCACGGAAGAAAGAAAGTCATTAAGCATGCTGTTTTCATACAGTGTGCTAATTCAACACTGCCACTCTTGCGTGGAAGGAAGTGGCAGGGAGGATGGGATGGAGACTCAGCCACTTCTGCCTTACGAAGAGTGATATTTTGTTGAAGGGACTTTTGGTCAGGTTCTCTCTCTCTCTCTCTCTCTCTCTCTCGTATTTTTCCAATGTGAGAAGCTAGGAGACAGACTCCCACATGTGCCCAATCAGGATCCACCAGGCATGCCCACTAGGGGGCGATGCTCAGCACATCTGGGATGTTGCTCCTTTGCAGCCAAAGTGATTCTAGTGCCTGACGCAGAGGCTATGGAGCTATCCTCAGCACTGGGGCCAACTTTGCACTAATGAAACCTTGTCTGCGGGAGGGGAAGAGAGAGAGAGAAAGGAGAGGCGGAAGGGTGGAGAAGCAGATGGGCACTTCTCCTGTGTGCTCTGAATGGGAATGGAACCTGGGACTTCCACATGATGGGCCGATGCTCCACTGCTGAGCCAACTGGCCAGGGCCGACCATGCTCTCCTAACAATCTTCTCTATAATTTTCTGAGGCATGTGGGTACTAAATATGATGTGTATATCTTTGCACAGGCACATGCATGTATAATTAAAGATGTACCAAAGTATTTAAAATTAAATACATAAATCCAAACCTGAATATTCAACTTTAAAACTTCCAAATATATGTTACTTATTCTCCATTAATGGCATTTTTAGGATATAAACCAGTAAATTTCTCTGTACTGATGATATAGGTATATAGAGAACTATTAGGCAAACAACATAAAAGTTTTACACCATTCATGTTGTTATAAGCCAACTGAAAATGAATGAGAACGACATATTTATTTTAATTTTGTTTAGAAATTTAAATTAATGGTCATATTCGTCAATAAGAGTACATAGGTTTCAGGTAAACATTTCTATAACATTTGAACTGTTGATTATGTTGTATAACCATCACCTAAAGTCAAATCATTTTCCATCACCTTTTATTTTTTGTCCTTCTTTACATCCTCCCTCCCACCCCTCCCCCACATCACTCTCACCAAACAACATATTTAAAGAGATTGTTTGCCAAGCATTTCACTTTGTCATGTTTTTGTAATAAGTGACAGTGTGTGTGCACATTTTAAAATCTATTTGAAAAATTGAAATTGGAATAATAGTAACTAAATTGTGAATTTTCCTGTTAATTCAGTTAACTGTACGAAAACTGATTCTGTGGAAAAGGCACCAGCAATAAAAAGTCTATGCTTTGGATTCTCCCTCAATTGTCCAGACATCGTGAACCCTTTTTACTGCTTACTTTTGCACAATGTATAAAGTATAAGAGAAGATAAGTGCATCTTTAGAGAAAGAGAGTGTTTCTAATTCAGAATTACTTCAACACTGGTTATCTGGAATGGATGACTTGATATTATAGCATGTAGACCTGTAATCAGAGAACATGAATGTGTAGACTGGATGAGTGACAGACACCCCACCTGTTCACTCCTTCCTCAGTTAAGTGCCATCCTCTCAGCCCATGTCTGGGGACTGAGTCAGGCTTGGAGGTTCTGAGAGAAAACAGCTTTGGGGCAATGATTGCTTGATATGATTGTAGTGCTCGGTTTATCCATTAGTCTTTTGAGCTTTCTAGATTATGCCTCCAATGTGCTCCAGAGATATAAAAATTTATATTTCTCAAATTATAGGTTTATACAATTTTAATTTTGGTCAAACTTTGGACTAAAATTTGATGCAGGTACTAACTCCTTCCCCAAGGTACCATTGCATCATTTTTCTTGACATGTACTTAGAATGTACAGTTTCATGATCTTGTAAAAGTATACAAATAAATTGCATTAAAGTAGTTAGAGAAAGGCTTAGATGTTCTACAGTTTTTAGATAGAATTAATAACAATCAAAAATGTTTTTTCCCAGGATATAAAGTTTGTTATATTTATTTTTTTTATAGTTAGAAACCTTGGGAACTTAAAATTACAATCTTAGAGAATAATTCTAGAATTATTCTCTTTTCTGTTTATTTGTGCAGCTGCTTAGTCATCCCTTTTACAAAGTAATGGCTAATATTTATTGGGTGTTTCCTATGTCACTGGAAACAAAATGGTTTTCATAACTTTTGTTTCACTCTCTGCTAGCGGCTTTATCTGGCAGGAATGCCTGCTTCACAGTAAGAGGGCAGCAGTTGATTCTGGGTTATAGAGCGTGGCCAAGGGGGATTGTCATCCTGTCAGGCTGACTCCATGCTCTGAGTGGTAGTTCCCACAAGACACTGTGCCCAGGTCATGAACTTCACATGTGATGCAGAAGGGCTTTCCCTGTGGTGACAGTTGTGTGTCTCATGGAAATAGCAGCATTGTTTTAGTGATGAGAAGTGACCAAAGTACATTTTAAAAGGCTTTGGTAATCTGGTATTGTAAAATGAAAATCCACTCCCTCCTATAAAGAGTTCATGGTTCCTGGAGAAATAGATGGTTTACTGTAGTATTATTACAAGGGTCAAAGCAAGCAGCAACTCTGCCCCGAGGAAGGATTTGGAGAAGACTGGATGCTTCAGATTAGATGTGAGCATAATGTTTTGTTCTTTTGTATGGCCTTCTCCTAGCAACATTTTTTGGTGTTTCCTGACACCCTTTTCATATTGCAATTTACATGAGTTTGTATTCATGGTACTTAGTCCAAATATACATTTCTCTAGTTTTGTTGCCGTTGGTTTTCATTTGCTTTTAAGTTTCTCTTTATGAGTCTATAAAGTGTATATTATACTTGGTAAAGTTTTTGGATAAAGAGTGATTATCCTAGTTTCATAGTTTAACTCAGACTATAATTATATTCAGCTCCTTTTCATGTTAGAGTGTTATGTGAGGTGGTGATTAGGCACGATTCTTTATGTCCCCTCCCCCCATCATTTCATAGCTATCATATCTAATAGTAAATACAGCACTGGAAAGGGCAAGGTGATTGCCAAGACTTAGCACAGTGTCAGGAAAAATAATTGCTAAACTTTATCATGAAATAACTCTATGACAAGCATATCTACACATGGATAACTACTTTAATGCCAGTTTAGAGATGATGACACTGAAACACAGTGGTTAAATGACTTTTCCGGAGTCACATGCCTGGCTAGTGGCAGAAGAAAACCATTAACTGAGGACATCTGATTCTAGAGCCTGTGTCTTCCACTTCACTGGGTCTTATCAATTTTGAGAGAAGTCTGTAATTTATGAACTAATTATAACATTGTATTTATTCAATAACTATTCAGTAAATATTTCCTACAGGTTAGAAAACTATGTTTCTCTATGATGATAGTGTTGTTTAGATGTTATCAAGAGAAGCAGATTATATAGGTCACGGAGTAACTCACACAGTCACATATGCCCTATTCAACTTTGGGCTCTACCATAATTAGTTTTGTGAATTTTCCAGCCCTCAGTTTTCTCATTTGACAGATGACATTTTAAGTATCTTATATCTTCAACAATCCATGATGCAGGGTTTTTCTAGCATCATTCTTACTTAAATATGATGTAAGTTGAAAGCTTCAGACTGATGTAATGGGTACTCTTCTCATCTCTTTCATCTTTTCATATTGAATACTCCCTTCATGGTCGCACCCAGTCTCCAAATTTTAAACATTATTTTTGTAATAAACATTCACACATTTTTAAATCCAACCTAGACCTTTTCCATGATCTGACATCAAACCCATTAGCCATCCTTTCTACCTTTATAATATGACCAGAATTTGGTCAATTTCTAATGTGTTTATTTCTACGCCGACTGGCCCCAGGAGGCTTCATCTCTATGTGCACGGTTGCAGTTGCTTCCAGTTTGTCTTCCTATGGTCCTGTTCTCTGCACAACCCCAAGTGAGCCTTTTAAAACAGAAACAAGATCATGTCACTCATCTACTCAAACCTTCCACTGGCTACCAGACTTACTCCAAAGTAAGTTACAGTCTTTCAGTGCCCTACAAGGTTGTACATGATCAGCTGCTCAGTTGCACCTTTGGCATACTTATTTCTTTATCTACTCTAGCCAACTTAGCATGTTGTGATCTTGAAGACACCAAACGTACTCTTGCCTCAGGGCCTTTGAACATCACTTCCTGCCTAAAGTACTCATTGGTCAAATGTCTTTTTGGCTTACTTCCTTATGCCCTTTAGGTCTTTGCTAAAATATGTTTTGAGTGAGGTGTTCCCTGATGCCCTATTTTATATATGCTTCCAATGCCTCCCCCATTTTTATTTGCTTTATTTTGCTGATTGATGGTAATGAACATCATCTAATGTGGTAAGTCCTATTTTTCTGTTTTGTTACTTTTTTCTCTCTTCATCATTGATATGAAATCTTAGTGCAAATACAGATTTTGAATGTTTTTATTTCAGTATTATATATTCTCACTCTAGAAAAGTACTTGACACATATTAGGCACTCAGTAAAAATTTATTAGGTTAATATATGAATGGGTTAAAGAATGAATGAATAAGATAAATAAGTGAGTGAACGTGTTCAAGTTTTATTAGAAACTTGCATCTTTATTTGAAAATCATTACAAGTTAGTGCTGGTCTCTTATTCTTGCAATTAGGACCTACTTAGTATATAGTAGGGCAGATTATGTAAACATGTGAAATGCTTTGGGATAAATCAATACAGAGGTGTGGGGGCTATTGCAAACCAGAGAGTCAAAGCCCCGTCTAAGAGTTACACCTCAGTGCTGTCACTGGCAGATAGTCTATCACCCTTTGACTTGGAAGAAGCAGCTGGAAACCCAGATTATTTTGTGAGATTTAACAATTCATAAATGTTGACTTCAAATTCAAAATTTCATGTAGGTCAAACAAAACATATCTTTTAGCCACATTCAATTTGTAGGCTGCCAATTTAGGAACTCTAGTAAGGGAAGCATAAATGTCAGAGATCTACCTATTTGAGCAAATCATATCTGTATAAAATGTTTGTGAAATAATTTGAATGGAAAATATATAAAACATTACATACTGATCAAATCAAAAGTATTTGATGAAAAATGATTTTCTAAATTTTTTGAGGTGTTTCTGATTCCCCTATTGATTGTTACTCAGGGTAACAGAGGCCTCCCTTGTCTATGATGTCGATAGTGTATTTGAACAGAGAAAGCAAACAAACAAAATTTATTGAGAAGGGCCTGTTTTACGCCACACGTTATATTAAGTGCTTGCTAGGTTATAGAGGTGAAGACAAAAAAGGTACATCTTTGAATAAAACTTCCAATCTATTTGTGAGTAAGAATGTGACAGACAGTCATCAGATTAATGAGAAAGCTAATTTTACAAAGATATAAAAATAATGCTCTGACAGTGCCGGGGCTGGGGTAGTGGCTAATTTACAGAGTGGTTAATGAAGGTGTCTTTGAGATGGTGACATTTGAGCAGACACCAAACCAAGAAAAGCAACCATTCAAAGATCTGGGGCAGAGCTTCTAGACAATGGGAATATTAAGTGTAGAAACAGGAAAGCAGAAAGGAGCATACTATCTTTGGGGAACAGCACACAAAACAGAGGGGCTGGCGTACAGTGAGTGAAGCAGAGAGCTGAGCTAGGTGAGGTTGATGAAGTAGTCAGGGACCAGATTATAATTTAAGTATAAAGATGGCTTTAGAGCCCAGGATGTGGAGTGTGGATTTTATATAAAATTCAACCAATGGGAAGGCATTGGATAGTTTTAAGAATAACTTAGTTTATATTTGAAGCAAAGACATTCATACTTTTTGGTTTAGACTAATAGAAATATTTTGCACAGCTGCCTAATACACACACACACACACACACACACGACATACACACCCCTCAAATTTTATGATAATACAGTTAATTTTATTATGCAGAAGACACTCTGCTATTTTCTTTTTTATTCTGTTGTGTTAACAGAAAGTGCCTGGTTTCGATTTTGTGACCCAATTAAGAGTCATACCCTACAGTTTGAAGAACAGTGTTTTGAATGCACTCCCACTGGTATGTAGATGAATTGTGGTAGGTCAAAAATAGAAGCAGGGAGCCTGACCAGGCAGTGGTGCAGTGGATAGAGCATTGGACTGGGATGCGGAGGACCTAGGTTTGAGACCCCGAGGTCGCCAGCTTGAACACGGGCTCATCTGGCTTGGCTTTTTGTTGTTTACCAGCTTGGACCCAAGGTGGCTGGCTCAGCAAGGGGTTACTCAGTCTGCTAAAGGCCCATGGTCAAGGCACATATGAGAAAGCAGCCAATGAACAACTAAGGAGCCGCAACGAAAAACTAATGACTGATACTTCTCATCTCTCTCCATTCCTGTCTGACCCTGTCTATCCTTCTCTCTGACTCTCTCTCTGTCCCTGTAAAAACAATAAATAATAAAAAAATATTAAAAGAAAAAAGAAGCAGGGAGAGCACCAAGGAGGTTCTGCACCAGCAAAGGAAGTAAGTAACCCTATCTTAGACTAGAATTATCTTTGCGCAGATGCATATGTAACGGAGAAGCAGGGCTGAATCGAGGGAGATATTTTTTTAAATCATATACTTGCTCACAAAAATTAGGGGATCAGGGAATGTGCAGATACTCCCGTACTTTCAGCCTTTTGTATAGTACATTTTCACCAATGAAATAAAAGTTGGTTTTGCATCTCATTTGCATAATTAAACAATTTTCTTTAACTTGTTGTTTTCTTTCCTGATGTTCTTGTTTAATAAGAAAAATCAAATGCTTCTTTTAATTAATTGCTTCATATTCATTTTGAAATATCCCCTAATTTTTATGAGCAGTATATATTGAGATACAAGTTACTTACAATAAAATGCACCTATTTTAAATATAATGTTTGATGTGTTTTCAATAAATGTATACATCCATGTAACTACCACCATAATCAAGATAGAGAACATTTCTATTACTCCAAGAAGTTCCTCACTTCTCTTTGTAATCGGTAAATTCCCTGGCCCTAGATCTGGCCGAACATTGATCTTTTTTTGTAATGGTAGGATAGCTGTGCCTTCTCTAGAATTTCATCTGAATGTATTCATACACTGTTATATCTCTTTGTTGGTTTCCTTTTCTTGGCATGATGCTTTGGAGCGTCACCAAATTCTTGTGGCCTCAGCAATATGTACTTTGATTTGCTGCATGTCAAGGCTATGTATGCAGTATAGCTGTATTGTGACTTTGCCACAGTTTGTTTACCTCCTGAACAACTGGTGAATATTTGGGTTGTTTTAAAGTTTTTTGGGTTATTATGAATAAGATTGAGCATTCATATACAAGTCCTTGTGAGAATTTATGGTTTTATTTTTATTGGGTAAATACCTTAGAAGGAGAATTGCTGGGTCATATGATAGATATTAAAAATGTTAAGAACTTGTCAAACTATTTTCTAAAGTGATTTTTTCCATTTTACATTCTTACCAACAATGTCTAAGAGTTCCCAATATTCTACTCTCTCACCAGCATTTGACATTGTCTTTCAAATTTTAACTATTTTGAGAAATGGATATTTCTCAATCCATTATCACAAACATGTTTGATATCTTAAAGTATTTTTATATGCTTATTCCCCATAAATAATGATGTTGAGAATTATATTATATGGCATTAGACATTATATATATCGTGTGTGTGTGAAATGTCTGGTTAGTGCTTAGTATTGGATTTATCTTCTTATTTTGGGTAGGAAGATTCTTACACGTTTTGGATTCAAGTCCTACATCAGATGCATCTATTGCAATATTTTCTCTCAGATTGTGAGTAAAGGTATAGTTAAAGAGTGGATGTTTCTAGATTTTATTTTTACTAAATCTGGAAAATTTTTTCACATTATTATGCAACTATTTTTCTTCTCCTTTCCCCCATTACACGTGTTTGACTGGTAAATATTGTTCCGTGGGTCCCTGTGGCTCTATTACTTTCCTTTATCTTTTTTCCTTTTTGTGCTCCAGTTTTGTGTGCCCCCAAATGTTCTGATCTTTTCTATATCTGTATTCAAACTGCTGTTAAATCCAGTGAATTTATTTTTATCTTAAATATTCTACTTCTAGCTCAAGAAATTACATTCTATTTTTTATATATTTATTTATTATTATATTCGTATTTTTTGTTATCAAACATGTTTATAATAGTGGTTTTAGTGTTCATTTCTCCAAATTATATTATCTCTGTTACTTCTGTGTATATTGCTAATGACTGATACTTCTGGTTATATTTTCTCTGAAAGGCTAGTAACATTTTAAGGGATGCTGCATATAATGAATGTTGTGTTGTTGAGTGTCTGGATTTTATTGTCCTCCCTTGTGGAATGTTAAACCTTGCGTTACCAAGCCATTAGGTTACTTTCGAATAAGCCTGAATTGTAGAGGCTTGTTTTTAAGTATTAAGGGGAGTCCAGTGTAGCCCTTAATCTAGTGCTTTGTCTTACCTGTAAGGTGTGAATTTACAGGATCTCAACAGAATGTTTGGCTATTCAGTGAGGTCTTTCCACTCCAGCTCCATAGAACACAAATGTCTTCTAGCTTTCTGTGAACTCTACACATGAGATGAGAGCTCATAAGTTGGTTATGATTTTTTTTTTAAACTGCCATGTGGAATCTCAAGTTATGTGTGTATAGTTTAGTTTTATCAACTACATAAAGGGCAGATTTCTTAAGTACTTAGTCAGTGTAGCTGTATTATTCCCAGTACCATACCCATGTGTTCTAGGCTTCTTACCCTTCCCGAACTCGACCTCTGATTTCTAATCTGAGGGTATTACAATCCTCCCTCCATCACAATCCAGAAGGTGACTCTAGACAGAAATCTGTAACAACTGCACTGCTCATCTCCTTTATTTCATTTCTTTTATGGATTGCTCTGCTGACTTTATCTAATGTTTAAAATCAACCATTTTATATATTTTATCTGAATTTCTTTTTTATTATGAGGGGTGGAGGAGTCTGATACAAGTTCTAAACAGTCAGGAATGTATTTCTATGAAATAATTTTTTTTTTTTTTTGCATTTCATTATGGAAAATTTCAAACATATAAAAAAGTTGAGAAAAGACGCTAGCAAGCTCTTATACATGTGATTCATCTGTGATAGTTACCAGCAAAATACCAAACTTGTTCACTTATACCCTCTTCCATCTTCCAAGTCCCCTCACCCATTTTAGATTACTTTTAAACAAGTTTGGAGGAAGAATTTAAAACAAAAAGTGAGAAGACAGTGCTATGTTAAAGACAAAAGTAATGGCCCTGGCCAGTTGGCTCAGTGGTAGAGCGTTGGCCCGGCGTGTGGAAGTTCTGGGTTCGATTCCCAGCCTGGGCATACAGGAGAAGCACCCCTCTGCTTCTCCACCTTTCCTCCTCTTCTTCCTCTCTATCTCTCTCTTCCCCTCCCTCAGCCAAGGCTCCACTGAAGCAGGGTTGGCCCAGGCACTGAGGATGGCTCCATGGCCTCCACCTCAAGCACTAGAATTGCTCCAGCTGTAATGGAGCAACATCCCAGATGGGCAGAGCATTGCCCCCTGGTGGGCATGCTGGGTGGATCCCGGTTGGGTGCATGTGGGAGTCTGTCTGACTGCCTACCCACTTCAAACTTTGGAAAAATACACACACACAAAAAAGACAAAAATAACATAAGAGAAGTTGCATTATTTAATCCCTACTTTTTTAGTTAGTACTTATTCCTGAACTATTGATCTAAATTGGTTTTTCTTAATCTCAGAAACCTTACTTTAATCTTTTTGAAGACTGCCAAATATTTTGAATAAACTTCATCTTTTAGAGTATGTAGTTTATTTTTTTAGAGCAGACTCACAACACAATTGAGTGTAAGGCACAGAGACTTCCTGTATTCTCCCTGTCCCCATACATACACAGTTTCCACACCACAGTTTACATTTGGTAGAGATTGATAAACCTGCATTGATACATCATTATTACCCAAAGCCAGATACTTATACATATTATGCATTGGATTTGTGTTGGTACTTTTTTTGCTAAAAGTCTTTACAGTTAGGCAAATAGTTACAATCATTTATGTACCTCAAGCATTTTCTTGTGTATAAAATATAATCTAATTTGGTTAAAGTGGATAAAATACAGTAATCTTACAATTAATGGCTGCCATGGGAAGGATGTGAAAGAAACTATGCAATATGTACATGTGCATTATAATATGGAGCATTTAATTCACATCAGCTGTATCAATGGTTTAAAATGTCATGTTAAAGTAACGTATATAATGTGTTGGATATCTTTAAAGGAATATCGGAAAAACAAATAATGTGAATATTTTTCTGATGGATTAGTGGGATTTTTTTCTTTTAAAATTTTCTTCAGTGCTGTTTCATCAATAAAGACAAATTGAAATAAATGGAAAATGTAATAAATAATTGGAGGCATATAATTAGTGACAAACCAGTTGACTTACTTTACAAAACATGATGGTAATGAGGCCAGAATTGCAACTGTACTGAAAGAAGAAAAAAAGAAACATGGAGATGAAGCCAAGTGTAATCAAAGGAAAAAAATCTTGTAAGACAGAATGAAAGTTGGGAAATAATCACCCATAGCTAAACCAACACATTTAATACACTAATGAAGATCCACATGTTTTAGTTCAAAATATTAGGTCGGCAGTTGTGGAAAGTTGATAATCTTGTCCCAACACTAAAGATGTTTTGGACATATACGTACAAGTTCACATGAATTTAAGTTCATAGTTTTTATCAATGAAAGTAAACTTATATTGAAATGAAAATTTCATTGTGGTTAGTATTTTCTCTACTTTGTTATAAATTTCATAAGCATTTTTAAAACTATAATTGTATATTGTGCTGAGAGTATTTATTTCTCTAGTTGTATAAAGAATTTTCCTAAATCATGGATCACGATTAATTGGTATTGAGTCATCCCTCTGTTTCAAGTTCACATAAACTGTTCTCAATGATCTGTTCATCAATATTCCATTTCTAACATATTGCCAATGAAGGGTGCTGATGGGTGTGCCAGTGTGTGTGTGTGTTATGAAATGACAGTTCTTTAATTCCATTAATATTGAGGTGAGTGAAGGTTAGTTACCTTCCCTTCTAAACCTTGTGTTAAACTTTTAATTAGAAAGCAAACACACACACACACACACACACACACACACACACACATACACGCCCATATAGTTTGTTCTGTAAGCTTAGGGAAATTCTAGCTCTGTGTCTTTTTAGGTGTTGTGACTACCACATAAAAGCCTCAGTTGATACAAATATCAAAACACTAAAATCAAGATTCTCTCATCAATCCTCTATCCTTAATTCATCTGTATGAACTTGTTTCTAACATCACAGAATTAGTTTAGAAGCTCATTTTCATCAATATAACCGCATTTTTAACATTAAATATTCTAATTTTCAGAATGTTAGTTGCTGATGGAAATACATACACCAGAAGACTTTAAGTAGTTACCCCAAGGAATGTGGGTTTTCCGAAGAGAATGACACCCCTCTCATTTTTAAAAGAATAGGATGCTTGCCACCCCTCAATTGTAGCTTACTCAAAGTAACCCAAACATAATAATACATTGTATATGCTACAGTATTTTAAGGAAGATTACAAACATCATCATAACATAAATGTTTGTAATATTGAGGAAAATAGTAGATATGCTTTAAACATCCTTATTTACAGCTTCTGTGACAAAAATGTTACCTGAATCTTTGAATGAACCGTGTATAACTATGAATTCTAGAGAGAATTTATAATTTAACTATCAGGACTGAATGTACCACCAGTAGTAATATAGTTACTGTTATTGTTATGGGTAGTGGTATTGATCGATTGAAAAGTGGTAGCAATAATAATGGTTATAATAGAGGATGAAGATAGAAACTAGCTAGTATTTCCAGAGTGTCTACTGTGTGTTGTATTTTGCAGGCTCATTGCCTTAATTATTCTCCACAGTGATTCAGCTACTTAATTTTTCTGATGAAGAATTTCACATAAATAGTAAGCAGCAGAACGAGAACACAAATTCTCTAGGTTCTGATTCTAAAGTATGTACTAATTTCCACAGTCTTATTCTTCTACTTTTTCTATCACATCATTTTTTATTATTGATTTAAATGTATTGTTTTTACATAGATTCAAGTGTCCCACCGAATACATCCCCCCTCTCCTGTGTTCCTCTCAACATCCCCCTTGCCCCTCTCCCCCCTTCCCTCCAGGATTTGCTGTCCTGCTCTCTATAATGCTGTGTTATGTATATATAATTTCACCAATCTCTTTCCCTTCTCTGATCCCATCCTCTCATTTCCTTTGTCTGGTCCCTTTGATCCCGCCTCTACCTCTATTCTGTACCTCAGTTCACATTGTTCATTAGATTCCTCAAAAGAGTGAGGTCATATGATATTTTTCTTTCTCTGGCTGGCTTATTTCACTTAATATAATAGTTTTATAAGGAGTCCTGCAAAATATTATAGGTACATTTCTGTTAGGACTTCTGGCGGAAAAAGTTTATAGGAAAAGAATAATTTACAGAGAAAGAAAGGATCTAGGATCCTTCAGTTTATTAAAAGTTGTACCAAGGGGGGGGATGTGGAAAACTTCATTTTTATTAATGAAAACAACCAGTGTCTATAAAGATATGACTCATATCCATTGAATAAAAGTTGAGGTGTAGTTTTATTTTTACACATGGAAGTTTATGGGAAATCACAGAAAAAGGCCTTCTCATTAAGACTACTGCCAGAGCTTTTAGACAACGGAATTACAAACCTATATTTTAGGTCCATAGACCCAAATCAAGGTTCAGATAAATGGGTTTTGAAAAGTAGTTCTTTAATGATTGTAGTGTCCTGGGGATGAACCCTAGTTTTGAGCACACTTAGGATATTTTTCCTCAGTGAATGTTATATAAGTATCTTTAATAAAGCTTCTAAATAGATTTGTGTCATTATGTTCAAAGATTAAGCTTCTTATTTTGAGAACTAGTTTTTAAATATTACAAATCTCAAAATTCAGGATTTTGAATATAAAAACCAAAAAATAAAAAACAAAGAGCATGCTTTTATTAGAAAAATAACTACCAGTAGGGTTCTATTATACAGTTGCATATTGTCTTAACAAAATATCATAAATGGGATGGCTTAAACAGCAAAAATTTATTTCTCATACTTCTAGGGGCTGGGATGTCCAAGATCAAGATGTCAGCATGGCTAGTTGCTGGCAAGAACTATCTTCCTGGCTTGTAGACAGCACCTTTTCCCTCCCTCACATGGTGGAGAAGTAGAGAGACAGCAGGCCCTCTGGCATCTCTTTATGTAAGGGCATTAATCCTATCATGAGGGCCACCCGCCTGGCCTCATCTAATCCTGATTACCTCCCAAAGCCCCCTGTCCAGATACCATCAGATTGGAAGTTAGGTCTTCAGCATACACATTTTAGAGGGATACACACATTCAACCTGTAACACTTATCATCATAAGCTTTAAAGTCAAGAGTCATACCACTGATTAACAGTTTTTCACTCAAGTAGAATAGCACATGCAGATTATTTAAATTGGCTTATTTTACCCACATTGTATTAAGACGTATTTTGATGGTTGTGATGATGATAGGGCGATCAGTGCTTGGCCAGAACTTTCTGTGCTACTTGTGCTAGTACGTATTGACCTCTGAGGTTATTACTTATTATTTATGAATGTTACTATGAAAGAAAGGTATGCAGAAGATAGCAGAAGTTGACTGCTGCTGAGGTGATGATGCCTACTCAGTTTCAGATTCAGAAATGAAAGTTATTATTATGAAGCCAGCTTTTTTGATATTAATACGACCAGTGATATAATGAAAATAAAAGAGTTTTGAGAATGATCTTACGAAAGATTAATCTACTATCTGTGAGAATTCAAAGTGTCAAAATATTATTCAGTTTTTTTTTAAAAAGAAAGGGAAGAACATTAGTTAATCCAGTGAGTATTTTAAATGCAAGAGTTTATATCATATTATGGCATCATAATAGTTAATAGGAAATATATAATATGAATATAGTAAATACATACACAGGAGTGACTTTAAATATCTGTATAACTAATGTGCGGTGGATGATGATTCAGGAAAAATTAATTACAAATTTTTCATTAGGTGCAAGCTATTTTTTCTGTCAAACTCAGTTGTTTATTTAAACCATGAATCAGACTCAAATTTTTATTTTCACTCATGACAAACTTGGTTAAGAATAGTTATATATATTTAAAATTAAATTGATCATTTTTCCTGTATATTTACAATTACAGTATACTTAATAGTCCTTGTTTACTGGCTCTTAAAACAGTTTTTATTCCTCATTTCTTTGTTTCTTTTGGTTAAACTGAGCCTTTTAAACTGAAATTCATTTTCTAGCAAAAAATAAAAAATAAAGGGAGGACCTTTGTATTCTCACAAAATCTGTTTTGTAAAAATATCTAAATATTGTCAAAGTAGCAAAATGTTTTCTGTAGAGGTTATTTTTCCCCCAATCTAATTAAAAGTAGAATCAGATCTAATTGTAAGATGATTTTTGAACTGAAGGATCATTTGGAAAATTTTCTAAAATATCTTTCTACTCTTGGCACCATCCATTTCAGAATTTGACATAAATCTAAACACTCTCATTTCCAGGTCATGTCAAAAATCTAAACTGTTTGTTCTACAGTGGTTTCCGAAGACACGGAAGCCCATTATCCAGGAGCAGCTTTTCTTATTCACACATTTTGCTTAGAATCATTCACATAAAGTGAAGCCCTTCATCACTGGGTTGTTTGTTTTGTAATTAAGCGAGGGAGTAAAGGGGTCTTGAAGATTTTTTTTTTCCTTGAAGCACAGATTTCATATTATGGTAATATGGTAATGCTTATTGTCACTTTGGGGACAATATATATATATAAAACACGTTTATATAAATGTATTTAAGTATTATAGTATATATTTGTTTATATATTTATACAATATATTTAGAAATAGTAATTCTATGCTTACAAAATTAGGGGATATTTAAAAATGAATATGAAGCTATAAAATATCCCCTAATTTTTGTGAGCAGATATAGATAGATATTTAAAGAGAGAGAGAAAGAGAGAGGGAGAGATTTTACCTGAAGTATTACTAAGTCTTGTTGCTACATATTTCCCTTTCAATATGGTTTGAATTAAAGCAAATATTAAAGGTAAAATAAACCCTGAAGAAAAACTGCTATTAACTTCATAGCTTTTGTTGACTTACTGTTAATTTTATTGAAGTTCTTGATTTAACACAGCAAAACTTACTGATCTAAAATTCATTAGAAAATAAGAAACAAAAATGTTCTTACGCAACCTGCTACTGGAGGCTCTCTTTAAAGCAGAGGCAGTACAGTGGTCTGGAGGCACCTGGGCTTGCATCAGAGGGTGCGAGTTTGAATCTTGACTCCTAAATATGATTTCTGTGACCATGAGAAAGTTGCCAAGTATCTGAGTCTTTAGCTATTTTCTTCTGTGAGATTGAGATAATAACTCTCCCACAGGATCAAATGAGATAATGAGTAGGTGATTCAAACACTGTCTACAGAGCTGTACTTCTCCTATATGAAACTCACAGATAAGTGATGCATTTTTATTCCATTTTTCAGCTATCCTCGGTTTTACCCATGTAAAGTACCAATATATTTTCTCATTGAACTATTTTGATTGAGAATTTTTCTAAAAATCATTTCACATATAATTGCTTCCTAAAATGCATGGATAGCATTGCTTTATATGTATTTACGTATTCATTCACTCAATCATTAACCAAAAACTGTTGAGAGCAGTTCTGTGCCAGGCTCTCTGCTGGAATCTCTATATAAACTCATGGAAAAACAGACATAGGTCCAGTTTTTACAAAATGTGTGAGAACTAGCAGGGAGACAGACACTAGATAAGTAAAAAGAGTAAAAAAATAAATAAATGCATACACATTGTGATGTGTTAAGGGAAGCAAGAGAGTAGTACAAGAAAAAACCGGAAAGTACTACTTTCGATTGAGTGATCAAGAACGTTCTCTCTGAGAAAGTGAAATTGAAGCTGAGATCTGAAGGATGAGAGATAGCAGCGGTCTTACGGCCCATGGGGGAGATCATTTCAGGTACTGGAAACATCAGTGAGAGGCCTTGTAGGAAAAGGGCCCTTATAGCTTTCAAGAAGACTGGCTGAAATGCATGGTGGCTGGAACACAGTGAGCCGCAGAAGAATTATCTGACATAGATTCCTATACGGATTATAAAGCACATTACATAAAAGAGCTTAAGTCAACCAGCTGAGATACATAAGACATTAATTATTTGACAAATATAGGCACTGAGGGTAGAGGAGGATGACTTGACCAATGTTACCTTTCCAGTAGCTTAGATTAGAGCTCCAGTATTTGACACCTAGTCCTGGGCTCTTTCTCCTGTGAAAATCTCCTGGCTAATACTTTTTATGCTTTACTAAACTGTGTATCAGTCAATAAACCAAAACCCTAAGGGGAAGTTGAAGTGCGGAAGGACAGTCTTTTGGATTCTTGTATTTGAATCTCAATTTTCTATTTTCTCTGCTCTTGGGTAACTCTTTTACATGCTGTCAGCTATACCCTTCTCCTTTTCTGAGGAGCTGCAACATGGTAATAAACATATTTAATTTTGTGGGTGTGTGTAAAGTAATTGTCAATCGCCTCTCAGAGTCCATGGAACTGTTCTATTAATATAGTCAATGACCTCAGGTGTATAGACTTTGGTATGTTCTCTGACTGTTCAGAAGCAAAGTTCTTTTGGTCCTTAATTTAGGTATTTTCATGATAAATGAAGTTATGAGGGTACAGTGTTAGACAGCTGAGGCATTACTGGTGTTTGGGAGGGAAACTATGTATTCTCATTATTTTGTTGTCTCAATAGACTAAGCAGTGATCTATAATTATTCCTAATTGTAAAATTTATTTTATATTGAAAATATTTGCCTATAAAATACAACATATTCTGCTGTAGCAAAGGGCAGCATGCTTAATGCCCATTATAATAAGTTTGGGTTCCCTAAACTCAGAGTTGTTTTGCTGTAAAATAACCCATTGAAAGTACAGATGACGTGTTCCCCTATGGAATGACAAAGACATCACAGGTGATTAATGGGATATGAGGGAAATTCATGAACACCATTAGTGAAGATGTTGACCAATTTTTTGATCTGTTGGGAAATAAATGGTCCTCCATTTTTTTTTTCCAGTTAATGGCGATGAATTGAGGAGACGTGGTCATAATCTAAGTACACAGAAATAGATTCAAGCTCAGCTGCTTGGATGCTATACTGGTGGCTTACTCTGTCCTAGGCACGGGGACTTCCTTGCCAATCTCTGGGTCAACTTTAGTTTCATCTTATTGTGAGAAATAGTACAATGAGTCATCTGGTCTGGAGGAAAGTTCTGACCCTCTCTAGACAACAGCTATCATTTTACGTGCTAAGCAAGAAAGGAGGGACTTTGAAACCATTATAGGTAAGAGCCAATCAAATGGCTAGACATTTGACTGGTTCCCTTGAGAGATGAAGGTGTGGGCTCTATAATAGTTGTTAAAGAAGAATGTCAGTAGCTGGTCTATTTTGCAGTTCATTTTTCCTGTAGTCTGCCATACCAACCTTAGACCCATTAGGGGGCAGTAAAAGGGTTTGGAGTTCTTGCTGTGGGTCTGAGCTGCTGTAAAGGAGCTATGGCCGACCATCTTGTGGGGATTTCCCTGAATTAAAAAGTTGCTATGGAAACCATAGATTAGGTGATGAGTTGTATTTGGGTTCTTACCACCCTGGAATGCTGATGAAGATGATCTGCTAGGAAATGAGAAATTGACTCTTAAGAAATCTAGACAAATTCTAGTAGTCATCCCATTTGCTTGGAGAAAGTCCCATAATTCTTCTGCTGAAACAAGGATAAAACTTTAGAATTGTTATTATAGTAATAGAGTAGTAAATGCTGTTAATTAAAATAGACTGCTTGGCCTGACCTGTGGTGGCGCAGTGGATAAAGCGTTGACCTGGAATGCTGAGGTTGCCAGTTCAAAACCCTAGACTTGACCGGTCAAGGCACATATGGGAGTTGAAGCTTCCTGCTCCTCCCCCCCCCTTCTCTCTCTCTCTTTCTCTCTCTCTCTCTCTCTTTCCTCTAAAATGAATAAATAAATAAAAATAATTTAAAATAGACTGCTTAAAACAATTACTGCTCTGCAACTCAAGCTCAAGTCATCTAAAAGGAGTGAATACCATAGTCACAGATAGTGCAGTTATGGCTCTTAAGTCCAGAGGTTCCTCATGCTGAAATAGATGATGTCAGTGATGATTATCTTGCTTCCCAATACAGAGCATTCTTTGCATGGACTGAAAACTTTAGAGGCTCATATGATTGAGCCCTGAGCCAGATGTCAATCAAAACTAAAAGTAAGTGTACCTTGCTACTAACAAGGAGCTGTTCTTTTCCCCTGTAACCCTAGATTGTTCCCTATCTCTCTACCCCAACTTCAGCTTTTCTAAGGAGAAAGATATAGGTTAGGAATGAGGCTGTGGTCTCCCTGTCCTGATGAAGGACCAAAAGTTTTATGCACTCAACCAAATAATATGTAAGAAGTATCTTACATGCTGGGACTGTGGAGAGGAGAGGATCTTAAACTTCCAAACTGCCCATTTCACCATTCTACCTTTCAGAGGAGATGCCTGAATTTAGCGACTGTTGCTTTGCAGGGTTTGCACTGTGGGAAGAAAGCTCACAGGCCTTGTGGGTGGGGCCCATTGGGCCAATTCAATGTAGCATTGTTGTAACTTACACTACTGAATTTTACATGATTACAGGGAGTCCATGAGTTACGACAGTGACGTAACCCGAATTTTGTTGTAAGTTGAAACACACCCTAACCTACTACACATGGAACACTTGCACTTTTAACAGTCCAAAGTGGCGTAGGTAAGCATTATGGGGGATGCCAACTCTTTCACTCGTATACCACGTTACCGCATATTCTTCTGCCATGAGCAGTCAAACTAGTTTGCCCATGTTGTCTGTAAGTACGATCCTGAAACACTCACATTTCAATATTTTTTGGTTTTCATGGGAGTGTCATAAACTGGAAACATTATATGTTGAGACTGTCATAATCCAAGGACCCCCTGTACACTGTAAATGTTTACAAAGTCCAGCAGGGATTCTCCTGATCCAGAAGAGCTGCTAATATGTTTTGGGCCTTGCAATCATAGTGACTCTTTGGAGCTTCAGATCACTATGACTTTACTGATTGGAGCCTCTGGCAGTTGACCTGGAGGTAACACTTGGTGTTTTAGACTCATCCGTGCCTGACATGCGTACTAGGTACAGTCCTTTGGAGTCAAACTGAACACCTGGCCAGTACAGGCCTCATCATTCTTCAGCCTGGTACTTTCACTTTGGAGTGGTTCAGCTCCAGTAACAAGGTGGGAAGGGCCCAGCCAGCCTCGATTGTCAAATGGAAATGATGTGGCTGGGAATGCAGCTGGGCTGACACCAGTGGCATCTTCACTTCTCTTGAAAATGTGGCAGCTTTTCCTTTGGAGACAGCTTGATCTTTGTGATTCACAGGAGGTTCCATTCAGTGCATGGGCCTGGTTCACTGACGGATTGGTTAAACTGAAACCTAATGGCATTCACTGAGCTTCTGTGGCTGTTCAGCCTCACCATCAGCTATTGCAGAGTAGATGTTGTTTCTGCTCAGTGTGAAGAATTCAAGACAGTTCTCATAGCTCTGGCCAATATTTCCCTTACTGAGTCTTGTTATATATATTTACTGTCTCTGGGAATGTAGCCAGTGACCTAGTTGTTTGGTCAGCCACTTGAAAAACTACCAACTGGCAGATTAAACATACCCCTCTTGGGGGCTACAAGCTGTGGAAATGGTTAAACTGTCAGGATCATTCATGAAGACACTTACGGTGAATACCTAATCTCTGGTGAGAATCGACTGGAATCAAGGTGCTGGTTCAGCTGCACCAACCAGAGTGCTGTCATTGCTGCCTAGGTTTGTTATTGAACTGGACTTGCAGCACACCTCTAGTCACAGAAGAGAAGTAAAATACTCTGTTTCAGAAGAAGGGGTGACCAGCATAGAAGACTGGTAATTCCTACTAATGGTGGACCTGTTTGTCTCAGTGAGGGAAGATGTTTTGCAGGAGTTTATCCCTGCCATCTTGACAGATTGACAGCATTGGACCCCCTCTAGGGATTGTCAGTGGTCTCATTGCTATTGACACTTTCTCAGGTTATGACTTTGCTGGCCTACTTCAACCAGCTAACTCCCGCCACACCATCGTGGTCCTTAAAATTGATCTGTATAAGTATGACAGTGGTATACTGTCTATTATAGAAGCCAGGGCTGATAGGCTGGGTATTCAGTGGCTCCTCCCTGCTCCCAGTCATCCACAAGCATTTCATATTGTTGAGCATTGGGAAAGTTTTCTTAAAAACCAATTCAAAGAAGTATAATGCTGCCTCCCTGACCATATTCTGATCCACATACCTTAGTAAGACAATTTGGTTACTGAATCCAACAAGCCCTAGTTAGGAATCGCCTCTCAGCCACTTCCTGGGTTATAATTAGGATGAAAGGGATGAGAAGTTATATCACATTATATATTTTGAAAATTTGAGGTATTATCTTGACCATTTCTAGACATAATGAGTCTTTCTTTCCCCTAATAGCTACTCTAGACCAACTGTTTGGTTCACCCTCTGGATGACAGACTAGTCAAAAGGGGTTGAAACAGAGGATTCAAACTTACTCTTATTCAGCCACTTGAGTTTTCTTGTTGGATTGAATCATCCTAGGTCATAATTATGTTGATCACTTGATTGAATAAATTGCTCTTTGAGTCCCCTACAGCAGACCTATAGGCAATGTGGGGAACATATGTGCCTGTGTAAGTTTTATAAAAATGCCCTTGGCCCTGCTTATGATATTTCTGGATAAAAGGTCTGCATGCAAGTAGGGGATGATTGGAAAGAAGTGAAGGTGTAGCTACTGGAACATAACACATGATTTTGTAGTGATGGGAGCAGAGCAACAAGTCTAAATATGTGGGCAGCAAACCTTAGACCTGGGAGGTGCAGTGGTTAGAAAAACATTCTTTCTTTTTATATTTTTATTTTTGTCTTTCACAGTCACTCTTAGAACTTTCCTCTTGAAGGAAAATGCCCTCCCATACTGTTAGAAGCACCTTAAATTTAACTGATTTCTGGTCTGCTACCCCTGACAGCTCTGATAGGTTTGAACACCATTTTCCTTAACCTTACTAAGCCACAGCAGAAACTGATCCATTTCATTCACATCTCATGAAAAGGGGCTATAAACACCTTTACATGTCTTCCCCATCATTCCCGGAGCTATGATTCATTCATTCCAGGACAAAGATTAAACTGACTGGTTCTCAAAACAATACTAGACACAGTTACTGGAACTAAACTAGAAATCTAAAGAACCATCAATTGACCTAGAAGCCATGTTGCAGGCACCTTCCGCCTGTGCTTTTCCAATTGATGTTGATTCCACTTATAGTTCCCCGACAGTTGTAAAAAACATTTTCCTTCTGGGCTTTCTATGTGCATGTTGGAACTGTGCTTGTTGTGTAAAACCCTTTTATATTAGGGGTGTCATAAGAGACTTTACATGTTGAAAATTAGAGATTATGTACTCATCAGATGTAGAACTCTGTCCAAAATAAAGCTACATTTGGTCACTCAGGAGAGTTTCATGGAGGGGTAACTGACTCATAACTTGTGTAGCCCTGTGGGCCATTATCTTTGTGTCCAATTAGACAAGGTGATATCAAATTTGTTCTGATTTCTAGCTGAAGTAATCAATGATAGCACCTTGGCCCTGGAACGTATTAAAACCATGTTCAATTCACTAGCCATGATTGTTACAGATAACAGAATTGTCTTAGAGTTCCTCTTCTGGGGCGTCTTGGTATCTGAAGACCAGATAGAAAGGTCAATAAGGAAATAAGAATAAAGCCATCTGACTCTCTAGAGGCTGACTTTGATGGTTTATGAGATTTATTGAGCTGATTCGGTCTGATACTATGGGGCACATGGTTGAGGTCAGTTCTTCAGGTTCTTGCTGCTCAGATGCATTTAGATGAGGAACTGGAGTAAAGGAAGAACCCAATGACTCTGGTTTCTAGCTTTATTTACAAGGAAAAATATTGGAAAGTAAATATAGGATTAGTGGAGAAGTAATAGGGCCTAGCATTAGGTTTGATAGGGTTGTGACATATTGATTATAGAGATATAATTAGGAGTATCTGAGCATTTGAAATTCAGAGGATGGATCCTGGAAGGAAAATTTCAGGAATCTGCAGCATATAGATGATAATTTAAAACATAAGAATACATAAATCGTATGAAACTTGAATGGTTTGGGGCAGGTCATACATTTTGCCAATAGTCCCACCTCTGCCTGACCAGCTTCTTTCCTTAAGATTACTCATTTGAATCTTGAGTGTACTTGGGTTTCTCAGCCTTAACAGAAAAAGAAGGAAGAGATTAAACAAATGGCAAATATAATTACTGCATTGATTACTAGATGATGTTTGTTATACAATGGCATGGACATAATTTGCTAAATGTTTATTTAAAAGTAGGCTCTTAGGTTTTGGATTTTATATTCTAATATAGACAGCATATCAGTCACCTGGTGAAGGAGGCTGTTATGCATTTGTGGTGGCTGTTTAGTTTTGGTTCCATATGGTCTCTTTCAAACCAACATTTTGAGAGCTTATTGTACATACAGAAATTTTAAGTTATTTTTCTCTCCTCTCTCTATGGTTTTAAGTTGTCAGAATTATGTGAGTGCACTTAGATTTTCTTTTGTTCTCCCATGTTGACTCTGTCTATATCTAGATTTTTAATATCTTCTCTGGGATTTTTCACAAAGCCATCTTATAGTTATTTAGACAGTAAGGAAAAGTAGCAGGAAATGCTATATACCTAAGAGGCTGGAGGCATTTTATTATTTTGGAGAACGAGGGTGCCAGATAGTTTATGAAACAATATACAAAAAAATGATGTGGGAAAAATGAACACAAAGACTACAAGAGCACCGACCTTGTGCTGTTTATGGAGAATGAATGGTCAAGGCAAATACGAAGGTTGCACCCCATGGAACTACAGTAACTGACTTATTTTCTGAATTAAAAGTTTATTAGGTGATTTCAACAAAACCTAAGAGTTGCCATGATTGATTAAAAGAATCTTGTTTTGCATATACCTTGAAGACTATCCCAGCATTTAACAAACACTGGAGTGGTGTCAACACCATGCACGTCACTGCTGTGTACTGTTTCAGCTGTCAGCAGTTCGTAACAACGTCACTTTTATCAGGATGTGCGGCAGGCCTTGTTGGTCTCACTTCAGTCACTGAAAGGTAGACTGGATGGAACTACTATACATGGAGGTTTTAGAGGTCAAAGTGCCATTTTCAGTATTTTCAGACAAAAGGGAAAACAAACATTTACCCATAATAAAGTCTCTATAGTTTTTTAAAAAACTACTAGTTTCTTCGATTTTTGCAATGGTATTAACTCATTTGTACCTATAGAGTATGTCATAATAACTAGCAGCATTGACTGACAGCTCTATACCTGATATTAAGCATGCATAATGAAAGCAATTATTGTTAAATGAAATACCTTTAGGAGATGGAGTCTTTGAAAATATGTAGTTCATGCTGAAGAATAAATACTATACCACTGACACTCTGAGATGAAAGTCTTTATTTCATAAGTGGAAAAATGAATGCTTAGAAAGAACAGTTTACCTATTTGTTGCAGATCTCATAATTAGTTGATGGCACTACATTGGGCATTCTGACCATATCCATTGATAAAATGTTATTACAAAACCATCAATGTAATCTTTCTTCTTATTTTAATAGTGGAAAATAAAAATATACCAGTTTAATTTTATGATTCTTTAGGAAGACTTTGATACCCTGATGTAAACTTAGATAAAGATTATACATATTTCTCATCAGAAAATTTGTAGTTATCTGTATTCTTTAAGAGTTGGAACTACAAATAACAATAGCTTTCATGTTTATATTTCCCTTATTTACCAAGTTTTTACTGCACGTTGCTCATTGCCCTTGGCATTATCCCCCATTCCTACCCACCCACCCCCCCAAGATTTGGGGGGGGGAAATGACCATTGTCAGCCCTCTTTACTTCATGAAGAATTTTAGTACTCTCTTAGGGTATTAGGTATGGTTCATTGGGTCTCTATTATAACAGGAACAGACATAAATGTTGCTTCAATGAATGTTTCTTGAACTCTTAAGACTTTAGAAAATATTGAATGACTTATAATCCCTTAAGAAAGTAAATATTTCAGAAGCATAGTCTGTTGAATTTAAAAATTCACATTTATCCATAATACTCAAGACACTCTAACTGCTTGAGATTTGGATGCAAAGAAGAGATTATTTTTAGTGATCCTAACCATATGATGAACAAAGAACTGAACTGTCAATATGGTGTCTGTAAAATAATTAATCGACTCATTTTATTAACACTGATAGAGCTAGACAGCTGTCAGGTAAGCATTTTAGGGGCATCAAACCTGGGCTGAACATGTGCTGCAGGTGGAATGTTTGAACTTATCCAGTTTCTCAGCAGCAGCAGCAGCCTGTCCTGTGGGGAGACAGCGCCGTCTTCAGTTCCTAAGGGCACTGAGCTTTCTGTAGTGCTGCCCAAACCTGAAATAGGTAACAGCTTCTTACTCAGCTCCTCTCTTGAAAATAAAAACGACTTCAAGAAACACTTGTGCTACAAATGACTCAGAATGAGGTATTTTTACTCCTTGGCTCTGTAGGTCTTTATTTTGAACTCTTTGCCTCACTGTATCACTTAGCACCACACTGTAAAGATCAAGGGGAGAAAAAAAGAAACAGAAATTCATCCCAGATTTATGGAGACAATTTGAAGCAGTAATTCCCATAATGCCTGTAAATGCTAAATTGAAATGTCGTAGGCGGAATTTATGAAATGAGTTTAGTCTTTCTTTTGACATCTCTGAGACAAATTTTTAAAGGGAGGAATTGGAAAAGTTGCATAGTATTGTTTTCTCTAAAGAAAACAATTCCTTTTTTTTAATAAACCATTAGATAAAAGGGACCCACAATGCCAAAGAATAGATTTGTTTGCATTATCCTTTTCTTGAATTTAGCTCTTCCTGTTTACTTCTCATTTCATTAGAATTTACCATATATCTTTTTCCTTAAACATAAAAGGCTTTATTTTAGAAAACATTTTACATAAAATAGTAACCTCTGTGAGAGCATTTCTCATTGTGTGTTCTTTCCTTCCTCTACCTCAAATAAAAATGGAATTAAAAATGCCTGTAATTATCTGCCCACTTTGTCAGCATACACGTGCACGTGCTTGGGGGAAAGAAAAAATGTTGTACTAACTGAGAAATATAATAATGGCAACAAACTTTTACAGCCCTTCTCCCTCATTCAAAAAACAAGACAATAACAACAAAAAGCATCCAGAGTGAACAAACAACATAAAGTGTTGGTTGGGGACTTGAACTGAGCACCAAAGCTTATTTACTTTTTCTTTAAATGAGTCCCATTTCTTAATTTAGTATGAGGTATTTTTTCTACATAAATGTTTTGCTTTAAAAGAAATTTAGGTAAAATTCACTTTTAGAGCATTTAATGCAGGGATTTAACTCCTTGAGTAGCTGCACCCGTGGTTTGTGAACATGTCACCATGACAGCAGATTGACAGCCCAGGAATCAGGGTAAACGCTGTACCTTCCTTTCCACTGAAAGGCAGGAGCTATTGATGGGGGTGACCTCTGACAGCAAGTCATCTTACTATAAACGGAAGGTTGTGGAAAGCCATTGGTTCGAGCTAAGAGCGTTTACTCTCCAGGTCTCCTCCTCGTTAACCTAAATAACTGCACTCGCTGCTTCTGGAGCCCGGAGGTTCATGCCAGAGCAAGGTGGTTTTAAGGCTACCTAGATGTTGGTTAGAGACAATAAACCTCTCAGAGTGTTCTGTAATCCTCTAACCGGGTTTCATTCTACTCACACTCGAGAGTGGAATTTATTGGCTGTTGAACTTCACACACACGCACACACACAACTTCCAAATAAAACTGGAATTAGTTTCAGGTTTTTGGACTTTGAATGAGGTAAGTTGTATTTAGCTTTTGATTGAAGCATTGTAATTATTATTATGTTACATGGTAACTCATACCTTTAATGATAGGCAGTTCTAGCTCAGAGAAAAGTATTGATTGAAATAAATTGCATGGATTTTTCTCAGTTTTGGCATAAGGATGATAAAAGAAATATGAACACAAAACTGGATCAAGTATATTAATATAGACAAAATCCCTAATCCTACCCATTCTGAAATGGGTAAATACATTTGACTTTACTTCATAAAATTTAGCTATTAAAATTACATTATGTTAATGCTCAAAGCAATGCAGGTGATGCAATAATTGATAATTAATAGATTACATTTTATTAGAAGACATTAATAGATGACTTTGAGGAGTTTTCCCTTATAGGTGCATGCTTCAGGATTTTAAAAATTAATACCAGCTATTTAAATGAAAGGTTCTTTCTTTAAATACTTTTTATTTTGAAATTTTGTGCTAAATTTAGATTTTTTATTAGATTTGAAATGTAGTTATCCCAATGATAAGTATTTTATATTTTTAAGGAAGCTAATATATCTATTTATGGAACTTTATTTTTCTAAAATGATAGCAGTGAGATCAATTAAAAAATTGTTTCTAGTTGTTTTGCCTTCGTTTGGATGTGCATTTGAGCATGTGCTTTGATTTAAAAACTTTATATAGTAGCCCTTGCTTGGTACACTATGTTTAAATTGTTTAAACATATTTGTGCATCTTTGAATCTCATGAAGAAACAGTGTGTGAATTGCTCTTTTGCTACATCAAGGGGTTAAAATATGGGTGAGCTGTCACAGTAATTACGCTATCTTAAAAATTCCTTTCATCCAACACAATTGAGGAGAGCTTTGCTCTGTTGGTACATTACATTATTCTTGTGAGAAAAACACAATTCAGAAGGAGAAAATATTGTCTAAGTGTCTGTGAAAACTGATTTACTGCCAGTTAGATTGTTTGGGGAACCTGTTTGAAGAAAGAGAGGATGAATTATCACAGCCAATAAGTTTTCCAGTTTGGTTTCCAGGGTCTACTGAGCATCAGTCAGCGTTCTCCAGTTTCCTGCTCCTTTTCTTAGTTGCAGTTACTGTTTTCTGAATCCTGCGTAATTGAATAATGATGTTGCACTCTTATTTTGCTTTTCGAGTGTTCATTTTTTTGTAAAATTTTCCCAAACTACTAAAAATGACTCATCAGGAATGGCAACAAACACACCAATAACCAAATAATGCCTTTTGTTATAACTTCTCAACCAGAGGATGGGAGGGAGGGAGGGAGGGTGGGAAGGAGGGAACGAGAGAGCAACAGGCCAATATATATATATTTTTATCTTTACTTTGATTTTTCTCTTTCCTCTTCCTAGATCTTTAAAAACTACTTTTGTTAGAATTTTCACAGTTGTTTGATCTGACTTTTTGAGCTCACAGCCACCCGCAGAAGGAAGGTGGTTGTGTGTGTCCGGGGGCAGTCTCATGTTTTGCTTTGGGGAAATGGTGCAAGCCAATTTTGAAGGTAATGCAGCTGTTAAAGAAATACAAAAGCCAGATGACTTCATAAGTGTGCACTGAGCAAACCAGGATAAATTGACCTTAGAATCCGCTCTCAGAAATCCATTTTAATTGAGGTCAAAGAGGAAAAAATCGTAAGTATATCTCAATTATTTATTAGGTTTATCTAGAATGAGACCTTCACTGCAGATAGACCTGATCTATAATTTCTTTTCTGTTTAACCCTTGAGTTTAGCTATTGTGTGGATTCATTTTTTATTGAGAATGTGAACGGTACTTACTTCATTCTTGGTGATAAAACAAATATTTAAAACCACAAAAAATGTGAATTATCTTACTAAATGTCACTTCCATGTAATGAATTAATTTTTTTGCATTTGAAAAGGCTTATAACAAATTGCATAGTTTTTACTTGAACTTGCACAGTTAATGGAACTAGTCCTTCTTACCACATAATTGTCCGTGTGAAACATGCTTCCTACAGAGCTGTTTTGTCTTATGCCCCTAGCTACTAGGTGATTCAGAATGTTACTTCAGTTTGATAGAAAATCTGCTCAAACAGAAATCCCATAATTTGTGGCTTTTATTGTGTAATTATGCCACAATCTCTGTTTTATTAACTCTGCTAATGAAGAATTTTGTTTTAAGTAAATAAGCAAGATAAAATTAATATATAAACTACTTTAGAATAGATTTTTAAAATCGTAAAACATGGGTGAATTATTATAAAAATATCAGATTAAAAGGCAGCATTCTACAGATCCTTTTCTTATAGTCTATACTTTAATTTTAAAAATAAAAAACTTGATGACAGCACCCCAGAATTTTCTTCTTATAAAAGTTGTTATTTTAACAGATCAAGAATCTAAAATTTATAAAATTTAAAAACGTACATGTTTTTATATACTTCTTTTATCCACATTCTGTGTCAGAAATATTTACATCATATATAAGTTAGCCTTTAAATAGTTTATAAATATAAAGTAATATATACTGTTCAATTTAAATTTTCTTTTAACAATTTATTTTTACATTTTTGCCATCAGTTTGTTTTTAAAGTTAAAGAATTTCTCTGTTTTTGTTGAGTAATTATGATATCACTAATCACATAAAGTTTATATATATGTATTCAAACCTGAGAGAGATTTTAACAGAAACTTTTACTAAAATGATTGCACGTAAATTCAACAATTATATAGTAATAAACCAGACTATCTCTATATTTATTATTGTTGAAATTGAAAAGGTAATCAATTATATCTAATACACAATGATAGTAGGTGCACTAGCATATGTTAAACAATGATTGATATTTATGCTTTAAAACAAATGATAGCTAACCTATGCCTGTGGCCAAATTCTTTTGAAGCTTCACGACTAAGATGAGCTGAATTTGGTAAGTGGTAGAGGGCTGTATTGTTTGGGGGCCTGTTGTGCTTGGCAGGTCATGATAAATGGGGAAGTTTTTCTTAACTTGTGGTCAAAGCATTCTAATATGGAAATAAAAAGATATAGAAGACATTGCCAAAAACATTAGTAAAATTTCTCTATTTAGGGGAATAAAGTCAATTCTTAGGATTATTTTTAAAGCATTACTTGTAAGAATTTATTAATCTTCACTTGACTAGACGGAAATTTAAAGCTAAAGAATTTGATATTTAATACTGGTGGAATTATTCTTTCCTGATTCAGTGAGAAAATGTTCAGTGGAGTGAGCAATTTGAATTTAATTGCAATGGTTTATACCAAATTAACATGATGCTCATTACATTTTAGATCTTGATTTAGAGTTAAATATTCTATTTTGCTTTTTTGTTGTTTCCATACTACTACCTGTCTTTTGGAACCCAGGATTGTAAAGAAACATGTAAACAAAAAATATAAAGGAGATGAAGCTATGTGGGTAAATGTCTTAGGTGTTTATAGTACGCATTTGTGAAAAAAAATTCTTTTAACACTTGTCATCATTTATATGCAGAGTATTACGGCTGAACAATCTAGTCCCGTCCCAAACCTGGGGGGAGTGGGAAACTTTCGTATGAGCTGTAACATGATATGTTAAGTCATCTTATGGTTCCTTCTGTGGCATTTTAAGTACTGTGTTACCTTTGATATAGTCCCTTTTGGGTAATAATGAAAAACTTACCATTAAAAGGAGTTTGAAAATTTCCGGAATATTTCATATAGTATATGCAGAGTTTATGGCAGGTGACAGAGGACTATAACATAAATAAGAAGAAAATACACTTCAGAATTTTAAAACTCATGTGGCTTCACATTTGATTTAATAGGTATATACTAAACATAAATAATTGTGCTTTATTTCCAGGTCATTGTTATACGCTGCTTTTTAAATATATCCAACCTTGCAATGAACTTCCTGATAATTTGAACACTATTGTGACCATTGTAGTTGATAAAGAGTTACAGCCTACAGGATTCTTTACATTTAAAAACATAATTTCTCCCCAGTGTGTGTGTGTGTGTCTTTATATAACATCCCTCCCCCTTAACCTGGGTCCTGGAAATTAATATCTTGCCCATGGCAGTCCAATCCTAGAAGGGTAAAATAAATCCACTTTAGGTTTTTGATGGTGGATTTTATTTATTAACTCCGTGCCCTACTAGTCACAGTATATGTGTTTATTTTACTACTCTCACAGTTGAAGACAGGGTATTCAATTGTATCTTTGTCCTTTATGTATGACAGTTAAAGAAGGGTTATGGCAATTTTTCTTTGAACTGAAGTGGATGCAGACTTGCAGTTATGCAGTGGCATTATCTCACTTTTCTAATGAATAAGTGGTAGCTTGGGTTTTTGGAAACTGATACTTGGTGTGGTGGGGATGGGGATGGTTGGGGGAGACGCTTGGGTAAGCAATGATAAGGAGGTTGAAGAGGGATAATACTAAGTAAACGCAGGAGTAGAAAACTTTCCTAACTCCATAAAAAGGATTTGGGAAAGGTATGAATTTGAGAGCTGCAAAATTTTTGTTACTAAGAAGGAATGATACTTTATAAAAATAGTTTAAGATTATTTAGTAATTAGATCTTTACAAAATCTATCTCCAAGCCTGTAGTTTTCTGACCACCATTTGGCAAAATGGCATTTTATTTATTTATTTTTAAAGCCTCTTAAATTTATATAGGCATATTAAAACAGAGATATGTTTTTAAAACTTTGACATTGTGTTCCAGAGATTTTTTTTTTTATGCTTTGCATCTTTAGAAGTCAAGAATTGTGGGTAAACATATAATTAAAATGTAAAGCAGGCCTTGGTGAGAAGTGTGGAGGCATTGTATTTGAGGCCAGTTTATAGCTAGTGTCTCCCTAAATGCGTGTCGGTTCGCACTAACAACAACACAGAAGTTCCTTGCTGATCTCAATCTCAATTATGTGTACTTGGCTGCATAAATAGTCATAGGTTATCTCATTAAAGTGTATATGTATTTTATGCTAAGTTCTATTAACTTGTAAATTTAGAAAATAAACATTTTTGTCACTGTTCTAAGTAAACATTAAAATAACTTTTGACAAAAGCCTCTATTGTAAAAATCAGACATTTTGTTGACTATTTCAACTAGTATTACTTCGACACAACTTTTAATTTATATACCGACTTTTATATTTCTTAGTTATGTTACTACATGCATTCTGAAGTAAAATAGAAAAAAATAATATAATTCATATTTATTTAATTCTACTGACTAGAGAACAGGTTGATCTGAGCAAGTCCATTGAACTTTTATCAGTTGGTTAACTAATTGAAAAATGTCAATGTGTTAGAAAGAGTCATCTATTTGAAATGTATTAAATGAAGCCAAAATTTATATTCCTAATATAAAGCTGGCATAATTATAAGAAAATACTTTTCAATTTTATTATGTAATTTAAAATTCAAATATGACCATTTCTAAGTATTAGAAAATAAGAAAAATGCCACATAGCAATTGATACTTCAAAAGGTCCCTTATTTTCACTAAATCAGAACTTAAAAGTAACACATTCTGTTTTATCAGGCAATTATTTACAGTTATTTTATCTAACTCATCATACAATACATTTTTAAAAACATACATTAATACACAAACTAGGCATTGATATGCTATTGCATCATATGAGTACTGTTCATTCAGTTAGATTCACATTTTAGAATATTAACATTTGAGGTACAATCAAAGCTGATAATCTAATTTACATATTTTCTATACTGGTCAGTGAAGAAATAAGGATTTTCTTAAATATTATCTGTAAAACTACATATAATAAGTCATTCATTACATTGGCAATCATTTATATTTCAAATTTTTATCTTGGATGTATAATTGCAGAATAAATCCTTTATTTATCACTGTATAGTATGTTCTAAGCCTTAATCATTAAGGTTTGTTTCAAAACAAAATAAAGTTACAAAGGAGGTCTTTTTAAATTGTCTTCTTCCATTATTCAATCCTTCACATTTTTTTTAATTTTTGTTAATATTTCAGGATTTATAAACAGCAAGATTAAGTAGAACATAATTGGGATAAGTGGTTCCAACTTTTTAAAACTATGGAAGATAAGATAAAAGAAACTTGTTCTTTTTCATAAAATTTTAATGAGTTGATTATGTTTTTAATTCTTACAAAAGTTAATTCGTGCAAAAGATCATAAAAGCTGCTCGAAGTACCTCATGTTACAAAATATAAAAAAATTTAAGGTGATTTTTATACATGAATATAATATAAAACATTATAAAGATTGTATTTTATACATATATTTTTCAGACTTTGAAATTTTATTATTTCCAGTACCAAATCCCACTTCATAATTTATTTTAGAAGTATAATTTTTTTCAATTCCATTTTCCACTTCAATATTATTTTGTATTGTTTCAGATTAAAAAGTACAGTTTCTGTTCTTCATGTACACACAGCCAAAAAGACTTGAAGAATGAGTGGTATTATAAAATAAGAACAAGATTTGTAATTTAATAACATTGACCAATCGTCTTCACCCCTTGTTCCGCTTTATTTTCTCTTGGTACTCATCACTGCTGACATTATAGTCTTTATTTACCTGTTTTCTTATTTACTACCTGTGTCCTCCACTAGAATGCATGGTCCATGGAGGCAGGTTTTTTGTTGGTCTAAGTTAGTGCTATTCAACAGAAATACGGTGCAAGCCACATATGTATTTAAAACTTTTTAGTAACTACATTAGAAAAGTAAAAAGAAACAGGGGGATTTATTTTATTTAGCCCAGAAGATCTAAAATATTTTATTTCTCAATATAAAAAATACTGATATATTTTGGATTCTTTTTTCATACTATGTCTTAGAAATTGCACACACCTTTTGCACTGACTACACATCTCAGTTTAGACTATCCACATTACAAGGTTGAACCGCCACGTGTGACTTGTGGTTGTTCTGTTGAACTGCTCAGGTCCAGTTCGTCTCCATTCCTTGCATGGTCTCTAATATCCCAAAGGCATTCAGTAAAGCTCTGTTGAATGAATGGATCTTGCTATTTTTTGGACATGAAACAATAGAAAACTGAAAGTTGTTTTTCACATTAGGTCTTCTTTGCGATTGTTACGGTGATGGATGCTAGAGGTATTTGGGTAATTTTGTCAGAATGTTTCCTTCTGCTTACATGGAATTTATATGTTACCAGTGCTTGGTAAAACCTGATTTCTTCAGTAGTCCAATTTAAAAGATTTGTTTAGTAGTTGATGTATTACCAGTAACTGGTAGGTCCTTCTTTCAAAAGCATTCTATGGAATGTTAGTTTCAAGTCTTGGTTTAAAACAAAAAACAATTGGCTAGTATAGGAGAGAAAAAGGCTTGATGGATAGCATTTGTTCTAATTCCAAACCTGTTAATGCTGTTAGTGCTAGCTGTGGGACATTGGACAAGTTGTTGAACCCTAGTTTTCTTTGAGCCTTAGTTTTCTTGTTTGTAGATGGAGGATTTCATCCATCATTCTTGTCTTTGTAGTTTAATTAGATTACACACACACACACACACACACACACACACATATATACATACATACATATCTAACATACATATCTAAAAGCTCCTACCTTTTCCTCCTTTCACACTTAGGGAGACAATATGTATTTCTTTATTTATATATATATATATATATATATATATATATATATATATATATATATATATATATATATAGTGAATGGAAAGGAATAATCACTTAGCAAATGGCAGTAGTTATTATAAAGCAATAAAAATCAAAGTTTTTAATCATTTAAATATTTTAGATTGCATGTTCACATATTTTAGGTTCTTAACATAAAATGGTTAAAATGTTTTCATAAATCTTGATTTGAAGTATTACTACAGAACTTGCTTACAGATTACATTTTCTTATTCCCAGTATTGTCACCCATGAATTGGGGAAAAATAATATCCACCTAAGCATTGTGCCTGGCATATAATAAACACTAAAAATTTTAGGTATTATTATTCAGTTAGGTATTATTTATTCATTTGATTATTTAAAAATCAGTGTTTCAATAATATATTTTTGTTATACTAATAATTTTCTTAAAATAGTTAAACTTTTCTTTTTCATCTTACTTTGATGTTGCATGGACTTTAATAACATTAAGTAGGGTTAAAATTCACATTAATGCAACTGTTGAAATGTATTTAACACAATTAGTCTTTCCCCTCTTGGCATATCTTTTGCCCACCTCCTTGTGTGTCTTATGAAAACTAGGATTTGGATTTAAATTGTAGGCATGAAATTTCGCCTCATTTCTTGGCCTTCTTGTTTCAACTTTGTTCAAAACAAATCCAAAACTAAATTGCTGGTCATGGAAGACAGAGGTTCTATATATTTTATAATAATATTCTTTCTTCAATAGCATATATGTTTCAGCAGTCACCATTTAATGAAGTGTTGCTGATCTCTCAAATGGGAGGGTGTGTTCAAATTTAGGTAAAACTTTCCATTTGGCTTCTAATTTCGTGTTCAAGACACTATAAACATATAACTTTCTTAATGATTCATTTAACTTTTCTCCATCAATTCAGAAATAATGTAGGGTTTTGAAGTATTTTAAAGTCATAAGTTAACTTTTTCTTTTTTTGGTTTTTGGTAGTATTAAAATTATTTTCAAGGATGGATCAAAATACAGATAATATTCTGCTTTTAGACTTTGCCTCAATCAATAACAACATTCTGCCAATTCTGTCTCAGAAATATTCATCAAAAACATCCTCTCAACTCTTTCCCCATGGCTCCTCTCTTAATTCAGATCTTCACCATCTCTCACCAATGACTGAATTATTCACTTGGTTTTGGGGACCCTCTTAGTTTATTTGAGTTGCTTTAACAAAATACCACATATGAGGTAGTTTATAAATGACAGAAATTTACTTCTCAAAGTTCTGGAGTTTGGAAAGTCCAAGATCAAGACACCAGTATGGTTGTGTCTGGTGATAACCCACTCTCTGGTTCATAGCCACCTTCTACTTGCTGTGTCCTCAGTGGTAGAAAGTCTGGGGAGCTGTATGGAGTCTCTTTTAAAAGAGCATGAATCCCATTCACAGAGGCTCCACCTTCATGATTTAAGCACCTCCAAAAAACCAAGTTTTCTTATGTTTGAAAGTTAGAATTTCAACATACGAATTTTGGGAGGGCATAAACATTTAGACCATAACAGGGAGTACCTAGTTCAGTTTCGGAATGTAGTGATGTACCAGATCAATGCCAACTCTGCTTTCATGGAACTTATACTCTCTCTCATAGCATTAGGCCGTTATCTGTCTTTCAGCCCCTACCTTTTCCTCCTTTCACACTATCTTCTATACCATCTCTACTTAGTCTGTTTCTTAAAACCTTTAAATGGTCTTCATTGGGCCAAGGTTATAGATTTTAAATTCTTTATTACTTATAAGGTCTTCATAATATGGTTCCTCTGGCAAGCCCCATGATGTTGAAATACCTGCCTTTCTTTGAGGCCTGTATCTTTTAAGACTTGGTTCAGAAGTTCCTTTGTTGCCATCCCCATTTTGCTTAGGCTGGGGTATACTGTCCTCTGAACACCCATAACAGTGTGTAGACCTCTCCTATAGTAGTCACGATATCCTATACATTATTCTTTCTTCCCTTGACCATGAACAAATGAATAAAGCCCTAAAAAGAATCACTGTGAATAATGCATATTTTTAATATATTGAAAAGAATACCTATACTTCAATCTTTTATCACATATTTATTAGCTATGGATTCATGATTCAGTGGTAAATAATCAATAGATGTGTCCTCTGCCATTACAATGACTACTTTGAGAGAAAATTAAAATAATCAGATGTTCTGGTAATTATTTGGGGAATGATGCTTTATATAGCCATGGGTATTAAAGAAAAAAAATTCTTTGTTTTCTGAACCACAGAAGCTTGTCTCACTATGACTCTTGCTTGGGAGCATATATCTAGTTTGCCTATGTGGTCTGGAACTTTTCCAGTCAGTCCTAAAGTCAAGTCATTATAGTTTTGAGGAAAGTGACATTCACTTGGAGATGATTTCTACGTATTCACTGTATGTTCATGTAGTTTCTGATGATGAATCATGGGAAAGAACCCTTGAAAAGTGGGAAAGAAGGGAAGGGTCTTATTCTGGTAGCCTTCCTTTTAAGTTTTTATTTATCTTGGACAAATTTTAACGGATATAAGGATATTTGTGGGTTTTGTAGTGAATTCTGTGTTGATAATTTAAGAAAAGTATTTCTATTTTTTAAACTAATTATTCTTTAAAACATCTTTTTACCCTTTCATTTCATGGTGCTGAATTCCGTGTGAAGAGCATAGGAACTGTTACAAATAGAATAATGTCTTTACTAATCAGTTTTATTTTTGTATTGTATAAATGTATATTTACACAGGATGTAAAAGGAAGTACAGTTTATAAAGCAAATTATTGGTTTCCCAGATTATAAAGATATCTGAGCTTAGAATTGATAGCAAAAGGTATTTCAAAAGTGTAGGGGCTTTCTGGGAGTTGGTTTTTAAGCATTCTTCTGAGTCACAGGAGGAAAAATTACTTGTGTGCTAGAAAGACAATGCTATATCTTTAAAATTCAAAATGTACTCTTTAAATGTTGCCACTTGTACTGCAATTTATAGCCATGGTCTATGTTCAGTAGTCTTACCTATCACTTCCAAGCTACACATTAGAATTTAAAATGCCTTGGATTCTGTAGGCTGCATGGATAGACCATGACAAAATAGACACCAAGAGTATATGACAGTGAACTTGGAAATGTATATTGTTAATGCTTCATATTAACTAAGGGATTTTTGAAATTGAGTTTACTTTGCATATAGTATATCATTAAGACCATAATAATCAAATGTAAGTATCTGTTCTTGCACTAAAATAATGGAAAGCGATAGATTTCTTTTTTTTTTTAATTTCTTTATTTATTCATTTTAGAGAGGAGACACAGAGTGAGAGAGAGTGAGAGAGAAAGAGAGAAAGGGGGGAGGAGCTGGAAGCATCAACTCCCATATGTGCCTTGACCAGACCAGTGCAGGGTTTTGAACTGGCGACCTCAGTATTCCCAGGTCGACGCTTTATCCACTGCGCCACCACAGGTCAGGCGGAAAGCGATAGATTTCTGCTTTACCTTATTATGGGGAACATATTGCACACTATGGTCTAGAAATGGATAACATGTCCTTATAGTATAATTTTCATTCTTTACCTTTTGTGGGTTAAAACCCACAAAATTGAAATACAGTCTTCAAAATATACTTCAAATATATGTGAGAAGCCTGCAAGCAATGCTGAAACTTAATTAATATGCTGGGAAATATATAAAACATACAACCACTGGATTGAGAAAATGAAAATTATTATATGAATGTTTTAGCTAGCACTGTGCTTTGCGCCCAGAACCTGGTGTTTATTATTGTGTGCTTTAGGAGGAGACAGAAGCAGTATCGATTGAAAAAACATTTCTTGGTGAATTGAGAACAGTATGGCTTTCTAGTTCCTAAGTGGGAAACCTGGCTCTTTGGTTTCTTTGTTCCCAGTTAAGCTAGTCCCGAGCTATTTTAGCTGAACATTTTATATACTAATGGAGTCTAGGGAAGTGCCTTTGGCAGCTGTTCATGGGAAAATAATGAAATACACTATTTAGTACTGCTTGCTGCTGCTGTAAAATGTGGGGAGCATTTTATAGAGATCTTGGTGAACAGAGCTATATCCACTTTAAGTTTAACAAGTGTGTGAACCTGAGTGAGGAAGTTGTATTTTCGTATGAGAATAACTTGGACTTTTTTCTTACAGGTAAAGAAAACGTGCACAGAATCAGATGTTTCAGAACCTCAGAATTCCAGGTACAGTACGATTTTTCTAAGAAAAATTACAATTTTAGAGAACTAGTAAGCTGTTATATTCAAGAAACAAAACTGTGATTTGAAATACTGAGTTTAAATACTTACCTGTATGGTAATTGTATATTCATACTGACTATGGTGCCAGTCATCATAATATTATTGTAAAAAGACAATGGTTAAAGTCAAGTTTAAAGAATAATAGTAGAAATATCTCTAGAAAGACTTAAAAACCTCTTTTCTAGTATTCATTATTTTACATTCATCCTCATTTTTCTCATTAATCTCTTACCATGTATTCACATCTAAAATTTAGCCACAAACTTTCAAATCTGTTTACCAAAAACACTACCATAGTTCTTTTTCTTGTCAGTCAAACATTGCTAGGTTTTGCAAATGATGTCCAGCTAAAAAAATTAAGATGAATTTGATGTTGTTCTCTTTTTGGTTATTTGGAGCCTGTAGAAATGATGAGTTAAAGTGGTCAGACCACTACATACAGGAGTTTTTAGTTGTTTGGGGTTGGACCAGGTGCCCAACAGATTGTTTCAGGTTTTTCAAGATCCAAGCCCACAGTTTTAAATAGATAAGTGAAAGTATTGTAAACCATTACTGCAATAAACCTATGTTTTTAATATGGTATTAATGATATACCTTAACCTGTTGCATTAAGAGATTTGTATTTGCATTAAGAGATGGTTCTTAGTTTATCCTACTTTCTTCACGATACGATGTACACAGTGATTTTCTTGGTAATTAATAGTATGGCTCTAGGTAAGGTGTTAATAACCGCCATATATTCTCTTTGGACAGCAAGTATATATTTGTACAGTCAATTTGCAGTTTGAGTAACCATTTTTATATAGTATGATAGTTCTATAATTAATTCTTATACATATTATATTAAAGTGATTATATGTGGTCTTTTCTTTTGAATCATCAAGAATATAATCTGCTATAAAATTTTTGGCATTTAATCTTTCTTCTTTATAATTAGGTATCAAAATAAAATCAATTAGTTTTAGCTTATTGGAGCAGTAGGAAATGAGGAACCATTATATTATTTTTTTTTACTACAAAACAGAGTAATTCCAGGATGCCTGGAGAGAAGGAAAGGCCCAACTTCTATTTCTTGTGGTCATTTCCTTCCCACTCATTTCACTGGCTTCTATGAGTGACCCTCCTATGACTTGTTATTTAAGTAATTAGATAATTTTTGCAAGCAACTGGTCTTGAGGGTTACTAAGAAAAACAGAATATCATCATTCTTACTGCTAGTATTTTATATCAAAGTTTTTTACCCTTCAAGTCACTCAGAATTTTGGACAAATAATATTAAGCTTAATATATTAAATAAGCAGAAAGCCACCAGACTGATTGTGTTCACAGTTTATATCAATAAGTCAAGAGAAGAAACAAGGAGTTTAGAGTTCAGCGTATTTAAGCCTAGATTAGATCATTTTCTTTTATCTAGCAAATATCAGGTGACATGACCTTAAAAGTACAATTTTATTTTTAAGGCAAATATGGCTATTTTTAAAAGACTACTTAAAATATATGTTATCATCTTATAATCTATATTCTAAATTTAATATATTATACTAATATATTAATATATATTATATGATATATATTAATTGAACAGTAGCTTGACTTCCTGGAAACTGGCAATTGGTTGTCATGGATTAGCAGCTTCTAAAAGTCTCCTAAATCTGTGATATAAATGGGTAAAATTAGATGAATCAATTTCTGAGGACTCTTAATATTTTGTGATATCAAAAACAAACAAACAAACAAAACAACCTTACTTTTTAAAATCCAAGGTAGAAAGACTGTCAAGATGACCTAGACTTATTTATTGGTTCGATGTTGTCCAGACTTTTTTATACTGGCCCATCTCCTCTCCTAACTTCTGGTACAAGGGGCAATCTCCACAGCCTAATCGTGCCTATAACATAAAAATGTGACTGTTCTTGGATTCTCTGTTTATTCACAAGGATTAGGTATTGGAGTGCCAAAACTAGCACTTAATTACTTCAATGGTAGAATACCAAGAAGAGAATAAAAATATGCTAAAGAACATTATGCACAAAAAGCACACAATAACTTACTGAATAGTCAACAAGTCAAGGAATGCAGACAAACAGTATTTATTATATGCATGTGCTGAGCAAAGTTTAGTTTTTATAGCCTATCAAACACCCCACACCTAAATGCCTTTGTTACACAGCATATACTTTAATATGGACATACACGGTTATTAAAGACCACAAACATTCAGATTTTCTCTCTCTCCACCCCCACCTTTCTCCCTTTCTTCCTCTCTTTCTCCCTTCTTCCCTCCCTACTTTCCTCTCTTCCTCCCTCCCTCCCTTATGTATGTATGTTCGAATATGAAAGGGAGGGAGGGTGAAAAAGTAAGAGAGAAAAAGGGAGAGATTGATTCAGATAGAGATTTAAAAGCCTAGCGCTAGATTATTCTAAATAAATACAAAGTAAAGAACCAAGCTCCAAATGAAATACTGTATCAGCATAAAATAAATGCAAGCTGGAGACCCACTGCCTTATAAAATGCTGCCTCACTTGGAACCTAAAGCTAATGTCACTCATTTAGCTAGCTTTACAGTATGTTGGTTTTGGATTTGAAACCATTAGAATGATTACAGATGGAAAGTGTTTTTACAGTAGGGAAGTAATTAAATTGGGTGTAGAGACTTTGTCAGGAAAATTCTTGGAGTGGCATATGTGTATCAGCAAATTCTTTGTCTTGCTTGGCCTTAAGTCTTCCTTTGGAAGGAAGTGCTTGGGCTGCAGATGTGACTGGTAGATGGGGGAAAAGAGAATTCACAAACTCATGTAATGTAAGTAAGGTAAAAATATCTCCTTAGGAGTAACTTTGTGTGTTTATACTGAAAGTAAGACATGAGAGACAGTATTTTCTCAAGTTCATAAAACTGTAGTGAACTTGATGTCATATGAAAGGAGATATAATGTGTTTCATAGAAAATTCAACATTTTTCAATTGTCTTTCTTTCCTTTCTCTATGTGGCATAACATCATTAAAACATAGTATTGTTGACTTTTCCTAAAACTAAATTTAATCATACAGTGCATACATGAGAAAACTAAAATTTATATTTCTCATAGCCTAAAATTGTTTGTTACTGGATAGACCATCTTAAAACATGACTGAAATACTTTATGTTGATTTTGTCTGTTGTCATGGTGATTGAACTTGTGTAGATTTGTCCTGAGTGTCACAGATCTTGTTTAACTGTACTGTGTACTATTATGGATAGCTCCTATGCAGGTGAAGTTGATAGCAGCTGTTTCTTGAGTCTCACAGTTTTTTAAACTCTTCTGCTTTTAGTCCTTTTTATTTCTGATAGCAGAAGAGGAAGTCATTTATTTTATTCTTTTTTTTTAATGTTTTTTATTTATTTATTTATTACAGGGACAGAGAGAGAGTCAGAGAGAGGGATAGATAGGGACAGACAGACAGGAACAGAGAGAAATGAGAAGCATCAATCATTAGTTTTTCATTGCCATTGAGACACCGTAGTTGTTCATTGATTGCTTTCTCACATGTGCCTTGACCCCTTGACCGCGGGCCTTCAGCAGACTGAGCCACCCCTTGCTGGAGCCAGCAACCTTGGGTTCAACCTGGCGAGCTTTTGCGAAAGCCAGATGGGCCCGCGCTCAAGCTGGCGACCTCGGGGTCTCAAACCTGGGCCTTCTGCATCCCAATCCGACACTCTATCCACTGTGCGACCACCTGGTTAGGGTATTTTATTCTTTAACTGCATTCTCGGCAAACGATCTTCGAGCAGCTCTATGTTAAAATAGTCCCCATCATATCTGTATGATTTCTTTGCTGATCTTCTTTGGTAAAGTTGGGTCACTCTTTATTTTTTCCTTTGGAGCCACCAACTAATGTAGCATTTTCACCAAGGCAAGATCAAGAACAGAGAAAAAAAATGAAACTCAAATCAAGCAATTTTGTTTTAAACTCATTCTGTTAATTAAGGAGTGAATGGAAATCATAATTTTGGTGACATTGGGTTGTGACGTAACTTCTAGGAAATATATTCTTTTTATGTTATTGCTTCATCTCATCCTGGCCACAGTGTCACCAGTAGGTTATAAACAGGAATATAAAGGACAGTAGTAAAGTACAGGCAGTACATGTGGCACATATAAGCTAAACTGAAAGTTTTTCCATCTAGAGTGAAATATGAATGTGTGGGTAATGATGAAGGTGGTCTCTTCCCCACTTTAAAAGTTAAAGAAATTGGGTCTGCCGAGAACTTAATGGTTGCCTAAAATAAGCAAAGCCTTGACCTTGTGCTGTGTGTTCTTGCCCTATTGTATCCTAAATTTACAATTATCAAGAGAAAGGCCGAAAACTTTCCAGCTTTTAAAGGAGCATTGGAATGAATCTGTTTAATATCTAGTTATTCAGCGAGCCCCAGGAAGTTTAATTCGGTGTCTATATGTAAAACCTTTAGAAATGCAACTTATGTAAAGAGTTATGATTTAACAATCTTATATTTAAGACATTAAGTTATATATGTTTATTTGCAATAAAAATAATTCTTGTAATGCTTCCAGAATTCGGAAATGTTTATTTGCATATAATTTTCTGTCATAAATTAAATGCTGGTTTTTCATACCAGTGAATACTGAGGATCCCTTTGTGAAATCACACATAGTATTTATTATTCACGGTGTCAAATCAGAAGTCAATGTAGCTCAATATTCTATTTCTAAGAAGCCTCAAAAGTTATTACTATCGGTTTACATATTCTCAATCTTGAAAATTTCAGGACATAGTACCAATAAAATTAGGTTTCCCTAGTAACACATTCTAACTTTACAGTTTGAGATTATATAAGCATTTCTTCACTACTATATGCTATCTTTTTGGACTAAAAAAACAAGAAAATGACTAATCACAATACAAAAAAAATACTTCTTTCAAGTTATAACATATCCTTTCCTTAAAAATCATAGACGCTCAATAAGTATTCTAGGAGAGTGATCTAATTCTCATGTTTCAGGATTTGAAGAGAAAGACTGTAATAATTCAATCTCTATATACAATGGTTTAGTTAACATGAATCTTATTATAATTTTTTTATCTTTTTCTTCCCAATTGAGAACATGTTTGTCTCATTTCTAAGCTGGGCTTCATGCAGAAATCGCTCTAGTCTCATCATGTTGGCTAGCCTTCACTGGAGGTTTTGTGAATCCATTTTGCCTTCTCTGGTGCACATTGACAGATTCCTATAGGTGTGAAAGCATCTGGGCTTCTGAAAGAGAGTGAAGGATGTGTTCTGTGTTGCTATTAATTTGTGTCCTTATTATCTGGGATATCTTGACCCTTTTGGCCATGGTCACATATTGAGTTTTATTTCCTCAGATAATTGTTCACAGTGTCTGCTAAGTTTCTCAAATCAGTGGTAATTAAAGATTTAAAGAATGATTATTACATTTTCTACCTCAGTATCTTTCTTTATAGTGGTGAATTTTTTAGTTGTCCTGCCTTAGAACTTCAGAGTAAACTTCGACATTTCTCTCTTTCCCTTCCCAAAACCTGTTGGTCAAGTTGTATTTAATTTCATTTTGCTATAATTTGAATCTCTTTATCCTCTTCCTACCCATTGCTACTATAAAAGCTCTTGTTACCTTACTTAATAGAAGTCCTAATGTGGCATCTTTGGATATTGATGTTGTCTTTCTCTTCTGCCAGACTGATAACTCTTTCTTTCTTTCTTTCTTTCTTTCTTTCTTTCTTTCTTTCTTTCTTTCTTTCTTTTTCTTCTTAAGATTTTATTTATTGATATTTTTAGACAGAAAGGAAAAAGAGTGAGAGGAAGGGGGGGGGCATAGTTGCTTCTTCTATGTGCCTTGACCCAGCAAGCCCAGGGTTCCAAACCAGTGATCTCAGCATTCCAGGTCAACACTTTATCCACTGCGCCACCACAGTTCAGTCAGCACGAGCCTTTCTTAATGCTACTTTCCATGTGGGTATGCCCTGTTCATTGATCAGACAGACAGTATTTAGTAGATATTTAGAGTATTCACGGAAGCATGAACACATAACTTAAAAATAAAACTATCTGCAAGAGGTAAATATGAGGACATATACTGTTTGTATCTAATTGTTGTCCATAAAGAGTCAGGGATTATTTGAACTATCTGTAATCTACTCTCCTATTGCTGTGAGTGTCAGTTGTTTCTTTAGTCTCTTTCATATTCTTCCATTAATTCTAAACTGACATAAAAATACATAAATCTAACATGGGTCCCCGAAAGTACATTCCAGGAAAAACTATACCAGTTGTTTAGGTACTTTAATTTTTATTCTTTTCTTCTCCTGTCCCTATAGACCTTAGTGTAAAATAGTAGAATATTTGAGTATTGATAGAACCTGCTTTAGGGCAGTGCTCATCTGGTGGTTCTGCAGATGAGCACGTTTCACCGGAGAGACAGAGAAGAATAGTTAGCACTTTCAGAGTGCAGCTAGAGCCTGTACTTTAGGGGACAGATGGTCAGGGAGAGTCTCATGGAAAAGTTAGGGTTGAATGTCAAAGAACAGATAAGGTATTTTTCTATGATTATTTTTTATGAAAGGAATTAACAGATTGAATGTGCATCTTGACAAGAAGAAAGTATTTGGAATGATAGTGAAATCAGAGTACCAGACTGGCAGGGATTGCCTTCCGATCATAAAGTGGGCAGGATCAGCAAAGGAAAAATATGAACAGCAGAAGGCAACAAGAATACCTATTGTACAGCAAACAAAGTCTTCCATAGAAGAATCTGCAAATTTTATTTTTTTATTGAATTTATTGGGGTGACATTGGTTTACAAAATCATACAGGTTTCAAGTGTATAACTCAACAAAACATCATCTGCACACTGCATCGTGCACCCATAGCCCCAGCAAAGTCTCTTTCTGTCCCTGTTTTCCCACCCTTTGCCCACCTCCACCTACCTCACATCCCTACCCTTTGTCTATATCACTCACTGTTGTCTGTTTCTATGTGTATTTTATATATATATAAATGTTTTTGGATTTTATTGTTGCTTAGTGCCTTCTCCTTCTGTCATCCAGCCTTCGAACCACCTCCCCTCTGACAACTGTCTATCTGTTCCATGTATCCATGCCTCTGTTTCTATTTTGTTCTTCAGTTTATTTTGTCATTAGATTTCACATATAAGTGAGATTGTGTGGTATCTATCTGTCTTTCTCTGTCTGACTGGCTTATCTTATTTAGCATAATACTCTCCAGGTCCATCCTCTCTATCACAAGATGTAAGATTTCCTTCTTTTTTATGGAAATGTAGTAGTATTCCATTGTGTAAATGAATTACAGTTTTTTATCCACTCATCCACTGATGGGTACTTGGGCTGTTTCCAGATTTTGGGGTATTATAGGTAATGCTGCAATGAACACGGGGGTGCACATATTTTTTCAAATTAGTGTTTTGTGTTTCTTTGGATATAATCCCAGAAGTGGAACCACTGGGTCAAAATGCGGTTCCATTTTTAGTTTTTAGAGGAAATTACATACTGTTTTCCACAGTGGCTGTACCCAGTCTGCATTTGTACCAACAGTGCACAAAGGTTCTCTTTTCTCCCAATTCTCACCTACACTTATTGTTTGTTGATTTATTGATGATAGCCATTCTGACAGGTGTAAGGTGATATCTCATGGTGTTTGTTTGTATTAATCTGATGATTAGTGATCTTGGGCATTTTTTTACCTATCTGTTGGCCATCTGTATATTCTTTTTGGAGAAGTTTCTATTCAGGTCTTTTGCCCATTTTTAATTGGGTTGCTTATCTTCTTGGTGTTGAGTTATATAGTGTTTTATATATATCGGAAACTAACCCCTTGTTAGAAGAATCATTGTGAATATGTTCTTCTTTTCAGTGGGTTGTCTTTTCATTTTGTTAATGGTTTCTTTTGCTTTGCAAAAACATTTTAGTTTGATATAGCAAGAATAGGTAAGATTTGAAAAATGGGTGGAAGCACACTGAGGTACAAGAAAGGAGTAGAACTGAAATTAGAAGGTATCTATCTTTTATGGATGATGAATAGTCCCACTTCATCCATGTGGAGAAATAGTAGAGTAGATTGGAAAATAAGTAAATTAGCACAGATTGTGGCTGGGTTTGGTTCCCTGTTGTTTTAGTTAGGACTCACTAGGTTGTAGCTACCAATGTGATACAGAGGAGTTTTTTATTTGTTTACTACTTTGTTGTTTTGATTTTAAACAAGGACATTAATGTCTTAGAAAACTTAAGAAGAGTTCTGGATCTCACAGGGTCTGAGATCTACCTATGTACTGGCTGCTACACAACTCCAATACCTTTATATCTCCATGCAGATTGGCTAATCAATCTTACTTTTTCTCTAGGTCTCACAATAGGAAGAAGATACCTATGTTAACACTGCTGTGGTTTTTATCATTTTTACCTCTGTAGGTACTCAGACAGTAGAATCTCTCTCTCTTTTTCTTTATGTAGTTTCAGATCTCCAGGGAAGATAGTGGTACCAGAAAGACAGTCAAAAAACAAAAACATGGCTCTCAAGGGCCACTGCCTGGGAGCATATGAAGCAGGGATGAGAAGAACTTCCAAGATAGGATGCTGAGCAGATAACCCAACAAATGCCATCCACTTTCTACCTCTGCCCAGAATACATAACTGATCTGTCTTATTTAAAACTCCTTCCCTAGTCTTTCATTCTTTATAATCCAACATATATCACTCTCCCCTTCCCTAATTGGATATAACTCACTGGTTATCCATTTCACTAGTATGGAGAATTGAAACTTGGTTTTATAGGTCAGACATCTACAAAGTACGATCTACAATGTAGAGAATGCTTGAGAAAGCTTTAAGTGGAATGGCAGCCCAACTTCAAAGAGAGAGAAGCTCCATTCACGTCTTTCTGTAAAACCTACTGAGTTTTGACTTTCCTATTCCCATCCCCAAGCTGACCAGTTGCTATTCAGTGGAGCCAGTCTCCTCCTCTGCTCCAAGTTACCAATCCAAATGTTAATTGCTTTCTCCATTTCCTTTGATTAACCCAGGTGTTAAATAATTGTCTGATGAATGCACTTCACACTGTGGTTTATATTGTTTACCTTTCTGAAGATAATTTTGAAAAGTAAGCAGCTAGGTTTGAACTTTAAAAACAAACAAGACTCTCAAACACATCCAAACAAATAAAATCAATTACTTGGAGCCCAAACTAAATTTTGGCAACCTGTCTTTACAAGCATTGGGAGGTCACCAGTGGATTATTGATCAGGTGGTAATGTAATTAAAATTGTCCTTGTGATGACAAATAAGCCATGTCACTGGTTCCTAGAGGCAGAGAAACCAGCTAGGAGGTGTGTTTAAAGACCTGAGAGACTGAACAAATTGTGATTATTTTGGGAGGCATTATACACTGGTTTTTTTTTTTTCATGATTTAAACACATTTTTTCAATTTTCTACATCGTGTATTTATTTATTTTTGTATTTAGAACAAATGTATACACAGCATGAAACACTAGGTTGGACTTGAACTGGGCATGGTAGCAGTGGAAGGGACCTGGCTGCTTCTTCCTGTCAGCTTGCATTAGACTCTAAGTCTGAGAAAATGTTCTATTTCTCCGCATGTATTAGTGATGACTTCCAGAGAGCAGCTATGTTTCTGATCTGCCTCTTGTAAACTGAATTCCTCTGAAGTCTTTATGGTTAATAATATAAACCAGTCTTTTTTGGGGATTGATAGCTGCTTTGAATTAATTCATTTAGAGTAATACATCACATTAAATAGCATCTGTTTGGTGACTTTTATCCAGGGGACCTGAGGAACTAAGACAAGATTCTACTTTGCATCATAGTTATAATTAAAATTATTATGGATAGGGGGGCAGCGGAGGTCTGTGAATGTATGCCTTGTTGGCTGATGGTCTGCTTAGGAGTTAGCTGCATCAACCCTTATGGTTATTTTGGATGTGGGGTATCTTCAGTGCAAAGTTCTAGACTCAGTGTAAGTAGAAACATGGAAGCCTTGGGGGCCCACTTTATGTTAAGTCAACTTAAGGTGAAAAGAAACAAGAGGATCTTAGAGTTTTCTTTTCAGGAGTTCAATCATAAAAACATTTATTCTCACCCTTAAAGTTACTATTTATTGGGCATCTACTGGGTGTCAGGTACTGGTCTGAGTGCTTGAGGTACCTCAGTGAACAAACCCAAGCACACTAGATAACGGGATAGGCAAGGAGGCGGGAAATCCTAGGGCAGTGATGGGCAATCTTATGAGCTTGGTGTGTCAAAATTCGCCAAAAATCCGAGCATAACTCGGGTGGTGTGTCACTTCGAAAGAAACGGCCTAACCGGAAGTCCCAGACCTAGATGCTCTGTGCCGGAGTTCTGTTGTTTTGCCTACAGACCTCCGGCACAGAGTGTCTACACTACAGCAAATATTTTATCCTTGGCTACTGTACCTGGCCGTGCAGGAGCCGAGGATGAAACATCCTTTTCGGCATGCGGCCCCATACTTCTCTGGTATGCGGCTGCATGTCATTGAAAATGGCTATGCGTGTCAATGCTGACCCGCATGTCATAAATTTGCCATCATGGTTCTAGGGCATAAAACAGGATGTGGCGCACTGGGGAACAATGGGTGGTAATTTTAAGTTGGATGACACTTAAGCAAAGATGTGAAGACAAAGAGCCAAGAAAAGGGCCAGGGGAAGTGCATTTCCTCAGGAACAAGCCAATGCCCGGGCCCTTCAATGAAAGCTTGCCTGGCATGTTTGGGCAACAGCCGGGAGGACGGTGTAGCTAAAAAGGAATGAACCCAGCCTGACCTGTGGTGGCGCAGTGGATAAAGCGTCGACCTGGGAATACTGAGGTCGCCAGTTCAAAAACCCTGCACTGGTCTGGTCAAGGCACATATGGGAGTTGATGCTTCCAGCTCCTCCCCCCTTTCTCTCTCTCTCTCTCTCTCTCTCTCTCTCTCTCTCTCTCTCTCTCTGTGCCTCCTCTCTAAAATGAATAAAATAAAATTTAAAAAAAGAGTAAAAATAAAAAAAGGAATGAACCCAGAGTTTCAAATTTGAAATAGCGATATTCTAGGAAAAGCTACTATTTCTGTTGCCAATATATTTTTTTATTTTTTACTTATTGGTAATAGTCTCTGACAGGCACCTCATCCATCACTGCTACAGGATGGGGTTGATCCAGCCAGAAACACCTCTCTGCCTCACCACACACGTCCACCCAGACCAGAGCGCTGGGCTGGTCAGGAGGCGTCAAGCTTTTTCACCAGGGAGCTCAAACTCCTGAAAGTTGGGTTCCTTTTCTTTTTATTAAGTAAAGTTTTAGCTATAAATGTAGACGAAGGCTTAGTAAGGATTCCGAAAATTTGATTCGTCTAAGTACAGAGATTCTGCTCCTTATCTCACATTTAAATCGTCACATCTCAGTCGTCTTAGCAACCTACACAATGTTCTCATTTGCTTTTCAATAAGCCAATGGATGAATGGAGTCTTTGTTCGTGTGTTTATGAATTTCTATCACCTGATACTTGATGTCTTCCTGGCATGCTTGCTGTGCCAAATAACTGTCTTTATATTCTTAAAATTCACGTAACTAATATTAAACTTTAAATTTCTTAAAAATCTAAATTTTTAATGAGAAACTATCCAACTTAAGAATAGTTGGAACAAATATATATATAAGTGTGTGTTGTAAGAATGCTTTTATTTTAATTATAATTAATTTCCAAGGTTCGGTAAACTTGGCAAACTGAGTTATCTAACAGAATTCACCCACACTGGCTTTTTTGTGAACTACAGAGAAAGAAAAAGGTCTCATGACAAATCCAGGTGTCATAGAGTTCATTGTCTCCTTCTCTAGATGTTGTCCTAGAGTGTATTTTCTCTTACTTTACACATAATTATAAAGATTCATAGCTCATTAAGGTGGATGTGGGAATGCTTATATACAGTGGGCAAACACGGTAGAATATTGAGTTCAACTCCCAGCTGTGAGCCACTTCTCTGTGCCTCAGATTCATCAGCTGTAAAATGGAAGTAATACCATATTATCCCATGGAGGAATATATGAAAAACACTTAGGGAAGTACCTGCCACATATTAGGTTAATTTAAATGACTGCTCTTATTACAGATAGGCTTAGCAATAGCTTTTACCAGTGACAGTCTAAGAATAAAAAGGAAAGAGAAAAATAATCAAAATGCATAGTCACCTGGGATGTTTGGCATTAAGGAGAAGCCCTCTGTGCTCTTGTAATCCTTGAGGGCATTGGCCTACCTTAGTTCAATGTAATGATTCTCTTTATTGTCGATCACCTTGATTCTCTAAGTAAAAGTTAAATTATATTTAGCATCATAACAGATTTAGGAATTATTATTATACAATATGATTCAATTTTAAAGGTTCTATTGTTTATAATGATGCACATCTCAGCTACCCAGAATTTTTTTTCTAAAACCTAATTATCATTCCTTTTAGTTTCTGGATAGCTTAGGCTTTGTGGAATTATTTCTTTTTCCCATTAATAGGAGCAACTCAATGTCTGGATAATTTAGGGATTTTTTTAGTCCTTTTCAGCCCAGCTTGGGTACAGTACCTACACTATTCTCACCACATTATGCTATATAGTAGCTGATAAGGCTTAAATGTCATTTGTAAACAAGGTCAAATCTGAGGGAGACCTCTGAGTTTACTATAGCAAGTAACTACATCCCCGCTTCCTCAAATAGAGTCCCAGTTTACACCCACTGTTTCAGTGTCCCCTTTGCTTAGAGTCACTTTACTTTCAACAAAGTCCCAGTAAGTTTCATTGTTACTATAATTAATATCATTATGTTCCTACCAAACCTTTTTTTTTTTTGTATTTTTCTGAAATGATAAGCAGGGAGGCAGAGAGACAACTCCTGCATGCATTTGGCCGGGATCTACCCAGCATGCCCACTAGGGGGTAATGTTCTGCCCATCTGGGGCATTGCTCCTCCATTGCAACTGGAGCCATTCTAGTGCCTGAGGTGGAGACCATGGTGCCATCCTCAGCACCTGGGCCAACTATGCTCCAATGGAGCCTTGGCTGCAGGAAGGAAAGAAAGAGATAGAGAGAAAGGAGGGGAAAAGGATGAAGAAGCAGATGGGTGCTTCTCCTGTGTGCCCTGGCTAGGAATTGAACCTGGAACCTCCACACGCCAGGCCAACACTCTACCACTGAGCCAACCAGCCAGGGCTCCTATCAAAAATTTTGAGAGAGAAATTTAACAATCAGTCTCTCTCCATCCCTCCCTCTTCTCTCCTTTCTTCTTTGTGTTTCTTTCTTTTTCTTTTCTTCTTTTTCAAGTGAGAGGAAGAGGGGAGACGGAAGTGTGGAGAAGCAGATGGTTACTTCTTCCGTGTGCCTTGACCGGTAAATGAACCAAGGACATCCACATGCTGGGCTGACACTTTACCACTGAGCCAACCAGCCAAGGCTCTTTTCTTCTTTCTTAGGATAGTTTTATAACAGAGCATTACACCTTTATCTTTAAAACTACATGATATGTGAAAATGCTGCTTGGAACAAACGTTCATTTAGAAAATAATTATTCTGATATTATAAGCTTGATTATTATGTTTTGTCATATGATTAATTTGTTGAAATTCCATACCTCTCAAACATATTATCATCTTTTCAAGAACACACACAGACAGTCTTATTGCATGAAGTGATGTAATCCTTTACATCCCCATATTACTCATTTTCTCATTTTTTATTATTCTTCCAATGGTACATCCAGAGTCTCAACTAATAGCAATGGTATATACCATGGTAGTGCTCAGGAAAAAAATGACGAAAGTGGTTTGGCAGAACACCAAGGCAGATGCACCACAGCCTTTGTGCAGCAGCTGTTGTGGTGATGACTGCAGGCTTGAGAAAGGAGCATCATATCCGACAGCGAATGGGAGACAAAACAGGCAGCTGTAGCTCAGATACTGACTTTTACGTATTCTGTAGTATGATTTCACATGTACCCTGGAGGTAGTAATTACCCTGTGTTTTCTTGTTATTGTTTGTTTGCTTTAAAGAGAAGCAGTAATGATAACCCTGATATAGAGATAAAAAGAGGTGTGTGTGTACAATGTGACTGGAACTATATAGATGACCTCCCAATGTCTCCCCAGGGGCATTTGGATGAGTTCATTCTTTGCTATGCATGCCCAGCACATGGCAGGCCTGTTCAAACCTGACATCTTCCAAATCTCAGTAGTTTTGCCAGTCACAGTGAGAACACTGCCTGGCATATTTTCAAAAACGTTCCAGGTACCCAGTAGATGCCTGATTATGGTCAGAGGAGGCAAATCCTAAAAGTTCATGCATGTCTCGTGAACTAAGAAAACTTTGATAAACACAGGTTTTAGAAATGCTAGGATAAAGCCAACCTTCTTAGGGTCCAAAACAAATCATTAACTTGGCTGGAAAAGGCAGCAATTAATCCCAATCATGGCTCTCACAGACACTTCACATTGGAACAAGGGCACTTGTGAGAGTATAGGCAGCAGAGCACAAAACCATCAATACCTTAGAAAAACAACTCCAGGTCAGTGTCTCAATAACATCATCATTTGACATAGGTGCTGCTTAGACAAGTCAATACACTCCACAGCAAGAAATCAAGGCCTCTTCATGCCAGTGGGAGAGAAGCAATGTGAGCATTCAAAGTTATTTCCCAAATTCTTTACATTCAGTTCCTCTGTACTCTTTCCGTTTCATTTGCAGCCTATCTATTGCATTCTAACAGATTCTTGATATTAGGGCATGGGGATTTTTATAAAATTAAATTTCATTTCATGAGAAAGTCTTTTTCTTCCTTCATTGGGAACTCCTATTTGAGGAGTATAAGGAGTTATTGGCTTTTGAATATTGATAACCTCTTCTTGCTTTATCATTTATCAGTACTCTAAACAGAGGTGGGAAAGTCTTTGGGGGGCTGGTGTCCTTTACTTGCATAGATGATTTATGCCCAAATTTCTCACATTGCACTCTTTTGTGTGTCCTTTTCCCTACGGTCATGCATTGAGGACCCATTTAATTAAAATAGCTGAGTGGCTTCTAAAAAAATTGGAAAAAGGATAGTCCAGTGCAAAATGTGGGCCTTGTCTTCAGGTTAAGATTCAAATGAATAGCAAAAGAAGGCTTGTTTTCCTTCTCTGCAGTTCCTGCGAGTGACCAAACTAGTTTTACAGACCATGTGAATTGATTCTGTGTGTATGATAAGGCAGAAAGAGATGCTGAGACCAGTTTATTTGAAGTCTTTTTGAGAGTTTTTACTTTCTAAATAATGTCCTTTTTCTTATGGGAAAAAAGATTTTATGCAATGATCTTCCTTAGATTGAATTTCCATGTCCCTGTGGAAGCTGCATCAGTTGGTTGAACTCTCCCTAGTGGATGGAGCGACTTGACAGCACAGTTTTCTGCTGCTTCTTACTTAGTGAGTCTGACTTATTCAACGGCTACTACTTTTCTTCACGTTTTCATGTTACTTTTACCTAGTCGGTTTTTCTGTCAATGTTGTCACTTGTAGGAGTTAGAACTTCTCCGTCTGACATATGTTTCTCTCCTAAAAACATGAAAGTTCTCTGCTATAATTACTTCTTTTGCATTCTTACTATAGAAGGTTTCTTTTGAAAACTTTGGGAAGAGTCTAAATTTTAGAGCCCAGAAAAAATGTAGACATTTCTAAATGCAGAATTCCTAAAAATGTAGACATTTTCTTCGGTGAATTGTGCTCTAGAATGGGAAAGGCTAATTTCCTATAGAAAGTCTTGATATGGGGCTTTTTCCAAGAAAAACCATTTGCAGGTTAAAATTGTAAAATCTTGTCCCCAGTTGCATCTGGTGAAATATGCACATGGATGAGAAAGCTGTTCAAGGTCATTACCGCTGATGGGATTGGTTGGTATTTGAAGCAGGAAGTTGGGTTTGTTTGAAGCTTAATCATAAAGCACATAAATGAAAGTTCATTAACTATATCTAAGGTAAAACATCGCTACATAGTATTTATCTTTTGACTAAACATGAGCCTTCAGGGTCTGTAGTCTTTTGCTGCCCTGCTTAGAGCAGGGCCAGCTCAGGTCATCTCTTGCCCACACCAGGTCACGCTCAATCCAGGTCAGTGTCCAGGGGAATGAGCTTGCTCTGCTGGTGGATTTTTTGCACATAATTTACACATGCATTTTTTTCAGTGTTAGTCCAAACATATTTTTTGTTATAATTTATTCTTTATAATTGTGAACCCCTTAAGTTGGAAAAAATATAAATTATTTCTAATGTCAAAAGGAACAGAAGGGTATTACTTATGATAAACCAGTACTTTAGAATAGTTTCCTCCCTCTTTCAAGCAAAGGTTTACTATGAGAATCTGGTATTCAGTATTGCTCATTATCTGGGTTACTTCACCAGATCAAGATGTTGGTGTACAGTGTCGAAGGGTAGAAAACGTTAGGGAGTTAAAAACAGGTTGATACAAATGCTGAGAATAAGAAATCAAATGAAGCTTATGTTTTAAATCAAGGATATGTTTTCAGTGAAAATACTTTCTGATGAGTCACAGGAGAATGTTGTCAACTTTGACTATATCTGCAGAAAATCAGAATGTATGTAGTTATGTAGCGTTGTATTCTGGCAGGAGTCGCTCTGTGACAGGGAGCAAAGTTCCCATTATTGACAATACTTTTGTATTTTCTTGCTTTAAAAGTAGTTTCCTGACTTTAAAAAAATGTCAACACCATGTTTTACCTCCTCCACATTACAAGGATAGATTGGCAATATACTCATGTGATTTCTAGAGTAGTTTTCTTAAATAATTTTGATGAGGTGATAATTGTTTAAAGTCAGTATACAAAGTCCTGCCACAGTTTTAAACAGAATTAAATAAGATAAAATACAAAGAGGGGATTTTGTATAATGTCTAGAAAAACATGGATGGAAGGAGCAAGTAGGTATTTAGATTTGAAAAACTTGGAGCTTCTAATTTTTATAATATAATCATAAGGATTTCTTGCTTCATTCTCTGATGTTGCTTGTTTTTTATGTTTCCTAATTTACATACTAGAATAGCAGCATATTTATCTACTTATTTATAGGGTTTTTTCATTTGCTTTTATATTCTCTATTTAAAAGAGTTTCATGTAAAACTGAAACCTACTACATATTATGTGTGAAACATCATTACTAGAATATGTCCTGACCAAGATACAAGTTAGAAAATTTCATGAAAGCTCCCTTACATAAACAGTTTGCCAATATAAGATTTTTATTTAACAAAATTTATAAAAATAGACTTAATATGTATTTATGCCCTGGGTTTTCTATCATATGGAAGACAATCACACTTAAGTCAAGGATATATACAAAGGATTAGTTACCTTCTCTTTTAACAGTGTTATTTTTTAAATACCTTAGAAGTTTTCTAAATTTTGATTTGGGATCAAACCTACTTCAGTTACATCTTCCCCTTTTCTGTCAACTTACAGACAATTTTATTACTTGATTAGCATAAATTCTAATAAATTCTCACCTCGTGGTATAAGAATGAAAAGAGAAATGGTTCATATGGGCAGCTTTCATTTTGGAATCAAACAGGAATATAATAGCTTGCTTTCTTCTTTGGTCAAGCACTTTCTTCTCAGAAAATAATATTAAAGCGAACATAGACTTTAGACATCAAAAGACCTCAGTACAAATATCATTCCCCTGATTCACTAACGTCGAAGTTTCATAATCTTTTACCCTAAAGAGCCAGTACCTTTCTTTTTTATTTTCATGAAAACTAAATTAGATATTTTATTTAATGTTTGACTCATAGTAAACACTCAGTGAAAGGTAGTTATTATTTTCCCAGGTATACACAACTAACCCTGGGAACTTATGACTTGACCTAGTTGAAATGTGGCAGAAACTAGGACTCTGCCTTCCTAGGAATAAGCTGCCTTGTATTGAGGGTCTTTTCCTGCACAACTGTCTCTAATATCAGAAGCCCAATATTTTCACCAGCACAGGAAACCCACGTCAGGTACTAATAGTGCCACAGGTGAACTACACTGCTTCCATCCTTTGAGCAGTAACCACAGTGAACTAAGCAGAAAAGAAAGGATAGCTGTAGAGTTGCCTACTTCCTCATTGTGGCCAGCCTCCTTCACTGGCTATGGGGGGACTATCCTTTACCATTTTATTCCAGAATTTCAACAAAAATGTATTTTTTTCCAAAAATTATCTAAATGATTTTTGAGAGAGATGGAATATATTCTTAGGAGGAGGGCTGTACACATGTGTATCTGTACACAAGCATATATCTTCTTTATACCATTGTCGATTGTGGACTCAGTTTGCAAACCTAACGCAGACTACAGAATGGCACCAAAGTCTGTCTCATGACAATTCTTTAAACTTCTCTAAATACTGTATTAGGGAGAAGTATTTGGTACATCTGTTAAGTTATAGAGTGGCAGGCTCTTATTATGTTGCCTATATTATGGTATCTATATTATGTAATTCTTTGTTCATTATTTAGAAATTGGCATTCCAAATACACCTGTTCTTTTTATTCCCTATCAGATTTCTAAAATGGTGGCATTCATGAAATAACACAGTATATAAACCATTCCAAAGTGAGAATCTAGTTAAGTATCTGGAATCTTAGATTCAAACTACTTAGTTATCAGCACAAGTGTTAAAATAAGTATGAGTTAGCCGATTTTTCCCTGAGTAAATACACTGTGATGAGGCACTGTGGGAACGTTGAACTCTAATTGGGAATCACATGCTCGCTTCTTTGTCTAGTCCAGTGACTCAGAAAGCAGAGCAATGTAAAGAGGCTATCAGGCCCAATGAGGAGGTGCTGCTCTCTATTAATCCCTTGTGTAAAAAAGCCATCATAGAGTATGATTTTTATATATTAGCTCAGTCAGTAATGATTAGGATTGCATGATCAGGCATGGCACAGTGGATGGAACGTCAGACTGGAACACTGAGGATCTAGGTTCGCAAACCTGAGGTCACCAGCTTGAGCTTGGGATCATCCAGCTTGAACGTGGGGTCACCGGCTTGAACGTGGGATCATAGACATGACCCCATGGTCGCTGGCTTGAACCTAAAGGTTGCTGCCTTGAAGCCCAATGTCGCTGGCTTGAGCAAGGGGTTTCTGGCTCAGCTGTAGCCCCGTCCCCCATCAAGGCACATATGAGAAAGCAATTAATGAACAATGAAGGTGACATAGTTATAAGTTGATGCTTCTCATCTCTCTCTCTCTCTCTTTGTCTATCTGTCCCTGTTTCTCTCTCTCTCCAAAACACTTTTAAAAAATAATGATTAGAATTATGTTAGAAATGAATTAAGCCAGAAGGATTAGAATTTAATCCAAAAGGGAATAGAATAAATCCTTTTTACAAATATAGTAAAATCTCTTGTCTCTAGAGAAATAAAATGGAGGGCGACTGGGGACGGAACCAGTAAGAATTACAGAATAGCATGGGTTGCAGAACCATTAACTTGCTTCCATTAGTTGTAAAAATAATAGTACTTCTAATATACACCTTCTGTTGAGTGCTTGAGAAAGGGCATTGCACAGTGGAGGACAGGGACCCTGCGGACAGCCAGGCTGGGGTGGCAATACCAGCTCCTCAGCATTTGCTCTGCCACCGGGACCCTCCTTTTAATCGCTCAGGGACTCCCTTCACTGTTAATCATGAAGTATTAACAATTCTGGCCTTTCAGAGTTGTTGTGAGGATTAAATTAGTTTAACTAATTTAGCATTTAAAATAGCATCAAATGCTATTTTTATTATTTCTGGTAACAACACTATTGTGTCTATGAAATATGTAAAAAACCATTAATATTGGGAAGGTCAAATAGCACAAAAAAGGAAGCCAGTGTTTTGCTAAATAAGAATTTATATGGTTTGATCTGATGGAGAATAAAAACTATGCAATAACTAGCTACCTTGCTTTATTGATATTTTTATAAACTTTATTTGATTCCTAAAAACTAAGCCTAAACAATTGTGTTTTAGAGAACATAGTTATAAAAAACTTTCTGTTTTCTTTCAAATGCCTCTTTAAATGAAGGGGAAAAAATAAGATTTTATTCCAGCATGTTTAAGTCAAGGGAAGTACCTACAGTGTACAATGATAGTTCCATATTAAAATGGCAACTTGAGAGTGTTTACTAGGAAAGATTACACTTAACTTTAAGGATTTTCCTTTCTATCAAACAATATTTATTTTTCATAATTGAGATTATTTTTAAACAGTATATTGTAATCTGAGTGAATTATAGTTATATATTTGCACACTCATAATTTAGATTATCTTTTATAGAGGAAAGGAAGCTACCTTAGAACTGGGAGACATGTTTTCCTATTATATATATTTTTGCTAAAATAGCTAGGGAATTTCAACTCTTGCTCTCTTTGGACTGCTTGCTCTGTTCTCTTTTTAAAGTTACAAGTGACTGCTGCCACCAAGAAGTAGATTAGATGAAAAACATAAAGCACATTGTCTCTTTTCTAATTCTGATGTGATTTAGTTGTTGTGCAAGGAGAGCAGATAAGATCCCTCGTTACTGAAGCGATGAATAACTTCATTCCATTAATTCATGCACATCCATTCAGCCAGTATTTAATGGAGACCTTCATTTGTCCCAGTCACTGCGCTCCTTCTGAAAAGACAGGAAGGCGTACCTTATTTTCTTGGGCTTAGCCTTATTGCACTTTACAGATACTGTAGTTTTTACAAAGTGAGGGTTTGTGGCAAGCCTGCCTCGAGCAAGTCTGTGAGCACCATTTTTTAAACAGTATTTCCCACTTTGTCTGTATAACATGCTTGTAATTCTTGCAGTATTTCAGGACTTCTTATTGTTGTTATATTTATGGTGATCTGTGATCAGTGATCTTCGATGTTTCCTTTGTAATTGTTTTGGGGTGCCAGGAACTGCACTCATATAAGACAGATAAACTAATCGAGAAATGTCGTGTGTATTCTGACCACTCTGCGAAGACCATTGTCCCCCCATGTCTCTCTGGCTCCTCACACCTCCCTATTCCCTGAGACATAACAATTCTGCAATTAGGCCAGTTAATAAGCCTGCAGTGGCCTCTAAATCAGTGGTTCTTAACCAGGCTTCTATTGAACCCTAGGGGTTTGATGAGTTGGTCTCGGGTTCGGAGAAGCCTCTGCCGCGGAGGACAGAATAAAGTAATACTGTAATTTGTTGTGAGTTCATGCACTTTGTTGGTTTTGTTCTTTGAGCAAGGTGATGTTCATGCACGACTCATTTTGTGCACCAATAAAAAAACATATACCTATGTTTTGAATTTGGAAAAAAAATTATATTTTATTTATCACTAAAGAAGGGTTCGGTGAATGTGCATATGAAACTAGTGGGTTTGTACCTCAAAAAAGGTTAAGAACCACTGCTCTAAATGTTAAGTGAAAGAGTGGCACCTCGCCTGACCAGACGATGGCGCAGTGGAAAGAGCATCGGACTGGGATGCGGAAGACCCAGGTTCGAAACCCCGAGGTCACCAGCTTGAGTGTGGGCCCATCTAGCTTGAGCAAAAGCTCGCCAGCTTGGACCCAGGGTCGCTGGCTCCAGCAAAGGGTGGCTCGGTCTGCTGAAGGCCCACGGTCAAGGCACGTATAAGAAAGCAATCAATGAATAACTATGGTGTCGCAACGGCAATGAAAAACTAATGATTTATGCTTCTCACTTCTCTCCGTTCCTGTCTGTCCCTATCTATTCCTCTCTCTGACTCTCTCTCTTTCCCGGAAAAAAAAAAAAAAAAAAAAAAAGAGTGGCACCTCTCTCACTGGAAACCAAAAGCTAGAAATTATTAAGCTTATTGAGGAAAGTAGTCAAAAGCTGAAGGCTAGGCGAGTGCGCCAAACAACTAACCAAGTTGTAAATGCACGGAAAGGTTCTCTAAGGGAATTACAGTGTTATTCCAGTGAACACATGAATGATAAGGAAGTGAAATGGTTCATTCTGCTGATATGGAAAAAGTTTTAGTTGTCTGGATAGAAGTTGGACCAGTCACAACATTGCTTTTAAACAAAAGCTGAATGCAGAGCAAGGCCCTATCTATCTTTAGTTCCACGAATGCTGAAAAAGGTGAGGAGGCTGCAGAACAATTTGAAGCTAGCAGAGGTTGGGTCATGAGGTATAAGGAACAAAAGATGTCTCCGTAACATAAAAGTACAAGGTGAAGCCTACCAGGTAGCTCAGTTGGTTAGAACATGGTCTTGAAGCACAGAAGTTGCTGGTTCAGTCCTCGGTCAGGGCACATACAGAAACAGACCGATGTCCCTGTTTCTCTCTCTCTTTCTACTTCTCACCTTCTCTCCTTTCCTCTCCCGCTAAAATCAATAAATAAAAATTAAAAAAAAAATACAAGGTAAAGCAACAAATGTCAATGTAGAAGCTACAACAAGTTATCCAAAAGATCTAGCTAACATAATTCATGACATTAGACAACAGATTTTCACTGTTGATGAAACAGTCTCACGTTGGAAGAAGATGCCAGATAGGACTTTCATAGCTAAAGAGAAATCAGTGCCTGTCTTCAAAGTGTCAAAGGACAGGCAGACTCTTGTTAGAGCCTGAAGCAGCTGGTGGTTTAAATTGAAGCCAACACTGTTTTACCATTCTGAAGATTCTGGGGCCCTTACAAATTTCGTTGAATCTACTTCTACCTGTGCTCTGTAAATGGAACAACAAAACCCAAATGATATTGCATGTTTACAGTATGGTTTACTGAATATTTGAAGTCCGCTTTTGAGATCTACTGATCAGATAAAATGATTCCTTTTAAAACATAACTGCTCATTGACACTGGTCAGCCAAAGGCTCTGATGGAGATGTAGAAAGAGATTTATGTTGTTTTCATGCCTGCTGATACATTCTGCAGCCCATGGATCAAGGATAATTTCCGCTGTCAAGATTTATTATTTAAGAAATACGTTTCATATGGTTATAGCTGCCATAGGTAGTGGATTCCTCTGATGGATTTGGGCAAAGTAACTTGAAAATATTCTGGAAAGAATTTTTCATTCTAGATGTGATTAAGAACATTTGTGATTCATGGGAAGAGGTTAAAATACCAACATTTTGAAGTTTGGAAGAAGTTGATTCCAACCCTCATGGATGACTTAGAGAGGTTTAAGTGAAGGAGGTAACTGAAATGTGACAGAAATGGCAAGAGAACTAGAATGAAAAGTGGAACCTGAAGATGTGGCTGTATTGCTGAAATGTCATAAAACTTGAACGGATGAGGCGTCGCTTCTTATGGAAGAGCAAAAAGAGTGGTTTATTAACATGAGTCTACTCCTGAGGAAGATGCTGTGAAGGTTGTTGAAATGACAAGGAGGGATTTAGGGCATTACCTCAGCTTAGTTGATCCAGCAGCAGCAGGGTTGGAAAAGACTGACTGAAATTTTGAAAGAAGTTCTACCGTGGGGAAATACTTTCAAACAGCATTGCATGCCACAGAGAACCCTTTTGTGAAAGGCACAGTCAGCGGATGTGGCCCAACTTCATTGTTGTCTCTTTTTAAGAAATGGCCACAGCCATGACAGCCTTTAGCCGCCACCACCCAGATCAGTCAACAGTCATCAAAACCAGACCCTCCACCAGCAAAAAGATTGTGACTTGCTGAAGGCTCAGATAATGGTTAGTTAGCATGTTTAGCAATACAGTATTTTTTAATTAAGGTATGAACACTGCATCATTTTTTAGACATAATGCTATTACACACTTGAAAGACTAGAGTACAGTGTTAACATAAGTTTTAGAAGCACTAGAAAACAAATTCATGCAACTCTCTTTATTGCAATATTCATGGTATTTGGTCTGGGGAGCCCACCCCGCAATATCATTAATGTATGTCTGTACACACTCTTAACTGGGTTTGACAAGTAGTGACTCTTAGTTCAGTATTTTCCCCCAAACATTCAGAGATGATTTTTTCATATTATAAATATAATACATTGTAGATCCTTTAGATAGAAAATACCCACTGTCTTACTAAATAAAATAAAAATGATCTATTGTTCTAGCTCCCACCACTTTCTGGTGATAAGAAGGAATTCTAGTTGTTGGCTTGACTATTTAAGGCTTTTCATAGTATAAAATACTTGAGATTAATCATATTCTATGCATTTAAATATCAATTAGTATAAGTCTATAAGAATAGAAAGCATTTTCATTTCACTGTGGAGTGGACATTGGGTTTATATGCGGCCCAGCTTCGTCATACACCTCGAAGTGGTTTGCTTATATCCAGCTTCCAGTGCCCTTGGCACTATGTAGAAAGAGGGAGACATGAGAAATCCTAATTCCTTGTTCACTTGATTCAACATCTACGATTACATTCTATTTTAAATCTCTCCCCTGATGGTACCTGCTACTTGTTCTAAGCTACCTTTGAATGTGCTTCTTTCTACTTGAACACACTCCCTTGGTTTTTCTCATGGGTAACTCTTACTTTTTCTTTCTCACTTAAGAACACACTTTATGACAGTCATTTTCTAGTGACGTGAGTTCTTTTCCTGTTCACTCCTTAGTTTTGTATGCTTATCACTGCCATGTTCAGCCATAACACACTGTGTGTTGTCCAGCTTCTTGGTAGGCACTGTGCTTTTCCCTGTGTGTCGAGGACCTTAGCCATCTGCAGGTGCAGTAAGTGGGTGTCATAATAATATCTACTGGGTCTGTGAATGAGTGAATGGATCAGCAGCATTCTAGCAACCTCTAGCCTCCAATGAAAACTGGAATGGAATACACATTTTATAGTCCAAATGGTTAAGACTGAAAGAAATGGTTATCTTGGTGACAGAAAGCACTGGTGTTCTGAAAAACTCAAGGCAGTCTAGTAATTTTTTTAAAATTTATTTCTGCCTTTATCACAGTGAGGTGGCTAATTTCCAAGTCTCATAAAAATTATTCTCAATATTTTATATTCTACTATCTGAAATGAAAATATTCTTGATTCATTCATTCAATAAATATTTACTGAATGCCAGTAATGTGCCAGGCATTATTTAACATGGGGGTTCATCAAGCTATAAAGCAAACAAAAGTTTCTCCTTTTGGGCTTACCTTCTAGTGACTAGAGACCAAAAAAGACGCAAGATTAATACATTAAATATGGTATCTTTAATACTGGTAAGTGTTATGAACAGAAACAAAGCTGGAAAATAAGAGAGGAAATATGTGAGGATAGAGGAGTGACAGTTTTGAATTACATGGCCAGTGAAGGCCTTAGTGAGAGCATTAGAAGAAATGAGGGGGTGGGCCATGCAGTACCTGAGAAAATTCTAGACAGATAACTGCATATGCAATGGTTCTGAGGTAAGAGCATGTTTTATTTTGTTTTAGGAATATTTTAGCCAGCTGGAGAGCACTGAGATTGGGAGAGACTTCTAGGTGATATGGTGGGGCTTGGGATGGGGAAGATAAGTAGTTCATCCAAGATCATCATAAGGATTTTTATCTTTTACTCTTGGGTGAGCTGGAAAGCCATTGGATGATTGTGAGCTGATGATCCAACAAGTTGACTTTGTTGATTGGATCATTTTGATTTCTCTGTAGAGCAGTGCTGTACAATGTGATTCTCTGTAATGGAAATGTTCTATGATCTGTGCTGTTTATTATAGTAGCCACTAGTTACATGGTTTTTGAATGCTTAAAATACGGAGAGTACAACTGAACTACTGAATTTTTAATTTTAGTTAATTTATATTTAAACAGCCACATGTGGCTAGAGTTTATTCAACAGCACAAACCTAATGTTACTAGTGATAGCAAATATTATCTTCTGTGTGTACATATATGTGTGTGTGTGTGTATAGTGTAGACTGTCAAATTTCAGTAATGATTTATTTATTTAAACAATGAGTTATTTAGCCCATAATATAGTCCAGGTTCTATCCTAGGTATTGAAGGGATTTTAAAATCTATTAGATGTGATTCTTGCCCTTAAGAGGTTTACAAAATAATAGGAGAGATAACAAAAACCACAAGTAGTGACACAAGATAGATTGCAGAATATCTATAAAAAACAACTAATTGGTTAAGGGAGAGAATAAGGTCAGGGCTTCCTGGAAGAAATGGTGTCTAGCTGTACCTTGAGCATCATGCAGTGAGGACTGACATCATATAAAGTGCATAAATATGGCCACATCAGCAGGGTAACCAAGATCTGTGAATACAGGAAGAGACGGTAAAGCTGGAAAGAAAACTTTGGTCAGCTTTCCTTTTGGAAAACCTTTGAACTAGTATGTGTTTTGTGAACTCACTTTAGTAAAACTATCCTAAGATTTCTCATGTTGAAGGCCTTGGTCTTCATAATTCTCTGTTGCCTTCAGCTAAATGCCAGTGTGTATCAGATATATTGAATAGCTCATATACATCAATTAGAATGCATAGCCTTTATAATTTTCGAGTTGAAAGCTATTAACAAGTTGTATAAAACCTGTTTTTATATTTTAACAATATATATAACTTCCAAATACACTACTATGATTTTTTAATTCTAGAAATTTTTTATCTAAATTAAAATGAACTGTGCCAAATTTATTGATCATTTCACTCCTCATAATTTCCTGAGTAGTGTAAATTAGGAAGAAATCCAGAGAGATTTTAAATTAAGCTTACATAAAATTATAAAGAAAAGCTGAAAACTAATATCTATTGCAAGTTGAAAGATAAAAATCACTTGTTTGATTTTTAACTTTCAGATGTATTATTGGTGTTTATCTTTAGTAGATTTTCCCTATAGCTGTTGGTAGAATCTCTGTATCATACATTATGTCTTTGAATTTAGCAAGAAAGAGACATAAGTTTGCTATCACTTTTTTTTAAAATATATATCTATCTATCTATATATATATATAGATAGATAGATATATAGATATATATATATTATTAATTCTAATGGGGTGACACCAATAAATCAGGGTACATATGTACAATGAAAACATCTCCAGGTTATCATTCAATTGTGTTGCATACCCGTCACCAAAAGTCAAATTGTCCTCTGTCACCTTCTATCTGGTTTTCTCTGTGTCCCTCCCCTCCTCCCTATCCCACTCTTCCCTCCCTCCCCCCATCCCATAACCAAGTGTCCGTCAGAAGACGAGTGGATTAAAAAGCTATGGTACATATATACTATGGAATACTACTCAGCCATAAGAAACTATGACATCGGATCATTTATAACAAAATGGATGTACCTTGATAACATTATACGGAGTGAAATAAGTAAATCAGAAAAAAAGAAAAACTGAGAACAGCATGATTTCATACATAGGTGGGACATAAAAGTGAGAATATGAGCTATCACTTTTTTATTCAGGAAAAGATTAATGAAAACTCTTAAACTGAGCTATTTAAGTTAACTGTTTCAATTCTAATTCTGTTTTATCAACTACATGTTTCCTCATGGGTTTATCAAACTACACTTCTAAGTAAGTGAGTCTCCTCATTTATTTCTTTTCTGTGACAGAGAGACAGAGAGGGACAGATAGAGACAGACAGACAAGAGGAAGGAGAGAGATGAGAAGCATCAATTCTTCATTGAGGCACCTTAGTTGTTCATTTATAGCTTTCTCATATGTGCCATGACCAGGGGCTATAGTAGACTGAGTGACCCCTTGCTCAAGCCAGCAGCCTTAGGTTCAAGCCAGTGACCTTGGGCTTCAAGCCAGTGACCTTTGGGCTTAAGTCAGCGACCATGGGGTCATGTCTATGATCCCATGCTCAAGCCAGCGAGTCCTCACTCAAGCCAGTGACTCCGTGCTCAAGCTGGTGAGCCCATGCTAAAGCCTGATGAGCCCACACTCAAGCCTGATGGGCCCATGCTCAAGCTGGTGACCTTAAGGTTTCGAACCTGGATCCTCTGTATCCCAGTCCAACGGTCTATCCACTGGCTCTATGCAATTTTTAATTGAAGGAAAGCCATTCATCACAAGGGTTTTCTTTAGATCATTCTATTTAGTCCTGTTGGAAATTTGTGAATGTTTCTTAAATTGAAAAAAGTTCGCACTACATGTTGAATGGGGTGGGGGTGAAGGGGTTGGAGGAATACAGACCCCAAGAGCCCCACACTCTCACATCCCAGGGACTTTTGTTCTTGCTCACTGCCTTCTGTGCTCTAAGAGCCTGCATTCCCCCTCCCCCCAGGGGCGTCACATTACAGCAAGTTTAACAGAAGCAGTTTGCAGGGTGCCAGCTCCCCTGACTCTGGAATAATCCGAAGACCCCCAGTGCCACAGATAAAATGCAATATTAAATCTTCTGAGCTCTAGTCAGTATAGTCTCCTAAATTCAATTAAATTGAGCCTCACAGGAATTTGTAAACCAAATCGTGAACTATGTCAATTCCAATCCAAGTTAGAGCTCCTATGTTTGTTACTGATTTTCCTTTTAAGAAGAAAGAAAAACACTGCTGCTATTTTCCATTTTTCACCTTTCTTGTAAAGGTATTTCTTATTGAAACCAAACTCATATTTCTTAAATTCCTAGACCACTATCTATCATGCAGTTCAAGTCCATTTTCCAAGAGGTAGAATGCCAGATAATCAAAAGCTGTTATTTTGGTTGCCTGATTTTCTCTTGCATTCTTTGGAGGATTTGAAGTAGAAAAAAAAAAAAAAAAAAGGAACCCAAAAGACAAAAACCTGACCTATATTAAGAACTAAATATAAAAGGGATTAAGAGAAGCTTTAATTTATTTAATTATGCAAACAGTTCCAGAACTATAATGCAGTACCTTTACAGAGTTTCTTTTATTTTTGGTGCTATAGTTTGGATTTTGCTAAAGAACATTTGTTACTAAAGATTCAAGGGTTCTTACAGAAAACGTCATGCATTGCATTTTATATTTTGGCCTTCGCATGATGAGCGGAACATTTCTCTTGTGTCTTTTCTGGTGAATGCCCAGCTGAAGGTCTAGTTGAGAAGCTAGGGAAGGTATGCCTTCATCAAGGGCTGCATCTGGCTCCTTGGCAATCTCCACGATGATGAACTTTTGTTAATGGGCTTGACTTTGCTGAAAAGCCTTTTATGTGGTCACTTTGCAGAGAGACTGTCTGCATGGTTGTGTCTTCCTGATTGATTAGTGTAAAGGTTTAAAAATTTTTTCTTTGTCCAGTGTAGGGCCAGTGGCTGCCACCATTGTGGCCATGTGCAAGCAGGTTCTTATTGGATTCAGGTAGACGGTAAGGAAACAGTGGAGCCAAAAAAATGGTGGGCCATTCCTTTACTAAAGTCTTGCACCAGCCGACGAGCAAACACACAGGGCTCCCAAAGCCACTGACACATTCTCTGGTTCCGCAACCAGGAGAATCTTCTCCGGTTTCTGCTAGAATCAAAGGCCTCACCAGTCTCAGTAGCGCTCCCCAAGCCCCTCAGCTCTGGTTCCTGATCGGCACACCTCTCTCCATGCCAACATGGCTTCTCTTTCAGAACTCCGCATTCTCTCTGCTCTCACTTTGCAAACATGGCTTCTTTCTCTGCCTCTTCTCCTTCTTCTCTGCTCTTTTCAAAACTTCCTGGCTCAAAAACCTCTCCTCCAGCAAATATTAGCAAAATAATAGCCCTTCTCAAGTAGGAAGGTAATTTCACAGACTCCCCAGCCCCCAATACATCCTATAAGAGAGCAAACATAAAAATCATATTTTACAAACTTATTTGACCAACATCTAGTTTCTAGAATATTTTACAAACTTATTTGATCAACATCTACACTTAAGGTTGAATGAACCTTATCAGAAAAATATTTTTAAGTTGTTGCTCCAAAGGCAATCTGGTATGGTGGTAGAAACATACATTCTGGAGCCTATCTGCCTTATTTTGAAACCTGGAAATGTGCTGGTTGTGGGGCCTTGGATAATTGACTTGACCTCTTCCATGTCTCATTGTTTCCCTACAAACATGAGGTGATCATAACAGTACCTACCTCATATATTTCTGTGAGGGTTAAGTGAGTTTATACCCCCAAAGCTTTTAAGACAGGGCCTGGCATAAACTGAGTCCACAGTGAATGTTAGTCATGATGTAATGTCTGTCCGTAGTATTCATCAAACTAGATAGAGTAGGTTCTGAGTTGTAGGGGATTCAGAATTAAATTCAGCTTTAACTGTCTAATGGCTTAAGGCTACTTTTGATGGGGCTCATGGAGATGTGTAGTCATTTTGAGTGGAAAGTAATGTCAGTTCCTTTTTAAGTGGCGAAGAAAGAGTTTACTTTTCACTAACTAGAGTTCAGTCTTGTGAAAGCCCTGTTTCAATCTGGATTTTATTCTAAGTGACAATTAGTCAGTGATCCTTAGATTCTGAGTCCATAGGTGCCATCTTACATGGAAAAGGCTCAGATCCCGATTGGCAAAACAAAATGCTTGGGACTGGATCATTTGGAAGCATCTCAACCAAAATTAAAGTGTTAAAAATTATATCTACTTCTTTCATGATCCTTTGAATGGACTTTTATAAGTAGGAGGACTGTTGGACTTTTAAAACACTTCAAATACAACCATAACCAGTGCGTGTCTACTAAAAGTTTAACATAGCAAATTTGCTAATATTTGCAAAACCAATTTGGATATGGATATAAAATTAGATCATGACTTTAGAAATCTGTGTATTACCAATATCTGTTGATTATATCTGTCTCATTAATTTAATGAGATGATAGTGAAATATCACTTGGATAGTGGACATATGTAAGTGAATGGAATGGTTGGCATCGTAGAAAGCTTTCTTTTGAATGGAATATGAGTCAAATGAACCTATGTAATATAATTAGTTTTAGATATTTTTTATTGTATGATTTTGAGAGAGAGAGGAAGGGAGAGAGACAGAAAAAGGTCAATTTGTTGTTGATGACATTTATTCATGTTGTCACTGGTTGATACTTTATGTACCCTGACAGAGCATTGAACCCATAACCTCTGCTTGCCAGAGTGACTCTCTAACCAACTGAACTACCTGGCCAGGGCCTATATATTTTTTTAAATAGAGGTGTGTTAGTGGTATTTCTTAAATATTCATTACATGATGCTTTTATCTCCAGATTTGATTTAAACTTTAGAATGAACAACAGGGTATGAAAACTAGGAAAGAGAAAAAACACATTATTTTGCAAAAAGTAATATTTATCTTAGTGTAACACCAGCTTATTTAAAGACTTTGGGTAATTTCTACCCAGGTCACAAATTTTCAAAAAGAAAATAAGACCTAATATAAAAAGTAGCAACTTTATTCAAAAGCAGAAGTTACGATTTGACTATACAGAATTTCCTTCTAGGACCAAAAAAGTCGTGTTTCCTCCTTTCCCCTTGAAGACTCCCTGCTCTCCCATGCACCGCAGTACCTCCTGTTGACCTGGCATGCCTCCTTTCTGTGGGCGCCCTGCTGCCCACTTCAGACAGGGCTCTGCTTCCCCAGTTGGCCAGTTAAATGATTATCCCCAGGTGTTGAGCCACTCTTGGCATTGTTGGGCTTTATTTACCTCCTTCAGCCTTGAGTCATGGGGGAAAGGAAATGGAATTGGAAGATCACAGTAACCTTTCGCTACATGGAGCATTAGAGGAGGGGCTGAGCCTACAGCCCTGCCTTCTCCTCCTCCCTACTCCCCTCCCACCCTTCTGCCCTCCTGAACCTAATCAGAAGACAGAGCCGGGTGAGTGGCTGAATCATGGACTCTGCAGTTAAAACTATTTTATTTTAAAATACAAGCAGCATATTTAGCAATATACAATATTCAATTAATTGTATAGTACAATTATGTAAGTAGAAGATAATGGATGAGGTCTTAATATTTTTGGAGCGTATACTCTGTTCTCTGCAAGGTACTGTGGGTGAACATTATGATGAATAAAATACACCTGCCCTTAGGTAGATCTGAGTCAAATAGTTAATACAATTTGTATGGATCAGAATACAATTGTTATTTGTGTTGTTTTATAAATACGAAACTTCATGAGAGAGTAAATAAAAATGCATTGCCAACATGATATTTTTATTTGCAATCAACAGAATTTTTTATACTGTTTTTAGAAACTCTAGAAAACACAAAACTTATTAAAAAATATTCTACCCAGAGACAACCACACTTTGGTATACTTTTAAAATATATATATTTGAAATAGTACTGTATATTTACATTTCTCTCTTGCTGTTTTCTTAAACTCTACATTATATTGTGAACATTTCACCATGTAATTGAAAAGTATTTGCATAATTATCCCATCACAGGATATAATAATGGTTTATGTAATCATTTCCCTATTCGGAAACCTTTCTGTTACTTTCAAAGTTTCCCTTCTTATAAATAATTCATTGATATATTTTTTGCATGTCTCCTTTTATTTCTGATTTTCTTATAATGAACTTATAGAAATGGAATTCTAGGTCAAAGACCATGCCATGCATATTTTAAAGCTCTTGAGCATTTTGCCAGATAACTTTCCACTCAGCTTATGCCACTTTAAAGTCACACCACCAGGGCATGTCTTATGCTTGCCAGCATTGAGCATTACTAGTTTTTTTATTACCTCTAACTTTTGCTATTTTCATAAGTAAAAGTGACATGTATTTTTTTTTCAGTTGGGTAACTTTAAAATTTAATTTTTGAAGTGTAAGGTATATACGAAAATGTGCACATATTAAACATGTTCAGTTTTGTGAATTTTCCCAGAACTGGAGACAGCCATGTAATCAGCACCCGGAACAAACAACGAGCAGAGCCCAGCGGCTCCTTCATGCTGCCTTCTAATTCATAACCCTTTTTTCTGACTTCTACATCATAGGTTAATGTTACTTGTATTAGTGGAAGCATATGTACTGTATGTACATTTTTGTGTGTGGCATCTTTTACTTTTCTTCATATTTGTAAAATTCAACTGTACTACTATGTGTGGTTGTAAATTTGATTTTGTCTCCATTGATTTCTAAGCATCAGTAATGTTGCATGAGACCTCATTCGCTTCCTTTTGGGCTTAGATCTCATGGCTCACCTCTCCAGCCACTAATCTGCCTGTAGTCTTAATTTCCTTTCCCCCTTTCTCTTTCTCATGCCCTTTAGCAAAATCAAAACTATCTACCTTCTGTGCTCACACACACAAGGCTTCTGAATGTTTTAAAAATTAATGTATGTATTAGACTACAGACTAACAAAGAAATCTTAAAGCATGCTAATTAAACAGAATAGATTTTCTCCTTTTACATAAAACTCCAGAAGTTGGTAGGTGATCTGGGCTGATGATTGGCTCTGATCTGCATATTGCTTGATCTCCATTGTGACTCCAAAGTGGCTGTTCTAGTTCTCACCAGCTCCTAGTGGCTGGAAGGCATAAGGACAGAGAGGACAAACCCAAATGGAATGGCATATGTCTCTTGCATTCATTCCTGTTAGCTACATTGCATTCATGTGAGCAAACCATCATGGAAGAGATAGTGAAATGCCAAATTATAGTGGGTAGCCATGAGAACAACCATTTATTTTGAAGGAAGAGGGAATCACAAAATACTGGTGGACAGCTCGAAGTATGCAAGAAAGCTGCCAATCTATTCTTCATCCACAACTAGGCCCTTAATCCTCACTGGCAATTATTCTGTTTCAGAAACAACTCTTTTTCTCATTTCTGGTAGTATTTATTTAGGATCTTCTCCATTTTCCATAAGCTTATTCCACTACATGGTTCCTTTATATTCCCAGGTGTGAAGATCTTGCCTTCTATTTCACAGATAAACTAAACACTGAGAGTCAGGAATTTCCTTTGCTTCCTTTCTTATCTGTAGCCACAGACATCTTTCTTTGCATCCTACCCTTATTATCCTGACAGGGGCCAATTCTCTCCACATATACTCTGGATGCCCAACCATTTCAGTGATTACCAATAACTTCTGATGCTAACCCAGTGAATTTCTTTCCATTTTCCTGAGACCACACCTTCCAGGCTTTCCTGGACTCTCATACTTTTTTTTTTTGAGATAATTTCTTTTTTAATAGTTATCTGTATATTGTGTTGTGTGTTCACCACCCCAAGTCAAGTCTCCTTCAGTCACCATTTATCCCTCTTTACCCTGTGTACTGCCCTCACCCCTCTTTCTCTCTGCTAATCACACTGTTGTCTCTGTCAATGAGTTGTTTTTTTCCTTTGCTTAAATCCTTCACCTTTTTCACCCAGGCCCCAACCGCCCTTCCCCTCTGACAGATGCCAGTCTGTTTTCTTTGTCTATGAGTCTGTTTTTATCTTGTTTGTTAGTTCATTTTGTTCATTAGATTCCTTATATAGTGAGATCACATGGTGTTTGTCTTTCACCTGCCCTTTTTTTATTTTTTTAGTCCTTTTCTTGAAACTCCCACCTTTTCTTGATTTTTTCTTTTCTGATGTCGTTTTGTATCTCTTTTATGCCCATTGCCGCTTCCCTGGACACTTTGACTTTTATCTTCTCATGACCGTGATCTTCTTTTATTGAGTGACCTCTTCCATATGCAGGGCTTGAAAAGTCTGGATGTGTCGATGGATCTCAAATCTATTTCCAGCACAAATCTCTCTCTCAAGCTTTCTGTTGACTGTTGGATATCTCTATTGCATATATTTTGGGCCACCTGAATCTCAACCTGTCCAAAGTTGAACTCAGAGGCATCTTTGCTTCTTAACTTTTCTTTGACTAGTGCCTTCTCTGTTACACAGTTCTGGATATCCATCTTTTATTCTATTCTTTTCTCATGGTTCCTTCTCATATTTAAGCAATCATAATTAATTTAAAAAACCCAGCTCCTTAGAATGTTTAGAATCTATTGACTTTTATTTCTGTTGTAACTTCCCTAGTTTCTATTGATACTCTGTCACCTGAATAGCGGTTTCCTGATCAATTCCTGCATCTCATATTCTCTTGCAATCCATTTTCCACATGTTTACCAGGATGATTTATACAAAAGTACAAATATAATTAAATAATTTTCCTGTTTAAACCATTGATAGCTCCCCATTGACTGCAGTACTGATCTACTTTTCTTAACCAAACATCTGGGGCTCTTCATAATTTGGTGCCCGCTAGCCTCTTTACCACCTTCTCTTTCTTCACCCCTTGTATTCTGCATGCTCTCCATGTTCATTCTCATATCTGGGCTTTTGTATATGTTCCTAACTTTGCCTAAATGTCCTTACCTTCCTTTGTTTACTTTCTGTTTAGGTTTTAAACAATCTTTTGATTTTCTTTAAGAGTTTTCAACATGGGGCCCACTTGCCTATGTGCATCAAAGCCCAATAAGACATGAACAGGAGCTTGGAGACTTCTAGGTAAGGGGTTATTACTTGAGGAAATGATGTCATGCCAAAAGTCACAAGTAAGCTAATGCTCAATGATGTGGCTCCCCAGTGGCTTCCAGGAGATGAGTTTTATAGGTGGAAAATCATTAATCGTGGTGAGTAAAGGAGTTAGGGTCATGGTCAAGGTTATGGTGTCTTCTGATTGGTTGGTACAAGGGTAGGGGGTAGTTGACCAATGTATCTAGTCTTGATGTCAGACATGGTGTCGTTTCCTCTGGTTTCACTGCTTTGCTAGGTCTGGAATTGAAACATATAGATCAGTGGTTCTTAATGTTTTTTGAGGTACCGAACCCACCAGTTTCATATGCGCATTCACCAAACCTTTCTTTAGTGATAAATAAAATATGATTTTTTTTCCCAAATTCAAGACATAGGTATACGTTTTTCTTACTGGTGCACAAAATGAGCCATGCATCACCTTGCTCAAAGAACAAAACCAACAAAGTGCATGAACTCACAACAAATTACAGTATTACTTTATTCTGGCCTCTGTGGCAGAGACTTCTCTGAACCCCTGAGACTGATTCATCGAATCCCTAGGATTCGATGGAACCCAGGTTAAGAACCACTGACATAGATATTATCTTTAGTTTGATTGAAACTCTGTCCCTGTGGTCAATAGACCTTAGACTTTGTTCCTATGATTATTTGACACTGACCAGAGTCTCATTGTCCTGTGGGCTTAATGATTCAGGGATTGTTGTGTAAGAGAGAGGGAGACAGATGAGTCAGAGTGCCAGATGGGTCAGTTTGAATCAAGAGAAAAGAACCAAGAAAAGGTCATGTTAAAGAAGTGAAGTTTCTGCATGGTTACAGAACCTTTCTCAAAACTGTCCCTTCCATGGGTTGGTGAAGAATCCTTTTTATATACTGCTCACAAAATTAGGGGATACTTCAAAATGAATATGAGGCAATAAGAAAAAGCATTTCATTTTTTTTTAATTGAGCAAGAACATCAGAAAAGCAAATGACAAGTCAAAGAAACTTATTTAATTATGCAAATGAGATGCAAAACCAACTTTTATTCATTGGTGAAAATGCACTCACTATACAAAAGGCTAAAAGTACTGGCGTATCTGCATGTTCCCTGATCCTCTAATTTTTGTGAGCAATGTATGAATATTCCGAAATCATTGTGTACTTGCCTTGGTTGTAGAAAACTTAAAAATATGTATTGTAATTTTCTGTTTATCTCTCTGTTTTTCTTTCTACTTTGTTCAATAAGCTGTGATGCCTATATGGAGTGGAAAGAAAGCATCTTTTAGGAAGGTCGATCTATTGGTAGGGCAGGAATAAAAGTTGAAGCAAGAAATTCTGACAGAAAGAGGTCTGGGATTAGGGGATAGTAAATAGGAGTAAGACATAAAAGGTGAATATGGGGCCCATTTTTAAGATAAACTCAGGGGACTTGCGATGATTGGTTTATGAACTGTATTTTTGCATAGTAAACAGAATATATACGGAGTAGAATGTTAAATAAATAAGGATTTATATCCATATGCTTGTATGTCTATACCCAGCCCTCATTCATGTCACTGGTACACTCTATATGGGATATTTATAACCAGGCATATTACTTATACACAGAACAGCAACCAAAAATGATTTATTCTTTTAATATTTATAAAATTGTGAGATAATGTTCCTATTATACAGATAGGAATAAGGCTCCAGGTGGTTAAATGTTTGTCTAAAATCACAATTAGTGCCTGACCTGTGGTGGCGCAGTGGATAAAGCGTCGACCTGGGAACACTGAGGTCGCCAGTTCAAAACCCTGCACTGGCCTGGTCAAGGCACATATGGGAGTTGATGCTTCCAGCTTCTCCCCCCTTTCTCTCTCTCTCTCTCTCTCTCTCACTCTGGGTCTCCTCTCTAAAATGAATAAATTAAAAAAAAGGAAATTAAAATCACAATTAGTGTGAGTAGCTGAACTGGAACTTGAAGACAGTTTTCTGGAATTCAAGTGTGAACCATTCTACAGATTTTAATTACCCAAAACTTAGAGAATAAACATATACGTATTTACTTATTTATTTATCAATGGCTGATTTTTACACCGAATATGTACTTCTGTGCCTTTATTGTATGCAATGCATAATATTCCTTCTCAGAAAACATATACCCCATGCCTTTTCCCCAATTTTCCAGATTTGTTTTGGTTTTACTGTTTTTCACGGTATTTGATGGCTAACCCTGTGATGGTGGCATTAGTTTTGCTTGTCATCTTTCACTTTCCTCCCTTAGCTTTTCATCATTCAGCAGTTGGAGAAAAGCAATATACATTCTGAACCGATATACCTAGCCAAAATCTGTGAAGTTTATGTCATGATTGACTGCATTCTGGGAGTTTGTTTGGAAGAGCCAGACTGTATTTGAGTACCAGCTCACATTTTTCACACAGCAGATGTGACAGCTGTGAGCTTTGTTATGTATATCCTAGACTTTTAGACGTCTTACAAATCTCCTCTCCACACAGTGCCCAGCAAACACCTAGCATATACTAATTGCTTAAGAATATTTGTTGAATGCATGATTAATGAAGATTATTATTGTCATTACTGTGGACTTTTTTTCTGACTATGGCATTTAAAATAGAAATATATGCATACATACATAAATGCACATGCCTTGTGTACACACACACACACAAATATAAGCTATTAATGTTTATTCTCAGTACATTACAAATACACATTTCAAAATTGTTAAGAGAGTACACAAATTGTATGAAGTCTGAAACATGAGCTTAAGGTTTTGTTCAACATGAGTACTTTCTATTTCAGACAGATTAGCTACGTAAAGGATAGCACAGTAACTGAGATAGCTCTATAAGTAGTTTAACTGAATATACAATCATCAGATGTGTAATGATAGATTATGATTGTATAAAATTTATAATTTTGGCATTTGCAGGTTAGAATATTGTTTACTTTGTTCTTTGATCCATGAACATAGTGAAAATAGTTAAGCTGTGAACACTATTTTGTAAACTGGTGAAGATTTACTGCCATGGCATTCTGTTCCTTTTGTTGATAGGTTTAAGTAGAGTGGTATAATTCTCTGCTTTCTTTCTCTTGTCTCTGGGCTTTTGACTAATTACATACATACATAGGTCATTGGATGGGCTTTTCCTTTTCTTACAGAGGGTGTATTTATGCTATAGAGGGTGGAATTACACAATAGTATGTCAATATTTCTTTCAGAAGTTCCTCAGATTCTTTCATTCCTGGTGTGACTTCAGTAGGTGCAGACTCTGCACAGCCTGGCAAATGAGGGAGAGGAGAGAGACTGGAAGAAGTTTCCATTTACATGAACTCATGAACCTGCATGCCAGCTAGCCTTACACTCTGTGACAGTTGGAACATGTGCTTTCCCAAATGTAGTTGGTCTTAAGTCAAAATGGAAATATTTCATTTGTGTTTGGTTAATTTCCCATTGCAAGTCATTTGGATTTATTAAAGTTTCTCCTTTGTGATATACTACTATCTTTTGCAGGATGTCGATAGTTTTATGTCTTAGGACCCCAGAGACATACATTGTCTGTATGTCATCTCTGTGCCTTTACAATACATTGCCTGGTATTATCTTTTCATGTGTGACTGTTATGCTGTGCCTTCCTAACTAAAGTATAAACTTGAAGGAAATTAATTCTAGCTCACAAACCTTGCTACCCCCTAAATATGTCTCAAATGAAGATTTCAGGTATATATTTGTGAGTGAATGAAATGATTTCATCCTGTATGAAAATAAATTCTGACATGTAAGGCAACATGCAGATACACCACAAATACTGTTTCCTCTAGGAATTCTCCTCTCCGTGGGAAGAGAAGACTCAAAGAAACCTAAACACCTGACTGCCCAAAACAGAAGGATTTCTGTACATTATAAAGGAGCACAATATAGTCCAACAGTACATCAGCCATGACAGTCTGAGTAGGGGGGAGGGGTCTCACTGTGCGGGACAAATACTACATCTTCTTCATCTTGTTTATAGAGTGTCTAGAATTGTGCTTAGCACATCTGAGGAGCCAAATAAAAGCTATGAATGAGTGAACGAAATGCTGTACATCTGAGAAATCAGAAGGGACGTTTCAGGTTATCATTCCCATTTGGGGTCCTGTTTAGTGTGTGAGTGGGAGAAATAGCATAAATGTAACCATGAGGAACACATCTCCGAGGTGACTTGCCATAGAAGAGAAGCTGTGGGGATATATTTGGGCAGGTAATTGCAAAGGAAACTTCTGATAAGAACTATAGTCCTAGTCCCTGTGACTTCACCCAAAAAATCACCCAAAACTTAATCTATAGGCATTTTCCATAATTTAAGTGACATTCTTTTGGGGAAAAATCATAAATTCATGCCTTTGCATGCAACTTACAAATTCAAAAAGCATCTTCCCAAACCTATGTCCTGTCATCTCTACTCCAAGGTCCTTGGTAGGCAGGGTAAAGCTACCTTCCAAATTCTGGGGAACTCGAAGTGCAGTCAAGTCTGCATCATGTCACTCCTGGGAAAGAGTGGGGCTGGGACTGGCCAGTTCCCGGGCTCTTCGGGCATACCCTTGCTCTGCCAGCCCACTTGGAAAGTAAGTTCTTGAGTTGATTGATTGTTAAAACAGTGTTTGAAGTAAGGATGACCTCGATGGCATGGAGAACGTTAGCACTTGTGTTAGTTCGAGAAAGATCAACTTTGCCAAACTTGTGGTGTCCCCATAGATGGACTGTAAGCTGCAAAGCTAATCCTACGGTGTGCTTGTATTTTGAGCTGTGCCTCATCTGCTAGAGTGAATGTTAGTGGTGGTATGAGCCCATGCAATCTGACGAGAAGCTCTCTAAATTCTGACACTCAATTCAGTGCAAAATGAGTAGGCCCCAGCATTTGGTTCTAGAAAGACCTGCATAGCTGATGCAGAATAGGCCACTATTTAACAACCTTTTTCATCCGGCTCTCTTTCTTTTCTCTCACTACATTGACCACAGCCTACCCCCTAAGTCAAGTTTCTATGCAGAACTCTTCCTTTTCCCTTCATTTGGCTTCTTCTTAGCCTAGACCACCTCTTCAGAGAAGACAAAGCTAGATACAGCCATACAAGCAAGACACAGGTCAGAGTGAGCCCTCTCTGCCTTTCCCCTGAGCAGAGAGGTAGGTAGGTGCTCAGAAGAAAGAACTCTTGTGGTTCCTATCACATACTGATTATAATTGCACCTGGAATCTCTTCCAATATAAATGTCATTAAAATTAGCTTAGCTCTTCTATCCAAGAATTCTCAGGAAGAAGATCTGCTCACACTGCCAACATATTATTCCAAACATGCCAAGAAGTCTAAATAAATCAAGTAACATCTCATTTAGAGCAAGGTTATTTTGAATTTATTCCACTTACCTAAAATTTGGTCACAATAGGTTTTATTTTGCATGGGTTCTCAAAGAGTTGCCTAGAGGTCCTTGAATGTCTTTGTATTTGGGTGATCTTTCTGTGGCTGTCCCAAAGATCCACCTCTCTTTGAGGTAACGCTCAGAGTCATTGAATTGCAGAGTTCAGAGTTTATTGAACTTGGGCGTCAAATTATAGGAAGGGATTGAAACGGAGTTTATTATTTTGCTTAAAGCTAAATCCAAGTAAGAGCAGCTCAGCTTTATGTTATACTGCAAGAACATTCACATTATGAAAAGCTCAACCATTTATATGATCAGGTTAAAGGATACTTTCCATGTGTTCATAAATTCATAAATGGGCTGTGAATTTGGAAGGGAAATTTGTCAGTATTAATCACCTCTGTTGCAACTGAACACCTCACTATTTATTATTGTAATGGCTTTTTTAAGGTATCATATTCAACAAGACTCTTATTTTGTCTTCATACATTTTTAGTAGAAAATACTAAATAGTTTTTGTACTAATTCTTTTAGTTTGAAAGAGAACAAAACCACTTTTTAATTTTTTATTCACTTATAAATGTTAGTACCAACCTTCTATCTGTATGAGATCTTAATATCAGTTTATTTTGCCTTTGATTGCAAAAACAAGCACCAGAGGCACTTCTGGAGTTCCTCATATACTTCCTTGAGACACCTGCCTCCTCTCTATGTGAGAAAAGTGCTCTCTTGAATTTAGAAGTTATTATTCCCATGAATGTACTATACTTTACTATATAACAATGAATTCAGAAAAAAATATATAATATCAGTTGGCCAATATTTAAACTCCATGTGAATATAAAACAAGATGGATAGTTCAAAGGCATATTTTCTTTTTCTCTAAGGTTATATTCTTTATGTTCATATGCATTAATACATGTAATTCTAGTTCATTGATGATACAATTATATATATGTTTATATATGTGTTTATATATAGATGATGATATATATAAATATTTATATATATATATATATATATATATACATGTTTAAAAATATGAAACTCAAATAACACTGGGGAACAATTTTTTTCTCATTTTCTTTTGCATGAAATATAAGAACTTTTTCTATATATTGCTGCATCGCTGATTCAAAATATGAAATTCATTTTTTGGTGCCTGCTCTCGTTTTTATGCAATTTTAATTTAATTTTTGTTACAGTTAATGTCATCCATTGGTTTTTAAATTGCAGTTAATGGACAACGACTCTTGGATTGAACATAACCACAAGGCAATTAATGTTTTACAAACATCACTTTTACATATTTGTAATTGTTTTTAAATGTAAAAAAGTATTATCTGATATAAACGCTCTCTTATTTTGTTTTAAGATTGAATCATGGCCTTCTTCAAATTGTGTAAATATAAGAATAGTCCTGACACCTTCTGTTATATATGTAGCTGTTACACACTTCAATGTCAAAGGCGCAATATTTCATCATTTGTGACATGTGCATATTTTCAAGTTCCTTTTGGCAATCAATACAAGAATTGGGCTCTTCATATTGTGTGTCATAATTGTGAGAACATGCTTTGTGACTGAACAAAAGGAAAACGCAAAGGGATGCCTTTTGGTATTCCCATGGTTTGGCGTGAACCTAAGGACCACAGCAGTGACTGTTATTTCTGTCTGATCCATACAAGGGGCATCGGCAGGGAAAATGGGCATATGATCACATATCCTAATATTCCTTCAGCGATGTGACCTATCCCACACTCTGAGACACTCCTGGTTCCAGTTTTCAAGGTTTTATTTCTTCCAAGGACAAAGGAAGTGAACATGGTGATCAAGTGTATTTTGATAACATGTATGAGAAAATGGTTGTAGAATCTGAAGGGTCTCCTGATGCCAAGCAGTCATTAACCCCTCAGCAGTTTAGCCAACCCGAATTGAATGACTCAGTAAGAGATTTGGGCCTATCAAAGAAAGCAGCTGAGTTATTAGTCTCCAGGTTTCAAGAAAAGAATGTACTTCACTGGTCAGCTAAAATCTCCCATTTTAGGAAGTGTGAACAAATTCTTGTGGACTTTTTTCCCGAAGACAAACACTTTGTTTACTGTCATGGTATCAGTAGTCTTCTCAGCCAGCTAGGTGTTACCACTTACAGTCCAACAGAATGGCTGCTATTACTTGACAGCTCTGAACGGAGTCTGAAATGTGTTCTCTTACACAATGGTAATGTTTATACAGCGGTTCCAATTGGTTATTCAACTCATCTACGAGAAGATTATAAGGACATAAAAATTGTCCTTGACTTTCTGAAGTATGAGGAGCATAACTATATCATTTGTGTGGATCTTAAAATGGTAAATTTCCTGCTAGGACAACAGAGAGGTTTCACCAAGTATCTTTGCTTTCTGTGTTTGTGGGACAGCCGAGCTCGGGAGAAACACTGGACACAGAAGTGGCCAAAACATGAAGCTCTGGGAGTAGGGATGCAAAATATTGTGAATGAACCTGTAGTTAATCGAGACAGGATCATTTTCCCCCCACTTTACATCAAACTTGTCTTCATGAAGCAGTTTGTTCAGGCTTTGAATAGAGAAAGTGAATGCTTTCAACATATTATTTCTGCTTTTCCTGCCTTGTCTTTCAAGAAGATAAAAGCAGGTGTATTCGATGGACCTCAAATTCGAACCCTCATACGTGATGAAGAGTTAGCCAGCAAGATGAATAAGGAGGAGAAAGCAGCATGACAGTCTTTTGTGGCAGTTCCAAATAACGTCGTTGGCAACAGAAAAGCAGAAAACTATGAACTTCTGGTTCAAAGAATTCTGTTGGCTTTCCGCAACATTGGATGTAACATGAGCATTAAGATTCACTTCCTGAACAGTCACCTTGATAAGTTTCCCGAAAATCTTGGAGCTGTTACTGATGAGCAGACTACTGCTGGAGCATCAAATGAGATTGTCCTCAAGAAGAACACAAACGCAAGAGTTACAAACGCAAATTTTTGCCTGAATAGAATTTTAATAAGTTTTGTGCAAATTTTATGATTAAAATAAGTGTTTTAATATGTTCTATTTCTAAATTGTAGACATTCTGATGCAATCATATATTTTAGTGTATTTACGGCATTATATAAATTATTTTTTCACAAAGATGATGCCCAAGAAGACATTCTACTTCATTATGTTAAACTAAACGTTGAAAATTTTACAATAAGATGAAAACCTAAAATCTTGAATTGCAAAAATACTGTAGCTTACAGAGAAAAACTAATTTGAGATCAACACACTTGAATTAGGTAAGAACAAGTTTTTTTTGTGGATGCAACAAAAATTTTGTTTCCCAGTGTAATCTATGCATTTTTTTAGATGGACATTTAAATTGTGTCTGTTTATTCTTACAAATAACACTACAGAAACATCTTTCTAGAGGTGAAATGGAAAAGGGGTGTACCGGCTTAGTGCTTGGTGCTCGCTGAACTGGAACAAATGTCATCAGCCCTTCCGCGTTTACCCTGTGATGCAAAAGTTCATAACAGTATTTAAAATATCAGGATGTATACAGTCAATAAAAGCACTTTGGTACACTAAAAAATCTGAAACATCTCAATAAAATAATAATAGTAACAAATCATAAAATGATAAACTATTTCCCTTAGTGCTATTGGCTTTGCTGCTTTCCGGGTATTTCATTACCTCCAACAAGAAAGCTCTTGGGGTTGCCACCTCTGCATTAGCTGGCCCTCCAAAGGTTTCTGGACTATCCTGCTGTGTACACTTGATACTGTGGTCCCTCCCTACCCACCTTGCCCACTGTCAGACTGTCCCAGTCTCAGAGGAGAGATGTCTTTTCAAATGACACTTCTGATCCCTGCCCCACCATTTTGCGGGGGGTAAAAGAGGCTTAGATGGGCATGGTGGGGAGGTTGGGATTGGGTGAGGTGAGATGTTGAGAGAAAAGGAGTTTCCTAGCGTGGAGAAGTGACTGGCGGTTTGAGTGATGCTGTCTGAGAGGAGAAAGCGGAGGAAAAGGAAAAACGGGAAAGAGTGGGGAGAAATCTAGGAGAAACAAATTAAACTGTGAAAGTCTGAAATATCAATATTTATACAAAATGTACACAAGTCTATGCCAGTACATTAAAATGGCACCAATTACTGGAATAAGGGAAAATTGAAAACTGGTAGTGCAGTCATTAGTAATATAAACACATTCTCAACTTCGCTAGCTATTGCAGTATTTTTTTAATAATTAGCTGTACCAATTTACATTCCCAATGGAAGTGTGAGAATCACTCATTTTACCACATGTAGCTAGTATTTGACTTTATCTGATTTTGTAACATTTGCTAGATGGGATCCATACAGTATTTCATTGTCCTTTAAGGTCGCAGTTCTCTGATTGTTAGAATAGTAGTTGAGCACCTGGCCAGAACACGTTTTTGTAATTTTTACAATTTCTAATGAATTTTATCACAAAGGTAAAAAATGTTTTTATAGCATCATATTTAAAAATACAGGTATTTAAGAAAGCAAAAGAAAATAAAATCAACCCATAACCTACTATATAGAGATACCTATTATTTTTATTATTGAAAAATACCTTTATGGAGGTATACTTAATATACAGATTTAAATGTTCAGTTTGATGTTTTGACATAGGCATACACCACTAAAGCATTCCTGCCATCAAAAGAGTCAACTTATCCACCACCCCCAAAGTTTACTTCTGCCTCTTAATTTCTTTCTCCTCTGTGCTCTCCCCATTCCCTGGCAACCGGGGCTCTCCTCTTCTAGTCATTTTCAGATTCCTCCGTGTCATAAACATCTTTCAGTGGGTCATTCCTTTGTATAGCTGAGCAGTATTCTATTGGGTACCAGCACAATAGTTTGTGCACTTACCTCTTGATAAACAGTTGTCTTTTTTCCAGATACTGAATTAGGAAAAAAATAGGCTTACTGTTATTCATATGGAAAGTAATACAGTAAGTAATAAATAATAGTACAAGAATAAACTCTGCATTTTGCATACTCATAACTGTAAACCTATTTTTTTCCCAACCCTGTATGTCTGTAAGCTTTCTCACATGCAAAACATTGGACATGAAATAATCCCTGCAAATAATAAGAGCCTAGGACAGTGCCTGGCATGGTCAGTAATTATGTGATGAAATTAGATATCTGTTGGCAAATATCAAAGCTAATTAGGAATACAAGGCAATCACGGAGCAGTTGGACTGAACTGAAGTCAGTTTTATCCTTTTTTTACCCATATGTCAGGATGTTCCACACTGTTTCTTTGGAAGTCTTTCTTTTCCTTTAAAGCAACACATCACTCACTCATCTTTCAATGAAAGCAGTCTCTCCCTTCTGCTTCTCTTTTGTTCCATCCTTCTTCCAGCCACTGACTTCAAAAGCTTAACTGTCTTTGAATTTCCCTCTCTTTGTGTCTAACTAGCTTACAGGTTCTGGTAATTCAGCTTCTTATATGTGTCGATTCACTGTCCCATCATGCTTTAGTGTGGTCTCCATCCATGTTTTATTTCCTAGGCTCTTGTTTTCCCTCTTTAATTGACATAGTCATCCCATATGTTTCTAAAATGTAATTTTGACCATGCTGTTTCATGGCTTCCAGCTCTCCATTTGCTCCTCCCTGCCTGCAGACTACAGTTCCAAGTCCTCAGCATCACTCAGATAGCTCTGGGCTTTACACTACCTGCTCTGTGACCCTTCTGATGCAGAAATATCTAACTTCATACGGGTTTCTGAATACAATGTGCTGTATCCCACCTCCCTACCTTTGAATAAACCTGTCCTCCCATCTTTTGGAATCCATCACCAATTTTGACCAAGCAGAATGACTCCCAACTCAGTTTTTTTTTATTAATTTTAATGGGGTGACACCAATAAATCAGGGTACATATGTACAATGAAAACATCTCCAGATTATCCCATCATTCAATTGTGTTGCATGCCCGTCACCAAAAGTCAAATTGTCCTCTGTCACCTTCCATCTGGTTTTCCCTGTGCCCCTTCCCTCCTCCCTATATCACCCTCCCCTCTCTCCCCCCCACCCCGTAACCACCACTCTCTTGTCCATGTCTCATAGTCTCACTTTTATGTCCCACCTATGTATGAAATGTCTTTTGACCTGGCTATCCCACTTATAGGAATATACCCTAAGAACACCGTAGCACTGTTTGAAAAGAAGAAATGTGCCCCCATGTTCGTGGCAGCATTGTTCACAATAGCGAAGATCTGGAAACAGCCCAAGTATCCATCAGAAGACGAGTGGATTAAAAAGCTATGGTACATATATACTATGGAATACTACTCAGCCATAAGAAATGATGACATCGGATCATTTACAACAAAATGGATGGACCTTGATAACATACAGAGTGAAATAAGTAAACCAACTCAGTTTTGAAGCCTTCTTTGTCCCTGTACACACATGGACATGCATTCACACAAAACCCAGTAAAATTAGTCACTTCTCATCTATGTACCAATGTCCACTGTCACAGAGAGTGGAGGACATGGTATTTTTACCTTTGAACCTAGTAGTTGGTACAATGGCCGTTACCAAGGAGGTGCTCAATAGATATGTTGGAAATTTGATAAACATGAGTAACTCAAATATTGGTGGTCAATGCATATAAATACAACTGCTCACAAAAATTAGGGGATCAGGGAACGTGCAGATACTCCAGTACATTCAGCCTTTTGTATAGTGCATTTTTGCCAATGAAATAAAATTTGGTTTTGCATCTCATTTGCATAATTGAAATTTTTTCTTTGACTTGTTTGCTTTTCTGATGTTCTTTAATAATAATAAAAGAAATCAAATGCTTTTTTTTATTGCTTCATACTCATATAGAAATATTCCCTAATTTTTGTGAGCAGTAGAGATGAATGCATGACTCAAATATCTGATCGAGTTGTAATTTTTTAGCCAAAATACACTTTGTGTCCTTTACTTATTTTCAATCCTATTATCACCATTTTAGTCAAAAACTATTCAACCTCCTGTATGAACTGTGGCATTAGTTTCCTAATCAGCCTTTGTTGATAAATTCATCCTCTTTTCTAAACCATGCAAATGCAGATTAGCTAATCTCTTACAACTAGTGCTTTAACTGTTTTACTCCCCTGTTAGATTCCACTTCCTGGTTTTCAGAAAGCTCTAGCTACTCTTGTGATCCAACTTTTTCCTATTCATCAACACTCTTCTCCATTCTTGCCAACCTATTTTTCCCATTTCCCAGTGTCGGGCAGATAAAATATATTATGCTCACTTTGTTAATGTGTGTTCTGGAACAGGCTATGGGCAGGCCGGGTCATTATAGCCTAAGGCTTAGTTTAACAGTAAGCTCTTCTCCACACCCTTGACTGATTGGATGATGTAGGGTGGTGATGTAGGGAGGAATCCCACTATGCCTCAGATGGGTGACTTTGTATCAGAGATTTCTTGTTTCTATAATTGGATTAAAGGTTTTGAGTCTGCTATAAAGTGGGAGAGAACAGTAGCTTGATCTCTCTCTCTCGGTTCCTGAGTTCCTGAGGTTAGTATTAGAAAGGAGAGCAGATTAAGGCCATGTGGAGGAGAAGTAGCCAAGATGGCGGAGTGCTGAGGAAGAATCCAGTTTGTTAAGAGTTTGTGCAGGAGGAGATGGGAAACAGGTGAATAAGTCTGGTGAGCTAGAAACTTTGATTTTAGGAAACTCGGATAAGTCAGTAGCTTTGTGAGCACTGAATTGTGTGGGTTTTGGAGCCCAGTGTGTGTTTTTGCTTGCCTGCCGGGTGCAAGCTAGAATTAAAGCTGATGGCTCACCAGTTCTTGGCTCCTGTGTTTTATTACCGACTGTTCGAATCTAATGCGAACCTGTGTGGGTCGGGCTGCTGTGATGGCGGCCTTGACTACTGGCTTACCACCCAGTGATAAGTAAAGTATGTTCATTGCAACGTGTGTTCCAGAGTTCAAATTTACCGCTCAGCAGAATACCCTGTTGTTGGGCAGATAAAATATATTATGCTCACTTTGTTAAAGATGGCGCTGCCTACATGGAAGTTCGTTGATATTAATGTGTGTTCTGGAACAGGCTGTGGGCAGGCCGGATCGTTGTAGCCTAAGGCTTAGTTTTTAAGAGTAAGCTCTTCTCCACACCCTTGACTGATTTGGATGATGTAGGGTGGTGCACTCTCCTGAGGAATCTCATTATAGAGAGACTTTCTTGTTTGTATAATTGGATTAAAGGTTTTGAATCTATGCTATAAAGTGGGCAGACCAGTAGCTAGTTCTCGCTTGGTTCCTGAGGAGAGCAGATTAAGGCCACATGGAGGTCAGGAGAAGCAGTCAAGATGGCAGAATGCTGAGGGAGAAGCCAGTTTGTTAAGAGTTTGTGCTGGAGGAGATGGGGAACAGAGGTGAATAAGTCTGGTGAGCTAGAAACCTTTGATTCTAGGAAACTCGGATAAGTCAGTAGCTTTGTGAGCACTGAATGAGAGGGTTTTGGAGCCCAGTGTGTGTTTTAGCTTGCCCGCTGGGTGCAAGCTAGAATTAAAGCTGATGGCTCACCAGTTTTTGGCTCCGTTGTTTCATTACCGACTGTCCGAATCTAATGGGAACCTGCATAGGCCAGGTGGCTGTGATCCTGGACTTGGTTACTGGCTTTACACCTGTCCTCTCACTTCTATCTGTCCGAATTTTACTAATAATTTATGTCTGACTGAAGTTGCGGCCGTGTGACTGAGCCACCCTTTCTATTGACTCCGTGGAGTTTCTCATCTCTAGCACCCAGATTCTAGCTCATTTTAGACAGTCTTGTAAATAGGTGAGCTAACCCATTGCATAATATGTCAGAATGAGTAGTGGTTAAAATAAAAGGGAGTGTATATTGTTCTCCCCTATCCCACATGAGAATGTAAGCTCCATGAAAGCAGAGAATTTTTGTCCATTTTGTTCACAAAGGAAAACTAAGGGCTTAGACACACAAACATTTGTCAAATAAATAAATGAATAAAGGCATGAAATTGTTTACTACATAGTAGGGATTCAAATATTCCTTTCTTTTGAAAAAGCTTTGAAGAAAATAGCAACAAATTTGAGTGTATTTCTGAATTTTAAACAATGTGATATTTTAGAGGAGATTTCTTAGGTGGAATCAAGACTAGCATATTTTTTTGGAATTTTTATACACTAATATAAGTAGATATTAACTAAAGATAGTCCTAATACAAGACTGGATGGAACATAAAATGGTATGAGGATGTTAAAGCTCAGAATAAAAATACATGGCCTGACCAGGTGGTGGTGCAGCGTCAGCCAGAGACTCTGAGGACCAGGTGCAAAAAAACCCCAAGGTTGTCAACTTGAGTGAGGGCTCATCCAGCTTGAGTACAGGGTCGTCGGCTTGAGCGTGGGATCATAGACATGACGCCATGGTCACTGGCTTGAGCCCAAAGGTAACTGGCTTGAAGCCCAAGGTTGCTGGCTTGAGCAAGGGGTCACTTGCTTGGTTGGAGCTCCTCCAACCCCCATCAAGGCACATATGAGAAAGCAATCAATGAACAACTAAGGTGCTGCAACTCTGAGTTGATGCTTCTCATTCTCTCTTTCTGTCCTTGTCTGTCCCTTACTATTTCTCTATCACTAATATATGTATCTGCAATTATATATATGCAGGTTCTTGGGTTCAGAGTAGTTTGATGATACCTATATTTTCCATAGCTATGGTCATTTATCAACCCTTTCCTGAATTATATGATTTTTAAAAGAAGAAAATCATAACTCACTCTTTCCATTTAGCCCAAAATTTCACAATATGATGTGCAGTAAATATTTTTTTAATACTTGAACTTTTTAACAACTGCAGAACTTTTCTTTACCCCAGGGATGGGAGGTGATTTTTAAAAAAGGAGTGAAATAGTTATAGTTACATTTGAGAAAAATAATTCTGATGATTGTTTGGAGGAGGATTTTCAGAGAAGTAAAAAAACAAACAAACGAAAGAAAACCCAGATGTTTGTTATGCATTGAAGTACAGTTACGGAGCATTTACTTGTTGATATGCACTTAGAAGAGAATGAGCTGCTAAGATTCTGTGTGATAAGCATAGGAGGTAGAAAAAGTTTAGGTGAAGAATTCTAAAGACTTCATTTAAGTAGTGATGAGGATGAAAAGGAGTGAAAATTTGGAACTTATTTAGATAGGTGCACTGAAAGTATTTGATGAATTTTGCTAAGATTGAGAGCTTGAGGATATGAGCTAGAGTCCTGCTCTGAGGGACGGTTTTAATGGTCTAGTTAGAGATAAAAGTATAAGTGGGCCTGAAGGGAATGATGGTGAGAGTTTAGCTGTGGACTTACGCTGTTTGAAGAGTCTGTGAAAAGAAATTTGTGGATCTGAACAGTATAGAATTGTAGATAATACCTGTTCCCTAAAAGAGATATGAGGAGAGAGAGAGAGAGAGAGAGAGAGAGAGAGAGAGAGAGAGAGAGAGAGAAAGATCTGAGGATCAAGGAGGAATGATTTTGAATTGATCAACAATAAACAGTTATTTAGCATATAAATTCATGTGAAAATTCCACAAAAGGGTGATGACCTGAGTGAAATGAGATGAAGGCTAAGGATGTATGTAGATTACAGACATCAAAAGGTTAAGAGGACAAGAATGATACACAAAGACTGAAAACTAATGGCCAGATGTGACGTCAAGAAACCAGGAAAGAGTAGTTGTATCAGTTAAAATGGTATCAAGTGCAAGTAATAGAGAAGCTGACTCACTTAGCTTTAAACAATAAAGTAATTTACTGGTTCACATAACTGGAATTCCAGAGGTAGAATGGCCTGGGGAGTGGTTGATCCAGAAGCTCAATAACTTCATCAGGAAACCAGTTTCCTTTGTCTCATTTTGCTCGCCATCACGGTATTGGATTTGCCCTAAGTCTGTTTCTTCTTTGGTAATAGAATGACTGCTTGTAGAAATCAGGACTACATCTTCTCCCATTCACATCCAGCTCAAGAAGCACTTTGGATCTGGAAGTTCTCCGGAAGAGTAAAAAAGGATTTACCATATGTCTCCACAAAGTCCTTGTGCCCCATTGACACAGATAGGATTACCTAATGAGTCCTGAAACAGTCATTAACTTGGGGAAAGGAATTAGGCCTCCATCTTCCAGAGCTGAAGGTGGATATAGCTTTCCCTGAGATGCTGAACTTTATTGGTGAGAGAGGAATACCTGAACAAAAACCAGGATTCTTTAGGTAAAAGAAAGTGTGAAATGGAGAATGCATAACCAGACAGCAAGGGCCACTTCAGAAATATGAAGTATGTCAAAGACAAAGAGAGTTTGAGAAGTCATTAACATTGTCAGATGCTAAACAGGGTCAAAGGAAGAGTTAAAGTAAAAAAGCCAACTAGATTATGAATTAGAAGGTGACTCTAGATAGATTGAAGTGGTGATAGGATGTCTCAGAGGTGAGGAAGAGAGTATGAAGCTTTGATATAAGCTTAAAGATTCTGGGTTTTGAAAGGAAGACTACTGATAATATGTCAGCTAGTTGAAGAATAAAAGGAAAGTTTTGTGTTTTTTTAAAACTGAATTTATTGAGGGGACATTGGTTCACAAAACCATTCAGGTTTCAAGTATATAACTCAGTAAAACAGCATCTGCACATGGCATCATGTGCCCATTGCCCCAAGCAAAGTCTCTTTCTGTCCTCATTACCCCACCTACCCACCTCCACCTACTGCCCAACCTCCTTTCTCTCTGGCTGTTATTTTTTTGCAATCATCAATTACCCATTTCAACATCTAGTCAGTGGTTCCTAATCAGGTTCTGATGAAAGCTCTTCTGGTGACCAGTTCTATGAACTCAGTCAACTTGTCAAGCTCTCTCTGAGTTCTCATCACTTCAAGGAAAAAAAGAAAGTTATTATATATAGATGTATACATATACAGGGTGGACAAAAATAGGTTTACAGTTGTTCATATGGAAAATAATACAATAATAAATAATAGTACAAGCATAATCTCTGTTTCACATATTCACAACTGTAAACCTACTTTTGCCCACCCTGGTTTATAACCCAAGGAGAAGGGAGATTTAAGAAATACTTTAAAGAAGAGAATAATCTTTTTTATACTTTAGATGTATGTGTTTAGGGGAAATCTTAAATGTTATACTCCACTGACACATCAAAATGTCATTTATTTGGAGATGGAAAATAGAAATACTTCTGTAATTATTAGCTCAGTAACTATTCATGGAGAGAGAATCCAGTTAATGATAGTTGACCATTCGGCATGCAACCTCATTTTGTATTGAGTGAATCTTGCATTTTAGCAGGTAGAGGATGAACACCACCCCCTTTCGTGCCAACAAATTACAAAAGATTGAGATTAATGTCCTTAAAATTAATATTATAATACCATTTTATTGTAAAGAAAAAATTACAATGTAGGTATTTTTTTTCAAGCTTTTAGGAACTGTTTAAGTGCTTTATTTTCAGAACATTGTGTGTTGCCCTTAAATAGGAATGGTTGGAACACTTCTAAGTTTTTGCAATAGTTAAATCAATGAGATTCATGTGAGTGATCACAAAACTTCTTTCATCCTACATTTTATAGGCTAAATAGCAACTTATTTCAGAATTTATGGCCAGCCATTCATATTTTCCAGGCAGAAGTTACAGAATTATTTTACTTGGGAAAACAAGAGAAAACCAAAGATTGCATGTAGGCCTAACAAAATATTCAGTTTGCTTGATATATTTTGCCAAAACTTTTGTCATGAGGACCAAGCATAGTGCCTGGTTGCACACCCCCAGCCAGCATTTGCAAACCACCAATCACTTCCTAAGGGACCGTAACAGACGGAAGCATTGAATTCTCTGCAGTCAATATTGCCTTCCACCTGGGATAAGACAGGCCTGTAATTGAATCCCAGCATATGCATTGTCATCCCTCCTGCCTGCCCCTCTGGTGCGACAGCAAATTAAAAGACTTCTAAGGCTCAGCCTGCCTTCCAGCTGCCAGCCCCTGGTAGACATGAGGGAGCCAGAAGGGACCAGGTGGAGCAGTTTTGAGTTGCACTAAACACACAGTGCAGGGAGGTTGGCCGTAACTTCCCGATGAATATTTATACCAGCCCTATTTCTCATGTTGCGCTTTGGCAGGGATCAGAGTGCTGAGCTCCTGCTGATTTCAAGGGCCTTGCATTGTTTGGACCTGCTCCGTGAAGTATTACGCCAGATGAGAAGTGGACCCCAGGTTCCTATCACTAAGATGGCTGGTCGACTTTTTTTTTTTTAATGGAGACTATCATGTTATAGTGTCATAAGGATGGGGCAATAGGGGAGTTCCCTGACGTCTTCTGGCATTGCTGTTCATGAATCGCACGTGGCCTCAAGCACAGCTTCCTGTGGAGTGGAACTCTAATTGCTTATGTTAAGAACCACACAGTACTCTACGTTGTATATCACTGCATTTTCTTCATCTTTTTCTTGGAAGGTTTATTTTTGTTTGTTAAGGTCAGGCACTTATCACAGGGCTCTCTCATCACATTTCACATTCTGATCCCTTGTGGCAGGTGCTAACTTCCTTGCGCTCACAGTGAATGGGTTGAGTAACCTCATAAAGATACAGAATGTCTTGGCATAGAAAAGAAGGGAGTAAAGAATGCCTGTCTATGGAAGACTCTCAGTGTTATTTAGTGAGCCCTGTAAACTGAGAAGATATTTGGAAAACCATCTACACACAAACCCATTAACTTTTTCTAGGCAGTAGATCATAGACTTATATTTATGTTTGTGATTCTCAATCCATATTGTTACCTAGTAAAGCATACAATTTCTCATGAGATTTGTTTAAAATAAAAAATTTTTTTATGAAAGCATAGTTAACATACAATATTGTATAAGTTTCAGGTGTACAACATAGTGATTTGATATTTATATACCTTATGATTGTGCTTAGCAAAATAAGACTATTAACCATCCATCATCATGCAGTTACTATTATATTAGGTTGACTATATTCTCTCTGTTGTATACGACATACCTGTGGATTATTTATTTTATAAGCAGAACTTAGTCCCTCTTATTCCCCTTCACATTTTTCACCCATCCCCCACACCCTACATCCCTCTGGCAACTATCAGTTCATTTTTTGCATCGTTGAGTCTGTTTCTGTTTTGTTTTCTTTTTTTAGACTCCATATATAATTGAAGTCGTATGGTATCTTTCTCTGACTTATTTCACTCAGCATGATACCATCTATGTCCACCCGTGTTGTTGCAGATGGCAAGATTTCAGTCTTTATGTCTGAGTCATATTCCCTTGCATATATGTACCAGTTCTTTACCCATTCATCTATGGACAGCCACCTGCGTGACTTTCATGTCTTGCGGCAGTGAACACAGGTGTACATATATCCTTTTGAATTAGTGTTTTATTCTGGTAGCCAGAAGAATTATACTCTTACAAAAATTAAGAGATATTTTATCACTTCATATTCATTTCGAAATATCCCCTAATTTTTGTGAGCAGTATATTTCTGGATCATGCCATAGTCCTACTTTTAATTGTTTGATGAACCTCCGTACTGTCTCCCATAGTGGCTGCAGTAGTTTATAATCACACCAACACTGCACAAGGGTTCTCTTTTCTCCCCATTCTCTCCAACACTTATTTGTTGAATTTTTGATAATAGCCATTCTGACATATCTCACTGTGGTGTTGATTTGCATTTCCCTGATGATTAATGATGTAGAGCATCTTTTCATATGATGTTTAAGGCCGTTGTTTCTTTATGAGTTTTTTATCTGTGTTTTCTACCTATTATAGTATGTGTCTATTAAAGTCTATTATTATTGTTATAATGTCAGTTTCTTTCTATATCTGGTAGTATTTGCTATGCATATTTAGGGCCTCCTATGTTGGGTGCATAGATATTTATGAATATTATATCTTTTGACCCTTTGATCATTCTTTGATGCCCTTCTTTGTCTGTTTTTACAGTTATTTTTTTTGTTTTTGTTTTTTGGTTTTTGTAGTGAAAGGAGGGGAGACAGAGAGATAGACTCCCACATGCACAGGACTGGGATCCACCTGGCGAGCCCCCGAGGCAGTGATGCTCTGCCCATCTGGGGTCGTTGCTCCATTGCTTAGCAACGAGAGCCATTATTTTAGCTCCTAAGGCAGAGGCCATGGAGGCATCCTCAACACCTTAGGCCAACTTTTTCGAACCAATCGAACCATGGCTGGCTGCAGGAGGGAAACAGAAAGAGGGATGGAGAAGCAGATGGTCGCTTCCCCTGTGTGCCCTGAGAGGGAATTGAACCTGGGACATCCACATACCAGACTGATGTTCAACCACTGAGCCAACCAGCCAGGGTTACAGTCTTTGTTTAAAAGTCCATTTTGTCTGATATGAGTATTGCTACCCCGGCTTTCTTTTCATTTTTGTCTGTGTGGAATATCTTTTCCATACTTTTATTTTCACTATGGGTCTGTCTTTTGATATGAGGTGAGTGTTGTGTATGCAGCATATGAATGGGCCTGTTGGGTTTTTTGTTTGTTTGTGTGTTTGTTTTTGTTCATTTGGTTTTGATTCATTTAGTCACCCTATGTCTTTTGGTTGGAGCATTTAGTCCATTTATAGATAAAGTAATTACTGATAGGTATGTGTTGTTTTTTTGCCATTTTGTTGTTTTTTATTGTTTTGTAGTTGTTTTCTGTTTCTTTTTTCTTATTAATTATTACCTTCAAGATTCTCTCTTTACTTTTAATTTATGCCACTTTAATTACAGTATGTCTTAGTGTGGGTCTCCTTGGGTTCATCTTGTTTGGAACTCTCTGTGTTCCCTGGACCTGGATTTCTGTTTCCTTCTCATGTGAGGAAGGTTTTCAGCCATTCTATCCTTGTACTTCTGGGATCCCTCTAATGTGAACATTAGTGTGTTTGATGTTGTTTCAGAGATCCCTGAAACTAGCATTTATTTTTCATTTCCTTTTTCTTCTTGTTCTGATTGGGTAATTTCTACTATTGTCTTTCTTTTAGGTGGCTAATTTATTCTCTGTGTGATCTAATCTATTACTGACCCTAGTCTATTTTATCATTTTCATTTTTAATTTTGAGCTGTGATTGTTTATTTATTATAGTTTCCTACTTTTTTTTGAAGTTCTGCCTGACTTCTTCTATTCTACTCTCAAGGTTGGAGGCATTTTTATGATAGATACCTTGAATCTTTATCTAGCAAATTATCTGCTTTATTAGAAGTTTTTGAGATGGTTTTCTTATTTCTTCCTTTGGGACATATTCTCTTTCTTATTTTTTGACTTTCTGTGTTTGTGTCTATGAATCAGATTAAACAGCTATTTCTCCTAATCATGAAGAAGTGACTTTGTGTAGAAACAACCTCTGTGTAGATGTGTGTGCTCTTTTTGGCAATCCAGCTGGAGCCACAACTGGCCTCTGTGGTTCCTAGGGCATCCTGAGGGGCTGGCTGGTCAGAACTTTAGCAGTCACTGACTGAGGTGGCCTGCGGCATGGGACTCCAGAGTGCCCTTACAGTTCTGCAATTTGGAACTGGAATGGGCCTAAAGTGGGGAGGCCTGATGTGTGTATTTAGTGGTACCCTCGTAGTTTCACTGTCTGGGACCAGAATGGGCTTAGGGTGGTGAGGCAGAGGACATGCAGCAGGTGTGTAGAGTTTCTGGACAGAGCTTCAGCCTGTGCTATCTGGGTGAAGGAATTTAAAACTCTGGTACTCTCCCCCACCCCTCTCAAATCAGGGGAAAAATTTTTTAAAGGTCCCTGGATGGCTCAGTGAATAAATAATCATCTTAGTGCACCAAGTTCACAGGTTCAAACCCTGGTCAAGGCATGTGTGAGAAGCAATCAATGAGTACACAACTAAATGGAACAAATAAGTGGAATGGTTAGTTGAGGCTTTTCTCTCTTTTCCTTCCGCTCTCTTTCCATACCTCCCTTCCTGTCATTCTCTCTCTTTCAAAAAAATAATTAATTAGGAAAATTAATTTTAAAAAAAACAAACAACTGTGGCACTCAAAAGAACTTCCAGTCCCAGACGGTTCCCACAGTTCTCAAAGCACTTACACAGTTCCTCAACCTTCCCTGTGTGGTCTCTCTCTTTCACTTGTGCAGAGCTGTCCAATCAACCCTCAGCTGTCTCTCAGGAGGAACTGATTTATATGAAGGAATTGTTTTACATGTATGTACATATTCAGTGTGTTCATGGGAAGGGGTGCATTCAGTCCTCTTAGATTGTATCTTGGACTGGATTACCCCTTACGCACACTATTGCGTTGTTTCTTTATATGACATAATAAACTACAGACCAATGCACTTCTTTAGGTTTTCTGATTTTAAAATTATATTCTTAAGTAATTAAATGCAAATAATTAGAAAACGGCTTACAATTTTGAAAAGTCAGCATAAGTTCTCTAAGCAAAAGGAATATTATACTAGACTCATAGTCTTTTGTGAGAGCAATACTCGAAAAGAGGAACAGGGAATGCATTGTACTTAGTACATGTGGAATTCAGCAAGGTGTGTGTCTAAGGCTCTTGATGTATTTATAAGAAAAAGATAGAAAAATAGAGACTATATGATAATAACACTATCAGCTCAATAACTATTTCTGATTAGTTAATATAAATGATGAGATATACTTCTAGAATCCTTGACATCAGCCTACTCAACATGTCTACTATGATTTGGCATAGAGGACACAGAATGAAAATTTATGGGTGTCGTGGCACAGGGAAAAAGTACATTGAACAGCACAACCAGAACCTAAAAGAACAAGCTGTAACAATGAACACAGTTCAAGATGATATTTGGGAGAAACACATGAAAAGCTGTTAACTTGAGTTTTATATGCCAACTTCAGAGTATAGTAGCTGTGAGGACACAGGTCTTTAAAGCATCACATGGAACAGAGGCTTAGGATTCTGGCCACTGGGTTTCAGTATGAGATAGTACTCTAATGTATCTGCTAGCAGAGCTAATGTATTCTTCGGGCTAATGATGGGTCGACAGTGAAAGTGATAACATCCTTGCCTCATTTTTTTTACCATGACTGTAAGACTATGGGTCTCACAGTTTAAGAAGCAGCCTGGAATTTTTTCAGAAGAGACCACTAGGAAGTGCCCTCTTTGAAATGGCCTAAGTGAACCAAAGAAACTGGAGATGCTTAACCTGGAAGAGAAGGTATTCTGGGTTAGGACAGTCCTTTTGATGTCTGAAGGGCACTTATGTGAAAGAATGTTTAGACTTGACCTATGTCAATACATTACAATGCTTATAGCACTAAATTTCTGTAGAAACCGTGTACAGAAAAAAACTTCCTAATAGTAAGCTGCCTCTTAAGAAAGTGATTATTTTTGAAACTTTAACTTTTCAGATAGATCAGGCATTTATTGACAGTGTTGCAGAAGTCATTATAGTAACAGCTAACATTTATTAAGATATACCGTATGTCAAATTATATGCAATGTGTGTGATCTTATTTAATTTACACAGTAACCCCACCACCACCATTGGATATTATATTATTTTCTCTTCTTTTGAGCCTAATGTCCAATGACCAATAAATGGTAGAAGTTGATTTTAAAGCCCAGGTTTGAGTCTACAGTACAACCTCTTAACACTGCATTCACAGCCTCAAGTATGAAACGGTATTTTTGCATTTGAGAACAGTGAATGTCCATTCAGACCCTGAGATTTCATCACTTGAATAAAGAACCATCATTTTTTCCCCTTATGTCAATGCTCTGCCTTTTTTAGTTCCACATTCTAGTATGAAAATATCCTCATTCATTCTTACAGTAAAATGTCTGATCGTTGTTGGTAGAATTTTTTTCTTTAAAAAAAAAAAGAGTTACTATATTTCTTGGTATAATTGATGATATTAGTTGTTTTGATTGTGGCCTTATGGCCTTACTCTTCTACTTTCTGGAGCAAAATAATGTCCTGTTTCATGACCCATGGTGTAACTGATGGAACAGAATCTTGAGACCTGTATCATCCAAATAATGCTTGGAGAACTCATTGGATATTTTTTGTTTTTAAATTAAGCAGTGCTTTCACAACCTAAATTTAGAAAAATGCTTCTGTTTTTAAAAAATACTTTCTCACATTTTTTGGCTGGGAAGATTATGTTTTATCTGGATAATTTGTTTGAGTTATAATGAAGAAGAGGCTGGAGTTGCAGGTCTCAAGTCTAGAGTCATAAGCCCTGGAATGCAGGGACGGTAAAAGTATCCAAAGAACAGTGTGTTTATGGCTTTATTTGTTATTCCTCTAGGGCCTGAGGTCACCCTGGCAGGCAGGTTGCTTGCACTGCAAGCATTCATCCTGGCCCCAGGGACAGGCATGAAGTCACTGGCAAATTGCGAGAACAGCTCCCATTATGCATGGCCCACTTCCCTCATCCTTGCATTAGGGGTCTTCTCTCAACACATCCTTTTCTCTATGGCAGTGTGTTGTTGTGACCAGGTCTGGTGAAATGGCCTAGGGAAGGTGTCTTTCTGAGACTGTCTGTGTACCTGTCAGTGACATAGACACTGTGCAGTAGAGAAGCTCCACGTCTCCCTGCTCTTCTGCCAAAGGAGAAACTGGCTCAGGTTGGCAGTGATGACAAGGGTTTCTTGGACTCTATCTGAAATGTGTTGGATTAAGATCACCTGGCATTGCTATCTGATGTTTTTCAAAGGCCAGTGCTTTTTCCAGAGAGTGAGAACTGGTACACAGTAGTGACATGCCCATGACTTTCATCCTGATCGAAGTTGGCTAAGTTTTCTTCTTCTTCTTCTTCTTATTCTTATTCTTCTTCTTATTATTATTATTATTATTTCCTCCACAATGGCTTTCTGTGCACATATATGGAATCTTCCTTTTCTCCCCCACCCCACACACCTACCTACCTTACTCATTTGGGAGATCTGACAGTGTACATTCAGATATGAAAAGTCCACACACATTTGTATCAGAAAACTAATCCCCTTGTTCTCCCACTAGCCTGCAAGCTCTTTGAAGATACTTTGTGCATTCCTAGAACTCCCTCAATGAAAAAATGTAAAAAGCTTCCTCTTCCTTGGGTTTGAAGGGGACATTTTAGTTCTTAGAAATAAATTTTGTATGTCACAGAAGCAGCTCTAAACAACATTTGGCTCCAAATAACTCAAAACACTTCATCTACGTTTTTTCCCTAGTACTATTTTATTTTTCATTTATTAGTACCCAATAAGTACCCTGCACAGTTTTAAGTGTAGGAGGATAAAACACAATGAACAATTTTTTTTTTTTACAGGGACAGAGAGAGAGAGTCAGAGAGAGAGAGAGATAGGGACAGACAGACAGGAACAGAGAGAGGTGAGAAGCATCAATCATTAGTTTTTCGTTGCTCTTGCAACACCTTAGTTGTTCATTGATTGCTTTCTCACAGGTGCCTTAACCGCGGGCCTTCAGCAGACCAAGCAACCCCTAGCTGGATCCAGCGACCTTGGGTCCAAGCTGGCAAGCTTTTGCTCAAGTCAGATGGGCCGGCGCTCAAGCTGGCGAGCTCGGGGTCTCGAACCTGGGTCTTCTGCATCCCAGTCTGACGCTCTATCCACTGTGCCACAGCCTGGTCAGCACAATGAACAAAATTTAAAAACTCCCTGCCCTAATGGCGCTTACACTAATTACTTAAATAGAAGCCAGTGTTGTTATTTCTACTTTTTAGCTAAGAAGAATGAAGGGTTATATTACATAGAAAAGGAAGTTGTAAGCAAATCAAATACCTGAACATGTGCCTTTCAATTCATGTGATGGTCAAAATGAACACTGGCTGATTAAATGAACTCTAGAAATGTGGGACAAAGATGTATGCATACATAGCATCCACTTTATGCAAAGAGGAAAAGCTGGCATGAGAGTGAGTGTCTGAAAGTCTAGGATGCTTCTGCATTTCTTAGGTCATGAACAATTGATGGAATCTCAGCCTGTAAATAAACAGGCTATGACTAGTTACCAGCATTTATGCAGAAGGAATCTATTTCTGAGTTAGAGCAGTCTCTAAAATGTACAGATAGAGAACTTGCTCTTTCTTAGTTTTGAAGAGGATATTTCAGTTTGTCAGAAATAAATTCCATCCGTGCTACAGAAGTTGCAGAAAAGAACCAAAAAGTTTGGTGCATGTGACTGGCTATTCTTCCTTATTTTCTTTGTTTCAGTGTTTGTGGTTATGGGCAAGTTCATTTTTTGTACTGTCCAGGTCAGTGGTTCTTAACCTGGGTTCTATCGAACCCTAGGGGTTCGATGAGTTGGTCTCAGGAGTTCGGAGAAGCCTCTGCCACGGAGGCCAGAATATAGAAATACCGTAATTTGTTGTGAGTTCATGCACTTTGTTGGTTTTGTTCTTTGAGCAAGGTGATGTTCATGCATGGCTCATTTTGTGCACCAATAAAAAAACATATACCTATGTCTTGAATTTGGAAAAAAAATCATATTTTATTTATCACTAAAGAAGGGTTTGGTAAATGCACATATGAAACTGGTGGATTCAGTACCTCAAAAATGGTTAAGAACCACTGGTCCAGGTACATGTGAGTATTCTTATAGCCTTATGACAGAAGGACCACTTTTCAACTTTTTTCATTTCATGGCACATATAAACTAATTATTAAAATTCTTCAGCACACCAAAAATATATTTTTTGCTAATCTGAGAAAAAACTAGGTTTGATTTTGATTCATTCAAACTGGATGGCTATTGTTGTAGCTGTTTTTGTTTTGTTTTGTTTTTTTAATTTGACAATCAGTGGTAAGTGTTCCTGACTGAACAGTCAGATAGTGCATGTTCTAAGAATTCTTGTGGCACACCAATCAAAAACACTTCTTGCCTGACCAGGCGGTGACTCAGTGAATAGAGTGTCAGACTGGGATGCGGAGGACCCAGGTTCGAGACCCGGTGGTCACCAGCTTCAGCGAGGGCTTATCTGGCTTGAGCAAAGCTCACCAGCTTGGACCCAAGGTTGCAGGCTTGAGCCAGGGGTTATTTGGTCCACTGAAGACCCGTGGTCAATGCACATAGGAGAAAGCAATCAATGAACAACTAAGGTGTCGCAACGAAAAACTGATGATTGATTCTTCTCTTCTCTCTCCATTCCTGTCTGTCTGTCCCTATCTATCCCTCTCTCTGACACTCTCTCTGTCCCTGTAAAAAAAAAAGAAAAAGAAAAGAAAACACTTCTTTAAGGGAGTTGCAATAGAAATCTTGGGAGGAAAAGAAGGTGACCTTTAAATATGATAACAACTAGTGTAAATTGGGAAGGGTAAACATGTGTTGAGTTTAGTAATTTTTCAAAAACCACTCATAATTTTATATTGTACAGATATACATTCCTGATTGTGGTTTCACACAGTAAAAGAATTAAAGTCAGTTCTTAAAAATGGCAAACATACAATTTATGATAGAATATATTGAGCTTAGGCATCAGATAGACCTGTGATCAAATTCTCGTTCTGGTCTTTCTACTTACATGATGTAAGCCTCACTTTTTTCATCTACAAAATATTGGAAAATAATATGTATATGAATGTGTCATTGTAAAGGCTAAAGGTAATAATATTAATATAGGATGTATTATATAATATGTATTAGTAAAACTGGTACCGGTTAATCATTTTCTGCTGTGGAACTAAGGTAAATTTCTTATTTTATATATTATATTTTTTACAAACTAGACTTAAAAAGAATCATATTTTCTATGTTTTATTGTGTCAGTTTTTGTATATTGTGTCTCAAGAAATTTGCTGAATCTATCTAACTTGTATTATTTGGCATAATACTGTTCATAATGTTCTCTTATTATATTTTTAGATATCTTTAGTATCTCTAATGATCATCTTCCAGATTTGTAAATTGTCTCTGTTGTTCATAGATTTTCTATTTCAGTGATTCCTACCTTTTATTATTTCCTTTTCTATACTTAACTTTGGGTTTAACTTGCTTTTCTTATACTAGTTTCTTAAGGTGGAAACTTAGATCGCAGATTTTAAACCATTCTCCTTTTCTAATACAGATATTTAAAGGCATAAATTTCTCACTAACCCACTGCTTTATTGGCATACCACAAATTCTGATTTGGTGTTTTCCTAAGACTTCCTTTTTTAGAGAATTTTAAATTTTACAACAAAATTGTGAGGGAGGAACAGAGATTTCTCATACAACCTCTGCCCCCACATATACATAATCTCCCCCATTATCAGCATCACTTACCTGAATGGTGCATTTGTTACCAAGTATGAACCTACATTAATACATCATAATAGCCCAAAATCTATAGTTTACCTCTCTTAGGGGTAGCTCTTAGTGTTGAACATTCTGTGGGTCCAGACAAATACATAATGACACGTATCATTATAATAACATACAGAATATTTTCACTGTCCTAAAAATTCTGTGTATTTTGCCTGTATCATTATAATAACATACAGAATATTTTCACTGTCCTAAAAATTCTGTGTACTTTACCTGTTTATTCCTCCTCTGTCCCAGCCCCTCACAACTGCTGATCTTGTAATTTTCTCCTTACTGTTACCCTTTCCAGAATGTCATATAGTCGGAATCGTACAGTATGTAGTCTTTTCAGATTGGCTTCTTTCGTTTAATAATAGACATTTAACGTTCCTACATGCTTTTCATGGCTTAATACCTCATTACTTTTTAGTGCTGAATCATAGTCCATTGTTTGAATGTACCAGAGTTTATTTATCCATTTGCATACTTAAGGACATTTTGGTGGCTTCCGAGTTTTGGCAGTTATGAACAAAGCTGCTATAAACATTTGTGTGCAGATATTTGTGTGGATATAAGTTTTCAGATCCTTTGGGTAAATATCAAGAAGCATAATTGCTGAATCATATGCTAAGAGTATGTCTAGTTTTGTAAGAAACCACCAAACTTCCTAACAAAGTGGTTGTACTGTTTTGCATTCCCATCAGCAAAGAATAAGAGTTCCTGTTGCTCCACATCCTTGTCAGCATTTGATGCTGTCACAATTCCAGATATTAGCCATTGTAATAGTGATGGTATCTAATTTTAATTTGCATTTTTCTGATGACATGATGTGGGACAACTCTTATTGTGCTTATTTACCATCTGTATATATTCTTTGATGGGGTGTCTATGGAGGTCTTTGGTCCATTTTTTAGTGAGTTGTTTTTGTATAACTTAGTTTTAAGAGTCTTTTGTATATTTTTAGTGAGTTGTTTTTGTATAGCTTAGTTTTAAGAGTCCTTTGTATATCTTGAACAGCAATCCTTTATCAGATATGTCTTTTGCAAATAGTTCCATGCAGTCTGTGATTTGTCTTCTAATTTTGTTGACATTGTCTTTCTCAGAGCAAAAGTCTTTAATTTTCATTAAGTCTAGCTTATCAATTATTTCATGAATCATATCCTTGGCATTATCTTCAAGAATTTTTATAGTTTTGCATTTGACATTTAGATCTATGGTGAATTTGGAATTAATTTTTGTGAAAGTTATAAGATCTGTATCTAAATTTATTATTTTTGAATTTAAAAAATTTATTTAGAAAATTAAATTTAATGGGATGATATTCATCAATAAGAGTACATAGGTTTTAGGTAAACATTTTTATAGCATTTGAACGGTTGATTATGTTGTATACCTATCACCCAAAGTTAAATCACTTTCCATCACCTTATATTTGTCCCTCTTTATACCCATTCCCAACCGACTCCCTTGTGTTCCCAGATGCCCCTCCCTCAGGTAACCGCTTCACTTTCATCTGTGTCCATTAGTCTTAGTTTTATATCCCACCTATGTGTGAAATCATATTTATTTTTAGCTTTTTCTGATTTACTTATTTTACCCAGTATAATGTTCTCAAGGTCCATTCATGTTGTCATAAATGGAAATATGTTGTCATTTCTTACGGCTGAGTAGTATTCCATTGTATATATGCACCACATCTTCTTTATCCAATACTCAATTGAAGGACAGTTTTGATGTTTCTATGTCTTGGCCACTGTAAATAATGCTGTAATAAACATAGGGGTGCCTGTATCTTTATGTACCAATGTTTTTGAGTTTTGGGGGTAGATAACCCAGTAGAGGGATTGCTGGGTCATATGGTAGTTCTATTCTTAGGTTTTTGAGGAACCAGCATACTTTTTTCTATAATGTTTGTACTAATTTGCATTCCTAATTTTTTTGAGGAATTTCCATACTGTTTTCCATAGTGGCTGTACCAGTCAGTTTATATTCTCACCAGCAGTGAATGAGGGTTCTTTATTCTCCACAACCTCTTCAACACTTGTTATTCCCTGTCTTGTTGATCATAGCCAGTCTAACAGATGTGAAGTGGTATCTCATTGTAGTTTTTATTTGCATTTCTCTAATAACTAGTAGAGATAAACATCTTTTCATATATCTGTTGGCCATTTGTATGTGTTCTTGGGAGAAGTGTCTGTTCAGGTTCTCTCCCATTTTTTATTTTTATTTATTTATTTATTTATTTTATTACAGGGACAGAGAGAGAGTCAGAGAGAGGGATAGATAGAGACAGACAGACAGGAACAAAGAGAGATGAGAAGCAGCAATCATCAGTTTTTATTTGCGACACCTTAGTTGTTCATTGATTGCTTTCTCATATGTACCTTGACTGCGGGCCTTCAATAGACCAAGCAACCCTTTGCTGGAGCCAGCGACCTTGGGTCCAAGCTGGTGAGCTTTTTGCTCAAGCCAGATGAGCCTGCGCTCAAGCTGGCAACCTTGGGGTCTCGAACCTGGGCCCTCCGCATCCCAGTGTGACACTCTATCCACTGTGCCATCACCGGGTCAGGCTCCCATTTTTTAATTGTACTGTTTCCTTGTTTGTCGCTGAGCTTTGTGAATTCTTTATATATTTTGGATATTAACCCCTTTCGAACTGTTGGAACTGTTGTTTGCAAATATTATCTCCCATTTGGTTGGCTGACTATTAAAGGGAATAGGCTTTATGGCCCTTCATGAACTAGTCTGTAGTTAAAGGCTACTTTCTAAGAGGTGTGATCTTGGGTAAAGTGAATTGGTTTAGTTGAGGGCAAATCCTGGAAAGAAATTCATTTGAGAACTGCCAGTTAGTAACACTCCCAACAGCTATAGGAATAAACTTTATTGTCATAGAACTAGTGGTCTGGGCTGCTCATCATCGTATCACAGTATGCTTAGGTTTAAAGCTCTTTTAAAAGCTTTAAACCTAAGGTGGGACTTGGTTACGTCATCCAACATGACAATATTTGCTTTTTAGTGGAGTGTTTAGTCCAAGATATTTATTGTGATCAGTTTCTTTTGCTGTGCAGAAGTGCAGAAGCTTTTTATTTTGATATAGTCCCATTTATGTATTTTTGCCTTTACTCTCCTTGCTTATGGGGTCAAATTCATAAATTTTTCTCTACTAGATTTATTATTGTGGTTGTCCTGTTATTCCAACACCATTATTGGAAAGACTGCCTTTGTTCCATTTTATTAATTTTGCTTCTTTGTCAAAGATGAGTTGACTATATTGAGGGGGTGGTGTGTTGTCATTATTTTGTCCTAAATATTTTCTACAGTCACTCCAATGTCTTCTTGAATGCATAAATTATTTAAAAGTGTGGTATTTAATTTTAAAGTATTGAGGATTATTTTGGGTATTATATTATTTTTTATTTTAATTTATTGTGATAAGATACCACACTTTGTAAGATTTAATTTAAAATCTAGTGATACTCATTTTATGGCCTAACATAGTATTTTCGGTGAACATTCGTATGCACCTGAAAATAATGTGTATTTTATAATTACTGGATATTAGTGTACTATGACTCTCAATTAAGTCATGTTAGTGATAATATTGAAATCTGTGAATAGTATATTATTAAATATGTATAATTAAATTTATTGAAGTGACATTGGTTAATAAAATTACATAGGTTTCAAGTGTACAGTTCTATGACATGTCATCTGTATACTGCATTGTGTTTTCACCATGCAGAGTCAAATCTTCTATCACAATCTATTTGACCCCCTGTGCCCTTTACTACACACACTCCACCTCTCTTCTCCTCTGGTGAACAGCGTACTATTGTCTGTATCTATATGTTTTTGTGTGTTTGTCTCATTTGTTTATTTTTTGCTTTTAGTTTTATATCCCACATGTAAATGAAATCATATAGTTCTTGACTTTTTCTGTCTGGCTTATTTCACTTAGCATGATGATCTCAAGGTCCATCCATGTTGTCACAAACGGCAGCATTTCATCATTTCTTATGGCTGAGGAGTATTCCATAGTATATATGTAGCACATCTTTTTTATCTAGTCATCTAGTGAAGGACACATCAGTTACTTCCATGTCTTGGCCACCATGAATAATGCTGCAGTGAACACAGGAGAGTATCTTTGCAAATAAATGTTTTCAAATTTTTCAGGTAGATATCCAGAAAAGAGGTGGCTGGGTCATATAACTCTATCCTAATTTTTTTGAGGAATTTCCATACTGTTTTCCATAGTGGCTGTACCAGTCAGTTTATATTCTCACCAGCAGTGAATGAGGGTTCCTTTTTCTCTACAACCTCTCCAACACTTATTACTTTTCTTTTAATTTGTGTATTTTTTTTGTTTGTTTTTTACAGGGACAGAGAGAGGGATAGATAGGGACAGATAGACAGAAACAGAGAGAGGTGAGAAGCATCAATCATTAGTATTTTGTTGCCATTGCAACACCTTAGTTGTTCATTGATTGCTTTCTCACATGTGCCTTGACCGTGGGCCTTCAGCAGACTGAGCAACCCCTTGCTGGAGCCAGCGACCTTAGGTCCAAGCTGGTGAGCTTTTTGCTCAAGTCAGATGTCTCCGCGCTCAAGCTGGCTAGCTTGGGGTCTCGAATCTGGGTCTTCCACATCCCAGTCCGATGCTCTATCCATTGTGCCACCGCCTGGTCAGGCAATTACTTTTCTTATTGATAATAGCCATTCTAATAGGTATGAGGTGGTATCTTATAGTTTTGATTGCATTTTCTTATTAGCTCGTGAAGTTGAGCATTTTATACATCTGTTGGACAATTTTTTTAATTAATTGAGAGACTAGAAGGCAGAGACAGACTCCCACTTGCACCCTGACTGGGATCCACCAGGCAAGTACTCTATTGGGCAATGTTCTTCCCATCTGGGACTGCTGCTCCATTGCTCTGCAAACAAGCTATTTTAGTGCCTGAGGTAAGTTCATGGAGCCATCCTCAGCACCTGGTGCCAACTTGTTTGAACTATTCGACTGTAAGATACTATTTGAACATGGCTGTAGGAGGAGAATAGAGAGTAAAAGAGAAGGGGAGAGATAGAGAAGCACATGGTTGCTTCTCCTATGTACCCTAACCAGGAATTGAACCCAGGACTTCTACATACCAGGCCAACACACTACCACTGAGCAAACTGGCCAGGGCCATCTTTAGGATTTGTATGTATTCCTGGGAGAATTGTCAGTTCAGGTTCTCTGCCCATTTTTTAATTGGATTGAGTTTTATTGTTTGTTTTAACTGTTGAGTTGTACAAGTTATTTAAATATTTTGGATATTAATGCCTTGTTGAAGATGTTGTTTGCAAATATCTTTTCCCATTTTGCTGCTTGTCTTTTTGTTTTTTTGTTTTTTTTCCAAGGTTTATTCTGTCCTTTGGTTTTGTTGACAGTTTCTTTTGCTGTAAAGATGCATTTTACTTTCAATAAATGGTGCTGGGAAAATAGGAAAGCCACACACAAAAGAATGAAACTAGAATGTTGTTTGTTACCTACAAAAATTAACTCAAAATAGCTCAAAAACCTATATATAAGACCTGAAACAATAAATTATATAGAAGAGAACATGGGTACTAGATTTATGGACCTTAATTTTGGAGAGACTTTTATGAATTTTACCTCAAAGGCAAGGTAAGTGCAAAACTAAATGAATGGGACTATATCAAACTGTATATATATATATTTAATTTACTTTTTCCTACTTTTTATTGTTTACTGCATAAAGCATGTTATGAAAGCTACAACTATGATCATGGATTTGTCATTTTTTTTCCTTTAATTATGTAAGTTTTGCTTCATGTGTTTTGAAACTCTGCTATTAGGCTCATGGAAATTTAGGATTGCTATGTCTTCTGGGGAAAAAAAAGTGTTATCTGCTAATACACTTCTTCTTGAGTCCTACTTTGTATGATATTGTTATAATCCAAACATTTATATTTATTATTTACATGGGATATCATTTTTTATACCTTAGCCTGAACCTATTTGGGTCATCACTGTTCAAGTTCCCAGCAAGCAGACCCTGAGATAATGATGGTGTCAGAGTTTGTTGGGTTGTGCTATCAGCAGTAATAACTTTTGCGAAGATGAAGGAAGCATGATTGGACTGAGAGGCATTGATCTTCAGTGCAGTTGCATCAAAGTTTTCAGCTGATCTTTTGCAGGCTCTTGAGTCATGTGACCCTGAGATTAAAGGGAATAGGCTTTATGGCCCTTCATGGACTAGTCTGTAGTTAAAGGCTACTTTCGAAGAGGAGTGATCTTGGGTAAAGTGAATTGGTTTAGTTGAGGGCAAATCCTGGAAAGAAATTCATTTGAGAACTGCCAGTTAGTAACACTCCCAGCAGCTATAGGAATAAACTTTATTGTCAAAGAACTAGTGGTCTGGGCAGCTCATCATCGTATCACAGTGTGCTTAGGTTTAAAGTTATTTTGTTATAGATCCCCAAAAGGTGGGACTTGGTTACTTCATCCAACATGACAATATTTGTTTTTTTAGTGGAGTGTTCAGGTATTTATTGTAATCACTGATACATTGTGTTTGAGTGTGCCATCTTGCTATGTGTTTTCTATTTTTTCAATGATCTTTCTTTTTTCTCTTTTCTTGACTTCTTTGGGGTTAATCACATTTTTTTAAAAAGTATTTTAGTAGTTTTATTTATTTTGTTATACTTCTTATATTTTTATTAATATTTAATGATAGGTATTATTTAATATATCAAAAACTTGCTTCTTATCTATATTTATTATAACACCATATGCTAAATGAAAGAATCTTAAAAGAATATAATTTTTCTGCAGTTGTCATGTATATTATTTCTATACCATATTATAAAATACACATTTGGTTGTCTTTCATGAATTAAAAGAAAAATAAAGGATAATCTTTTGTAGAAATAAAATGTGCCTGCTATTCACTTTTCTGTCAATCTTTATTCATTCCTGTACATCTGAGTTTTTATCTGTTTACAAATAACAAATTATGAGGATTAACTAATGTAGAAACTTTATTAATTTTTAATGAACTGGTATGTTTACCATTTTAACCAAAAAGTCTTAGCTGTTGGTTTCATTTCTTGTTATTGTTACCTCAAATTTATACTCAATAAAATATATATGTAGTTTATTAAGAAATTATTGCTGAGCCTGAAGTCTCCAGTTCAAAACCCCAAGGTTACCAGCTTGAGTATGGGATCATCGATACAACCCTGTGGTCACTGGCTTGAATCGAAAGGTTGCTGGCTTGAGCCCAAGGTCACTGGCTTAAGCAAAGGGTCACTGGCTTGGCTAGAGGCCCTGGTCACGGCACATATGAGAAAGCAATCAATGAACATCCAAGGTGCCACAATTATAAGTTGATGCTTCTCATCTATCTTTCTTCCCATCTCTCTCTCTCTCTCCCCTCTACAAAAAGAAAGAGAGAAAAAGAGAGAAAGAAAGAAAGGGAGGGAGGGGGAAGAAATAAAGAGAAGGAAGGAAGGAAGGAAGGAAGGAAGGAAGGAAGGAAGGAAGAGGGAGGGAGGGAAAGAAAGGAAAGGAAAGGAAGGGAAGGGAGGGGAGGGGAGGGGAGGGGAAGGGAGGAAAGGAAATTATTACTGAAATTTCAACTTTTGCTCTCTTGCTTCCTGCTCTAACAGGTCTATGGAAATGCAGGACCTAGCAAGTCCTCATCCTCTTGTTGGAGGTGGTGATACTCCTGGTAGCTCCAAACTGGAGAAAGCTAATCTGAGTAGCACATCAGTCACCACAAATGGGACGGGAGGTAAGTGTATAACCTTGAAGACACCCAGAATCACATATTATTTTTGCTGCAATTTTACATGTTAGGGATTTGCTAATAAATAAATATATAATAACACAATTGGCATTATATTCAAGAATGTTATTTATTGTTCTGTTCGCTTTCTTGAAACATTTGCTTTTCCTCTAAAACTGGAAGCATTTAGAAAGAATAGACAGTCTTAGACATTTGAAGATCTTTAATGAGGCTTCTTTTTTTTGCCTTTGTCATTGGAAATATTTTTTTACATGTAGAAAATGTGGCCAAAGATTTGCACTGGATCGTACAAATAAAGGAAGACAAAGAAAATAAATTATGTTAATTTCTGGTTTTATTATGAATTGCAAGAAAGAAAATCTACTCCCTATTTTTTCTTAAAATATTTTTTAAAAAATAATTTTAGAAATAGAAAAATATCTCAATCTGCTGCAATTTTCTTTTCAAAGAGAATAATGCCTAGCATGAATTTAAAATAGGAATTGAGTATTTTTTCCAGATAACTTCTCATTTGATTAGCCCATAATTATTCCATAGCATATGGGAACAGTCAATTATTTCAAATATTCTGCCCTATTGTTTTTAGAAAATGCATTCAACTTGCCAGAAAATATTATCTTATTTTTGTATCAGAATATATAGACTACATATATATACATACACACATGAATGTATAAACTGCAATTTAAATTATTCACACTCATTTTGAAGTTTTGTAGATCTAATTGTTTTATTCAATAAGTGATAAATTATATGAAATTTGTTTTCATTTACAAACGTCATATGACTAGAGATCAGCATTTGCCACATCATATTTTCTTTTAAATTTTCAATAAATATTTATGTTGATACACCTCTTTACATTTATTTTACAATAACGGTACCACCTAAAATTTTCTTCGTAAAGTTGTGCGCATTGCAACTTGCCTGTATTTAATAATGTTTTACCCCAGGCCCTTTGTAGATTAACATTTTTCTTGTTTATAATGTTTATTTGTCTCTAAACATGCATCTATAGTTTCAGCTAATTAACTATAGTATTGCAAATTTATAAGATTGTTTAGTGATGACTTCTGGAGTAAAAACATTAATATTTGAACCTCAGCTTGGGAGAAATAATAAATTTTTTTAAAAAATCATACATCTGGAATCAGACTTTAGAGTTCACTAATCGTCATGTGTATATATTTAACTGAACTAAAACAGACCTGATAAACTAAATTGTAAAAGTCCTGCCATACAGTAATAACTTTTGGCAAAACGGTCAGAAACCAGTGCAGGCATTGGAGACTATTGGTGTACACTGAGCAGGCATTCAGACAATGAACCCTTATACCGTTCCTATCCTCAGGGGACAACATGACTGTTCTAAACACTGCAGACTGGTTGCTGAGTTGCAACACCCCCTCTTCCGCAACAAGTATGAGAGACGATGGTACACTGCATGTGTTTGGGTGTGTGGATTTGCCCTTCTGGTTTGCTTTCTGCTGCTGTTTCTCTGTTTGCACCCTTTATTCTGTGTCCAGTACTGTAAAGAGAAAGGAGAAATGAACATGCCTTTTAGTTATGTATTGGTAACACTTGGCTGTGTGTTTTGTATCAACTGGTATTCTCTTTTTAGAATCTTTATATCCGCAGTGTTTTTTTCTAGATTTTTTAAATTTTGCAGAAATAGGTACATCTGTTTTTCTAAGTGCATATCAATTTACTAAATGATTAGTTGAGCGCAACAGACCTTGCAGTCAGAGCTTTTGAAGCAAGACTGTGCATAATACAAACTCAGTTATCTTTAAGACTTATTTATTTTCATATTTAAATTGGCTTTTTGCCATGGGAAATTTATTTACTATTTTAGAGTCTTTGCTAAATATTCCAGTTAAAGTGCTTCAATTAATATATAAAATCTCATCATTTAACAATCATCAGTGATGAAAGCTGTATATTTTAAATTATAAATTAATATCATCCTTTATAATGTCTTAATCTATAGACATTTATTGCATTCACATATGTAATATAAAGCATAAACAAAGTTTTCCTAAACCAAAAGTTAATATACTATCAAAATAAAAAATTAAAAACAAAACCATAACACTGGTGGGACCACCCAATTTTAAGGTTATAAAGAAGAGCTTACTGCCTATCTGAAATGTGCATTACAAGCAAGCAGTTAGGCTAGGCACAGTTTGCCTGGACCTTACTGTATCTCAGATTATATTAGAATATATGATATGACTCTTACCTATATATTTATAATTTTAGTTTCAATTTCTTTTCAATTCCATACTTACAATATACTTTTCATACTTAAAAATATATTGCCAGAATTTAGTTCCTCTTAATTCTAAAGAACCTGGTAGTAACTATTTTAGGCTTCATAGGTTATAACTACCTCTGTCTCCACTACTCATAATGCCATAAAACTCAAAAGCAGCCATAGATAATACATAAATGAACTAGTGTGGTTAGGTTGCACTAAAACTTTATAGACCCTGAAATTTAAATTTTATATTATTTTCACATGTCACAAAATATTCCAAAATTGATGGCTTTTAAAAACATTTAAATTGTAAAAAAGATTTCTTGTTCACTAGCTGTTGTTCTCTTCTAAAGTAGAATTAATACAACACAGGCAACTTTACACTAGTAAATATATATGTTGAATATTTAGTAATTTTTATCTAATATTAACTGGAAATATTTCCAGTTACACATGAAGGTTTTCTGGTGCTTAGTGTTAATGCTAAATGTCATGTTCTCATGGGGGAAGAACAAGGACTTTTATGTCAGGACCATAGATCTGGACCTTGGCACTGCACTTATTATTAGCATCAGCTTGGACAAGCTACTGAACCTTTCTTAGCTTCAGTTCCTTTCTATGAAAGAAAATTGATAACACTTCCCCTAGCAAGAATTATCTTAAATTCAATATTGTATATAAGTTGCTTGATGATAAATACCAGAATATTGCCTTGTTAAATTGATAATTTGATAATAATTAGGCAACAAATTCTCAAGGAAAACAAAAAAAAATGCATTAAATTTAAATACTCTCCAATGTTTAGTTAGATGCTAAATTCTTCTTCATTTAGAATATGTAAATTGGCTTCTGAAGGCAAACTTTTAGTAACAAAATGTTACATATACTTTTATAACTAATGATATAGTCTTGGTAGCAGGTTGATATGAAATTTTTAATAAATTTTAATGACTTCTTATGTTTAATATTTATAATATAAACTAAGCATTCAGTGCATAATCTCTCTCAGTGAGAGTAAACTATTTTATTTTTAATTCTGGGTTTTATATTTAGTATTTTTGATCATTATATAAAATTATTATAATAAAAATGGCAAAAGCTAATTTAGTATCTTTTTAAGAACTTTTCGTTAACTTGGAGACTTTCAAAAAGATTATTTTAATTATATAGTTTATACTACTATGAATGAGTTCATAGTATCATCTTAATAACCTACCATGCTTCATTGGTGTTGTTAAAATATATTACTTTAATTTAAAATGTTTTATCACCTTAATCCTAATTATTTAATTATATCTACAGATTTATATTAGTGCCTAGATTTTCCTTTCAAATGTTTGTCACTTATAAAATTGTTAGAATATAGAACTATTAACAAAAATAGAATAAAAATGATCATATCTCAGTGTATAGATCAGTGATTAACAAACTTCTTCTATAAAGGGTCAGATAGTAAATATTTTAGGTTTTGCAGAGCATATGATCTCTGTTGTAACTATTGTTGGACAGAAGCAGCCATAGATAATATGTAACTTGGCTGTGTTCAAATAAAGCTTGATATGTGAACACTGAAATTTGAATTTTATAAAATTTCCATGTCACAGAATATTTTATTCTTTTGATAGTTTCAACTATTTAAAATGTAAAAATCCTTAGTGCATGGGCCATGCACAAACGGGCCATAGGGCAGATTTAGCACGTGGGGTTTAGTTTGTCACCCCTGACTGATATAGATAAATATGTACTATAGGTGTAGTATACATACTTCTTGTATGTGCATATTCATACATGTAAATGCATGCCAATTATATTAAAGTTACTTCCAGATAGAAGAAAGATTCTAATTTGCTAAATGGTGTCAGATTCATGATTAACTATACTTTATATACAAGTATACTTAGGGAGTACTTAAGATAGGGTCTACAAGTTAATTCTCACTTTCTCAATTAAAATGCAGTAAGTTCGTACTATATTCCAGGTTCCGTGCTAGGAAATGGCAACCCATGACCTATAAAGAACACCATACTCACCATCGAGAAACCAAAAATCTAGCAGAGGAAAAGAGACCAGAAAAATAATGATTGCATAATTTGTTCAAGGTGGGCGCACAATAGAGGAAGGGAATAGTTGATTCTACAGAAAGATGAAGAAAATACTTCAAAGTGGTTTTGGGGGACCAAAATTAGACATTCTGATCAGGTTTATGGAGTTTTCTATACAAAAGTGGGCCAAAGAAGGTTAATAATAATGATAATAGAATCACTAATAAATAATAATATGAGAATAAACTCTTTTGCATACTCACAAGTATAAATCTACTATTGCATCCCCATATTTAAAATCTATATATCATGGAAAAGAATCTTCCAGAATATTTAGTATATCAATGATTGATTCACATATGATGAATTTGTTTTTGAATGTTTTATATATATGTGCCATAGAGCCACTTGCTATTGTAGCTCTATATTTTTAGATTTGCTTTTTGGAATTAGAACCATAAATTGCTTCATCAAATTATTTCACAAAATTCACCTGACCAGGCGGTGGCGCAGTGGATAGAGCTTCAGATTGGGATGCAGAAGACCCAGGTTCGAGACCCCTAGAGTGCCAGCTTGAGCGTGGGCCCATCTGGCTTGAGCAAAAGCTCGTCAGCTTGGACCCAAGGTCGCTGGCTACAGCGAGGGGTTGCTCGGTCTACTGAAGGCCTGCGGTCAAGGCACATGTGAGAAAGCAATCAATGAACAACTATGGTGTTGTAACAGCAATGAAAAACTAATGATTCATGCTTCTCACTTCTCTCCGTTCCTGTCTGTCTATCCCTATCTATCCCTCTCTCTGACTCTCTCTCTGTCCCTGTAAAAAAAAAAAAAAAAAAATTTCACAAAATTAAATACTTCATGATTAGTTAGGAATGAAACATACTTGGAGCTCTATGGTTTTAAAGTGGATATATTGATTTAGACAGACATTAATCATAGGCTTAATTGTTGAAACTGGCAGGCAATACTGTTCCCCAGCAGTGATAGAAGTGTATACTTCCTGATCTAACTCCTTCTGAAATTCTTTGTAGAACCTAAACTGTCAATGTTTAATTTTCTGGTTCAGAAAGGAGTATATACATATAAGTATGTATATATACATATATGTATGTATTTATATATAGTCTTTTAAGCAGACACTGGTTTAAATGCAGATTTCTGTAGATGAAATATAAAATTTAAATTACTTGGGTCACCTTCTCTTTCAAGGAATAATACTGGTATTGAAACAAATGAACATGAACATTGTTATGATAATAAAACAGACTTTCTTAAAAAATATATACACATTAATGTTATACCAAAGTTCTAAAGGTAAACTGAAGGGACATAATTAAATTTGCTTTGAAAATATGTGTATGAGGAGATGAAGGCTGGGATGTGAAGAGAGGAAACCAGTGATTTAGTAGCCATAGCTGACACTGGACAATAATCACATACAGTGTTGATTTTGTCTGTAGATTATTTTTAAAGGTAAAATAATTCAGTCATATCAGTATATTAAAATTAATTTAACCCTTTAAAAAAAACTACGTGGCTCTATTTTTAAAAAAAATCTAAATTGCGAGGGGATAACTGGTGGTGAGGGGGACCAGATAATTCAAGCATTTCTTGTAATCTTTCTGTACAAAGTGCTTTAGTTTTGTTATTTTGCTCTAGTGGAAATGAACCCTTGTATGGAGCATGTAGATAACAACAGAGCTTAGTAACCTAGCATATTAAAACACATATCATTGCTGCTTTTGAAATCCAAATATTTTTTTTTGTACATTTGAGTTTTGTTGACAATATGATACTTTTCTCCTGCAGAAGGTTATTGTTCCATTTAATAGTCTGTAATGATGTTGGACACTGCCCTGAAAACAAGTCCAAAAGCCCATTTAACTTCTGCTTAAACTTCTGTTCCATTTAATTTTCTTTCATATATTAAGAAAAACAAAATACAGTTAAAAATCTATTTGACCATGACATAAATATACACTGGTAATCATTTGGAATGAGGATTTTTACAAGCTTTAGAAAATAGTAAGATGCATAAAACTTTATTTTCTAAGTTGTTGAACATTTTTCCAATAGAGCCTAGCAAATAGTTAATTAAATATGTTTTCTGCCCCTAGAAAAGCATATAATAGATCTAATTAAAGTATGGAAACAAAAGGAAGACAAAACAATATTGAATACATTTCAAATATATTTGGACCTTTGATTAAATTGTTTCATTTTTCTAGTTTTATCTATAATTATTATTTTACTCATATGAGTTACCTATTCTGTGAATATTAAGATACTTTTTGTATTCTAGAATCTTATTAATAAATCAACTAATCATGTAAAGAATGCCTATGTTTTCTACCTGTGTTTTCTGTCCTGAAGAAAACAAATTGTTATTAACAAATATTACTTTAGAACATCAAATCAAAAACTGCATCTTACTTGGAGTTCAAGAAATGTTTTTGATGCTCACTTAATGTGAAAATAATTTCTCTTCTGTAGCAGCATACTTAATTTCCCACTCTTCTCTCATGTTCTACTCTTACCTGGATAAAAATTTGCATTAATGTGCAGCTTTTCTTCTCCAAATGTTGAGTTATTACTTTAAAATCCATGCATTTTAGCCTGACCTGTGGTGGCGCAGTGGATAAAGTGTCGGCCTGGGAACACTGAGGTTGCCGGTTCAAACCCCTGCACTGGTCTGGTCAAGGCACATATGGGAGTTGATGCTTCCAGCTCCTCCCCCCTTTCTCTCTTTCTCTCTCTCTCACTCTGTGTCTCCTCTCTAAAATGAATAAAATAAAAATAAAATAAAATCCATGCATTTTAGTACACTGAACACATCTTGATATTTAGGTTTCTCTTTCTATACTTTCTAGGGATACATTTTCTGAGTAAAATGCATCTTCTGTGTCTTTGACTACATACAGACCTTTAAAATTTTAGAGAGATGTTTCCATTATAATGAGTGCAATCAGAAACTCTCACTCTTCCTTTCCTTCCTTTTGCTTTTGACCACCTGAAACTTTCACATTGGGGAGATTATAATCAACATCAATGCTACGCTTTTTCTTTACACTTCGTTCTTTTGTTTTTTGTTTTTTGTTTATTTTACAGGGACAGAGAGAGAGTCAGAGAGAGGGATAGATAGAGACAGACAGGAATGGCGGGAGATGAGAAGCATCCATCATCAGTTTTTTGTTGCGACACTTTAGTTGTTCATTGATTGCTTTCTCATATGTGCCTTGACCGTGGGCCTTCAGCAGACCGAGTAACCCGTTGCTCGAGCCAGCAACCTTGGGTCCAAGCTGGTGAGCTTTTGCTCAAGCCAGATGGGCCCGCGCTCAAGCTGGCAACCTTGGGGTCTCGAACCTGGGTCCTTCGCATCCCATTTCAATGTTCTAACCACTGCACCATTGCCTGGTCAGGCAATGTTACACTTTTGAAATAAAGCTGAAAGTAGTTATTCAATGTAACAAAACTAATCTTTATGTCTGGCTTCTGGAACAGTTTTATTAAACACAGGTCCCAGTCTCCTCCCCTCTTACCAATGGGCAAATATGTTTAGAATGAATATGTATTTTATAAGTAGTCTTCATAGATTTAAATACATTTAAGTAGGAATTCAGCCACAGTTAAAATTTGGAATTTTCTCTTGTCTTAGTTTCACTGAAGGTTTTAGTTTATGCCTTCTCTTGTCATAAATGTCAGGAATAAGACGTTGCATCACAGAGAGCCTTTACACCCATCTAGATCACACTCTGGGTCATCTTTATACAGACACAGATTAAAGGAGTTCTTGGTTAGTGCTGCCAGCAAAGGTAGTATGGTTTAAAGTTTGTATTCTGAAACCACACCACCTTGTCTCAAATTTTAGCATTTGCTAACTCTGCTACTATAAGAAAATTATTTAACTTCTTTGTGCCCCTTTGTTTCCTCATCTGAAAAATGAAGATGATAGTATTATCTTATACCTCATATGATTTACCTCATATGATTGTCATGAGCAGTAAATGAGTTAATATCTTTAAAAAAGCACAGAAAGAGCACCTGGAATGTATTTAAGAGACTTTGAAGTATGCATTGTTATCTCTTTTTGAATTTGCTATTTCTTGTGTCTTTTAAAATGTTTCAAGAGAAAGAAATGAAAAACATACTTTTTTAAACTATCCCCAGATTTTGCAGTTTTCATTATTAACAAAGTGTGCCTAACTACTTCATCTAAAATAACCCCATTCTTACACTTTCTGAGCCATGTGCAGTCACTGTCATGAACATAAGCCATTTTCATATGTGAAGACAGCCTGTTATGATGAAGAGATCCTGAATTTAGAGTGAAGGACCTATGGTTCAGATCATAGCTCTAGCATCTGCAATGGAACAAGCCCCTCAGGCCACCCAAACATTCGTTTCCTCATGTATAAAATAGATATAGAGGTTCACATCGATCAAGGGTTGTTTTGAGGATTAGCTAAATGTAAATAATGTAACACATAGTAAGCTCTCAATAAATAATTATGTAGTGGTAAATTTAATTAGTGATGAGCTATTAGCATACTATGGACTACTATACAAATTATTACTAAAAAGTAGTAATCATGGTTCATTATCATCGTACAAATAATTAGACACTACTCCTCAGGTGGTTGTTGCTATGTAAAATAGATCAACCTTAAATATCTCCTATGCTAAGAGACGTAGGCCAAGTTTCTTCACTTCCTCTACCAACTTCTTACAGTTTTCTGAATCTTCCAGCAAACCTTCATGACATTATTGGATCATGGATACTAAATTAACCCCAGAACTCACTAAGAAAGGTTCCACTCTATTCTATTCATAATCATTACTGCATGTTTCTCCACTAATTAATTGCTTTTCTAACAGCGTAACCATACTTAATTGTTTGGTGGGTACATGCTGACCCACTACAGTATTCTTTTTGTCACGTTTATTCATGTTTGGCTAGTCTTCAGCTTTCTTTTTTATAGTTTTCTGCTTGCTTCTAAGGCATTTAACTGTATCATTTCCAGGAATTATAAGAGGTGTTAAGTAGAAAATAATTTAGCTTATTCCCTTGCTGCTGTGATATATGTAGCAGAGCTTTGCCCACAAAGGGAAAATATGGTGTGACAAAATGAGAAGCTTTTTTACTGGCCCCTCCCCCCACTCGCATCTAATAATGACAATAATGTGTGCCGGGCTACATCATCGCCAAGTGAGGATTTCCCCAAAATATACCACCTCAAAATAGACATAACATATTAAAGAGTTTTTAAAAGGTATACTTATTGCTGTAGAAATCATCTCTTATTCTGTATTTCTCTCTATATATATATATATAATTCATTAAAAGTTATTATGCCATTAAAATAAAAAGCCTAACACCTTATGTATAGCTCTTTCACCTTTCTAAGAGCAGAAAATTTATTGAGTGTCTCATTTTTCACCCATCACATGAATACACCCATGGTTTCCTTATTGAATATGCCTCCATTGTACTCTTATGCACTTTTTTTTAATATCTTCTTGAGAAGAATAAAATATAAGCTAGTACATCTCTTTGTTATGCTTTGGATTAAACATTCTGAAGACTGACTGATGGTTTCTTTTTTCTGTCTTTTGACTATAATATCAGAGTGTGCTTTAGGTGAGTTAAAAATACAAATATGTGTATTGCTATTTCAACTATTTAAGGCTGACTGCCTTTAAAACCAGATTCGAGAGAAATGGTTTAGCCGGAGGATTTTTATATTAAGTTCTCTACAAATGCATGTCCATTTAGAAGCTAAATTAACAAAACTCTCTTCACCAACTCTTTAAGTTCTCTCTTGCATGACCATGGTAGCTAGAAAAAAACACTAGTAGAGCAGTCAGCATCTTTGATATCAATTTAGAAATGAGACTCACATGTACTTATTCTTCTACATAGTGTCTCTCCTTGCAGTCAAAACAGAGCCTTTGAACAGCACTGAAACCACAACCACGACTGGAGATGGAGCGCTTGACACTTTTACTGGGTCAGGTAAAGCCTTAAGCTCGTGTGTTGTTACATACACCTTGGGGTATATGTGATTCTCCTAGTGAACAATCTGCGTAAACACCAAAGCTTTTAGAACTGGGTTCTTTATAAAATTAGCAATGAATTTACTTTGAGAATTGATTGTCATAAAACCATACCTTTTTGGAAATTAAATTTGGAATCATTTTACCAGATTTTTTTAGTTGACAGCAAAGCCATCCCCCTGTCTTTCTTACTAGAAATAAGCAGAACTGGATTCCTTCATAAATATTTTATAGCTTGTTTGGTTTAATAATTACATTGTCATAGTTGACTTTATTCCTTTAACTTCCCCATTTAGGTGACATAAAAATAGCCTTTTCTCCAAGATTCGAGATGTAAAACTATCCATTTGATTCCTTCTAAATAACCTTGTTTCCTTTCTGGGCTTAAAAAAAAATCCTCCTGTGTAAGCAGCTGAGTGACAAGTATTAAAGGTTAATGGGCTGCAGGAGAGCACATGCTGGTTGCATTAGAAGCCAGCCTCTGAGAGCACCACTCTTACTCACATGCTTCAGAGAGAACAATCGCATGTCTTTAAACATCAATCCTTTTAAATCCAAATACCTGATAACTCCCACGTGAGCACAAGGGACATGCATTAAATTGACTTAGTTAAATTATAGTATTTTGTTTGGTTTATTATCTGGTGAAAGGATTTTTTTTTTTAATGTGAGAAGGCATGTGTATCGCAGAAAGATGACCATTAAACCTAAAAAAAGTATTTGTGGTCATTACAACTGGGTTCTGTTATTCTATTTTATTTTACATTTCTCCGTGCTTTTATGTACAAGGGTTTTATGTGGGCACACTTCATGTAAAGAGTTGCGGTATGTCCTTGAGTATGATGTCATTAGAGCATAAATTGATATTTATAGATATGGATATCCCATTTCATGAGCTCACACTGATTGGGAGCATTTGTTTTGTACTCACATAAATATTACTTCTCCAAACTGAAAGAAATAATAACTCATACACTCCGTATAGAGATTCATATGTACTAATCTATATTGTTTTCTAGCAATTCACTTGCCTTCAAAAGATAAATAGGTAGCAACTAACACTAGCATTTTTTATTATTCATCAAAATCCTTGTAAAAGTAAGTGCATATTAACATATTTTTAAGGAAAAGAATGGACTTAGTAATTGCTGACATACTTTAATAATATATCACAAGTTAATTGAAAGCTAAATGACAAGATTATAGAATGTCAGCTCCACAAGGAATTTTAGAGCTCTCTGACTCATTCTGTAAGCAAGAATACTGACATCCTGAGAAGTTAAAGGTGGTTAAGGCCATACAGTCAAAGCTTCACAGGTCAGCACAGGTATAAATATTTGAGAACAGTGTTCAGGTCTGGAAAAATAGATTGAAAAAGAAATATCTGTGAACAGTCATCCTATCTGAAATTAACTCATTTTTTTTTTACAAGTAGCTCTTCAGTTTTGTTTTGTTTTGTTTTTTAAGAATTATCTAGGACTGAACTGTTCAATAAAGTAGTCACTAACCATATGTGACTATCTAAGTCTAAATTGATTAATATTTGGTACAAGTAACAAAACTTACCTTGTCACACTAGTCACATTACAAGTGTTTAATAGGTACATGTGTTTTCTTAGTGGCTTTCATATTGGACAACTTAGATACAGAACATTTTCAACACCATGGACCAAGTTCTTTAGGACAACAATGATTTAGGTCAGCAATTCTCAATAGCAGTACTACCTAAAAATTGGCTTGTTTCTCATTGTGGGGCAGCTGTCCTCGGCATTTTAAGGTGTTTAGCAGCATCCTTATCATCCATACCAGGATGACAGTAGCACCCTCCAGTTATGACAACCAAAAATGTTTCCATGTATTTAAAATGTCCTGGAAAACAAAATCCCTGCTCATCCTCCAGCCTCACCCCCACCTCCCACCCCATTGACAGTCATTATTCTAAAGATAATAAGAACAAACCATTAAAACTGCTTTACATCATACTCTGAGATTCTGATAATCTTTAAAATTTTGTTTTAATTAATTTTCAGAAAATTTAGAAAAATTTGCTTACTTTTATAGGCAGAAATGATGGGCTATAATGAGTTGAGTGCTTTGGGTAATGAATGTTTCTAGATTAATTAAATGGCAATGAGGAATAAAAGATAGGTCTGCATGCCTTGTTTTCCAGAAATCATACTGGAGGTTAGGCTGCCTGTGTAGCACAATTCCAACTCACTTTATATAAATTTTGTTAACAGTTATGTACAGAGTGATGTTAGAATAAAATGTAAGAAAGTTAGTTAAGATACACAAACTCTCCAAGTTTTATGTGAACATCCAAGTTTTCTGAGCCAAAGGTTTTATATTCTATATTCTGTCTACAAAATGAATGCATAGACATTAATATAAAATTTTAAAGGTTGTACCTTTATACTGTTATGGGTGCATTATTTCAGTTTCTAAAAATAATTTTGTGCTTTGGTTTACTTAATAAAAGCTGCTATAGTGAATGCTTCTTTTCATTATTTGATGTCTCTTTGGTAAAATCTTGTGTTTTACAGTCCTGAGAATAATTGGTTAGTATAGTCCAAGTCTGGAGTATGCCAAAGGGAAGCTTTGTAAATCAGAGACAAAACACATGGTATTAAGCCTCATTTAACTATATTTTGTTGGATAAATAGAGTATTATTATTGTGAATTACTGAATCAGACTGAATTTCCTGTGGAGTAACACTATTGATACTATATAATTTACATATAGTGCTCATAGTGTAGTAAAAAGAGTCTGTTCTCACTGAGATCACTTGAAAGTTTTAAACATTCTTCAAGTCTTTAATAAGTAGAAAATGAGTGGTCCATTGGTCAATGTATACTGCTCACAAAAATTAGGGGATATTTTACCTCTTCGTGTTCATTTTGAAATATCCCCTGCTTTTTTGTGAGCAGTGTATTTTAAGAATGGACTTAGTAACTTGCTAAATTTAGCAAGTTTACTTAAATACGATTGCTGAAAATATTTAAAACATAACACCTTAGTCATATTTAATGATTTTCAAAATTAATTATAATATTCCTGAAAACATACATACTTTCTGTACTGTTGCTATGGAAACCATAATAGACTTTCATACTCAGGGTCTGCAAACCAAACAGCATTTTAAGCACATTAAATTCTACCTGTTTCTGAAGCAGCAGATCACAAGGGTGCTTAATAGCATTTTGATATAGAAACATCTCATGTTTCATTAACTAGTTAGCAACCTAAACCTACTTGTCACTTTTATAATTCTAAAAGTTTAGCTCCAGAATTATTATGAGCAACTAAGAAAGGGTAGAGTACTTTGAAGTATAACTATGATTGATTAGACTAAACTAATTCCAGTGCTGCATTGTGTACTACTTTAATCTTTTTGAAAAGTGAATGAACAGCAGATGGCCTAATAAAGACACTCTGTGTGCCTGCCCAGTATGCACTGGCTCTGAAGGGACCGCCTCACACTTCAGAGCCGTCTATTTGCAACACATCCGTCTTAGTCAAGGCAGATGGTTAGAGGATACTTCCCACTTTGGGATATATTCCAGTATGGGGCTGCATGTTGGGATGAAATATTAGTAGGACCCGACTTTCACCTTTATGTTCTTTTTGTAAAAGTTCTATCTCTGATAGTTCAAAACACTTTTGTAAACAAGATTGCTGCTTCATTTTGCAATTATCATTTCTTAAAGTGCTACATTATCACCCATGCTTTCCATGTATAGTATATTCCAATTATTACTAGAATACTTTGGACTCCGCATTTTTAATTTCTCATCTGGTAAAAGAAAAGAAAGAGAAAATGATAGCATTTGACGATTTGAAATTGAAGGTTGGAATGTCAAATATTTTTTAAAAATTTTATTAAAATTCTAGTAGAATAAATATGGAGGAAGGACAATCTATTACCATCATATTTAGAATTTAAGACATAAAGTTTGCACATTTTAAAAATTTATCTTTAGATCATGAAATATTAATTTCTTATAATCAAAGATTTTTTCATAGTATATTAATATGCAAGCTTATGCTACTGATTTGAGAAAATGGAAGAATGATGGAGAGGAATGATTTTTAACATTAAGAATTAATTTCATTCTCTTAGAACAAACTTAAAGCAATTTTGTTAGAATAATACGTTTAGGCATCTGCTTCTGTTTAGAAAATGAATCCATTTATTTAATCAGTGAATTTTAGAAAACATATCTTTAACGTGGTAATTTCTTTATATCAGTTTTGTATATTCTGGTGAAATATATTTATGAAGCAACCTTTTTGCACTTTTTTTTGTGTCTTACAGTAATAACAAGTAGTGGCTATAGCCCCAGATCAGCACATCAATATTCCCCACAGCTCTATCCTTCCAAGTAAGTGGTCAGTAGGTTCCTTCAAATTTGTTAGAATGATTTTCCAGTACTATCTTTATTAATCTGTATTCATACAATACAACAACTTTAAACTGGGATACATTTATGTATATAAATGTGTTAGAGATATGTGGATAAATTAGTTGGATAAATACACACCCTGCACAAATCTACAAATAAAAAGACACTCATTTTTATCTGGACAGTTCCCTCAATGCTGAATATTTATACACCTTGAAGAAAGCATCAAGTTCAAACCAGAACACACTGATTTTTTTAATGAAAATTCTGAATTGCTGACTAGTTTAAAGCAAATCTAAAGCTTACATTTTATTCAAATGTCACACCCTAATCTGTTTTATTATTACAGTATTTTTATTGGATTTCAAGTCCTGAAAAACATATTTTTGAAGAATGTGCTCTATTATTTTTATAATTAATGTAGCAAACTTATTGAGGACAGTGGTAGAAATTTCAAGTTTAACCGCATTAATTGTGTATCTAGATTTGGTTGCAGTCAGTCAGATGTGTCAATATTTTGGATCCCTGATTCATACACATTTAGGTGTTGTTTTCTGTGGTAGTTAGAGTGTTCTTAAGAATAGGCAGGAGATGGGATATCCATTTGGGAACATTCTGTAAAATGTGGCTTGATGAAAAGAATGGCATCCTATTTTTCTTTTTTTCAGGAAGCTGCCTACTCTTTTTTTTTTAAGATTTCTAGTTCTTGATAGACAATTCTTGGTAGGGCTTTTAATGACTCTTGTAGTCATTGCATAGTACTAAAACTGGAGAGTCTCAATTAAGTGGCCTGTGCTTCATTTTCCTCATTTGCATATCAATTAGAATGCTGTATCTGAAGTAAACAAGAATTATAGACCTGGAAGAGGCTTTAGATATATCTAAATCAAATTTCTCACTTTACAGGGTGGTGTAGACATAGGGAGTTTAAATTATTTATCCAAGGTCACTAGATTGGTTGGAACAGAGCCTGGACCCCTGACATACAGACTCATGTTCTTTCCTATATTGTTAAAATTATATTGTGGATAAAGAAGAGGATTACTTCCTGGCTATTATAAGGTTTCACTGAATCTAAGCTGTCTGAATTAATATGCAGTCTTTGTTGCCACAGTAATGCTATTTTTCTGATATTTAGGCCCTATCCACACATTCTTTCTACACCAGCAGCTCAAACAATGTCTGCCTATGCAGGCCAGACTCAGTACTCGGGAATGCAGCAGCCAGCCGTCTACACAGCCTACTCTCAGACAGGACAGCCCTACAGCCTGCCCACTTACGGTATTTCACGTCTTCTCTTTTCTCCTCCTTTGCTTATAAGCAGCAGGTTATACTCCTGCTGGCTAGTAGCTGTATATTCTAATATAAGATAAAACTCAGAAATAAGATCGTTGAGTAATAAGTGATTTTGCACATGCTTCTTCCCAACAGATTTGGGTGTGATGTTGCCAGGCATCAAGACAGAGAGTGGACTTCCACAAACTCAGTCTCCATTACAGAGTGGGTGCCTCAGTTACAGCCCAGGGTTTTCCACCCCTCAGCCGGGCCAGACACCTTATTCTTACCAGATGCCAGGTAAGCAGCCACATAGGAGATATGTTAGGTGAGAATGAATTTTTTGAATGATACTCCTTGGCTTCAGACTAGAATTCTGCAGCCATGAAGACAGTTGAAAATGTTAAACCTCAACTCACTCAATTCCATCAGAAAAGAAACATGACAAATAAAGTCAAATATGCATTAAGATATATGACCCATACCCAGTACTTAAGTTTAAGGTACATAAAATTGGCAGAAAACTTGGTCCAAGCAAAGCAACCCCAAGCCAGTTACTGTGCCAGCAGGCACATAATTAGCATCTACTTAAGTGGTTTCAAAGATTCATAACCAGGACCACTATTTTCTTGTTAGTGTTCCTTAAGTAGATCCTGCTGTTTTGATTCTATTTAAGGTTGAGCTAGCACTTATTCTAAGTCCCATTGATTATTGAATGAGGATTGTTTTGTTCATTCCTAAAATATCTGTATCCTGTTGACACTACACTTTTTAATAGGAATATTTTATATAATTTGTACCACCCCCAAATCCTCCATGTATGATCATTGTTTAATATTTCCTCTTGTGGACTCTAATTAAAAATTCTTTTTAATCACTGTGTAGTAGTTGCAGGAAAAATTTAGTGACATAATAAAAACATTAAAAGCGGTTTCTATCTGCCATTTCGTCTATATTGTCATAGTCATAAATTTGGGGCTATATTAACATATTTGAAGCAACTGGTACTGACATTTGAGCCAATTGACTAAAATGAAATAATTACTTAGACTTTTTAGCTGAAATGGCAAATTTCTCTTAACCTAGAATATAAGTAGAAACGTGTTTGCATACTTGCTACAGCCAGTTAGCTACACAATTTCAGTAAGTATGTAAGAGCAAGACCATAGAAACATTTTTATTTATCCCTCTAAATACTTTTATATTGGACATTCTAGTTCAAGTCAGTTTGTGTTGATTCCATACTGCTATTTAAAACCCAATGATAAAGTAATCATCTGTCTCAATAACCTTTTCATTTACTCCTTAACAAGTACATTCCACAGGAACATAGTCTTTAAAAAAAATAATCCGTAAATTGATAGTTCACTTGTTTTTGTCCTAATTTTAAAAAACGTTGAATACATTTCTGACCTAATAGTAAATTTTAGAAGGCCCTCAAATCTTAGATTATTGCAGTATAAACCCTGTGGAGTCTGAGCCCTGGTTCCCAGGGCTTTTTTTTGTAGAGAAAGGGCACAGGAATGAAAAGACAGGGAGCTGCAAGCATCAGTTAATTCTAGGTGGGTTCTGTGTGTTCATCTCTTAAACATCGTCCAAATGTTTAACTCAGGTGCTTTGTGTATGCAAAAGTAGTTGCTAGGACAATCTGAAAGTTCAGTAGTCTGGAAGTAGTTTTAGTCTGATAATATTTTATTCTTTAAGTGATTCTGCACTATAAACCTTAACACCATGAAGAGTAGCTACAGTCTATATTAAGACTTTTCTAGATGTGACCTATTGTCACAAGAGACATGGAGTTAAGCACATATTCCTTATAAATCTCTCAACTTCAATTTCACTATCTTAACAAAATTAAAAATGCATTTATCTCATTGAATAATGCAAAGTGAAATATTTCTATTATTTTACAGTGAATACTTTAAAAATGTATTTATTATTTATCTGTAGGTTCTAGTTTTGCACCATCATCTACTATTTATGCGAATAATTCAGTTTCCAATTCAACGAATTTCAGCGGTTCACAACAGGTAAAATAGTATTTTTGTATTTATGATTCTTATATCTATTCAGATTTTGGAAGATTAGTTTCAGATTGCCACATAAATGCATATTCTCCAACAATAAGGTTTTTATATTTAAAATTAAGATGGCATTTCAAGGTAGTAAAATGGGCAATCCAGAATTTTTGGGATATGTGTAATCCTAGTTATTTTAGGCTTCCTGTTTTCTAGTTTGCCCATTAAACATTTAAGCTGTGATTGGTTTAATTATTTGTCATGGAATTACAAAATATATTGCATGCTTTCCTATAATCTTAAACTAAATATAATTTATTTAAGACTAAACAAATAGTACTAAATACAATTTTATTTTTTGTGATAAAACAGTTTATGAACGTTAATTGATTGAACTGTAATCAATAATCGGATTGTGTTATGTCAGTTTTAGAGCAAAATACCATTTGTTACTAAACAACATTTCTGTTAGACTACTGTTGGCTTTTATTTTTATTTATTTAGTTTACTAGGTAGAGTGACAGCATGAGGAAAGAATTACTCTGTTCCACTTGAAAGAATAAAAGATTCATAATGGAGAGGAAAGATTTATATCATAAAACAGATCTAGTACTACCTGAATATTTAAATACAGTGGTTCCAGTATAAAATGTGTCCTGCATTTTGGCCCATGGACTGAATACCGATGTATTATTCTAGGAAATACTTATCGAGTACTTATTCTGTATTAGGAACTGACTAGTATCCTGGGGAAATGAAGGTGGGGTAAGGTGGATTGGATCTGATTTCTACCTTATGGAGTTTACAGCCTACTGAAAGAAACAGACAATAAACCAGTCATCACACAAGTAAATATAGAATTAGAAAGTATGAAGGGAGAGAACAAGGTCCTATTAAAAATATTATTAAAAATTTAATTTAAGTAAGGGAAATTTTGGGGAAGGCCTATCTTATGGAACCGACATTTAGGCCAAGTCTCGCAAGGGTTGCGTGAAGAATGGGGACAAGGGTGTTTCGGGCATAGAAAGCAGCTTGTACCCAACCCACGGGCTGAAAACCTTGGTGCGTCAGTGAATGCAAAGCAGGCTGGAGTTGAGTTTGCACATGAGTATCCAGTGGGGAAACACATTTGTGTAGATGTACAGGGGCTTGGGGTTTGTAGGATGGAACTTCTGTTTCAAGCCCAATGGAAAGCTAATAAAGCATGTTGAGCAGGAGAAGAGCATTGTGTAATTTATGTTTTGAAAAGGTTACTTTGGCTTCAGGGTCTTTAGAGAAAACCAAAAATGGAAGTGAAGAGAGGAATTAGAAACTCTGTCCATTGGTGACAATAGTAAGTGAAGGTGGCTTGGACCGGGGTAAAGGGGTGACAATAGTGGCTATAAAGAGAAGAAAAGATCTCTAAGATATGTTTGAGTACAGAAACATTATATTCACTGGAAGTTGATGTCTGTACCTTTCCAATAAATAAATTCATCTTCCTTTGAGGTGTAGCAGAGAGCTTCAGCTCACAGATGCTAGTTGGGCTCTCTGGATTCCAGTTTCAATTCTAAAACTTGCTAGCTGTGTGACTTTGGGCAAATCACTGAAAGGCACTGTGTGCCTTCGTCCCCATCAATGTAATGACAATACTGTCTACGGGTTGTGATAATTAAATTACCTAAGTTCATTTAAGTCTTTAGAACAATACCTGACACCAAACATTCACAATGCATATGTTTGTTTTTATTGATTTATTTTGAAAAATATGTGTTGCTTAGGAACATTGTCCAAATATTGGTAAGATTTTGTTTTTGTTTTTTATTGGCTCACAGGTTGTAATGGGGACTATCAAATCTAGAAATTAACAGACAAATAGGATTTTAGTTTTCTACCAAACTACTTAATCCTTTCTGATAATATTTGCTTATACACTTATTTACTTATACAAAGAATTTCCTGCCTGAGCATGTGGTGGCACAGTGCATAGAGCACTGGCCTGGGATGCTGAGGACCCAGGTTTGAAACCCTGAGGTCACCGACTTGAGCACGGGCTCACCATCTTGAGGGTGAGGTTGCTGGTTTGAACATAGGATCATAGACATGACCCCATGGTCGCTGATTTGAGGCCAAAGGTCACTGGCTTGAGCCCACAGTCACTGGCTTGAGCAAGGGGCCTCTGGCTTGGCTATAGCCCCCACCCACCCTGCTCAAGGCAATTATGAGAAAGCAATCAATGAACAACTAATGTGCTGCAACGAAGAATTGATGCTTCTCATCCGTCTCTCCCTGTCTGTCTGTCTCTTTCTCTCTCTCTCTCTCTCTCTCTCTCTCTCTCTGTATATACACACACACACACACATATACAGTGTGTCCATAAAGTCATGGTGCACTTTTGTCCTGTGATAGGTCAAAAGTGCACCATGACTTTACGGACACACTGTATATGTATGCATATAAATCTATATATCTTTGTGATAGATAGATAGATAGATATATAAATATATCTATTGCTAAAAAAATAATTTCCTCAAATGTGGATCTCTTTTCCCTTAGGAACATATGTGAGGGAACCTTAATCCTGACCAAGGCTTTTTTTTTGTCATTAAAAACAATTTGAGCTAAAACATACTAATTTTTTTTTTTTTTACAAGGACAGAGAGAGGGAGAGAGTCAGAGAGAAGGATAGACAGGGACAGACAGATAGGAACGGAGAGAGGAGAGAAACATCAATCATTAGTTTTTCGTTGCCGTTGCGACACCATAGTTGTTCATTGATTGCTTTCTCACATGTGCCTTGACCGCGGGCCTTCAGCAGACCGAGCCACCTCTTGCTGGAGCCAGCGACCTTGAGTCCAAGCTGGCAAGCTTTTGCTCAAGTCAGATGGACCCGCACTCAAGCTGGCAAGCTCGCGGTCTCGAACCTGGGTCTTCCGCATCCCAGTCTGACGCTCTATCCACTGCACCACCGCCTGGTCAGGCTAACATACTAGATATTTTAAACACCAGTTGTCACAACAAATCTTTGTTCATTGTCTTAATAATAAAAAGGATTATTAGGTCATTTTAAAGTCCTTAAAATGTTTTAATAAACAGCAGGTCAGAGGAGTTGATCCAATGTTTTCTTTTTTCACTGTAACAGATGAGGCAAATTAAATGTTTGCAAACCTCACTAGAATCTCCTCCAAGTCAGGGCCGCAGAGAAGATCTATCCTGTGAGAGACTGGGCAGGAAAATCTTTTATTCAACTTCCTTTTTTCACTCTTTACTTCCTGCCAAGAAAACAGAATTATACAGGGCAGCCTGGAAGGGGAATAAAAATCGCGATTATGCAGACCCAGACCAAGGTATGCATGCAAGCTGGGAGATGTGGTCACACCTCCCCCTTGCAGGTGATGTTAGAAGATGCATGAGAACGGATGCCGTGAATAAGATCTGATTCCTTCTTCCTCTTTCCTCTCCAAGTGCAGAAGACCTGATTATGTCAATCCCTGAATAATTATAGGGGCAAAGTGAATCAGATGTCGTATCCTTTAGACAGATTAAAATGTGTGTATTAGATCTGTTTTGCACAGCCAGTGGAGGAGTCCATGACATTGTTCATGCAGAAGATGCCCACAGAGGAGTCTCTGCTCATTGGCATCACCTCAAAGCTTTGGGCTCCAAAACAAATGGAGCCAAATGCTAATTTTACAGTTTACCATAGTGATTTGCTTTTCTTTCAAGCCTACTAGGGGGCAATTTCTCTTACAAACACACACGTCTCAATTACTGTTTCAGGATTATCCATCCTACACAGCCTTTGGCCAAAACCAGTATGCACAGTATTACTCAGCATCGACATACGGAGCATATATGACATCAAATAACACAGCTGATGGCACTTCATCCTCGACCTCAACCTATCAGTTGCAAGAATCTCTCCCAGGACTGACTAGCCAACCAGGTACAGATCTTCATCCAGGTGAAAAACTTTCATATGTTTTGCTGTGTCTAATAATATGGGGAAAATGGACATTTCAGAAACAAGACTGAAAGCTCACACACAGTTATGCTACTGTTAATCTGTGCTCATCCCACTGTATAAAATGACCTCCTGGTGTTAAAACACTTCTTTTAGATGTGATACAGTTAGGAGATTTTAATCTCAAATGGCAGTGTATGTGTGAATACAAAAGGTCAGTGGACCTTTTGCCAGATTAATTATTTTGTGATGATCTTGACACTGTCTTTTTTGGGTGTAACTGATCATATTTCGTTATGCTCCAGAGACTTTATAGCTCCTTCACCATTGAGAGTCTTCAGCACCTTCAGGGAGTGAATTTTCTCTACATTCCTAAAATTTGTAAGAGCATTGCTAGATAGTCTAATATCTTTGTCTAATGCATTCATATTTAAAATTTGTTGTATTTTTTGTTGTCTGAAACTTACCTGTTTTCTAATTGGAATTGTATTAGCTTACACATTTAATTCGACTGAAGTATTCAAGTTAAAAGCTAGTTTAATAGATTCATCATAACCCCAGTCAAAATTCTGGCAAGACTTTATGAAGAAATTATCAAGATAATTCTAAAATTAGAAGGAAAGGCAAAGGAACTAAAATAGCCAAAAAATTTTTGTAAAGTAATACAAAGTCTGAGGGCTTATATTGCCTGATTTCAAGTCTTGTTATAAAGTACAGTAATCAAGAATGTTTGGTATTGACAAAAGGGCACATACTTGAAGTAATGGACTAGAACAAAGGGTCCAGAAATAGATTGATGAGTGTGTGGTGTGTCTGTGTGTGTGTGTGTGTGTGTGTGTGTGTGTGTGAGAATTGGAATTTTGGCAAAGGTGCAAAGGCAATTGGAGAATGAATAGTTTAAAAGGGGGTGCTAGAGCCTGACCAGGCGGTGGCACAGTGGATGGAGCATCAGACTGGGATGCAGAAGACCCAGGTTCGAGACCCCGAGCTCGCCAGCTTGAGTGCGGGCCCATCTGGCTTGAGCAAAAGCTCGTCACCTTGGACCCAAGGTCACTGGCTCCAGCAAGGGGTGGCTCGGTCTGCTGAAGGCCCGCGGTCAAGGCACATGTGAGAAAGCAATCAATAAACAACTATGGTGTCACAACAGCAACAAAAAACTAATGATTGATGCTTCTCACCTCTCTCTGTTCCTGTCTGTCTGTCCCTATCTGTCCCTCTCTCTGACTCTCTCTCTCTCTGTCCCTGTAAGGAAATAAAATAAAAAAATAAAAATAAATAAAAAAGTAAAAGGGGGCACTAGAACAATTAGACATGCATATACCAACACAAACAAGTAGACAAAAATAAAAGCACCAGAATCTTGACTCATAACTCATACCATATACACGCGTGTAAACACTAAAACTATGAAACTTCTAGAAGAAACCATGGAGAAAATCTTTGTGGCCTTGGATTATATAAAGATTTTATAGATATGATAGATAATTTCAGGGATTATGAGATTCTCTGTTGAATTTAAAGATGAAATTATTTCTACTTGTAACTATATTATTCTTTCAACTACTAAAATCATAACAAACACATGTCTGGATTTTTAAGATATTCTGTGACCTCAGAACTTCAGTTAAGATAGTGATAAGTTTGAGTTTGCCTTTTTAGACCTGGCAATCATATAAAAATAAGCAAGTTCATAACTATGAAATTTTTCTTTATTATTGGTGAAAGTTGAGCTATTTAGTTTAAGGATATGAAAACCATTTCCCATTAACCAGTTTTGCATTTTGGAATTAAATTAGAGACCTAACAATTAAATCTACAATTTTTTGTAAATTGTTAACTGTTAATTTCTCCCATTTTTAAAGGGAAAGCTACTTCTTGTTCTCAAAGAGACAGCTAGTTATTTTGATTTAGAGATAAACCCTGCTGAAGTAAAGTTGGATCTAAATATCTAAAGCATAGAAGGTACATTATTCTTCGCTGTACTGATTAAAGGGTAATTATTCAATCACATATAGTATTGGCCCAAGAAAATACCTAAGGCATTTGGTAATGACTGATGTTGTCTGGAAAATGCAAATAACATTCAGTTATTACTCTACCTTATTAGGTAGTTTGACAGTGTGTTTAAAAAAAAATTACCATGCTGATTAAAAACAGATGTTTTAGTTCATTATCTTTATAAAGATTTCTCTTTGCTTTTAACATAAAGATTATCATAGGTGTATTATAATTTTGATTTGCATTCAGAAAGTTCAATGACTGATTAGCACATTAAAAGAAGAATATGTTTATAAGTCCCACCTTTTTAAAATATTTTAAGCATCTTTAAAATTTAATATAATTAGTAATTTGTAACAATATTTTCCTTTACTCTGAGATCTTGGCAAACATTACAATACCTTAGCTAATTAAACTTTACAAGTGCTTCAGAAAAGTAAGGGATATAGTAAGATCACATCACTCACTGAAAGGAAGCCAGTTTCTTAGGCAGAACTCAGTAGATTTTCCATAGCTTCATGGCACTTCACTTATAGACAGGAAGGAAAGCAAAGTGCTAATTCATTTCATTGAAGCTAACAAGAGGATTTAGATAGAAATCCTCTAAGCACATTGCGCTTCTAGGCCAATATACATTTTCCCGACCTGCAACATTACTGGGCCCTAGTGCAATTACCTGAGTGAAATTGGCAGAGACACTGAAATTGACAGCTTTCTTCTTTAAAAAAAAAAAAAGTGTTAACAAATGTTTAATGACCATCTGAGCTTAAGTTTCTTGTTTTACCTTTTATCAGAAAGAAAGGATAGCACCTTCAAAAACTATAGAGGTCAGTACAGTTCTACCTGGTCCGTTGCTCTAGGAGCCCAGATACAACTTTGGCCTCTTCGGGACCTGCTCTTTTACTAAAAATTTCTTTTGATGAGGTTTTTGGCTCTTACTTTCACAAATTGTATAAAGTCTGTATTACTCTTGATTAATAAAAACAGATAACAGCTTGTAATCTGAAGGGCCTGATGCTTTTTGGGGAAGGAAGTATAGCCTAATGATTCAAGTGGGAGTTCTAGAATTATACCAGAATTCACATACGAGCTGTTTCATCTTGGGAAGTCAAGTCCCACATGTCTCCAGTTTTTCCATAGTTAAAAGAGGGTAATGAAAGATCAAATTCACTGGATCAAAGTGAGGTTTACATCATACAGATATAGATTAGATATAGCTAGATATAGACATACCTGTATAAAGAATGTTTCACAATAAAGAGTGCTGCCAAATCAATTTAGAAATAAAAACCATTTTTTTAAATGAGCAAAACATGTAAACAGTTATATCATAAAAAGAAGATGCCAAATGAGAAGTAAACATGAAAAAACTGTTTCTTATTATTACTCATCAAGAAAATGCTAGTTCAATCTACAATAAGATACCACCATACCCCACAATGACTGGTATTAAAAAAGCTAGCAATATCGAGCATTGGTGAGGATGTGGAGCAACTAGAGCTCTCACTACTAGTAGGAGAGTGAATGAATGCAACCACTTTGGAAAAATGTGGTCAGAGTCTACTAAACATGAGCATATGCCTTTCCTCCAACCCAGCAGCCCTACTGTGCGGTATATACACACCTGAGAGGAATGGGAGGTTATGTCCATAAGGACAGAAACAAAAATGTTTATAGCAGCTTTATTCATAATTGCCTAAAATTATGACTAATTCAAATGTCCATCAACAGAATGGATAAATAAAGCATAATATACAATATAATAAAGTTCCAGCCACATTAAGGAAAGATAAAACCACTGCTTCAGGCTACATATGTGAATCACTCACACAGACATAATGAGCAGTGAATAAAGCCAGACGTATTTCAATAAATATTTTTGAGGAGAAGGCAGTACATGAAAAATACTAAAGGTTTAATAAATGCAGAGCTATTTTTATTAGTTCTTTAAAAAGCTATACCTTTACTTCCATCAAAGTAGTTCTGTCTATGTTTTGTCCAAATTCTTAGAGCTCTTTCACGATCTCTCAGTCCCTCGGAAAGAATCAGTGGCCTCAGACACTTTCTACGAATGGTCTTTTCACTTCCTCCTCTGGCTCTTTCTACTCCTCCCTGTGATAGCTGTCAGCTCCCAGTTCATAGGAAGAGCTGAGAAGATCCTGCCAAACTCCTTTATGGATCCTGTCACCCATCCACCGACCATGACATCACAGTCACTTTGGAACTTTGCAAGTTTTTGTCCTTTCAGCTTTTGCACTGTTGCAAGAACAAAACTGCCTTATGACAGTTAACACCTGCAAAGTTTTTTATAATGAATAGAAAGATAGGTTGTATGGAGTATCATCCCCCAACATTAAGCTTACTTAATAAGTGAGGGTTATTTGAATCAGCATTTCATTTGAAAGAGAACATTTCATTTAAAGGACATAGTAACCTCAGGAAAATTCTGTGTTAAAAAACAAAAAGCTTAAAATAGAAAAAATTTTGAGTGATATGTCTTAGAAGTTGGGTTGTGTATAAGTACCTAAATCCTAATTAATACCTATTCAAGTAAGCCAAAACATGACTTACCATAAGAAAGAGCTGTATTTAATCTCATAACTAAAGAAATTTTTATTATGCTACCTACCCTGACAAAATTGGTAGCAGAGATCCATACAATGAACTGTGCTAGCAGTGTTTTAAAAACAAATAATATATGGATTACAGACATATTTTTTGATGCTGTGTCCTAAGATGCACAATGTTCCCCTCCAAAAAATGTTAAAACCATTATATATGATTACAAGTTGTCTATGTAAAATTACTACTTATTTAGAACATATCAGAAAAAATATCTAAATGTTATCTAGTTTGTTCAGATGTAATTATTTAGATTAATAACTGTTCATCTGTCATTCTAGTTACTTTATGTTAAAGCATGATAGTCATAACATCTTAATATTTAAAGATTGTATAACCTAAATTTAATAGTTTGCCAGCAGACTCTCATAGTTTTTACTTTATGCATATTATTTAAATCCAATTAAATATGAATCAGATCAATATCATCAATTCAGAGGTAGCTGCTATTACCCATGCTTTAATATACAGAAAGAAAGAGACAGAGAGAGAGAGAGAAGGGAGGGAGGGAGGGGGAAGAAGGAAGGAACAGATTTAGAAAGACTGAGAAAAATGTTTGCAGTTTACAGTAAATCTGCCTCTTTTTACTTGTGAGGTTCTGCTGCTCCTCACTGTTGCCTCCGTTTGTTTATCTTAACACCCCCCCTAAACACACACATTTACTGCTCAGTGCTCCCCACCTCATAATATGCTACACCATTGGCTTTAGGCATGGAAGACTTTCAGGTATCCGTGAGGCATGCAGAATCAATTAGATACAAAGTCTGAAACTTAGGATGTAACCTGGTTGTAGGTACACATTTATGTGTGGGTCATCACGGAGAGGGTGGCTAACCTATGAGAGGGTTGGATCATCCAGATGGCGTGACAGGAGAAGGACAGTGATCAAAGGATGGAATTCTTAAATGCCAGCATGTAAGGAATGGGAGGAAAAAAAGTAGTCCATGTCTCCTAGGCAGAGGAAGACTGGCGAGAGCGGTTTTAGAATGAGGAGAGTGCAGAATATCAGCTGCCAAATAATGGTTCTGGGGAGGTGCTGTTTCAGAGGACCAACCCACCAGGGAGACCCAGGAAGATAACGGTTGAGTCTCTCTATTGCATTTGTCAATGTAGTTATTGGAGACTAGACCAGAGAGAAGTTTTAGAGTGCTGGTGAACTGAAGCTAGATAATGACAAATCCGATGTCAGGAAGTAGAGACAGATGTGCTATTCAGTGCAGTCGCTGCTGGCCACATGTGGCTATTGAACACGTGCAGTGTGGCTGGGACAGACTGAGGTCTGCTGCAAGTGGAAACCATACACAGGCTTTAATATGGGGAAAAAAATAGTGTAAAACATGTTATTGATATTTTTTCATATAGATTTCATGTTAAAATGAATATTTTGGATGAAGTTTATTTGTCATTTAACAAATAAAATTAATTATACATCTTTCTTTCTACATTTTTTTAAAATGAGGCTCCAGAAAATTTTAAAGTGTGTATGTGGTTAATTTGTGGCTCATGTTTTTGTTGGACAGCCCTGGTATGCACTATTGTTTTAAGACATGTCATTTAAAAAAAGAAGAAGAAGAAAGTTAGCAAGCAGATAGCTTTCTAGATGAAAATGCAAGGTCAAAGGAAGGACTTTTAAACTTGTCTGAGGTCCCGGAAAAGGAAGAGGTTGGAGTCTGGATGAGAGATTGTGACTAATGGAGTAAGGTTCCCTAAGAGGTGAGAGGTTGAGGAGTCAAGTTTGCAGGTGGAAACATGGGATTGATCCCAAAGATATTTCATGGTCTGAACTCTGATGTAAGGAGGTGAGAACAGATCTAATTTTAAATAAATATACAATTGGGGGTAGAAACAGGAAGTTGGAGGCATATGGAATATAAAAGATATTCGGTTATAATAGATCACAGAGATTGAACAGAGGGATTTGTCTGACCTATGGAATTTTTGACTACCTTAGGATTTTAGGTATTTGGGAGTATAAATCTTTTTTTTTTTTTTGGTTTGTTTTTGGTCCTAAGGAGATTTTTGTTGAATAGGAATTTGTTAATTAATAAGACTCACATCTGATCTAAAACTAATTGCTATTCTTGATCTGTTCTGTTATTTATAGGAGAGTTTGACACCATGCAGAGCCCCTCCACACCCATTAAAGACCTTGATGAGAGAACTTGTAGGAGTTCTGGGTCCAAGTCCCGAGGAAGAGGCCGGAAAAACAATCCCTCTCCACCTCCTGACAGTGACCTAGAGGTATGCCAACCATCCTCAAAGAATGTGATAAGATGTTTTATTTTTATTGACTACATAGTCTATACTTACAGTTTCACAAAGTTTCAAGCTCTTTTATATATTTATAAATAAAGTGAAGGGAGTAGACCTGCTTTGTACTAGGCATTTCACCGCTGCCAAGTGTGAGATTGCATCCATCATAATGACCAAAATAAAAGCAATAAAAGACAAATTTTAAAAATAATGCCATTGCTTGAGGGATAATTTTCTGAGAAAAACTTCATTTGGTAATACTAAGGTAATGAAATATATTTGTGTGGGTCAATTAATTTTAAAAGGTAAAATTAATCTGTTTGGAAAGGAAATATTATCTCCTGAAAATAGGAAACATTCCAGTCATTTGATCTAGGTTAAAATTTTTATATCAGTAAACATTTCCATGTGCCTTTATTTTTATTAATTTTAATGGGGTGACATTAATAAGTCAGGGTATATATGTTCAAAGAAAACATATCCAGGTTATCTTATCATTCAATTATGTTGCATACCCATCACCCAAAGTCAAATTGTCCTCTGTCACCTTCTATCTGGTTTTCCTTGTGCCCCTCCCCTCCCCCCGCTCCCCCTCTCTCTTCCCTCCCCCCACCCCGTAACCATCACACTCTTGTCCATGTCTCATAGTCTCACTTTTATGACCCACCTATGTATGAAATCATGCTGTTCTCAGTTTTTTTCTGTTTTACTTATTTCACTCCGTATAATGTTATCAAGGTCCATGCATTTTGTTGTAAATGATCCGATGTCATCACTTCTTATGACTGAGTAGTATTCCATAGTATATATGTACCAAAGCTTTTTAATCCACTCATCCTCTGACGGACACTTGGGCTGTTTCCAGATACTCGCTATTGTGAACAATGCTGCCACAAACATGGGGGCGCATTTCTTCTTTTCAAACAGTGCTATGGTGATCTTAGGGTATATTCCTAAAAGTGGGATAGCTGGGTCAAAAGGCAGTTTGATTTTTAATTTTTTGAGGAATCTCCAAACTGTTTTCCACAGTGGCTGCACCAGTCTGCATTGTTCATGTGCCTTTTTTGTTGTTGTTGTTGTTGAAAGCTCTTTTGAGATATGCGCATACAAAGCAGATTGATTTTTGTTACAGAGCATCAGGAAATACTGTTCTTAATCATAATACATATGTTACTTCTTAAACAACTGCATACCTCAATTAAGAAGAAAATATTAAACTTCCAGATTTAGTAAAGTTAAGTAATAGTCATTGCAGCCCTTCATAAGAGATCATTTCCTTTACCTGAACAGCAATATCAGGTTCAGACACAGGTGATAATCTGTGGGTGAGCTGGGCTCGGAAGCCGGACTACTATGGGAGCAGGGAGCGTTGGCTCATTGAAAAGGGGACCACCCATCACTGCCATGTGGAACATCAGCCAGTATCGCCATATCTTCCAATCCCTGTACTGCAATCAGAACCCCTAAGGTTGTTTGAAATCATCCCAATCTAGAAAAGTATATCAATAATTTGAAATCTTTCAAACACTGTGCAAGCCAAACAACCCATGTGATGATCTAAGCTGACTCAGGAGTCCACACTTTGCAATATCTATTTAGGGATCTCTTTGAGTCTTCTTAATATGTTAAAATTTTTAATTGTTTGTATGTATTACAAAATTTCATGAGTCTATATTCTAAAGTTCAAATGTTTCTTTTGGGATATTAATTGCAAATAAACATTTGGATAAATTTATTCAAATTAGAATATCTGATTTTTAAACTTAAAAGATTTTAAACTTAAAGAGATTTCTGCATTCTTAGAATTTGATCACTCTTGATGTTTGTCTTTTCTTCAGCGTGTGTTTGTCTGGGACTTGGACGAAACCATCATTGTTTTTCACTCACTGCTCACAGGTTCTTATGCCCAGAAATATGGCAAGGTAAGGCATCAAGAAATTTTTTCCCAAAAATCTTGTTAGAATTTTATTTTGTTCAAATATCAAGAGCCTTTTTAAAATGCAAGTGTTTTTGTTGAAGCATGTCAGATATCTTCTTCATTCTTTCTTTTCAGGGCCCGTTATTTGTTTTAATGTGACTTGGCAAATTTTACAAATCTACCAAAAAATTGCATATTTTCTCTTCATGCCTTTGAGTTTTGCACATCAAAGCCAAGATTATTACTCTGATGTAATTATTTTAGAAAAAAAATTTTATAACTTGAAATGCACTTTAAGCATTATAAAGTTATATGTTATCCTCTAATAAGGGAACTTTTTAAATTTTTATTTAGAAAATTGAATTTAACAGAGTGACATTGATCAATAAGAGTACATAGGTTTCAAGTAAAATTTTTATAGCATTTTCTGTCACCTTATACTTGTCCCTCTTTACTCTCTTCCTTCCCCCCACCTTGTCCACCATGTTCTCATGTCCCCCACCCCCTGATAATCAACTGCTTCACTTTTATCTATGTCCACGAGTCTTGGTTTTATATCCCACCTATGTGTGAAATCATACAGTTCTTAGGTTTCTCTGATTTACTTACCTCACTCAGTGTAATGTTCTCTAGGTTCATCTATGTTGTCATAAATGGCATCTATGTCATCATTTCTTATGGCTGAATAGTATTCCATTGTATATAAGTACCACATCTTCTTATCAAGTCTTCTATCGAAGGACACTTTGGTTGTTTCCATGTCTTGGCCCCTGTGAATAATGCTGAGATGAACATGAGTGCATGTGTCTTTACGTACCAGTGTTTTCAAGTTTTGGGGGTATATACCCAGTAGAAGGATTGCTGGGTTATATGGTAGTTCTATTCTTAGTTTTTTGAGGAACCACCATACTTTCTTCAATAATGGTTGTACTAATTTGCATCCCCACCAGCAGTGAATGAGGGTTCCTTTTTCTCCACAGCCTCTCGAACACTTGTTATTCCGTCTTGTTGACAATAGTCACTCTAACAGATGTGAGATGGTATCTCATTGTGGTTTTGATTTGCACTTCTCGAATAGCTAGTGAAGATAATCATCTTTTCATATATCTGGTGGCTTGAATTGTATTGTTGCACCACATGTTGCTATAGAATGCCATTTGGAATAAGGAAATAATCTTATATCTGATAGATCCTTTGGATTTATGAATAAAAGTATTGTTTTGTAATTTTGCGTAAAGAAATGAGACCTCACTCACACACCCATATTTAGAGACAGATGGTCTCATTACTCCTCTTTCTTTCTCTCTGGCTATTTTTTTTTTCATTGTGAGCTAGCTTCTTACAACTGTGCTGTTGCACACCTATGTGAGTGTGTGTTTCAAAGATTGATGCAACTTCAACAGGCTTTTTAGCTGGAAAATTGTTCATATCATTACTTACCATTTGCATCTTTGACTCTGTGGAACTCATAATCTAACCAGAGCCAATTAAAAAAAGAATATTGGCCTTCCTTCAATTACCAGATTCAAGGTTGTATCTGACCTTGGTTACTTGAGATATCACACCTACAGAAGTGTTTTCGTATGTATTTATAGTGTTACATTACTTAATAGGGTCTCATCTCAGCTCAACATGCAATTTTAGCAGGTTAGTTATGCTTTGTCTTCCAGACTAGTAATGATGAATGGTGCTCATGTATTTCCTCCTAAATTGCACTCTTGGTGAATCTGCATTGCATTTTATTTTTAGTATAGTTAGTGAATGTTGCTAAACTGATGATAAAGGTAACAATTTTGTTTAATGAACATTTAGAAGGAATTTTAGTCCCTTTATCACAATCATCATCATCTAAAACAGTGGCCTTCAAAGCAGGACATGTGCACATGTACTAGAAATGGCACAAGGTGCTTCACCGAGATAAGGAAAGAAAGTATCAGTCTATGCGTCACACTCATAAATATCTTTCAGTTTCTATTGTTTTCTTCACATAATGAACATACTTTATAAATATTGCATATGATTATAATTTAAACAACATGTATATAATTTAAAAGAAAGTTAACTATACATAAATTTGGTGTGCATGCCAAAATTCTATTACTTATAGAGTATACCATCTAAAATGTTTCCGGATCATAATTTAAAGCATTTCTTCTAGAATAGTTTTGATTTATGAGGAATACATAGTAAACCTTGTTGAACGGATTGCAATATTTTTGTACAGTTAAGTTTCATATTAAATAAATGTCTAAACTAAACAATCTAACTTGAAACCCATGAATCCACATAAAGTTTCTTTCAAAATAGATACCATTATAGTCTATATCTAAATGTCTGTGTCATTTCTATTTGGCAAGATCAGTGGTGGAACTAATTTTTTTACAGTTACCTTTAGATTTTTTAAATGTTTTATGACTCCAAACCTTTATTCTTTTGTGGTAATTTTGATCTTTAGAAATACTAAGATCAAATATTTGAATAAGGAACATAATCAAATATCACTACTTTTTTTTTAAGTGAGAGGCAAGGAGGCAGAGACAAACTCCCACATGTGCCCAGACTGGAATTCACCTGGCAAACCCTATCAGTGTATACTCTGCCTATCTGGGGCCACTGCTCCGTTGCTCAGAAACCAAGCCATTTTAGCACCTGAGGCAAGTCCATGGGGCCATCCTCAGCACCTGGGGCCAACTTGCTCAAACCCTTCAAGCCATGGATGCAGGAGAGGAAGAGAGAGAGAGACAGGGAGAGAGAGAGAAGTGGAAGGGGAGCGGTGGAGAAGCTGATGGTTGCTTCTCCTCTGTGCCCTGACTGGGAATCAAACCCGGGACTTTCACACACAGGGCCAATGTTCTTGCCACTGAGCCAACCGGCCAGGACCCACTATTTTTATTTTTGTCAAAAATACCATAAAGTAGTTTTTATCCCAGAACTGAGCATAAACTGCCATTTGGGATGAGAAAGGGTGCCAATAAAGAGGTCAGGAAGGCAGCCCACTAGAAAAAAAATGAAGCTGCTCTTCTTGAGTGACTCATAAACTGGCTCTAAGAGTCATTCCAAGAGCAGAGTCCTCACCCTTCCCTCACCAATGGTGCATTGCTGAAATAAACTGTCACCTCCTCATGTGGCAACCTGGATGTGCAGCATTCATTTCACATACAAGTTCCATTATTTTAAAGTATTTCAGAAGCTTTATTTGAAACAAAATAGACACATTTTCTATGATTTTTAGACACTTACTATAACCAAATTTACCAAAGGGGTGGAACAAAGGGAGGGGAAGAAAGGAACTAATGTTTAATGTCCACCCTGTGCCAGGCAATAAGTGTCACAATTTTAAGGGATAGGTTGTTCTGTCCAATCTATACGTGAATGAATGTGCTCAGAGAGGGAGTAAAATGTGTGAAAGTCACACAGCTACTCCGTGGCAGAAATGAGTGTTGGGTCCTTGGACTAGCTGACCCCAAAACTCATGTTATTTCTACTACAGCGTATCACACAGCAGAGACAGTTAATCTACTATCAACACAATATATAAGTGATTTTTTCTAAAAGAAGTAAAGACAATGAATGATTTACTGTGTAGACAGTTTTGTGAGTTCTCCTTCCAGTAGGAATAATTCTAATTCTCTTTTCTCAGATAATTGGGATATTTTTCCATCAATAGGTAAAATTTAAGAAATGTTCAGTGAAACAAAGTGTGGCAGACAGATATTGGAGTCTCATGATGTGTGAACTAGGAAAAGAATCAGGGACACTCCTAGAAGGTGTGGGGAAAATAAACTTACATATACAGAATACCTACCACATGGTAGAGCTGGTGCTTGGCATTTCACAAGCAATAGGGATGGATGGTGGTTAAGGACGAGAGCCTTTGAGTCAGATAAACCTAACTCAAAACCCAATACAGTTTTCTGATGCTGGCCAATTTTCTTAATTCCTCAGTCTCAAATTTTGTAAAATGGGAACAGTACTATCTATAGTGAATGAGAACTATAGAGAAAACATGGTGAATGGGCTTAGTAGAACCCCTGGTGTGAATTAACACTCACGAAAATACTGTAACTGTTATTAGTGACTTTCACAAATGTTATCCCACATAATTATCATAATTGCTGTGCTGTGATTTATTATGATCTAAATTCTATGGATGAGGAAGCCTGGATTTGGGGGGTTTAAGAAACTTGACTAAGGCCAAAAGTGATGAATGCTGGTACATATATTGGAAATCATGTCAGTCTCATAACAGTTCCTTACGCTTTATACTATTCTTTGCTACTTGAAGGGGGGGCCTATGGAAATTTTCAACGTAAGAAACACCCAAAACTCTAGAGAATTTTTATGAGTTTATTTGAGCCAAACTGATGACAGTTGTCAGGGAGCAAGATCTCAAATGCTCTGGAGAGTAACCATTTTCAGTTTCTATATGCATTTGAGATTACAAAGGGAATTTAAGGAAAATTACTAAAGGTGGGGGAGAGCAAGGCAGGCATTGGTTTATAGAATAGTTAAGAGGGTGGTCTGCTTTAGAAGGAGAGGTCTAGAAGGGTGTATTTCAAAGGCGTGTTAGCCTAGATGCTCAGAAACAATGTACAGAGCTTGCTTTATGGCAAAGATAAGCCTTTTAATAAAGAAGTTGTAGGCCTGGGCCATGACTACCATGACCTGCTCACTTAGAAATTTATGAACAGATCACTCTGTGAAGTTACTTTTCATAGAACCCCTTTCTCATCCACAGAATTGATCATATTAAATAATGTTTTATTCAGGGCAATTTAAGACAAATAAAAATGTTTTTAAGTGCATATTTTTCCATCAAAATGAAAACACACTGAATTCCATGAAAAATAACGTAAGATGACTATTTATTAAATTATTATTTATGTTTTTCTAAAACTCATTGGATCATTGACATTTTTCTCAATATCAATAAAGAAATTAGCATTGCCTTTTAGCTAGTAAGAGATTAATATCTTGTCATATTAGAAATAGCTAAATAAGGGTTATATCAGGCCCATCTTGTGAAGCTGGGGACCCTGGGTCATTCAAAGGGGACAGAGAAGGTATTGGGGAGCATCCGAGGTCACCACAAGCCATGTATGAGATGGTGTACTAGAGCTCTACAGACAGACAGTATTCATCTAACAAATATTTACTTAACACATGGCAGACATGCTTCCTGCTCTTATGGAGCTTACAAGCAAATGAAATCATTTCAGATAGCAATAACTGATATAAAGACAATAAAACTAGGTCATAGGGAGTGACTTGGGGGTGACTGTGGAGGTGATATTAATACTGAGACCTGAATTACAAGATGGAGTTAGTCATGCATCTAGGGGCAAGGAAAGGTGGGGAGGAGTGGCTCAGGTAGAGGACCCAGACGGGCCCAGAGGCGGGCACAGTCCTAGTTCCAGGAATATAAAGAGTAGCGTGGAAGGTTGTGAACAAGGATAGACACAAGGTAAGAACTGAGAGTCAGCAGGGATCTGCAGCAGGTAGGGAAATCTTACTTCCATGTGTAAATAATTTTGTAAATTTTCCAAGGAACTTCCTAATGTTATCACTCTGGACTCTGTTCACTTGTCAACACAACATGCTCTTCTCTCATGCCCAGCTGTTTCTGGATGTTCAGCATGAGGGTTGCTGGTATCCGAATTCTGCTGCCTGTGAAGCTGGTGGTGGACTTTGCAGCCAGCCACCCAAGCACCAGTGGACACTACAAGGGTCAGCACTGCAGAACTAGAATAGGAATTTGTAAATTAGACCAGGAATCAGGCATCATCTGTTAGAATTTATGGAGATCATTCCCATTCTTTGATTAATTGAATATATTATTTTACCTGATAAGTTGCAGTAATTCCTTATTTGAGAATGAGGGGATGAAGGGAGCCACACAAATTGTGCTTTAGGGATTTGTTTTATATTGCAGCATTAATGTGTCATGTGCTATGAAGCCATGATTCTCTAAAGTTATTCCATAGTAAGGATAAAAAGGAAGTAGCCCAAGGCAGGGAAAAGGCTGAAGAAAAGGTGAACAGTCACCTTATACTGTTGAATTAAAATTCAAGCTCCCAGCACAACTTGCTCACTGTAGAAACCTTCTATAAAAGCAGTGTTGGGAGACAATTATGTTCCTCAGGGCAAATCAATTGGTTACTTCTATAGTAAACAATTTCTACACAGTTATATAAAAAGACTTCTGAAAGCATAAGCTAGATATTAAATTAGAGAATAGTCATGAAGATAAATACTGAGTTAGATGCATGTCAACTAAGGAAAAGCAACATGATTTAATAGGGAGTGATGATAACTAACCAAGTGCTGGAACCATGGATTGGAGGCCCCCATAACTGCACTGTTCACACCATGCAAGTTACCATCTCTCTGGACATAATGGTTAGAGCATTCTGGCTTTGGAGGGAAAATTACCTAAGTTCAAAATGGAGCTCACCTCTTACTACGCTTGTGCCTTAGGGGAGTTTATTTAGTTTTCTCGAGACTCAGTTACCTTTTTTTCTAAAGTGAGGAGAATAATAAAAGTACTAATTTGATTAGGAGAGTTAAACGAGTAATGCATTAAAACTCAGAACGTTGCCTACCACATAATAAACATTCAATAAATGTAACCTGTTCTATTTGATTTCAAGGAAATCTGAATGTTGGGGAAATTGGATGTGTTCTGAAGATATTTGAATATATTTGTATCTGTGTTATCCCATAATGTAATAAATTCACTGAGATTAATGTTTAGAGAAGTAGAGGTTGACTAGAGAGTGGTTATGATATGCATAAAATAATGAATGCAAAGTTTGACAGCCTTTGTATTTTTACAGTTGTTTCATGGTTGTGCTCTCTGCCTCTGGCTCAGCAGCTGAGTGTGACCACCATCTCAAGCAGGCCCAGCACTCCGGGCTTAATTAGGTCTTCCAGCTGATTCTTTCTTTTTTCTTTTCCTTTCTTCCTTCCTTCCTTCCTTCCTCCCTCCCTTCCTCCCTCCTTCCCTCTATTCCTTCTTTCCTTCCTTCCTTCCTTCCTTCCTTCCTTCCTTCCTTCCTTCCTTTCTCTCTCTTTCTCTGTTTCTTTCTTCCTTTCTTCATTCCTTTTATTCTATTTTTTATAAGATTTTATTGATTGATTTTAGAGAGGAGAGAGAAAGGTGCAGGGGGGGGAGCAGAAAGCATAAACTCATAGTTGCTTCTTGTATGTACCTTTACCAGGCAAGCCCAGGGATTCGAACCCATGACCTCAGCGTTCTAGCCACTGCTTCACCACAGGGCAGGCCCAGCTGATTATTTCAAACCATCTCTCCCCTCATTGCTTCAAAGCCCCCTCTTAATTCTGCACAAAGCTCCTCCCCATCACCAAAAGCGAGCAACTAAAATAATTACTTCATCTTCGCCTCATAAACATGTTCTCTGCCTTTTCTGTACACCTTTGCTCCTATCCTGGATCCAGACCCTCTCATGTATTCAAGGAATCTGCTCCTAAAATGACCCCTTTTGCTCCTGAGATCCCAGTTTCCACTCCTTTGGATTATTCCTGTCACCGCCGTCCATGCTGTAATAGCCCCATCACCCGGAAATCCTGTTGAGTCCATCTTCCCCAGCTTCCCAGTTGGGTGACTCCCTTCAGGTCCAAGGACTGACCTCACCTTGCCACACTTATGGTTCATCTTACTGGGGCCTCTCACTTGCATTTTACCCAACTGAGCACTCCCTGTTCTTTGGAATACTTGGTTCCCTTTGCCTCCCTGACCTGGGTCCCTTTGCCTCACACTGTCCAACACACGCTAGACTCACTCCCACCTGTGTTCATGTCTCTGCCACCCCAGGAGTCTGGACCCAGCTTGTTGCTTCTCCAGCTGCAGTCTCCTGGAGATGGCCTTCCTGGGCTTTCCTTAAATGAGACATCACCACTCACTCCTGTGGCTTCCTGCATCTGCTCACTCTGATTGTTTCACCACCTGAAATACTATATATTTGCTTGGTATTTTGTTTGTTTACCAGGTAGCTCATCCAGTGATAACATAAACCCGTTAAGGGCAGGGACTTGGCTTATTTGATTCTCTGCTCTTGGCTCAGAATTTGAATATTTCTGACACATAGCAGACACTCAATAAATATGCACTAAATAAATGAACATCCTTAAACCATTCTTCTGGTTCCCCTGGAAACTCTTAAGCCCACCGCCTATCCATCATAGGCAAACATCTCAGCTGTTATATCTTCCTTCTGATTCATGACTGACCTTCATCTCTTGTCACTGGTGAAAAGAGTTTATTTTCCTAACAAAACCACTCACCATTTCCACCTCGGTTTGGAGAGCGAGTTTGTCTTCCTTCTTCGGTAGTGAACTAGCACGTCTCTGCCTTTGTGTGCACAAGCCTACATGTGCTTCAGGCCTCAACGGAGTAACTATTCCAAGGACTTGAGCTCTTAAAAAAAAAAAACCTTCCAGTTTTTCTAAACACATAATGACATAATTGCTTTCTCTCCTGAGATATTTTTATATTGCGTTTCTAGAGGAGGGATTCCAGCTGATGGCCCAGCACAAGGCAGAGGCCCATAGACAGTCTGGCTCCAGTTTATGCTCTATGCTAACATGGCTGATAGGTGGTAGTATTTAGATCAGTGGTTCTTAACCTGGGTTCTATCGAACCCTAGGGGTTCGATGAGTCGGTCTCAGGGGTTCGGAGAAGCCTCTGCCACGGAGGCAAGAATAAAGTAATACCGTAATTTGTTGTGAGTTCATGCACTTTGTGGGTTTTGTTCTTTGAGCAAGGTGATGTTCATGCACGGCTCATTTTGTGCACCAGTAAAAAAAACATATACCTATATCTTGAATTTGGGGGGAAAATCATATTTTATTTATCACTAAAGAAGGGTTTGGTGAATGCGCATATGAAACTGGTGGGTTCGGTACCTCAAAAAAGGTTAAGAACTACTGATTTAGATACAGAGAACTGCCGTACTTGAACTTGACTTGGTTATATGCTGGTGATATCCAACTTAGAATCACACAGTTAAGGACCAAGAGTTATTCAGGTTTTTCATCTTTCTTCTCTTTCTCTCCATCCTTCACACACACATACGCACGCACACACACACGCACACACACCCCAATGTCTTGGGAGTAGTTTCAGTATTTTAATAGAACAGTGCACGGAGTTGGCAGAAGTTCAGTTTGTCCCATATTAAACTCTGCCATAGACACTTTGAACCTACTGGAACTGTTTTATATGTAAAATATGCATCATAACTCCCACAAAACCCTATTCGTACCTTTATTATCTCACCTTTTTCCTCTGTCCAGGTTTTCACTATCGCTTTATTTCAGACCCTAAACTAAGCACTCCTCATAGGGTAAACTGAAAAGGGGCAGTAATTCTTGATTCATAAGGCGCCCATAATTCTACAAACATCTAATGAAAATGAGCAAACATCTCTGTATAAAGCTTAGGTTCAACCCAGAGGTATATTTAACTCTCAAATGTCTGAGAAAACCGTGGGCTTGCCGGCGCCGGCAGCTCATTCACAGTCGTCTGGCGAGGCAGAGGGAGCCCCACATTACAGAGACCTTGCTAAGGCTACCCCCACCAAATGCCTGCTCATCTTTCTTGGATTCTACATCTGTGGGTTCATTAGCTGGAAAGATGTGATACTATAAGCTGCTGACTTAGAATCAACTGTCCCAATGCCATAGTAAGATGGGGGTAAAGAAAGTAAAATTAGACATTCAAAAGCAAACCCTCACTAGACACTCTCTTGGAAACTAGATCACTACCTCTTACACACATGGTTTTCCTTGGCCTGTGTGGCATGACTGTCCTGAGCCCGTCTGTGCCAAGCCTTTGGCATGGCCGACAAAACACCTCCCTTTCAATAAGCCTTACTCTTTGCAGACCTTAGTAAAATACAGCTGGTTCACACTCCGGCAAACCTCAAACCTAAACTTTCCCAGTTTACAAATGGTATTTTGCCAACTTGCTTACAAAGTCATGCCTCTAGCAGGGTGTGTGATGCAGAGTCGCCATAGTTCGGGGAACGAATGAACAGCCCCTTCCCCTTCGAGGGCCGGGCCGTGGGATTGCATTCCAGCTGAGCAGTTTTCATCACATCATGCGCTCTGCTTACTTGTTAGACCATTCTTGTCAGTTCTCTAAAAATTATCTTTGTTTTCATGCTTATCAGAGGCACAAAATGCATTTTTCATGGACTTTCCTGTCACTGTTGGGGTAGCATACAGAGTTACGGACTTCAGAAGCATGGAATTGATGGCAGTGCAATCAGAGAGGAACAGTATGTTTCCTTCCATCCCCATAAATCTCATCTGCAAATGCAAAGAATGTGAGGCCTGAATTAAAGAAAGCCTGTAATTTTATTTAAAACTTTAAAAAAAAAAAAAAGAAAACTGGCAGATCATAGGATGAGAATTTAACCAACCTTGCCTCAAGAAGGAAAAACTTCTCCTTTCTGAATCCTCTTCTGAAATATATGTCTTTAGGGCAGTTACCATCAGAGACATTCGGACTGGTGTGGGGCTCACTTTTATTGTCTTGCATCGGTTGAACATTCCTCAATAGCATAGAGCGTCACTAATGGAATTATATGTTTTCATGCTCTAATTACATTTGATTTTTCCTGCTATTTTTGTAGACATTTGTTCATGGTCCCATGACTAGACAGAATATGTGCAAGCTTTCTATGTCTTCAGCCTACCCAACCCCCATCCCCAAAGAGAGAGAAAGAGGAATTCTTTTTTTTTACAGAAAAATGACAAGCGTGTGTTTTTAAAACTTCTATTCAAACTTCAGAGAGATTTTCTTTCAACAACAAAAACATGAACAACAACAGAAAGAAATAAGAAATATGAAGAATTTTTATACTTGAAGGATACAGAGATCTCCTCTGAATTCTGAACGTCTTTGAGACAAAATGGGCATTTTATACTTGTGTTCTTGTGCTGAGGACTATTTGTTGGATAGAGTGGAATTGATTTGATTTTTGAGTATATTGCTCTAAATGATCCTGTCATTGGAAGACAGTTGAATCCAGCAGTAGAGGCAAAGTAGAGGCCTCTTTCTTCAGGGACATGAGACCAGGACACTGTCACATGTGTGAACAATGAACATCTCTTTTTCAGAAGAATCTGAAAAAATCCATAGAAGTCTCTGAGGAAGAGATGTAAACACCTAAAAAATTATGTTGATATTTAACATATTGCTATTGTCCTATTTCTTCTCCCATATCAAGTCTTAGCTTGGCTCAACATACCTCAGTGACCTCTTTCTTTTCTTAGCTAAGCACTCAATTCCTATTCTCTAGATTTTAATCAGTAAAGAACATTGAGGTGATACTTGCTTCAAATCACTATGGAAAGAAGTATGAGAAGAAGCTTGTAGTTGCAGTATAGACGTAGAATGAGGAGGGGCTTCTACTTGCTAATTGTAATAAGTTTAAGGGTGCATATGAATACTGCTGGGCCTGATCTGGGTTGCATATCCTTATCATAAATTAATGTCAAGTTAGCATTACATTTTCCCAAGTTGAAATACATTTCTTGAAATGCCATTTATTAGAACATTAAAAACACGAGTTTGGTACTCTCTCCTTAAATCCTTACAGTCTGGCTTCTGGCCCAGCCACTCAACCCAAATCACCCTCTGAGGTCTTCCAAAATGACTTCTCAGCCAAAACCAATAGAATCCTTCTAGACTTGTCAGCTTTGTTAAAAAAACCATATTCTCCCTGCTGACATTAGGTTCATTCTGGTTGCAAATCCTGAGGATTTGTTTTTTCTAGGTCTTCTATTTTCTGTATCTTCAGGGTCACACCTGTAGTAGTTCTCTTCAGAGATCATTCCAACTTTGATCATTTTAATCACAATGTTTAAGCATGAATTACTTCCCTAGCCCAACCCCTAAACTCTCCTGACTTTTAAAATCTGACACCCATTGGTGCTAGGCTTTTAACTGGAGTTAGTCATGGTAAAGTACAAACTCTGGTATTGATGCTCAGCCCCTTGCACCTGTGTAGTATCTTGATTTCTGTAAACAAAAACTAAGTCACCTTGACTCCTTACTAATCTCCTTACTTTTATTAAAATTCTAAGTATATATTATTTTCTTCTTAAATTAAATTTATTGAATTAATAGTGTTCCTTTTATTATCCTCAACCCTTGTCACTTCATCGCTATTCAAAAATACAGGTTAGACTAAAATAGACACTTACGCGGACATATATTGCCTTTTGATTAAAATGAAATTTATAATTAAATGGTGATTTCACCATGTTCAACCAGCTCTTCTTATCCCACCTCCAGATAACATTGTCCACTCAAGTCCTGAAAACATCCAACATACCTACTTTCCTCCCAATGTGAATATTTTATTTATTTATTTATTTACTTACTTATTTACTTACTTATTTATAGCGAGAGAGAAAAGAGGGACAGACAGACAGACAGGAAAGGAGAGAGATGAGGAGCATAAATTTTTCGTTGAGGCTCTTTAGTTGTTCATTAACTGCTTTCTCATATGTGCCTTGATTAAGAGGCACCAGCCGAGCCACTAACTTTTTGCTCAAGCCAGTGACCTTGGGTTCAAGCCAGTGACCTTGGGCTCCAAGCCAGCTACCATAGAGTCATGTCTATGATCCCGTGCTCAAGCTGGTGAGCCCTCACTCAAGCCGGCAACCTAGAGGTTTTGAACCTGGGTCCTCAGCGTCTCAGGCTCACACTCCATCCACTGCACTACCCCCTGGTCAGGCATATTTGTCATCATTCTTAATAAAGCACCCTTTCTTTTTAACAATTCTGTTCCATTCTGCAGTGCTCCATCCATTTCTCCAAAGAGAGATGTACCTTTCCATAGAGTACATATAAACTGAACCCCGTGGACTAGTTTGCTTTTCCCCTCTTCCTCTCGTGAACATACAGCTTTCTGTGCAAATGTATACTAAGTCATGTTTATGTGTATATAAATTTCTACAAATTCACAGGTGCATCTGTATATTTATCATGTCTTAAATAAACCCTTTGGAAAGGTACCTTTTCAGATAATTTGGATATTTTTTGAGTCAGGTGAAAATTCATAGTCTCTCCATCCCCACAACAACGTGGACTTAAATATTTTTAATAACTCAGGTTACTGAATTTTACCTCATTGCACTCGCATTTTCTTTTCAGGATCCCCCCATGGCTGTAACCCTTGGACTCCGAATGGAAGAAATGATTTTTAATCTTGCTGATACACATTTATTTTTTAATGATTTAGAGGTAAGACTTTTAAAAGGTAAGAATAGTTGTATCCAACTATTAAAACTCTTAGATGGTTTCTGTAAAACCAGAAAATTGAGAGAAATTTAGCTCAAGAGAAGAAATATATAAACAAAAGCTAAATTTAGTTCATGAATTATACCAAGGTAGTGGTACAGAATTAGGACAAATATCTCAGAAGGTCTGCCTTACTGTTGTTGCATTACCGTGCACCTTCTACACTGCTTCTCATTCTTTTAGTGTCTCACACACAACCCATTTGCACCTTTGGAATCAGCATTAGCATTACCAGGATACAAACCAGGATACTCCTTAAGTTAATCACTGGAAAGTAGTCAGAAACACTCTTCATGGTGCTAGCATTAGTTCATTACATTTTTCAGATAACCTGACACCTAAATTTAGACAACATTATCATTCCTCAATTTCTCCTTTCCTGACACACCAGGGCTAGAGCTATTACAATTACACATCTTACTGGTTTGGTTGCTTTTCTGTTCTCTTTTTTTTTTCTAATTTATCTTTCTGTTTCCAACCTCAAATGAAGAGAAAGTAAAACAACACCAATATGAAAGGATCCAGGAAAAAAATAGTCTTATGATAGCTGAATAGGTACCATAATAAGGTATACAATCTGGGTGCTAATGATCTGAGTCCTTAGGGAGTCCGACAATAAAATTGGACAGAACCATGTGTCTAGGGTGCTGAGCAGGAATACTTCCCAGCCAAGAACTGCCATGCTGAAAGAGATTTTGCTTTCTTTTTCAATGTCATATTTAAATTTATTTCTGTATATCATGGTTTCAAAGTGGAATGAAATTGTTTGTCTATAATATTATGAATAAAGAGGGAGATTTTTATTAATGAATCCTCACCTTGTGCTCAACATTTTATATTGGTTTTTCCATTAATTAACAACCTTTTGGAATGAATATGTGTACCACATTATTTTTTTTTATTCACACCAGATTTATTGATTTTAGAGAGAGGAAGGGGACAGAGAGAAAGAGAGAGAGTCAGGAACAATGATCAGTTCCTGTATGTGTCCTCACCGGAATCGAACCAGCAACTTGTGTGCACAGGCTGACATTCTTAACAATTGAGCTATCTGGCCAGGATGTCCACGTTGTTCCTGTAGAGGTGGAATTGTTGGGTTTACAAGCATAAAGATTACGTATGAGGTTAACTGCTAGCTCAGTGGTAGAACTGGGATTTGAAAATCTGGAGTCTGTCTACATCTAAGGCACATTTTTCTGCCCCCATGCCATGCTGAAATTCACAGCAGTATGGGAGAAGAAAAGCCAACCAAGTGTGTCAGTATCTTCAATGAGTTGTTGTTTTTTAATTGACAGGGTCAAATCCAGTTTCAGTTACACTCGGGACATAAGAGCAAAAATTGTGTTGTTCAGTATACCCCATAAATGTATATGCGGGACATTTATGTAGAATAGCATTTTGTTGTTTTCTCTTCAGTGACTCACTGTTTTTACTGGATAATAAAATTATTTCTGTTTAAAGAGGTTTTTTCATCTTTAATGGACATATGAAAGATTAGTATTTCTAGGCAAGTGTTCCAGTTTTATAGTTAAGAAATAATAATCACCTCTCTAAAACCTGATTTAAAGTAATCTTGCTACTGATCCCTGTCTAGGGTACAGAGTGATTTCATGTATACATGATAATAGGAAACACATTTTAACCTTTTTGGAACTTGAATTTTTTATATAGAGTGATAACTTCTTAGGTTGGTTTTTCTCTTGGTTAAAATGGATTAGCCTCATTATAACAGAGAACTCTAAGATTATTAGTCCTTTCAAACCTGTAAAAGACAAAACAAGAAGTTTTATCCAAATTGTACAGTTTTATTTCATTACATTAATTATTTTTTACTAGAAATAAATGGAATGAATGAGCCATTAGCTATTTTACTGACACATTAGAAGACAGATGGAACAGATTTGCCACCCAACTTTTAACAGAACTCTGAAGTGAGAAAGTGAAAGTAACATGTGATGAATTTGCAAATACCTTTGGCAAGCTTGACAGGAACATTTGCATATCAGAAACGTGCTCAGCTGTGGTGCTTTAAGCACTTCAATTTTGGATTAGATAGTATATAAATTATATTTTAAAAATACCTGGCAGGTTCTCTGCCAAAAATATTAAATGAGAAAAATTGGTATTGACTTTCTTTCTATGTTTATAGCTTTTTAGTTGTGTTTTAGAATGTGATAACTATTTTATTTGAAGCCAACACTAGAACTTAATATCCAGCAATACTTTACTTAATAAAAAGAATGATTGGATCTCTTGCATAAAAATCTATTGAATTTTTAAACTATATACACATGCACACACACACACACACACACACACACACACACGCACGCACACACATTCAGATGTAGTGCCCAGGGAAACTTAAATGTTTATTGCTGACTTAAGTGAGATAATTACTAAAACTAATAAAATCTAAACAGTAGCTTTCAGTTCACTCAGTACAGTCACATACCTATCCACGTATCCTTCCTCATCTGGTTTTGAAAGTAAACTTTAGTTTTCCCCAATTTTTATTTCAATAAACCTCTTCTCAGTAATGATTGTCCTGGGCTTCATCACTGGTATTAAGCTATTTTTTGTTTCTGACAAAGAGGAGAATTCCTCCAGAGAGTAACTCCATCGTTAACCTATGATGGCTTTTTTTTCCTGTGTATTTAATCTTGCAAGGTATCTTTTTCTTAACCAAAAAAATCTCATTTGAGATTCAAAACCTTCAATAGATACTGCAACATGTGTAGTAGCAGCTGCTTTCACATAGTTCCTTAGAAGATATACATTTAAATCCCCCCTAATAGACACTTCACTACATCCTGCCCAACTGCGGAGAAGGCAAATGCTCAGACTACTCCCCCTGAGAAGAGAATGCTCTGTTTGAATAAAATGTTATTTCAGTTAGAATAACTTCCAGAAAAGAAGGCACCAGGGAGTTCTGACTCGCAAAAGTGAGAGAAGACTGCTGTGGGTTATAACTGATAAAGATCAAGGACAACTTTGCGGTCGCCTTATAAAACAAAGTTAAAGAATTTAAGATGAGTGCCAGAATGATCCCAAATGTTTGAGTTCTAATACTGAAATTGTTAAAGTCCAAGCATTACAGTGTTTTTAGTATTTTGGGTTTTGGTCAAAATGTGTCCTACAAAGTTCCTGAGTGAAAACTAATTGAAGAGCAATTATTTAGATTTTTCTAAAAATGTAAGTGATTGAAGTTCACGTTTCTTTCACTGGCCTGTACTTCTCGGGCAAGAGTCCAGAGTCAACAAGCATCGCTAACTGGGCATAAATTTAAAGAGAAGTTCCATTTGGAAAAACCTCAAACATAACTTCAAATATGGAGTTCAAGGACCAATAAGTTTGATATACTGATGTCCTCAGGAGTAAAAAAATGAGTTTGGGGGCAAAACGTATAAATTAATCATGTGAGTTAATACTAGAAATGTCAGAGGAATTTCTTTAAAAATTAGGATGAGAGGATATTAAATATAGAAATAACATCTAATTACCAGGGTAATTTATAAACATTTCTTGCAAACTTTTTTTGGATATTTGTACTTGGTTGTAAAACCTAGAAATTATTTAGAAACTGAAAGATTTTAGACCGTAAGCAGAAGTGAGCAGCTTCACGTGATGGAATTTCAAGAGTGATTCAATTCAGTCTTCATACTTACCGAGAATGTCACCATCTCTAAATAAGAAATAATCCTTGTCAACTAAAACCACCTTGCTGCCTACATATCCTGGGAGAAAAATTTATTTCTAACTTTCATGCTCAATCTTTCCAACTTCCATGGTTAAATCTTTCCACTCATTCTTCTAAATCCCAGCTATTACTGTTGCTTGCTGTACTTCAGTCTGGTATTTGGGGCCATGGTGCCTCCTTTGGTTAAAGTTTGGGTTATACTCTTTTCAAAGAATACTCAGTAAATGGGAACGAACCTTTCTAAATGCCTGTCCTTCCATGACTCCTGTGACCTCAGTTCTTAACCTCTTCTCTCAGCCTCCCTCCACTCCTGATATAAATATTTTTCTACAGTTCTTACCATCTAAAATATTATTTCATATCACCATAACTTTGTGTTAGAAAATTTAAATGACTGTGGTAATTCTGTCAAGAACTGAAATTTACCTAGAGTTCTGCCATTTACACAACAAAGACTGTTGAGAGATTACTCTGTAACAGATTGTGCCTTTGGTGGGGGTATATCCGGGTGACCCAAACACCCCATTAGGGAGCTTCTAATCAAACTAGCTTGCTGGCTCTTTCTTACCTAGGTAGAGGTTTCCTCAAAATTTAAGAAACCCATAATTGAAGTGAATCATATGAACGTTTAAAATTAACTTATTTGTGCCTGAACAGGCAGTGGCACAGTGGATAGAGCATCGGACTGGGACACAGAGGACCCAGGTTCGAGACCCCGAGGTCGCCAACCTGAGTGTGGGCTCATCTGGTTTGATCAAGTCTCACCAGCTGGAGCCCAAGTTCACAGGCTCCAGCAAGGGGTCACTCGGTCTGTTGTAGCCCCCCGGTCAAGGCACATATGAGAAATCAACCAATGAACAACTAAGGAACCTCAACAAAGAACTGATGTTTCTCATCTCTCTCCCTTCCTGTCTGTCTGTCCCTATCTGTCCCTCTCTCTGACTCTCCCTTTCTCTGCCACCAATAATAATAATAATAATAATTTATTTATATTTTCAACTTATGTATTAAAATTGTATTGATTGGGTTAGTCTTTAAAGTTTCATATTTTAGAAGAAGCCAGCGCAGAATGCTGGAGATGAAATAGTAAATATTTCACTACCAGATATTTTTAAGTTTTATAATGGATATAACTAGTACATGGAAAGCCTTTTCTTTTCAGTATGGCATCCCCTTTTCTAAGTTTTTTTTTAATTTTTAAATTTTATTTAGAAAATTAACTAAACAGGGTGACATTGATCAATAAGAGTACGTAGGTTTTAGGTAAATATTTCTATAGTATTTGAACTGTTCATTATGTTTATACCCATCACCCAAAGTCAAATCATTTTCTGTCACCTTAAATTCATAATTTTTAAAATTGGTTTTGAATGGTAAGCACTCTATATACTGTCAGAATCTGTCAGTATGAATGAAATAATGGGAATGGAAAAAATAGAAGCCCAAAAGACTAAAACACGTCCATTCTGAGTTTAGTAAGTACTAGATGTTTTAAATGCCCTAGTCAGATTTCACTGTTTGGTCACGTTCTAGTTCACTGGAACTTTGCAGATTACTTGAAGATAGAATAGTAAAAACGTACAGTGAAGAACTGAATTCTCCTGTAGAAAAGTTGCCATTTGTTCTGAGCACTCTGTAATTTAAATTAGACTGATCATTGGGTAGACGTACCTTAAGTTCATTTTCCTCCTAGTGTGCAGCATATTAGATGTGGTAGAGCTTCATTTTTTCCCTTTTACTTTTAAGTATTTTTTTTAGTGTACAGATTTTAAAACTTGAACAAAAGAAACAAAATGTCAGCTTCTGTGGTTATTAGCTTTACTGTTAGAAGACCAGGACTTTGTAAATAATACCAGCATCATTCTCTCATGGTCTCTCTGGCCCAGCACATGCTGGGAGTCATAGAAATCTCACAGAACCCATCAGCAGCAAGCCCGTCTGTTTCTGCTCAACAAGTTATAAATAACAGTCACTACTTGAGGTGCGCAGACCGTACAGTGTTGTGTTTCTTCAGATTAGCTTTGCTTCAATACTTAAGTATGCACAATGGAATGGAGAAATGGCTGAGGAAACTCCAGTGGTTATTATCATAATTCAAAAGAGATTTCTTATCAGCTATCTTAAGAGTAAAATTATTTTCTAAATTGCTGTGAAGGAGCCCACATGCCTGTGTTTTTGGCCCCTTTTTGTGGCATTCTTCTGGATTTGGATTTTACACAGTGAAAATGGTACCCTGTCTCAGCAGGAGGTGGTGATGAGGGTGGACAAATGCTGCCATCTTCTGGCCGCAGCCTGATTCAAAGGGAAAGGTGGGGGAAAAACCATCAAATGTGGTGACAAGCATCATTTGAAAACCAAATAACTTTTCCACTGTTTTCAACAGGAGTGTGATCAAGTTCATATAGATGATGTTTCCTCTGATGATAATGGGCAGGACTTGAGGTAAGCCATGCCTTTTCGTATGCTGTTTCCTACAGAAATTCAGCTCTGGAGTTTTGCACATGTAATTATTTCTTTTATCTCTTTTTAATATATTTTGGGTGTTGCAGTACCTACAGTTTTGCAACTGATGGCTTCCATGCAGCTGCAAGTAGTGCAAACCTTTGTTTGCCAACAGGTGTAAGAGGAGGGGTTGACTGGATGAGGAAGTTGGCTTTTCGTTACAGAAGAGTAAAAGAATTATACAACACCTACAAGAACAATGTCGGAGGTAGGTGTGGTTTTTTAAATTTAATAAAGGCATGCTAGATAGAGGTAGACTTCGGACTGTAGCTCCATATTTCATATTAGAGGCTATTCTACTCTGAAATAAATTTTCAACAGCTCATGTTGACCTACATTGAGCCAGAATTTTAAGTTTCTTGGAGTGGTTGGGGGGAAATTCTAACTGCAGCTCTGTCAAAGGCATTGGGAATTCATTGCCAGCTATTTGGTGAAGATTAACAGGAGGACCTTCTTCTGCTGGATGCTACCAGTGAGAGCCAGGCAGACGCACTAAGTGGGGCACTGGGAAGACCTGTTCAAAGACAGGAGCTCCAGCCATGGCAACAGAGTTGTTAACAATCATTATCTATCTGAGATCCTATCAGATATAAATATAAACAAGCACTTTTTTGTCATTTCAAAGACTTCAAAAAATCTATTTTATCCTTTTAAAAAATTGTATGTTGCCTGGCATGTCGTGGCACAATGGATAGAACGTCGACTTGGAATGCTGAGGTTGCCAGTTTGAAACCCTGGGTTTGCCCAGTCAAGGCACATAAAACAATCAGTGAACAACTAAACTGAAACAACTATGAGTTGATACTTCTCACTTCTCCCTTCTGTAAAATCAATAAGTACAATCTGTAAAAAAAAATTTTAATTACATGTCATCTGACAGTATATTTTTCCCATATATAGTGTGAACTGTAATTATCATGGTTTTTAAAAGTTTAAGTACTTTATATGTAACATCTAAATCATTTTATACATAAATTACAGGTGATATCAAAACCTATGACATCAAAACCAGATCCAGAAGTGCTTCCTGATAAAATAAACCTTGATGATCTCTATTATTAGGATCAGTTTTAGGTCAAGATCCTAAGGTTAGCCATGAGGTCACATAAGTGTTTTCTCCCAGGGTTATTAATTTGTTTCTCTTTTTTAAAAAAGATAAATGAATGAAAGAAGAATAAATAATGAACATAAACCAGAATTAAAATGGAATAATATAGCTAAAGACACATGTACATACTATATACATATGTATCTCCACATATATATCATAGAACACAATATAGTAAATAAGATGTTTTTCTATGGCATCTATATTACATACACCCATACTCATCACAAGGGTGGGGTGGGGTGTCCATTCACCTTGTAGCCCCAGTGCCTTGCTAGCATTGAGGTGCATAACAGATGCTCAGCAGATACTCAATAATGCAAGAGAAAAGAACAATGTAGAACCATGGGCAATAATGGTAGAACCAAGAGGGAGCTTACATATGGAAGACCTTTATTTCTAAATGAAAAATAGGCTTCTGCAGGCTACTGACTTGCTCAGGTTTCCTAATTCATTCTGCTGCTCTATACAAGATGCTTTCATAAAATCAAACAAATAGATATTCCATTTAAAATCAATTGTTGAGTAATATGTTTAACTTGAAAATAAATATCCTTTGGGAAAATCTGAATTTTTATCATTCAGGTATGTTTTTAATCCCTTTTTGAACAGTATAATTAAATTATTTCATAGTTACCAAGATTACTAATAAATAATCTTATATCTTAAAAAGTTTAAAGAATGACCCAAGAGTCCATTTTCTATAACCCATTAGCATCTTTTCATCGAGATAAGGACAAATGAAACTTACTGGAAACTATAAATTTTGATTTAAAAATATCATTCCCCTATGTATAAATTCCCAGTATTCTGAAATATTTTGAAATATTTAATATTTCAGAAATAAATAAGAAACTTTCTTTTGTAATGAATTTACATGGTCTTGTTTTACCATAAAGGAAGAGCTTAAACTAGAATATTAGCATGCATACTTCTTTTCTTATAACTTCAACATAGTTTTCAACCATTGTCTCTAACTGTGTCATATACTTCAGGATTTTCAACACAATTCTTAACTTCTTACAAAACCAAGTATTTGTAAGTGCTTTAATTCAAATATTAGAAAGAGACTACAAGTTACATAAAATAATGCCATTATTACTGTTTGAAAGTGGTATGATTGTGAATATTAAAAAGCTGAACTTTTCAAACACCCAAAATATTTGAGGTATTGTAACCCTTGTGTGAGGCTGGTAGACCTGGACTTCTCCTCCAGACCTGTTGCATCAGAGCCTTGGGTGTGACCCAGGAATGAGCGTGCTCAAGCTCCTCAGGTGATCAGCATCCACACCACCAAAGTTCATGTTCAGTGAGGGCAGAAGCCGTGACCCACTCTTTCACTGTTATTTCCACAATTTTTAGCCCGGTACATGACAACAAGAATTTGTTCAATAAATATTTGTAGAATGAATGAATGGATAATCAATTCTGAAATGAAGGCTTGATATTGTTATAAATCAGTCTCTCTCTCTCTCTCTCTCTCTCTCTCTCTCCATTTCTGTTATAGTCTGGAATTAAAAGTATCTATACTAGACAGAAGGGAGAGCAAGCTAAGTATTCTTGGAAAGTGTTCACGTCATGACTGTGCCTTGCTTTCTGGTGTTGCAGGACTCCTTGGCCCTGCCAAGAGAGACGCATGGCTGCAGTTAAGGGCAGAGATTGAAGGCCTCACTGACTCCTGGCTAACAAATGCACTTAAGTCTTTATCAATTATTAGTACTAGGTAAGTGGTATCATTGCAGTTTCTATATGCATTTTATTGCATGTATAATCCTAGTATCATAACATATATAAAAATGTTTTAATTTTTTGACTATTTTAGCATTTGAAGGGACTTAACAATTCACTGAAGGCCCATTAGCCCATCTCTCTACCCCTCTCTCCTCATAACCGCAACAATCCCACAGGAAGAGTGTATGACTTCTAGCTTAAAAAAAAGACATCACTGTTGGTGACCAAGTATAGAAAACGATGGCCCAAGTAAAACAATACTGTTTATAAAAAGAGTGGGTGTTTTTAAGTCTATGTCGTAATAGATAACGTGCATGAATTAAATGCATCAAAAAAAAAAAGGAAGAGAAAGCTCTTAGAAAAATTGTAACCTTTGTGTTGTTTGAACTAAAGAATGAAGTATTGATTAGTTTGTGTTGATAATAGAATGGAATAGACTTAGAATTGGTTGAACACAATGTACTGTAGATGCTAATGAATAAAATAGTATAAATCTGAAGTCAGGGCTTTGTAGGATGGAGATGAAACATTGTACCATTCTATTCCTTAGTTTTATTTTCAAGTTAGATGAGTAAATAAGGGCATGCTTAACAAAGTGTGGGTAACCCAAAATTCAGGGGGAAAAAGGGGTATTTGGACTGATTGTGTCAGAATATAGAAAAACCTTGGCAGAGTAAAAGGAGAGTCCAGTATTTAGAATACAGACACAAACTATTGTGTGTCAGATCTTGCACATGGCTTCTAGCCATGGTCTGTGACCAGCAACTGTATTGGTAACAGAAAGTCTAACTGAGGAGGGATGGGGACAATAGCTTCCTGGGTCAGGCTGGGGAAGCCAGGACAAAGGACTTTGCTCAGTTCTGGGCACCACCATATTTGAAGCATCTTATATCCAAATGGCTGGAGAGTTTAGGCTGTGGAAACCACATAAAAAGAACAGTTGGAGGGAGAAACCACGGAGTTTAGTCTGAAGAAAAGTCATGTGTGGAACAATAATACTGATTCAACTTTTTGAGATGTTAGGCTGAAAATAAATTACATTTCTCTATGCCTGTGAATGAGAGAATTAGGACTGTTGAGTAGGAACCCTAAGAAAAAAGGTTCTTGGTCCATTGAGGAAGAATTGTCTAACAATTAAAGATACTTTTATAATGGGACTTGCTGCCTTGTGATTTCTGTAACTGGTAACATGGATATCAAAGGTCAAAAAGCTGGAATATGAGGAATTCGAGCCCCTGAAATTGTATAAAATGTAGTGGACTGTGTATTTGCCTGGGGAGCAGTTCAACAGCTTTTATTATTTCTAAACACAAGGTCTCCTAGTTAGTTAAAATTCAAAGGTTATTATTCCATAGATTATATACCTGCTAAACCTAATATAATTATAGAGATTATTATTAAACACATGCCTTAAAGGAACTACATGGGTGTGTGATCTTTAAGAAATAAGGTATAACAAGGAAATGGGGGATAAAATAATTAATTATACAGTGAAGATTTAAGTGCTATGAAATTTGCTAAGTTTTTCACATATATTAATTACCCTATTGGTAATTTTCACAAAACATCAGGGATATCAGAAAGAGAGGTATCTGTACAAAACATTGATGAATTAGGTATCAGAACCTTTGGAAAAGTTTGTACTCTCTGACTCTGAGTCTTGTTTCATGAATATAATGAAAGGTTTTCATCAAATGTATAGGAAACACTCATATATAAGGTAGAATTATTTATTAATGTTGAGATATCAAAAACCATCTAAGTGACCAAGCTCAACTTTTAAAAATGATGGTGTAGCCACATTAGAGTAGTTTACACACATTATGTTTTGTTTGGAAAAGGGGAATAATAGACAATATGACAAATTAATAAGCTTATGCTATAAGCAAATGAAAAAAGTAGAATACAAAATTATATACATAGTATGATTGTAATGGAAAAAAATCTGTACATAAACAGAAACTCTGAAAATAAGTGTACAAAATAGGGAAAATAGCCACCATCTCTGCATAGTTAAATAATTGATGCTTTTTATTTTCTTATTTATATTTATCTTTATTTTACAACCATATAATATAATTTATAAATATATGCAATGTTTTTAATTTAAAAAATGTAATTCTGAATATTCCAGGGTAAATGGTGAAACTAGATTTTAGAACCATATCTCTCAACTTCAGAAGTCTTTGCTTTATTTTATTCCACCATGTTTTCATTCTGTAACATTCATTTATATATGACACTCAATAGCATCTAGTTTTGACAAAATATTATGTAGAACTTTAAATGTCACAATATAGTAATGTGTTTGTATATTATTCTTAATAATTTGCCATTGTGTGGTTAGTTTCTATCTGATAATAGGCAGATAACTTTCTAGGTCTTGATTTCCTTGTCAGTAAAATGAAGGATTGTATTGATGATATTTATTAAACTTCTACCTCTAGCTCTTTTTTTCTTTATCTTGTATAAATTGATGACCACATCATTTGCTTCCAGGAGTCAGAGCTCCTGTTATAAAATCAGATGACTATGGAGGTAATTTAGAAATGAATATTCTTTACAAAGAATTAATTACAAAGGCAATGTAATTGTTTTTGAATAAATTATATGTAGTTTTTCATATAAATGATATATCTAAAGAATATAAGTATAATAGTAAGTACACTGAGGGCTAAGCATGTATATACCCATGAAGAGTTAGCACTCGGCTTGCTCTTCTAAGTTGCCATGGAGGCCACATTGCTGAAAGATAATCTAGAGAATTCTAGAGAATGTTTTATAGCTGTCACAAATATTCATTAAAGGCACATGATACAGAATATCTAATAAAAAAAAAACATCTATAGCTATATGCCTTCTGTTTCTCAATTTCACCGGTGTAGTTTAGAGCCCATCAAAGCAGAATGGCTTAATTTCCCCATAGTCAAGAAGCACCACAGTCCATTCTTCCTGAATCTCTGCCTCACAGCACTTCCCACTCTCTTGGTGTTTCCTTTATCTCCCTGAGCCCAGTATTACCATGAAAGAAACAGCTGTAAAATTGCAGGATGGGAGTCTCTCACTCTCAAAAGGTAGGACCTTTGTTGAGGGCTAAGCTTTTGGCCATTAAATGCAATTTGCCCTTTGTTGTTGCTGAAGAAGAGATCCAGGAGTTCAACCCCTTCTGTACAAAGCAAAGATCCTCTCCATCTTTCTTTCTTCATCATCCATTATTTGTCAGCACCTTGATTGGGACTCTCTGTGCTATTTCTTCTACAGAATCTAAAAACTGCTTTTACCCATTCTATAAAATTCTTTCTGCCCATGTCCTCTATTTTCCCATAATCTGAAAACACCAGGACAGAGTTCTGTCACCCTAACATTTTCCTGCTCTGGATGCTTTTAAAAAATTAGAGTTAGGTCATTCTCCCTCTGATAACCTTCTCATCATTGATAAAGGCTGAGGTAGGTATTCCCTGAGGTTTCACAGGGACCTGACGAGATATTTATTACAGAACACATTTAATATTACAGGTGTCTGTTTGCTTGTCTTTCTCTGTGCCTGTCTTGTAATCCAGAGGGGGAGAAAAACACCATACATACATTTGCCCATTTTTCTTCTGTTTCCCCATTTTAGCATGTATTCCTAGCACCTTTCATGGTGCCTGACACATAGTAGATATTCCATAAATAACTGTTGAATGATAAAAGGTTAGGTTATCAAGCACTCTATTAGGGAATTGAGAGACCACAATAATAGTTTCAAATCTGTACAAATAGCCCTGGCTGGGTGGCTCAGTTGGTTCAAGCATCTTTCCAATATGCCAAAGTTGTATATTTGATCTCCAGTCGAGGCACATACAAAAATCAACCAATAGAACAACAAATCGATGTTTATCTCTTTCTCTCTCTCTAAAATCAATCAACCAACCAATCAATCTTTAATATCTGTACTAATAGAAACTATTTAGTATTAGAAAACAAATATGCATGTTTCCTCCCTATCTTAGGAGTAACTGCGTAAATGTCTTGGTAACGACAACCCAACTGATCCCAGCACTTGCGAAGGTTCTACTCTATAGTTTAGGAGGTGCTTTCCCCATTGAGAATATTTACAGTGCAACTAAAATAGGTAAGAAAATTAATTCTAAATCTGTATGAAATGTGTTCACTTCTGTGTTTGGAGGATTTTCCTAATGTGTGTCTGCATGATTCCCTCTTTAACAGTCTGGCTGTTAGAATATCAGGCAAATTTGGACAGCACACAAATAAAGTGCCCTCTTACTTATTATATATATGCAAATTTTGTGAAAACTGTTGTCTGAACTCTGCAGCTGGATAGTTCTGATTCATCTATATATATTTCATAATGACGCATATGAACAACACAGTATATCTAGCCATGGTAGTTAATAATTATTTAGTGTGGTACATAGTATTTTATCCTTGCATATGGAATAATCTAAATCTAACATTAAAATACTATTTTGGCAGAGGAATGTCAGATATTAATTCCAGAAATACATAATTTGATGAATTAGAAAACATAATTGGAACATTCATAACACACAAATGGCTAGAAATCCACATTTCCAAACTGTTCAGTAGCAATCAAAGGACGACAGCCTTGCTCATTTGGTTAATATCTACCAGTGAAGCCATCATTGACTTGAAGTGCCTTTCACAGACTAAGACTTCAGGTAAACTTTCAAAACCAAAACTTCATCAAATCCTGCCATCCTGAAAGAGTTAAAAGAAAAGAGCTCATTTATTCCCTGTCTTTCAAGGAAATGCCTGGGGAAATAGATGGGTTGTGTAACGTGCCCTGAAGGTCAGCAGACTCACACTCTGGCACCTTGACAAGAGAAGTTCAAAATCCTAAAATCCCCTCCCAAAAATAACCCACCCTGGGCCTTGCAGAGTTTTTATACTGACACAGGCAAAAGGAGCCCCTAGCTGCAGCTGTTTGGGGAGGAGAGTGAAAGAGAGCCAAGCTTTGGTAAATTCTACAGTGTCATAAGCAGAACAGTTCAGATCCCTGGTAGCAACCTTATTCATTTTTACATAAATGTATGTACTTATGCTAGCAGGATTAATATATAGAACTTGCCTTTATGACAAATCAAATAATTTTATACAAGCATAGACATTTCTTCTAGTAATGACAGTATTTTTTCTTGATAGTCAAATTATAGCTAATGATTAATCTGGAAAAAAAAAGCTCTTTTTATGTTTTCTTTTAAACTGGTATTTTTTTTTTTGAATTATCAAATTAAGAAAAAGTGTAAAAGTAACCATGACTACATGAACATTCTGGGAATGAAATTCAGAGAATAATGCCAAAGCTATAAAAATGAAGAGCATGTAGAAATTTCATGGTGTATTCCCATAGTGCCATCGGAGGATACTAGTGTCACCAGTGCCATGGCCCAAACTTAATCTGAGCAGACTAGCTCCCAACCACCCGAAGGAAAAAGTCTTATGTCGAAGTAAATTCACATCTTAGTATTCCCTCTTTTTTTATAGGTGAGCCTTCAATAGTTCATAATAATATTTTCAGCTGACTTGTCTATACTCTATAAAATAAACTAGATAAAAGTAATATATAGGATGAAAAGATAAATGTCAAAACTTACAGTTGTTTGTGAGGTTGTTCCGATACCTTTTTGAAGTGAAAGGTATTAATATTTTCTCTGGGTCAAATGCTTAACCCTGCAGATTGTTTTGAAGCATGCAACACATTTGTGCAGTAACCAGCCCCAAGTAAAAACTAAACATAATTCAAGCATATTTGTTGATTTCATTAACCCAGAGGTTGCAAGCTAGTTTCAGTGATTGATGTTGAAGAGAAATTAACTGAACACTTTATATGAATCTTTAGGTTAATGAATGCAATGGCTGGAAGAATAAGCAGTGCATTGTTTTTCAGGCAAGGAAAGCTGTTTTGAGCGTATAGTGTCCAGATTTGGCACTAACATAACTTATGTTGTGATTGGAGATGGCCGAGATGAGGAGCATGCCGCTAACCAGGTAACTTCACTCTGAACTTTATCTCATTTATCTTCCAGGAAAAGAAAGTTGCTTTGAACGAATAATGCAAAGGTTTGGCAGAAAAGTAGTATATGTTGTAATTGGGGATGGTGTAGAAGAAGAACAGGCAGCAAAAAAGGTAACCTGTCTCAAACAATGTTGGTGTGATACTTCTAATGCAAGCTTTTTTGTTTGCATTCCTGTAGTTTGGCCCAGTGGCAGCTTGATAAATGATTTAAATTCATAGATGCAAAGCAGTAAGAGCATGAGAAGGTCAATACTTACATTCAAATAAACCATTTGGAGTTTAGCATTTTTTTTTTTTGCCTGAAATTTGATAGAATTTTTAGTTATAATTATTTGTGTGTGTGCACGCATGTGTGTTTAATACACACTGAGATAATGGTCTGTAAGATGGGAGAAAGAACCATTTTTAGGCACATGACATTTTTCACAGTATAAAAAAGTCTAATGGGCTTTATAGAAAATCATGAAGCTCGGCCCTACCCTTCTCCTCACCCATCCTCTATGCCACATGGTCCCTGTGAGCGCCTAATAGAAAGTGTGCTCCCTGCTGACAAATCCTGAGAGTAGATTTAGTAGCTGAAAGAGAAACTGTCGTGAGAAAATTTAATAAGCGCTATTGGAATGGGATGTACTATTCAGATCCTTTTGTGCCAGCTTGTTGTAGAGATTTAGAGGCAACGTGCCTCACATCTTCTAGAAAAGTGTTGTCTATTTTGGTGAGCCGTTGGTACGTGATTGAAGCCAAGCAGCTGGCTTTGAACATACTCAGAAGATCTCATAGGCCCTAGGTATTTAAAATAAGCCTTTTCATCTGGCCCATATTTCTACAGAAGAAATCAAGGCAGTTAAAAACCATTAAATGGTTGGTCCAAGATCAAAAGAGGAATGATATCAGGATTGGCCCGGACACCAGACTATCAGTCAACACAACAGAGATTTACTGCTTCCTTCTCTGAATAACAGCAAAACTCTCAAAGCCAAGATAAAAGTGATATAACTTATAAAACAAAGCAAAATTACGAATTAATATTTTGAAACAATGACATATCAGCTTATATTGTTTCACATAGAAAGAATGCTGTCTTTTTATATCCTGAGATTTCAAATCCTCATCTGATAAAACCTTCTCTAATTTGTGCATGTGCTAAAGTGTTTCCCTACTGACCCCCAAAAAAATCAACATAAACAGTTTCCTAGAAAAGTTTAGAGCTTCCATAACAAGAGAAAGGAAACGACTTATCTATGGAGTCAATTCAAATCCAGCAAAATGAAGGAAGAGAAAGAGGTCCCACTTTAGAAGGTCTGGTGACGTGTTGGAAGCCTTTAACATTAAGAAATCCTATGCAGGCTCAGCTTCCCACAGAGCCCCTCGGTCTCAGCAGTCAGTGACCCTAGACTGCATGCTGCTCCTACAGACATCCTGTAGCATGAGGTCAGAGATGCAACCTCAACAAATACAATTTTCATTTCTGACTGCTATTTGAAATCCTTCCAGTTGCACACAATGGAAATAGCTTCTGTAGTTTGTCAATGTCCTGAGTCCATATTGTTAAGATTTTCATACTGACACCATAACACAAAACAAACAGCTCTCAATGCCGCCACTATAGTAAACATTTCACATATATTTGGGGCAGGGATAATAAAACTCACTTTTCCAAACCAGAAACAGTATATGCCTTTGAAAATTAAAACTTCTACCCCAGTTATTCATGGCATGAAAACTGGATTTGGTAGACCAGTTGTTGTAACTTTTGTTTCACACCCAAAACCAGGAGAAAAGGGCATGACTCCAAGAGGATGAGAACCTTGGTTAGAATGCTATTTCCAAATGGTTGTTTATGTAGGTACAGTTTGGTGGTGGTGAAGGCTTATAATTCTATTCTGAAGCACAGGTGGTTGGTTTCTCTAGTATCCATTAATGCATGCTTTCCTTTGAATGTAGCTGTAATCGCATGTGCAGAAATATTAAGTACTATTTTGTTATTACAAATAGATCTGAGCTGAATGAAAGAAAATGTACTTCTGTGTTTAATTTCATCTAAAACTATAGGGGGTTTTTTGTAAATCGAAGAAGGAATTTCAAAGTTTAGAAATAGTAGAATATAACTATACTTCCCTATTGAAATATATAATACAAACCATAGTTGTAATTTTACATTTTCTAGAAACCATATTTTTTAAAAAGTAAAAATGAACAAAATTAATTTTAGTAATATATTTAACCCAATATATCTGCAATACCATTGTCTCGACACCTAAAAGAAATATAAAAATTATTTTAAAAATGTTTAAATTTGTTTTTATTTACATTCTAAGTCTTTGAAATTTAGTATGTATTTTGAACTGGACAATTTCAGCTGTTCAATAGCCACATGAGACTAGAAGCTCTCATATTAGATAAAAGATTATATAACAATAGTGATTATTATTTTAATGATTAATTTTTATAATAAAATGTACTCCCCACTTTTTATACAAATGTACTTCCATTATACACATGACTATATAACATATATATTCTCTAAGAAGTCATCAGCCGACCAAAACTTACAAATAATGCTTTGGTTTTGTTAATTTCTTGAGTTCTTGAGTCTTTTTTACTCATCTCCCTCCACAATGGAGTTGTTCTATACATGATTTTTTCTGATCACATCTCTCTATGAAATATTAATACCATACATGTATCAGATACTGGTATATTTTTGTAGGGCCATGAATCACTGTAATGTCTACAAATTGTTGCCCCACAAGAACCCACTTTTGTTTCCTTGAGTATATGCCCCCCCAGTGAGAATAGTTGCTATAATGCTTTCCTTCAGTCCCACATCAGTGCACTAAATTGATCAACTCTACGGGCTCAAGCTGGTTACCCCAGCAAAGTAAGAAAGCTGATCTTCCTCACCTTATATAGTCCAGCTTCAAATTATTTTTTACATAGAAATGAATTTACTCTTTTCCTCTCAGAAGGACAGAAATCCTTGAGCTGAGGCAGTTAATAATGTTTAAATTTTTAATGTTTAGCTGAGAGATGGAATTTTAGGAGTGATGTAGTGGTTAGAACTTGCTCTCCATTGACCACACAGGATTTTGATACTCAGTTGCTTCCCCAGATACTGCTGTCAGTAATGATAACTTCCCAGAATAAATATTAAACCACCTAAGAAATCTCAATATTTGCTTTTCCTGTCATTAAATCCAGTTCAGATCTATTTCTCAATTATTTTGACAATGACATAGTGATGCTACCAAGCCTTCAAATATGATCATCCCTCTCTTAAACTTTCTCCCTTGAACTTGGGTGGACTACACATCCTTGTGTGTACAGCTGCTTCATTGAGACAATAGTTATGATCTCTCTCCATTCCTTCCCCTTCTCTCTCCCATCCCTCCCTCTCTTCACCACACAGCACAACATGCCCTTTTGGAGGATATCAAGTCACTCAGACCTCTTGGCTCTACATCAAGCACTGGAATTAGAGTATTTGTAACTGTGTTCTCTAGCTGGAGATCCGTTTTTTATATATATATTTCAAGTACACTGAATTTTTATGTGTGATTCAATGCCTCTGGCTTTACACATATAAATTGTCTTAAAGGAGGAAATCATATTTGGAATGAAAATTCCAGAATGAAGAATTCAGATTGCAGAACGGGATTAAACTTTAGTGCTACAGAACTGTGGTCTTATATTTACAACACTTTAATGGTTTAACAACAACAACAAATCTGTGGAGGTTGCTGGTACACACCAAAAGAGTCCTAACTGGAATTAACAGTTTTAGCAAAGAACAACTCTTACCCTGGCAAAGCACCAACACATGCTTCGTCTGACAAGGTGGTGTTCAACAACATTCCTCAAAGTGGGAGATCTTCTCAGCCCTGAGGTTTGAATCTGACTTTTGCCTACCTAGCCCAGAAAATCTGAATTGGAATGCACTCAGACTGTATAAGGACAATCCTATCTAGACCTGTAATTTGTGTAAATTATTGATGAAAATAATTTACTGTGACTTTATTAGCAGCTGACTTTGAAAGTGGATGCAATTTTTCTTTCATTTGTCGGGGAAGGGCGTGGGAGGGGAAATGGGAACCTAACATTGTCTCTTTTTTTAAGTTTGGCAAACAGAATGTCCATACTGATGTGTTGTGCCTTAAAGACAAGACAGCATTTGTGTGTTACAATGTAACTTTGGTTAAAAATCTCTGTAGATAATTAAAAGCAAAAAACCTTTGTGATCATTTTAAATATGACCAAATTTACAGTTCAAGCTCTCGAAGCTGAATACTGCATCAGCAAGAAACTGAGTATTTGTTGCAATAAGAAAACAATAATAATAAAAGAAAGCTTGTGTGTTATTTGGGTTCTTAATAATTCCAATAATTTTATGAGGCAACTCTTTGTGCATCCAACCATAAGCCGAAGCTGTGGGAAAGACTGTGGGACCTTTACTTAGAAAGTGAGATGTATGTGGAAGTCCCGAGTACCCTTTCTACAGTTTTATTGGAGAAGACTATGAGCCATATTCATGACGACTTGCACTGCTCTGAGTTTGACTTTTTGATAAGTGTAAGTTGTGTAGAGGAAAATATTCTCATAAAGATTATAAACTAGTATCACCTAAACTTCCTTAGAATATACCATGAACATGGCTTAAAAATTCCATTGATTAAACATGGCTTAAAATAAAGCTCAGTGTATTTATTCCCAATGCCATTGCAAAAATGAAATGTCACTAGTAGTGAAAGGTGGATGCCCCAGCTGGCTTCCAAGGAAAAAAGTGAATCGATGAAAATGTTACCGAGAATATTATCATAAAATAATTTAGCAAGTGAGCCGGATCTTGGCAGCATTTTTGAAATGACAACGATGAAATTGTACCTGGTTCCCTGTCTTAGCACATCAACCCAGTTTCTCTCCATTACAGACCTGCGTACCTTATTTTCTACCTATACTGTTATTGCACAATGGGCTGCATTCATTGCGAGGAGAACCTGTCATCGTTGTGTTTGCATGTTGTTTTTTTTCTTGGTGTGTAGCCCATGTTAGGAACACGATACAGGTTCTCCTGTCATTTTGTGTGACACGATTTCCCTTGTGGAAATTTAAGACTTCAAGATCTAGAAGTGTTTTAATGATGTTTGCGCCTGCAGTTCTGTGTTTGAAATGTCATAATGTGGAACTGGAGTCCAGCTACCCGGCAGTGACCCTAAGCAGAGGTTGGTCGGAATTCTTCACCCTCTGAGGCTTCAGTGGTCCCTTAGGTCGGTGCTTTGCACACTGATCACACCACTCACTGTGGAAATGTGATTTTACTTTTCAGGCTATAAACCAATATTTCTTTACTGAATGCAAAGGCCATGTTTACACTGGGAAGAAAGAGATTGAGGTCTGGTTTTACATAAGATTGTGATTTTATCACACAAACCTGTCAACTTATTCTGTAGCTGTCGGCTACCTCTCCCCTAAGTACAGTAAGTACAGTCACAAAATAAGGTTGGAATGCTTTTAATAATAATAATAACGATAATAATAATAATTCTTTCATCTGTTAGCCTTTAGCATGAAAATAAGTTTTAAAAAATTAAAGAGCTGCATTGATTATCAATAATTATATGTTGTGCACTAAAACCTTAAATATTTATTACTGTGAATAAAACAAAATTATCTTTACTGGATGGCTAGTTTCTTTAAATGACAGAATGGTGGCATTACATCTAAATTTTTCATTCTTTTTTATATCGAACAAGCAAGGCTTCTTATGCTGCTAAACCTGCAGGTGCAGAGAGGAGCGCCCCTTCATAGCACAAAGAGAAGGGTGACTGATTGTATCAGCCTATGCTATTTCTCTCGCACATTTTCTTCTCTGATTATGTGTTCAGAAGAAGCTGACAGCATAGAACTTAACGCTAGGATGAAGGAGAAAGCTTGTCTGGCACAACAACGGAGCAGGCCAATGAGCCGACATCACAGCTTGTCATGCGACTTTGAGCATGCTCAAACTAGAGCCCTTCCCTCTCCACCTTAGTAACAGAAGATCTGCTTCCCCTCTGATCTGAAAACAAATTAACCAACAAACAAACAAACAAAAAAAGCCGCCCCTTTGGCAATATCTGCATTCTATTTACCTATAGAATATTGTGCCTTATTGTAAATCAGTTCGAAAAATATTTTGCAACTAAAAGGAGTTTTTGGCTACTTTATGTACAAATATGGTATAAGACTAGAAAGGTAACCATCTTGTGTTGCACCTAAAATATCAAGATAGGTGGGCTGGGTATAATATTGCAGCATACAGGATAAAGTTGATTAAGTCACTGTACCCCTACAAAAGTTTGTAAATCAGATTCAGAGGCAAAAAAAAAAAAATAGAATCATGCAGTTTGTGCACAAAAAGTAGATAATAACTCTATTTTTTTCCCTTAGTCTCTAGTGAGCTAAGATACAAAATAGTGTCAATAGCATGTTCCAGTATGAATTCTTTAAAGCACATGTGTGTATGACAAGCCTACATTCTCAGTGAATATGGCGTTTAGTATTTCTTTTAAAAACAAACCTAAGCATCATGAGCCAAAGTTGTATTTTGACTCCCTACTATGGTAGCATTATGGAGATCTCACAGTCAAAGTCAAGGGTTTCTGTTATGTATTAGTAAAGTATAGATTATGGGGGCCTACATAATTTAAAGAAATGTAAATTAATATTAAAAGCTTGTAAAAATATGTACATCTTTACTATTTCTCAATAAATACCTTTGGAAATGTTTTCATTTTCTTCACCCTCCCATGTTGTAGAGTTTTTGTTTTGTGTATTTAGTTCGATTCTAAATAATGTGAAATTAGTCTTCAGGTTTCTTGGTGTATTCTTGTTTTCCCTTTTTTTGTGTGTGCCTAAATTGCATAATTTGTAGTTAAGGCAAGCTAGGATGTAACTCAGTAAAATGTGACTAATTAATCCAAAAAGTGGACTGGTGTACTGAAAATATGTGAGCTGCATAGTTTTTACATAGAGCTGCAGGTATAATGCATTCAGGTATAATGCATAAAGTAATCATAGTTTATTAATGATAAAGTAATGCCTGTTAGAATACCTAAAACAAGTTCCCTTGAGATAGATATGAACGTAGTTTATAAATAGCTTCAAAGAGTGATAACAGATTGTTTTTCTGAAATAGATTATCCTGTGTGTAGTATTATTTGCAAATCTGTTGTGTATGCAAACCAAAGGCAAATTTCAGACCAGCGTCCTTCAGAACTTTTTAAATGTTAACCTCTGAATTGATAGGTCCTTCTCTCTAAAACTGCACATGCTCTCCAATCCTGCTATCATTTCCCTGCTTTACTGTTAAATAGTACTTAATCCTTAGATTTATAAGTATCCAACATGACACATTTTAGCTGACCTTTTGTATGAAATGACTTGCTCATTAGGATGTGTACTCCCTGAAGGCAGGGGTATTCGTTTTGTTCTGTTCACCTCTGTACAACTAATTTCTAGGAAAATGTCTGGCATATAGTAGGTACTCAGAAAATAGTTGTTGTGTGAATGCGTAAACCATAGAACACATGCCTAATCGTGGTCTGGAATTAAAGAAATTTAAAATGGTAGCACTAGATTTAAGAAATTAATAAAAGGGGAAGACATACAAGTAAGTTTTGATGGGACCAATGTAAACTTTTACAGGTCAGCTAAGGTGTTTTCCAGCATAATAATTAATATAAAAAGCAAGGATGGCTGTAAGCAAACATATATTTGGAAAAAAGTTATACATGAGCTGAGAATGATCGGCTAGGGGGAAAAATACATTTACAATGAATCAATAATCTCTGCCTCTGAACCTCTTACTTTTTTATTTAAAAATAAATAGTGTGCCTGACCAGGCGGTGGCGCAGTGGATAGAGTGTCGGACTGTGATGCGGAAGACCCAGGTTCGAGACCCCGAGCTTGCCACCTTGAGCGCAGGCCCATCTGGCTTGAGCAGGGGCTCGCCAGCATGGACCCAAGGTCGCTGGCTCCAGCGGGGGGTTGCTCGGTCTGCTGAAGGCCCGCGGTCAAGGCACATGTGAGAAAGCAATGAATGAACAACTAAGGTGTTGCAACAGCAACGAAAAACTAATAATTGATGCTTCTCACCTCTCTCCGTTCCTGTATGTCTGTCCCTATCTATCTCTCTCTCTGACTCTCTGTCCCTGTAAAAAATAAATAAATAAATAAGAAAAACAAAAACAATAAATAGTGTGCAAGATCAGAAGGCTTAGTTTATTTAAGTTGCTTAAAGCCACGAAATATCACAAAAATCAGATCTGATTGCACACTGTGGTTCGTTATTCTGAGTCCCAGAGACAAACAAACAAAAAGTAGTGGAGGTATATGATTTCCCTTAACCAGCAGAAGCTAACCCATCTGTGTATGATCTATATTTTTAAAAAATCAGTTATTGGATGCAGAGGTATAAAAGTACGTACATTCTCATTCACAGGTCACTACTCAAAACAGTCTCAAATCTGGCTGGGTCAAAGTCAATTCTGGATGTATTATGGTCAACAAAGATGTTCCCTTAGAGCATCTAGGGGGAAATGTTCCATGTTCTAACTTTTAGTGCCTTTTCCTCCTCCAGAGAAACTTCCAGGGCTGGGTCAGCACACAACTTGAAAAATGTCCAAACATAATATGCTGAGGAATCTCTGATCCAGCAGATAACTCTCTACAAACCAAATGATTATTTTCTCTCCCCAGGAAATAACTTTTTGACAGGGGCTTGTAGGGACACTCTCTTCACGGCTAAAGGGCACTGTTATTGTCCTTGGTAGTCATGAAGTTTTAGATTTGGTGCTTTGTGGCCGCTGTGAAGATGTCACTCTAGCTCTCTGGTGAACATTCAATGAAAATACTTGGAACTGGGTGGGGACATGAAGGAGCTTACCCAGTATATCAGTCTCCACAAAACCACAGCCAGATAGGGCTGACCCACAACTTACCACGCTGCTGACCCTGCACCTCAGGTGAATAGTTGCAGAGACACTTAACCCACCCTCAAAGGGAAGATTCCCAAGCTTGGACTCCAAAGACAAAGTGGAGAAGGCCAGGGAAAGGGAGACTGGATGCATCTGAACAAAAATGGAAAATAGGGTATGGATAAGAGAAGGGAGAGTGGTGTGGTCAGGGAACTGCAAATAATTCTTGTTCTGGGGCACAGAATAAAGAGAGGGACTAGCACAGAATGAGACTGGAAAGTAAACAAGGGCCAAGTCATGAGGATTTTCAATACAATTAATGAGTTTTGATTTTATCCTGGGATCAGTAGGTGTCAAATGAAAGGTTGGAAAGGTAAACAAAAGACTTATGTGTCTGGATTTGCACTTGATAACAGTATCTCCGGCCCCACAGTGGAGATTGAGGAGAATCAAGAGGCTGGCACAGGATCCTGGAAAGTTAGAAATAGATTCCTGATATTGGCGGCCATGAGTATGGAGAGAGGTGGACAGATTCAGAGAGAGGAAGACACTAATAAGTAGGATTTAGCATATGTTTCTCCTTCTCGTGTCCTCAGGCAAATCCAGCCTGACCTTTAGGTTTCTGGTTTGGAAAATTTGGTTCACAGAGATCAGAAACACTAAAGAAGAAAAAAAGATTCTAGTTATTTTTATTGCTATTAATGGTGCTGGTTATTGAATGGAGATACTGAGTCCAGTGACTAGAATGTTCACTGGCAGGTGGTGGTGGACCTCAGAGTCATCCAGTGGGAAGATGAATTTATTAATGACTTTCTCATTGTTTGTGAAGCACCTGGCCATGTCATAACTGAATTATTCTGAAAAGAGTAAAAATTGTAAATCATTTTATCAGATACTATAAATCATCTAAAAAGCGTTTAGCATTTGTGTCACCTGATGACAGTATGGGGAAAAGCCAGGAATGATGGCAATAATGTAGAGGTGTATGGGCAGTGAACTCCACGGAAGATTATTTGGGCTTACCACTTGAATTAACATCCTGCTTCCCCATCCCCTTCCCTACCCTGATTTCCAGTAAAGGTAATGTATCTGGATTTACATCCCCAAAGAAATTCAAATGCTCCTACGAACTTCTCATTGGCAACTGGTGTACAAGTCATCACCAGTTTATATATGCTTGGAAACAAACATGACATTTCTAATTTATTAAAATTATTACCAAAAAGAAGAAAGCTATTACAGAAAGAGCTCTACAATGAAATGGCAGGTGATTTATTCATTTGTTAATTTGTTCTTAAATTAATGTATTCCAAAAAATATGACCTTTATTAAAATATGGAATAAACTGATTCAGGAGAATGAGCAGTAATAATTTAAACAGGAATTCAGGTACATGAAAAGAAATTAAAATTAATTCCAAACACACACCTATAAAACTATCCTATTTGGCTCATCAATTATGTCTACATCAGTTATTAGAACAGTGGGAGTGGGTAGGAGAGACACTATGGCATAAGTCCCCAAACTACGGCCCATGGACCGCATACGGCCACCCGAGGCCATTTATCTGGCCCCCGCCGCACTTCCGCAAGGGGTACCTCTTTCACGGGTGGTCAGTGTATGGAGTACTGTATGTGGCGGCCCTCCAACGGTCTGAGGGACAGTGAACTGGCCCCCTGTGTAAAAAGTTTAAGGACCCCTGCACTAGAAAGAGCTCTAAAAAGAAAATATTATAATATCATGTTTTAAATTTTTATTTAGAGCAGCAATATTGAACACTTTTCATTTTAGGCACGCATGCACTACTACAATTCTGCAGCACACCAAAAAATGTATTTTTTCACCAAACTTACAAAAAAAAAGAGTTCTGATTTCTTCGCACTGGACAGCTATTGTGTTGGCTGTTGTCATTTTTAATGTGACACTCTAAGGGAAAAGAGGTCAGTGCCCCTGACTGAATAGTCAGGTGGTGTACATTTAATTTTTTTTTTTGCAGCACACTGGTTCAAAGTCACTGATTTAGAGTTTTACAAATGACAAGTGAATTTTCCAAATTGTGAGGACCCACCGCTTTCCTAAATAAAACCTGCCACCATAAACAATTACCACTTTGGCAATATATGTTGTTACCATATGTGGTTGAAGAATTGCTTTTAAAAAAGAGAAAAGGTAACATTTTCCTCTGTCCGTGCAGAGCAAAATTATTCATTCATGGACCCCCTTCCACATCTGTGAAACCTTTATTATTGTCATAATTTTACTCATCCGACCTACGCAGTGTCTGCTGAGCAGAAACAGATGGTACCTTTGAAGCAAGGTAAGGAATGAAAACATGCAGGAAGTGGTCAGCTTGGATTCATCAGTAGCTTTGGGGCCAGTTCTATAGGGAGCACTCTAGAAAGAGGAAGAGGAGGGAAACTAGCATTTGAAGACTCTTGTGATGAGCCAGGAGCTTACATCTGTTACCTCATTTAATTATCACGTCCCAGAGAGTTGACATTATTTGTCTTATTGTATAGTTTAAGTGACCTCCCAAAGTCACAGATTTGTGGGTGACACCAGTAGAGCTGGAACTCAGGTCAATTAGGTGGACTCTCTAGAATTCAGTTATGCTCATTGCATTGTACCTGAATGTACATTTACTACAATGGAATTTGCTCAGAACTTGTAGAGTTATGATCTGAGGAAGTGGAATCAAGAGCATGTGAGATTGCAGGTAATGGAGTTAACTGTTCACCCTTTTCTTGCCCCATTGGTATAAATGCTACCCGAATAACATCCTGTGTTGCCTATGTGACATATGGGCCTTATGCAGAAGAAATGTAACTTATACAGATAAATGGTGAGAGGGCCTTAGTTGAAGATTTAGCTTAGCAATCACAATTCTATCCAGTTATGTCCATGTGTGGAAGCCTAAGAGACAACTTTCAAGTGAAATCTATTGATTTGAAACAGATTTTCCAGGTGCCCCCTTTTCAAAACATATCTCTAGCTCTTGGCATACCTGACTTGTAGGCTCACTGGTCTTGAGGAGGACCCTGAACAGTCATATGACCATAGTGAGGGATTAGGAAGTTTCTTTAGCTACCTAGTACAGGTAAGACAAATCAGGGTAGAACACTGAGGAATCCTCATAATTTTAGGAGTAACTGGATGGCAAATATTTAGAAGGAAACCCCTAATGGGTAAGTGGAGAAAATCTTTTTTGAAACTGCTTGGCCAACATTTTATATTTTCTAAAATTCTATAGTGGATATAACTTTTTAAAAATTGTGGTAAAATACATAAAAATTTATTATCCTACCCATTCTTAAGTGTACAATCTGTTGTGTTTAATACATTCACATTTTTGAGTATCTATCACCATCATCCATTGACAGAACACTTTATAAAATGGGTGCTGTGCACCCATCAAATGGTACCTCCCCATTCTCCCTCTCGCCAGCCCCTGGCCACCACTATTTCATTTTATATCTCTATGGATTAGACTACCTCATATAAGTATAATCGTACAGTATTCCTTCTTTTGTGACTCATTTATTTCACTTAACATGATGTCCTCAAGGTTCATCTATGTCATAGTGTGGTGTCAGAATTTAATTCCTTTTTAATACAAATGATACTCCATTGTGCATTTTGTTTATTTATTCGACCATGGATGGACACTTGGATTGCTTCCATCTTTTTTGGCTATTAAAAACAATGGCACTCTGAACATGTCTGTACAAATATGTGAAGTCTCCACTTTCATTTCTTCTGGATATTTATCCAGAAGCAGATAATGTGGTGATTCTACTTCAAGTTTTTGAAGAATCAACACAGTTTTCCATAGTAGCCGCACCATTTTACATTGCACAAATGTTCCAGTTTCTTCATGTGCTCATCAGTTATTTAATGTTTTTTAGTGTAGCCATTGTAATGTGTGTGGTGTGTCTCATTGTGTTTCGATTTGTATTTGCTGAATAATTAGTGATGTTGAACACTTTTGCATATGCTCATTGGCCACCATTTATATGTCTTTTTGCAAAAAATGTCTAGTCACTCCTTTGCTCATTTTTTAAATTGGGTTGTTTGCTTTCTTGTTGAATTGTAAGAATTCTTTATACAGGGTGGAGCAAATGTCTGGATTTTATTAGTTTCATCAGCCAAAAGCTGAGGGTTTTTTCAATTTTTTTTCATAAATTCATTTGACTTTGATTTCTAAAATTTCTAGTCACAAGAGTATGCACTAATAATAACCAATGAGAAATGGTGATTTTTGAAGTGAACAACTCAAAGCATGCCCTCCAGTCAATGCTTGTGAGAATAAAGGAGGTCAGAGTTGGTCATTCATATGCAGGGTTGTCTGAGGACTCCTGATTCTCTTCCTAGGTCTTCTGCTCTTTCCAGCTACACAGTGTCCAAGAGATCTGGGGACAGCAAGAAAACGGAAGGGAAGAATTGTTTGTTTAAAACAGCAGGTTTATAATAGTTTCTCATATGATAGTTTAAAGCTGTTGATTTCAAATATAGTTGGCTTTCTAAATCCATGGGGCCTACATCTGAGGATTCAACAAATGACAGATTAGAAATAATCAGGAAAAAATGTTAAGTTGTTGCTGACATATCTTATGTAGTTAGGCTTGCTATGATGTGTTTGTGCTGAAATGTACACTTTTTTTCTTGTCATTCTTTCCTAAATAATACAGTGAAACAACTAATTGTATAGGTCTTTTTTACAATGTATTAGGTATTATAAGTAAGCTAGAGATGATTTAAAGTATATAGGAAGATGTGCAGAACATATGCAAATACTGTGCCACTTTATATAAGTGACTTGAGCATTTGCATATATGGGTATCCACGAGAGGCCCTGGAACTAATCCCCCATGGACATCAACGGACAACTGAACTAGCCCTCTAATTCCAGTGCTCTGGATAAACCTTGCCACCTCACTTTATGTCGCTCTACAAGTTGGTTGTATATCCTGAGAACACAGCTCTCCAGGACTGGCATCTCAGTGCTAGAGCCTTCGCTGCCCCTGCCCCACCTCCTGACCGCACCAGCACCACCTGGTCATCAGTGGAATGCAAGTTAGAACTTAGTCGATTAGATGTCAGATCCTGTGATCATTACTTAATTTTTTTCCTTTGGAAGATTATTGGCCTATGACCTTGATTTATTTCATTCTCACCTATAGGCATGCGAAATATTCAGCAAACAGGGCGCCCCTGAATCACATGAAATCCCCAACATTCGGTACGATTGAAAGGAAGTCTGCCTGATAGTTAGGAGCACGGAGGTTTTCTCTTTTCCCCATTTGTCAAAACACCCAGACTGGCACCCACAGTGAGGGCTTATTTTCTTTGCAATTAAGTGGACCAGAACTTTTTTTTTGTTTTTTTTAACAGCTCAATGATAAGCCCTAGAAGTAGGAAGTTGTTACAACTGACAGACCTGAGGGCTAAAAAATAACACATTATGCTAATGAAACTAAAAATCATGACCTGAGAGTAATGAGTACATTGCTAACACATTTGTGTCTTTTTACAGGGAAGTAACTGAAGCTTGAAGGTATTTATCTCTTTAATATTAACAACTCCAGAAACAAGTTGCCTTCATGAAATTCTCTTAACTAAGGACAAAATAGTACGCATAACGCAGTGTTCGTTAAGAACAAAGTGGTCTATCAAAGTTTCCTTATGAACAAAGTTTTAATCATGTTTATTAAATATAAAACATAAGATATTTGTCAGCTTTGACCATAAAGTGTTTTATCCTCAGGCTGCTTTTGTTTTCAGGAGAATAAGCAGTGTATTATTTTTTTAATAACCAATCCCATCTTTAGAAAACTTTCCGGTTGCTTTTGCTTCTTGGATTTCCTTTTTAATTAAAACAGACCAAAACAAAAGAAAACAACATAAAATTATCTGTAATAATGTAGGCAAGTAGAATTAAAGTACGTTTTCCATTAAAAACAATGACTAAATGAACATCTAAATTCATCAGCCTTCCACTGCCTAATAATGTGACATGTTTACAGTGTTGAAGGAAATCAGGTGTTTTCATGCTAAATGAAAATAAAATTTATGTACTGTTATTACCATATTCTTTCCCTCCTGTTTCTCACTCTATTCATCATTAAAGGCTGCTCAATTAGTACTGTGCAAACTGCATGTGGGGATGTTATGCAGTAATAACTCAGAATCAGCTATAAATAACCACCTACCAGAGCTTTGGGAAGACCCCAGGGCTTAAGAGGGAATGTTTGCTCCCCAACTGCTAAATTGAGAAAAAGGGAAATATTGGTCTTTTTTTTTCTATTTGAAACACTAGAAAACTACAGTTGAACATTAACACTCTAGTCTAATAAAGATCTTTATCCATCATCATGTGAGCTGAGATAGGCAATAGGTTAAAAACAGTGTAATTTTAGAGACTGAAGTTTCTTTTACCCAACTACGATGCATTAGAAAAGCTGATGAAGGAAAATTTACTTGTGTACCTTGTGTATTAGTTATCTGTAGCTGTGTAACAAATTACTCCAAAACTTAGCATCTTAAAACATCAACCATTTTCTCACATAGTATCTAAAGGGTCAGGAATCTAGAAGCAGTTTATCTGGGTGGTTCTGGTTCAGGGGCTCACAGGATCACAGCCAAGCTGTAAGCCAGGACTGTAGTCATCTGAAGGCTAGACCAGCTGAAACATCTTCTTTCAAGCTCACTTAAATGATCATTGACAGCAATCAATTCTTCTCTGGCTCTTAACTACACTTCAATCCTTTGCCACACGGACCTCATCATAAGACTAATCATGATATGGTAGTTGGTTTGCCTCACAGTGAGAGACCCAGGATGAAAGTTAGATTGAGCTAGCAAGACAGTGCCCCAAATGGAAACTACAGTATTTTTTTACCTAATCTCAAAAGTGGCATACCTCTTGCCAGGTCTTAACCTTCAGACAATAAGGAGAAGACTTCAAGGGTGTCAGTACATGGAAGTGAGAGTCACTTAGGGTTTATTTTAGAGGCTGGGCACCTTGCTCTTGGGTGAAACTGGCATTGATGTTTAAGAACAAATTAAAAAGTGAAATAAATCAGTCAATTTGGAAGGACGCAGTACAGAGTAAGACATGGCTCTAAATCCTAGAGTGATTCTTGATACCTTCTGATATTTGTTTAACCTCCCTGAGCCTTTGACTTTCCATCTCCAACCCTTAGCAACCCTTCTCGTATGGCTGTTGTGAGCGTTAAATAAAATATTTAAAGAGCTTTCCTTCTGTTTTGTTGTTAACCTCCAATCTCTAAAAGGAGTTAACAACAAAAACAAGGGTATTTTTTTATAAGGTAGAAAATGGAATCCAAAAATAGTATGCTACAGTATACTTTGGAGGGCATGGACTGTCTCAGGTGACTTGAGGGTGTTGATAATGTTCCAGAAAGAGTAATGCTTCTATTACTGAAAACTAAGGTAATGCTCCTACATCACTATACTGGCTAGGGTTTCCTGACAGCGCTGTTGAGTCACTTCCCAAGCATTTTATTAAACACCCCTTGCACCAGGCACTGGAAAGACTAGGGTTACAAAACCAAGCAAAACTCAGTTCCTGAAGTCAACTTGCTCCTACTCATGCCTGAGGATAGAGAGGTGGTGAGGAGATGGGCACAAGACAATTCTAACCTTAGTAGAAGTTTGAACAAGGAAGTGGGTGTGCTCAGAGGAAGGAGGGCCTGACTGCTTGGAAGAAAAGAGGAGGAGCCTTAACCAGCTCTTGGCATTCCAGCAGGGGAGTGCTGGCCTGAGGGGCAAGCAGCATGCTCAGCGTGGGCAGAAAAGTAGGGATGCTATTATCTACAAGTAAGTACCACTGCCTATTTTCAATTATTTAGACTGTGCGGGCAATGGAACATGGATGTCCTTTAGCTCTTTCAAGTCAAGCTGGTGTTTGATTTTAAATAAAAAAGGGAGGCCATGAGTCTATTACTTGGTTTCATATCAGCAGCCAATGTCTGCCTTGGACAGAGAGAAAGGTATTGTGACATTTATACATTTCTACTTTGTCCCCACCCCCATCCCTACTGGCAAAATATCCCAAGATTCCTTAGCGGCAGAAATTCTTCAACTTCTATAAAGTGTAATTCTGTTCACAAACACTTTATAAAATGCCAGTAATATATACACCATTATATTCTAATTTACTTCCTTTTTACTCAAGGTGTTCTCCTCTTTTCTGCCCCCAAAAAGAGCGTCTTTAAAGCCCAGAGTTGTAGTTTGCTCCTGCCTGAGAAAAGAAGGAATGATTTGACTTTGTGAGATTGTTAACTAGTCAAAGCAAACCAGAAGTCACCTGTTTTACATATCTGATCACAGGTTTACAAGATATTTTGAGGTTTAACCAAGCCTTATACCTACTTTAAATTACATGACTTATCTTGTGTCCCCTATTTCTCTTTATCATTAGAGTTCCTTTCTTTGGAGACATTCTTCTGTGTGATATGTACCAGGGAAGAAGCTGAGAGAGTAGCTAGAAATAACTAGCGACCATCATAAGGAACGTGCTTTAGTGGTTTCGTATTGGCCAAGACCCAATCACAAAGAGCTCTGTTTTCCAGCTTTGATTTTAGTAAAAATATTGAGACCAAATTTAAATAGTTCAATAAAGTTGATACAAAAATTATCTTTAGAAATTGTTTTGGACTGTCAGAAATAAATTTTTTTAGAAAGTCTAAAAAGGCCAGCCTGGGATAATAGGAAAGCACTGGATTAAGAATCAAGAGAACAATTTCCTGGCCTTAGTTTTAGGTTTTATTTTTAAAATGAGATGTAATTTGACATATTATATTAGTTTCAGGGGAGCAGTATAATGATTTGATACTCATATATCTCGTGAAATGTTCATCAAAATAAGTCTAGTTAACATCCATCATCACAGGTACAATTTTTTTTCTGTGATGAGAACTTTTAAAATCTACTCTACTATCTTAGCAACTTCCAAATATACAGTGTCATATTACTAACTGTAGTCACTGTGTCATACTTTACATCCCCATGACTTATTTATTTAATAACTGGAAGTTCATACTTTTGACCACCTTTACCCATTCCGTCCACCCTGCACCCGCCACCTTTGGCAACCACCAATCTGTTTATTGTATCTATGGGTTCGATTTTGTATTTGCATTTGTTTTGTTTTGTTTAAATTCCACGTTTCTGAGATCATACAATATTTTTCTTTCTCTGACATATTTCACTTGGCATAATACCCTCAAAGTCCATCAGAAAAATTATTTTCCTTTTCACTCTGTTTTTCGGAAACCTTTATAAAGTAAAATAAGGGAATAAAAAATTATTGTCTCCATTATTTCTTCCTGTTTGGGGATTCTAAGTATTTATAGTTGATTGGAACTTGGAAATTAGCATATATAATAAAAGAAATATATGACTTGTGTTTGCATTTGAGAAAAATTTTGCACCTGGCGTTAAAAACCTACTGATTCATTTATTCAACAATAATTATTGACCACCTATTCAGGCCTCTACAAGGCCATGGTCCAAACAGCATAGGAAGGAGACCTGGTCTCCTAGGGGAGTTTGAAGGAGGGGATAGTTAGAAGCACAGTCAACTACAATGCCTGAAAGAAGTGGGGCGGGGGGGAGTGTTGTAGTAATAGCTATAAGGTAGAGTATTTAGAATTGAATGCTATTTCCAATTTAATATTTTTTTATCTTTTTTTTCTTCTTTTCCAAGCGAGAGAAGGGGACATAGAGAGAGAGACTCCCACTTGTATCCCAACCAGGATCCACTCAGTGATCCTTGTCTGGGGCTGACACTCTACCAATCTGGGGCCATTCTTACAACCAAGCTATTTTTAGTGCCTGAGGTGGAGGTTGGTTCCAGGGAGCCATCTCAGAACCCAGGGCTGATTTGCTCAAACCAAATGAGCCATGGGTGTGGGAGGAGAAGAGAGAGAGAAAGGAGAGAAGTAGAGAAGCAGATGGTCACTTTTCCTGTGTGCCCTGATCAGGAATCAAGCCCAAGACATCCACAGGTCAGGCCAATGCTCTACCACTAAGCCAACCAGCCAAGGCCACCAATTTAATAATTTTTTGTAGTGGAATCCCTTTCAGCCATGTTAAAAGTAAACTAAAATAGCTTCCAAACTTTACATCACAATGTAAACAGTGAAGTGGATTCCAAAAAATTCAGGCCTTCTGTTAATCTGGAGCAGAGAAGGCCAATGTGCTTAGACATCTGTTCAGACATCCACTTAGTAAGCATTCTGTCAGTCTGTCGGGACCAGAACCCACAGCTGAAACGCATATAGCTCCAGACACCAGCTGTAAGGGAACCAAATGGTGCCTTAGCAAAAATTGCCTTAGAATTCAAAGTATCTAACAGTTTGACAGGCACAACTAATAATTTACAAAGGAAAACCCACAAGCACACTGACATACATAGCCCCTAAATTCAGTAAGGAACAGTTCCAAAATTCAATTGTCTCACTTCAGTACTGAACTTGAAGTCTTCCCTATAGAGCAAGACAGGGCATAACACCACAAAAAATAGGTAAAATATAAAGATATGTTAGGCACTGGCCAAATGGTGGTAGATTAATTGGTGAGATCACACACATTCAAAAACACTTGGCAATATTGAAAACCTTTGCATGTTTGATCGTCTGGTATTGTTATGAAAAGTTAAAAAATTAAGATGCTTTTTATTTTTATATTTTCAGAGTAGTAATGCAATGAAATGTACTACTTGGTCATTACTGAATTGGTCTCATATCTATTAAAAATAATTAAAGAAAAACCTGAAAGTTCTAGAGGTTTGCTAACCAGGAAAGAGCAGAAACTAGTTTCAAACCTATTTAATCAGTAAACTTCAGTTAAAGGGCTGTCATAACAAGCTAACACTAGAGCTGATTGATTGTATATACTTGCCTCATCAATTCATGAGGACTTGCTACAGTGAACACAACTCTGAAAACCAACCAATCAGTGGAAGCCTTACATTCTCAAAGCCAGCCATTGGTTGGCACAAACACTAGTGAACAGACTTCTAAAATCAAACCTTCCTCTGTCACCAACACAAAACCCTGCTTCCTAGACTGTGGCAACCTTCTCTTGCCTCTTAACCAACACTACCCAGAACAAGTTCTTCCCCAAGCTCTTTCCAAGATATTTCTTTGCTCAGTGAGACAAAGTTCCTCCTTACTTAGTCAATAAATTCAACTTTATATATTTGAGATCAACTGTGTTGGTCTCTTTCTTTTCCTACAGTAGATGCACATTATTTGAAATTAGAAGATGAATCTTTATTTTTTAATCACTTTCTGCAGACTTTATTTGTATATAATAAGCCATTATGTTAAAATATTTATTTAGGAAACATTCTTTATTAAGTATAGATTCAGACTCCTATGTAAAATCGGGATACTTTTTACAAGTTTATTTTTACTTACAAATTCTGAACTTAATTTTTCTAAAATTCAGCTGGGATTCCCTATGCCATAACCATCTACCTCGTCTGCCAAACTGCAAACCTTGGGCTTAGTATTGGCCCTCCCTTCCCTCTTTCTTCTCCAACCTTACCAATACTGTTTCTGAAATATTCTTTAAATCTCTGCACTCACTTCATTCCTTTGGCCCTATCCTTGGTTCAGGATTCCAACTCCTGGTTGCCAAGATGATTAACAGTATTAAACTGTTACCAGAAGTTGCTCTCACCCTTCTAATGCATGCCATGTGAGCCAGCCTATTGAAAATCTGTTTATAGACACCAGGATCTCTCAGAGACCAAGTAGAGACTCTTTAGTACAATATTGTGGCATCAGTGGTACTGAATTCACCCTCCTCTGCCCAGTTGGATGCTGGGTTTCACATGGACTTCATTTGGTCTTTCATGAATACCTTTACTCCGCTTTGCTCATGCTGATTAATTCCTCTTCCTAGAACTTCTTTTGGTCTTCTGAGCATGATTATGTCCCTATCTCAGGCTGGCAAAATCCTTCTCATGCTAAAACCACCTCCCTACACTTTGCAATCCATTCTGCTAGGAAAGCATAAACTTCCATGCTCATCGTGCAGTGCTTCCTCCCCTACTGGAAGCTGCTTAGGCAAAGGCAAAATCTTATTCCTCTTTGGGCTCTATTGGTTAAAAGAAAAGGTAATAAAGAGTAAGATTCCAGTAAATGCTACTTTATAAGGATTTCACTGGTGTGGGAACTAGTTTCTGCAGCAGACTTTAATGTATTCATAGGACTTGCAGAATTTCTCTACTGACAACTTTTCATCCTATGAATCCACCTGACCTTGAACTCTCAGCACTGCCTATATTAAGGCCCGTAAGTTTCTATGAGCAAATGCTAGTCTCTGGTGTCATGTTCCTCTCCCCTGGGCTCTCTCTGAGCTATTCTTATGAGAGAATGCCAAGGCATTCCAGAATGAATGTTTGCATGTGTTTCCGGAGGAATGTTTCTTGGACTTTCCTGTCTTCACTGGCATTTTAAAGGAATGACTTCTTAGATGGCAACAGAACTGCATGGTTGCATTGTGTTTGCCTTGGCAGTTGTTAGCGGTGCTTTGGCAGATGGATTCCACACATCCTGGTTTGAGAGGTGAGAGCTTAAAGAAACCTTAATTGAGCACTTACTGTGTGGCAGGTACTAGGTGAGAAGATGAGGATACAAGACAATTAAAACACACATTCACCCTTACAAAGTCTACACTCTGATAACAAATAAGCTGGTTATACAAGCAAATAATAAAGGCATTCAAAGAAGAGCTAGTGTGCAGCCCAAAGGAAGTACTCCTGAAGCACAGAGGAGGTCTGAGCGTGGAGGGCTCCCTGGGGGTGGCGTCTGAGCAGAAATGAGTATGCATATGAGATGCATCAGTACGAGTGCTGCCCTGAAAGCATAGCATAGAAGGGTCCTAGAGAGTCTAACAAGGCTCTGCAGCCAGGAAATCTTAGCATGGGCTTTCAAGTTCATAATTTTCATTTCTTTTAAAATTTTCTCTTTACAGCCCATAAAATGCATAGATTTTGTTTGTTTGTTTTGCTTTGCCATTTCCATTCTTATAGTGTATTATACTACTACACATTTTTGTTTGTTTTTTGGTCTTTTCAAACTAGGCTTATGTACTATTAGAATAAATGTGTTGACAAAAGCTAACGTCACTAACCATTTTGAGGCCACACTTCTAAGAACCTGCAGGTTCTTAGCCTCGATAATGGGTGGAGTCCTGACAACCAGCCAGAAAAATGGTAAGATTGAATAACTCACAGTGCGTTGTGTAAACATGCTGGTCATGTTCTGTCGCGGTGGCAACACTTAGAACCGATGCACGGACAGTGCCTCTGCGTCCGCTTGACTTTTACATGCTCAACTAACAGTATCAGAGCAGGGCACTCTAATCCCTCGTGCTGAGCTCAGGTCATTAAATACTCGCCCTGCATTTTATAGCTTCAACCCTGTGACAGGGGAGCTGACCCCAGCTCCGTGCCAGGCACCCAGCAAAACCGGGATTAATAAACCCTGCCCCAATGTAGCCAAGGGCTCTACAGCTGCTTCTTGCAATTAGACTTGTCATCATTCTCTCAAGAAGCCCCTGTTGAGTTTTAAATCCTAATTGGCAGGAGGCACCTGTTTCCCATGGGAAGGATGGGGAGGGGTCATTGAATTGAAGCAGGCACAAGGGAGGCTGAGAAGTTAGATGAATGCAAGTACATAACTTTGCCCCACCTCTGTTTGCTTCCATTTAGAGCTTCTGTTTTTTCTTGTTTATTTCTTTCTCTCCAAACAGAGCATGTCCAAAGTCAGCCTAGTCCTTAGAAGTATGAATTTGCCTCTGGAGTTTTTTCTTTTTGAGCAAGAACTTAGCAGTGATTCCTCCCTAAGCTGTCCTCCTTACCATTCAGGACCTCCCCACCCCCGCCCCGGCATGAGTACTTTTTCCTGGCTCCATTTCTTTTTTCTTTTCTTGCCAAGATCAAGGCCATCATTCATTCTGACATTTAGCATTTATTAACTATCTGTGAGCTGCTTAAACTCTGTAACCAACTTGTGTCTATAAAGAGTGTTCAGTATATTTTTAGTTCCTATCTGCAACCAGCTTGCATTCTACACAGAGGGAGGCATTAGAACTGCATGTAATAACACATGTGAAGTATTTTTTCAATAAACCAATCTGAGACCATGTCCATAAGTAAACAGAAGGAATCAGAAAGGCTTTCAGACAGTTTTCCTAGAGATTTGGGCATTTTGATTTTCTCAAAAACTTAATCACCTTAGAGATTTGTGTTTATTTCTAATGCTTGAAGTTTGTCTAAATGGTAACAAATAATGGCTGATAGAACTCACTGTGACCATTCCTCTAAATATCATGGGTTGTTTTCAAATTATTACTATTATTTATTAAGCTCTTATCATTAGGGTACATGTGTAGGGTGGTAAGAATAACGGATAGAGATGTGGAGAAGGTAACCTACCAGTGAAAGAAGGAATGGAATCGCGATTCTCATTTTTATACAGCAAGCATTTATTGAACACCTAGTACATGCCAGGATCTTTTCTAGCATCTGGACCTTTTTTGGATCACCCCGGGTTTTGTCTCCATCTGTAAGCACTGTCCTCTTAATAGAACTGTGCCGATCACCAATTAGTCCCCTTTTCAACCTTTCCATGTCCTTGTAGGCTTCAGTACAGTCAGGCAATCAGGGAAGACTTATTCTGGAGCCCAACTACATACCAGTGGCATATACCTTCACATTTAATAATAAATTCAAATTTTCCTGCCTTGTTTTACTCACTCTGTGCCTTGAATGCATTGACATTGTCACTGCCAAAAATGTAAAGGGAGTAAAAGAACTGATTATTGCCCTTGAGAGAATTGTATGTTGATAGACAATAGATGCAAAATAAGAACAACCACCTGCATTTGTGTAATTCTTTATGAACGTTTATTGAAGGCATTGGAGCTCACTACAACGCCATGATAACTCTTCAAGAAATTCCATTATTATTAGTAATCTGAAAGTCTCTTAAGCTCCTAGATAAACAGTTTGCAAAATTTAGTGTCCAAATAAGATTACCCAAGAATCTCTATAAAATGAAGATTCATGGGGTCCTAGACTCTAGTGATTCTGACTCAGTAGATCTGTGGGAGGGGCTGGGAATGAACCTTTAATAAGCAGTCCAGATAGATGATTTTGATGGAGAAGGTCTGCACCCCATACTTTAAGAAAGTAGGAGACCCTGTCCCACCCTGTAAAAGAGAGAGATTGCCAATGGAAAGATAAAATTACAAAAGAACAATTTCTGGCTCCTGGATTTTTCACTTAGGACCAAGTGGGTTTCAGTGGTGAATGTTGAAGTGCTTCTCAGGCTCCTGGGTTGCTCCTGGTGCTCCCGTACACGTTACTCCTTTCTAAAGTGGTTGACTGTATACTTGCCTTAAATGTGTTTTTTTATCAAGTACATATAAAAGCTACTCTAGGTCTTTGTCTGTTGATACTGCCTTTACCTCTGTGTTCCTTTTCGAAGGTAGGGAGGGCTCCGTACAGGTTCAGAACTCAGCTATTACCATAAAAGGAGGGAGATACTTGGACTGAAAGCTCCTTTGAGATGTTTGGAACAAAGTGTGCGGCTTTGCAGCCTCCGTGTGCTCATGATGTCAGCAGCAGTGAGCAGCACAAGAACTTCGTGGGGAATCAAATCGGTGATTCATTCAGGAAGAAATAGCTTGCACCTGTGAAAAGGCCGAAGGCGCCACTTGGCATTATTGGGGCGCTGCATCAGCTGGAAGACGGCCTCTGTCCCCAAACGAACTGACTGCCTGTAGATCTTGAGCTGAACTGGGCCTCTGTCACTGTGATGTTTTGCTTTTGGAGTGAAAGCAAACTTGTGACTCACAGGGGAGCAAAGGGGAGGTGTGCGCTTAGTTGCATTCGGTCTTGGCAGGAGGGCAGCCAGGCCGCTACAGACATGGGACGCAATCGAATAAACACATGTGTTCTTACAGTACGCCTCGTGGCCAGGCCACTTTATCTCCAGTAATCCCAATCCATGTACCAGAATCACAGCATTTGGCTGTGGATCAGAGCCTGCGAACTCCTGGCTTGGGGAATAACGGAACGTGATCTCAAGACAAGATAGGGTCCTAATCTGAAAAGGCACTGATGTATTTATTACTCCTCCTCCCAGCAGCTCAACATTAAATGTAACATGGCATCAGGAAAAATATATTTAACATGCCTTCAGAAGAGAAATCTAAACAGTGCCGTCCATACGTGGAAGCTTCCTCCGTAGCTTATGATGTCTGACAGGAACAAATTGATGTTAAAGATAAAAGAGCATCTGAAAACAAAACTTCAGTAATAGGCAGCAGTAACCCTGACTGTATTTGCTGTCACTGGCCAGAGTCATTTGTCTTTGAGAAGGCACTGCATGCTTTTATACACTCCAGTCAAAGGGTTATTTATCACGAAAAGCCCTTCAGGGTACAATAATAAAAGGAAAGAAAACCTTTTGTGTTTAAAGAGTGTGGTGAAGGAGACGAGGCCAGGGCTAGCTCGCAGTATGGTCTCCCTTGCTGCTCCTTTGAGCAAGCGCAGTGCGGTGGGCCAAAGTCTGTGATCTAGGAAGGGTCACGAGGGCAGGCTTCGAGAAGGCTCCAGGCAGACCGTGGCTAAATTTCTGTAGCCACTGATGATCAGAAGCAGCTGATGTTGGATTCAGTAGTGGGAAAAGGAATCATTTGCTTTGGAAAGCCTAACTCTTTCACTGTGAAATCATATAAATGTCATGAAATCTCTTAAGGCAGCGATAGTTCTTTTCCAGCGCCATCCCATTTGCTATGATTAAAACTCTGGCTTGTACCACAATGAGCCCTTTTCAAAATATAAACTATTCTTTAGTTTAATGTCCACACCAGGGACACACATATAAATGGAACAGGTCAAAGTCAAGGCTGAACAGAACAGAAGAAATGAAAGATAGGGTAGCCTGGAGGTGGGAAGGAGAATGAAAACTCTGTTGTTGTGATGTGAATATATTCAAGAGGTTTCAGTGCAGGAAATATAATTATTTCAAGGTAATGCAATTAAAAAACAAAAAAAGAAAATACCTCCATGGCCCTGACCGAGTGGGTCAATGGATGAAATGTTGGCCCTGCACACCAGAGGTTGCAGGTTCGACCCCAGGTCAGGTCACATACAAGAAGCAATCCATAAGTGCACAACTAAGTGGAACAACTGAGTGAAATGAATTGATACTTATCTCTTTCTCTCCTTTCTTCCCTCTCTCTTCCTCTCTCACTCTTTCGAGTCAATGGAAAATTTTTAAAACTAACATTAAAAACAAATAAATTAAAAATATCTCCAAGTTAAATATCCCAAAAGTTCATAAAAGAAAAAAAAAAAAGTATTTTATTTTTAGATTTTGGTTCTACATTTTCAGAGAAAAAAAACCTTTAGACTTCCTTTTTGGAAACAAAAATGGCAATGAAACGTATTTTTATTAAATGGCCAGCAACCTGTGATAAATTTTCAGTTTGGCAATTTGTTCAGTACAGGCTTATAGAAAAAAATCAGAAATAGTCAAACACTGCCACCTGCTGTCACTTTCCACATCTACTTTTAAAACAGGTCTTTATGTTTTGTTTTGTTTTGTTTTTTGGTCTTTGTCTGATAGGGGAAAGGATCTAGAGCAGTGATCCCTAACTTTCAGCTGGCTTCAGAAACACGTGGAGGGTTGTGAATACACAGATGACTGGGCCCCATCCAAGGGCTTCTGACTCAGGTCCAGGGGAGGAGCTGGATAATTTGCATTTTTCAAAAGTTCCCAGGTCCTGCTACTGCTACTGGTGCCAACATTGTTCTACTTTAAAATGTCAAAGATGTCTTTGGTTACTTCCCTAGGGGTTTTTGACAAAAGAACTCAGCGTCTATGGCACTATGAAGATTTACATTTTATTGCTTTTTCTAACTTATTCTATATCTCACGGAGTAAGAATAAGTTGGGTGTGAAAGCTAACCTTGAAAGCATGTGATCAAATGTAAGCAAAGAAGCATGCAGGTTGCTGCACTTGATGCTGAATGAGTATAACAGAGGGAGCATGTGATGAACTGGACTCTGGGAGACTGTTTATATAAAGAAATAGCTTGGCCTGAAATGTGAGGGACCTGCCCGTATGTAAGAAAACTGCTTTCAAACGGAATGGATAGTGCTAGTCTTTGAAGGTCTGGGCAGAGTCCCAATTCTTCTGCCTTTCTTTCATATGCCACATGTTAATTTGTCTTCAGGATTCCCTTACTTAGAAAAGCAGATGGCCAGAAGTGTGAAATTTTGGTGGTATTAAGTGCTATCATTTTTGTCATCGCTAATGTTTTCAGTAAAACCAGAGACTTCATTGATTAAATAACTCACTGAACAAGGTTGTGCTTTTGAACTTTGGAAAATTATGGAAAGAGAAGGAATGTGCTTCAACCACTTTTTTATGGTGGTAAAAAAGAAAAGTACCACATACCATGAAGTATACCATCTTAATCATTTTTACGTGTGTGGTTCAGCAATGTTAAGTATATGCACATTGTCTTACAACACATCTCTAGGACTTTTTCCTCTTTTAAATCTGAAATTCTAACCCATTAAACATTATTCCACCCCCACTTCACTCTAGCCCTGGGCTACTACCTTTCTTTCTGTTTTCTATTTCCATAGTTTTGACTATTTGAGATACTACATATGACTGACATCACACATTATTTGTCCATATGGGCCTGGACTTTTTCACTTGCATCATGTCCTTGAGATTCATCCATATTGTAGCATGTAGCAAAGTGTCCCTTTTGTAAGGCAGCATAATATTTCATTGTAGGTATAAACAACATTTTCTTCATCTGTTCACCTGAGGATTGATGGATTGTCTGCTTCTACCTCTTGGCTATTGTGAACAATGCTGCAGTGAACATGGATGTGCCCTTTTAAGGTTCTACTTTGAATTAAATATATATTATATATATTAAGTTATATATATTATATATAATAAATTAAATATATCAATATATGTATTAATTATTATATATTTATATATAATTAAATATATTATATACTTTATATATTATATATATATATATATATATAATATATAAAATCAGATGGCTGAATCATTGGGTAATTCTATTTTTAACTTTTTGCGGAACCTCCATACTGTTTTCCATCATGGCTGCACCATTTTGCATTCCCACTCACAATGAACAAAGATTCTGATTTCTCCACATCCCCACAAACCTTTCTTATTGCTAATAGCTTTTGTTGTTTTTGTTTGTTTGTTTGATAGTAGCTATGCTAATGGTCTGCCTTGATAACTCATTGTGGTTTGGTTTGCGTTCCTCAGATGATGTGATGAGAACCATCTTTTCATCTGCTTGTTGGCCATTTGTATCTTATCTTTAGAGAAATGTTTATTCAGGTGCTTTCCCATTTTTAAGGAAGGTTATATAGTCAAGTGCCATATAACAATGTTTTGCTAAATGATGGACTCTGTATACTAACATGGTCCCATAATATTATAATGAAGCTGACAATTTTCTGTCACCTAGTGACATCGTAGCCCTTGTAATGTCTAGTGCAACACATTACTGTTTTGCTCCTATTTCAGTCTATCAATGCTATCGGTTAGAAATGCCTAGAGGCAACTCACCTTGGCCCTGTCCCACAGACATCTCCCTTTCTCGACCAGTGTTACTCCTTATTTATGATTTTAACTCTCATTTCAGCAATAATCATTAGGAAACTTTGAAGAAAAAAAGAGTTTATTACTTACATGCCTTGGATTATACAATGCATGCCAGGGGCTACCCAGTGAGGTTGAGCTCAGGGCAGGTAGAGATAGGGAAAGGGGTTTAGGGTTTCATTTTTATTAGAGTTGAGTGTGGGACCTAAGTTTTCTTTATTGATGAATCTAAAATGTAAGAGTGGAAGTTCAAAGAGAAAAACACAAGTCGCCTAAATGTTCAGTTATTAAAATCAAGATCTCTGAAATCAAAGAAGGTTCAGTAGGGGGAGATGGCCTGGCTCTTTGTCTAATCTGTGGCTGGCAATGTATTTAATGCCTTCCATGAAGTGGATGCCTCTTTGCAAAGGATGCCCAGGCAATCAAGCTTAAGTTAGGCACTTGCTTTACAGGAAGAAAAGCCAACTGTTGAGGCTTACAGTTCATATGGGCTATCCCCCTCAACCAGCTGTGTAAGTGTGTTCTATAATGTTTCCTCAAGGAGAAATCCCCTAATGAAGCATTTTTCAGAATGTAGCCTTGTCTTGTCGTAAAGTAGCACATGACTGTATTTGATTTTTGTTTTTGAGTTATAGTTCTTTATATATTCTGGATATTAACCCTTAGCAGATACATGATTTATAAATGTTTTTCTGTAATTCCATAGGTTGGCTTTTCACTCTGTTGACTGTGGTCTTTGCTGCAAAAAGTTTTAAAGTTTTATATAATCCCATTTGTCTACCTTTACTTCTGTTGTTTGTGCTTTTGGTGCCATCATGTCCAAGCAATCATTGCCAGATCCAATGTCATAAAACTTTTCCTCTATGTTTTCTTTTAGGAGTTTTATTGTTTAGCTCTTTAATCCATAGCAATTAAATTTTGGTAGAAAGTGTAAAGAGAAGGGTTGAAGGGAACCAAAGTTTTGTTACCCTGAAGCTGCCTTTTAGGATATTGATCAGAAAGAAACACATAACCTTTCCACTTTTCCTGCCCAAGAGATTCAGACTGAAAAACCTACTCAGAAAGAAAATCTAAGGATATTCACTTTAGCCCAACTAGCCTAATTTGAATTAAGTATTATTACAAGAGGCCTTTCAGGCTGGGGCCTGTTAGCTAGACACCTGTGTCCCATTGTTCTAAGTTGTTTAGCAAGAATATTTTGCCAGACACATCCAACTCTTCCTCAACTACATATAAACTGCCCATTCTCACTTCTGAAATCTAATACTCTATTGCCCCACCCTTTCTCCTTTATCCAAAATTGTCTTATATACCCAATGTTGCCTCATTGTCTTTGCAATGTTCATGCTTATGTGAATTCCCCAGGCTCATGCATTAATATTTAATTTTCTCCTATTAATCTACCCCTGTTAATTTAATTATTAGCCCAACTAGAAGAACTTAGAAAAGGAATGGGAGGAAAGGGATTAATTTTTTTAGCCTCTAAAGGATCTAATTTCTCTATGTTATATGTGGATATCCAGTTTTTCCAGTCTCATTTGTGCAAAAGACTGTTCTTTTTCTATAGAATAGACTTGATGCTCTTGTTAGAAATCATTTCACCATAAACATAAAGGTTTATTTATGAGCCCTCTGTTTTATTCTGTATTCTACTCTATCCTATCTATTCTGTTCTGTTCTACTCTATTCTACTCTACTCTATTCTATTCTGTTCTATTCTACTCTATTCTATTCTTTTATTCTCTGTATGCCACTAACACAGTGTTTTAATTGTTATAAATTTTTAGAAATTAGGAAATATAAATCCTCCAACTTTTTTGTTGTTGTTTCTTTTCAAAATTGTTTTAGATATTTTGGGTCCCTTAAGATGTCATATAAGTTCTAGGATAAATTTTTCTACTTCTGCAGAAAATACTATTGGGATTTTGATAGAGGCTATTTTAAATTTGTAGATTGCTTTAGAAAGTATTGACATCTTAATAATATTAAGTCTTCCAATCCATTAATGTGGGGTTTCTACTCATTTGTGTCTTTTAAAATTGTTTTTAGCAATGTTTTATAGTTTTTGAAGCACAATTTTAAGTTAGGTTAGAATCCTATAACATTTCTTAATTTGTTTATTAGTTTTTAGGGTTTACTTCAAGTAAGATCATGTCACCTGCAAAAGAAATCATTTTAATTCTCCCTTTCCAATTTGAATACATTTTATTTCTTTTTCTTGCCTATTTGTTCTGGCTAGGACTTATAGTACAATGTTGAATAGAGACTGGGAATCCTTTTCTTGTTCCTGAACTTAGATAAAAAGCTTTTAGTCTTTTACCATTCATTTGATATTAGCTGTGGACTTTTTATATATGGTAGTCTATATTTTGTTGAAGCATATGCTATTCCTAATATGTTGAGAGTTTTTTATCAGGAAAGGATGTTAAGTTTTGTTAAATGCTTTTTCTGCTTCAGTAACATGAACATGTAGTTTTTGTACTTTATTCTGTCCATATGTATTACATTGACTGATTTTTGTTGTGTTAAAAATTCTTGCATCTAAGCCTTCAATCACTTTGTTTTAATTAAATGATTCTGCATTTTCTTTTCCCTTCCAAATGACCTGAAAAGATGAATGCTAACATTGGGGAAATCTGGATAAAAGATAATGTGGAAACTAGAATAGTTCTGTATTATTCTTAAAAATTGCATGTGAATCTACAACTATCTCAAAATAAAGTTGTTGATTTTTTAATGACCAGAAGTATGTAATATTAAATCAGAACACATTCAATGAGCTCCTATTATGTCTGGGGAATTGCCTTCCTCCTAATTCAAAAAAGTATAATTACTTTCTGATAATTTAATTAATTGTGCCAAAGAGAGAGTGCCTTGCATTGCATGTGTATGCAACTCCTGTTTTCCCCAGTTTTATTCTCTCTTATTTCCCCTTTCACTTTTCCAATATATGTAGATGATGTGGAGAATAATAAAACATGATCCTGATTAAAAATGTTACCAAGTGTTCATGTAAGTGATTTGTCAGGTTCTTTTTTAATTCAGTGAGAGAAGAGATAGCAGAGAGACAGACTTCTGCATGTGCCCCGACCAGGATCTACCTAGCAAGCACACTAGGGGGTTATGCTCTGCCATCTGGGCCATTGCTCTATTGCTCAGCAATGGAGATCTTCTTAGCATGTGAGGTGGAGGCCATGGAGCCATCCTCTGTACTTGGGGCCAACTTGCTCCAATCGAGCAATGATGCAGGAGGGGAAGAGAGAGGAGCAAGAGAGGAGGGTAGAGAAGTAGATGGGTACTTCTTCTGTGTGCCCTGACTGGGAATCATACCAAGAGCATCCACATGCTGGGCTGATGCTCTACCACTGAGCCAACTGGCCAGGGCTGTCATGTTCTTAATGGGTATTGTGGGAATTCCAACTACATTTCTGGACATTGAATGTTGCCTGCTCAACAAAACAACAATAAAAACATGATTCAATTCAATCTGGGAAATAGATCACAAATTGACTATCTTATGATTCAAGAACATTTTTTATTTTGTTAAATATAATAATGGCATTGTGGTTACATTACTTTAAAATAAAGATTATTGTTTATTTTGAAATATACACATACCTAGAAATGAAGTAATATAATGTGGAATTTGCTTTACAATGTTTCAGGAAAAAAAAAAACCCAAGAAAATAAAAAGGAATAGTCAAGCAAAGATAAAATATTGATAATTATCAAATTTAGGTGATGGTTATATAAGGGTTCGAGTGTACTATTCATCCTACTATTGTGAATATTTGTAATTTTTCATTGATATTTAAATTTTAAGTAAGTCATTATACTCAAGTCTTGGTAACTACTGAATAAGATAATTTTTAAAAATAGAGCAAATCATTTTTAAGAAAAATATGTGAGAAAAACATTTAATTATATATATCTTAAAAGGGTTATTTCCATTTTTAGAATGTCTATTTTCATATATCTATGATTCCTACAGTAATATCAAGGTGCAGGTCTCATGACCAACTAACCAGGTTATCAGGATTATATATGGCACTCCTATAGTCTGTGTATAGTCAATTTCCAGGCACAAAGTCAAGCATTTTACTTTTTTTAAGTGAGAGGAGCAGAGATACAGAGACAGATTCCCATCTGTGCCCTAACCGGGATCCACTCAGTGACCCCTGTCAGGGGCTGATGCTCTGCCCATCTGGGGCCATGCTCGCAACCTAGCTATTTTAGCACCTATGGTGGAGGCTCAATGGAACTATCCTCAGTGCTCAGGGATGACATGCTTGAATCAATTGAGCCATGTCTGCAGGAGGGGACGAGAGAGACAGAGAGAGAATGAAGAGGGAGAAGAAGCAGATGGTTGCTTCTCCTGTGTGCCCTGACCAGGAATCAAATCTGGGACATCCACACACCAGGTTGACATTCTACCTCTGAGCCAGCTGGCCAGGGCCAGCATTTCAAACTAGCAATGAAAGAAGCGGTCTTGGGTGGTTTCTCATGTACTCTCCAAAGAAGACTGGAGAGGATGAAAACCATCACTGTGGAAGAGCTGAACGGGAATGTTTTATTCCTCAGGTAAAATTTTCATCTCAGAAACCCAGGATTACAACTTTTTTTTCAGGAAAGAAACAAACTTAGAATTAAAGAAAACCACAAATAAGCAAATGCTTTATAGTTTTTGGAAGTAAAACACTGCCCATTTTAAAAACTGACATTGGATCTTTTCCAATAACCATATCATAGAGTCAGCAGGATCAACAGGTTTTCCGCGATCAGAGACCATCACTCAGACAAGACTTTAAAACATGCTTATACAGGCTCCTGAAGAAGAAAAAGAAAACAACCACAGGTTTCTTTCTTTAATATGAGCTTTACTAGATTACAGTTGTTACTTGTACTCAATTAGAAAGATGTCCTGAGGTTGACAAATTTCAGGGGCAATTAAGATTGTGTAAAAACAAAAATGAAAATATTCATTTCTTAAAAAGACGTCAAATGAGATCCATTGTTCACGATTTTGCTTACCTTATTAATCACCTAGGTAACTAACCATCAGAAATTGGTCATCATTTTAGTGTTGAACACTAACCCAAGATCTTAGTCTGATTTAAATTTTATGAGATGTCAAGAGGCCTCTTCTTAATTCCATTTTACATGCTAAAATAAACCATGTGAACATTTTATTACACTTATTTGGTTTGCATCTTTTATTTTTTATTTGCTCAAGATCCTGACAGCCCATATCAAACAGAAACTTAAAAACCCAATACATCGTCCTCCAAGTGTAAAAGGTTGACTAGGTCTCAGTTTATCTACTGATTAGAATGTCCCCCCATCATTCATTAATTTATTTCTTCAGCAAAACATTTGTCACCTTTTTTTTTCCAGCCAGGACATCCTGTGCTAAGAATACCAATATGAGTTAAGTACAGACTTTACTTTTAAAGAGCTCTAATACAAACGGAGAAACTGCAACCGCAAAGTGCTCCAGTGGAGATAAAAAAAAATATGGTTTCAGAGGACAGGGTGGGAATGCATTATGACCCACTTCATCTTAAATCTTTGAAATAATAATTTGAGGATGCCTGAATTATACAGGTACTGCTTGTCAAACTTCCAGCTACAAAGAGGAAGAGGATGTGTAGGTTAAAATCAAGCAAACTAATTTTCCAAAAACTTGACTTCACCATTCAACCCAAAGTTCTGATCTTCTGACCTTAAACCAGCTCTCACTGGGGGCATGATTTTTCTTTGTAACATGTCATTCTTTTTACTGTGGCATAAACTGGAAAGATTCCAAAGAAGAAGAAACATGAGGGATGTGGACCCTCAAATTCTTCTATACTTTCTCGGGCATTCCTCAGGCAGCTGCTCTTTCAGTACCTGACCTGCTTTGTTTTAGATCACAACCTCCTTTTGTTTTTCCCTATTTGAATTTTATAACCCAGCCCTTCCTTACAAGCCATAACCCACTCAGGGTTTTATTTCTGATAATTACCTCCAGGATCACAGATCCCAACCATGCCCTGATGCCAAGCCCAGACCTGGGAATACTGCTGGTCAAACTTCCGTGGCCTCCTATCTCTTGGAAAGAGGCAGGGAGATGCTTCTGTGGCAGCAGCACCCTCTTCTCTGTCCAGACCAACCTCTAGATGGAATGATAATACACACTGAGCTCACCTGTGGCCTTCTCACACCTTTTCCTTAGCATTTCTCCCTACCTTCCCATGTTCTCATTCCTACTGCAAGTGTCCAGTGTCATCATGCTCCCTATTGCCCACACAGTCTTTCTCCCAACCAACAGTGCCCGATGTTCCAGACTTCTCCAACCTCCTTATCCAGTTTTTGAAACCCATATAAATGAGTGCCTCATTCTCCCTGGATTCAATTTCTGCTGAGAAGGTTTGGCTAATCTGTGAGTATGAGGATAATTCTCAATCACATTTGAGACAACTTTTAGAATTACCAGAAATCTAGGGGAAGACTTTAAAGGTGGATGGAATTCCCAAAGAACAAAAGGCAGCTGATCCATTTACCTGCAAAATTGGCATTGTGAAAAACGAGTTTCTGGAGACAGTCAGTGAAACTCAGATAGTCAGAAAATCTAACGTATTGTCTTCTTTATTTTAGCAATTAACACAGTACTTGACACTTGGAACTAAATAAGCATTTGTTCACTGACTGATTGAAGTGACTGCTCTCAGAGGCCAAAGATACAGAGTCCAGTCTTTTAGAGGAAAAGAACTGGCTATAGGCCCATGATGGCTAACCTATGACACGCGTGTCAGCATTAATGCGCGTAGCCATTTTCGATGACACGCGGCCACATGTGGCCGCATACCAGAGAAGTATGGGGCCACATGCCAAGAAGGACGTTTCATCCTCGGCTCCTCCTGCACGGCTAGGTGCAGTAGCCAAGGATAAAACACTTGCTGTAGTGTAGATACTCTGTGCCGGAGGTCTGTAGGCCAAAACAACAGAACTCCAGCACAGAGCGTCTAGTTCTGGGACTTCCGGTTAGGCCGTTTTTCTCGAATTGACACACCACCCGAGTTAGGCTCGGTTTTTTGGTGAATTTTGACACACCAAGCTCAAAAGAATGCCCATCACTGCTATAGGCTAAGGAAAAACAAATCACATTAACTCAACAAAGTTCAAGGAGTAAGAGAAAAAGGAAGAAGTTCTTCAGTGATTCCTAAGAATACCTGATGAGGTGTTTCATTAGAAGTGCCTCAATTACTGTTAAAATTTATTTAGTTTAAGGGAAAAACTCCACAAACCTTTTACTTTCCCTTCAATACAACTCGTCGTTTTAAATGCAATACTACAAAGGAACACTAGAGGGCGCTCCATTTTAACTGTTTGGAATCCCTTTCAAATCCAATCTGATTTTACCAAATTTCAGTGGACTGGATGAAATCATCCAAGGATTACTTCACGATATTGAGTGAGAAGTAGTATGTCTTTTAAGAGAAAATGCAATGTAATTTATTATCCTTCAACATGAATATTTTCTTTTGCATAGAATTTGTCCAGACTGCATATATACCGAGGATTATTCCAGGTCCAAAAGGAGGCCAGTACAAATCTCAAGATCCTGAAGAATGTTTAAAGCTTTAGAAAACTGCACTTGGCTTTGTAATGTGACAACTCTCTTGCTGAAAATAGGCTTCTTTTCTCAACTACCTGCTAGATAAGAAAAATATTCTTACAAAGATCTAGGAGAAACAATAGGTTTTAGAAACATGTAAATTGTGAAATAAAACCAAGTACAACCTGACCGGGTGATGGCGCAGTGGATAAAACATCGGACTGAGATGCGGAGGACCCAGGTTTGAGACCCCGAGGTTGCCAGATTGAGCCGGGTTCATCTGGTTTGAGCAAAGCTCACCAGCTTGGACCCAAGGTCTCTGACTTGAGCAAGGGGTCACTCAGTCTGCTGAAGACCCGCGGTCAAGGCACATGTGAGAAAGCAATCAATGAACAACTAAGGTGTTGCAACGAAGAATTGGTGATTGATGCTTCTCATCTCTCCCTGTTCCTGTCTGTCTGTCCCTCTCTCTGACTCTTGCTCTGTCTAAAAAAAACAAAACAAAACAGAAAACCCAAGTATAGTACACATGTGCATATATGTGTGTGTGTGTGTGTGTATTCCTGTGTAAATTTGTACAAATTATGAGCTCTGGAAACAACAAAGACTATTCTCTAAAGCATACTAGTTACAGATATTATATCATCATTCCATGACTACTGATTTATAGAAGTTTCTCTGGAAAGTGGGCATAAGAGCTTTGGTGACTAAACGTTTAGTTTCCTTAGATGCATTAAAAACTATTATCCAATTAGTTAAAGTATAATTTTCTCCTAACATCTTAACAATGGTAAAGACTGACTAGAATAGCAAAGTATTATTTTCTTCTTCTCCCTCCAACACTGTAGGACTCTCATAACCTCCTCACAGAAGGGTATGGCCATGACATCCTTAAAACCTCTCTGAAGCTAAGACTACTATCTTTTTCTCCAGACCACAAAGCGTTATTTTCTGTGAAACTACATTTAATACTCAGAAATTATTGCCTGACCAGGCAGTGGTGCAGTGGATAGAGCATCAGCCTGGGATGCAGAAAGCCCAGGTTCAACCCCAAGGTCACCAGCTTGAGCATAGGCTCACCACCCTGAGCGTGGGGTCACTGGCTTAAGTGTGGTATCATAGACATGACTCCATGATTGCTGGCTTGAAGCCCAAGGTCACTGGCTTGACCAAGAGGTCACTGGCTTGGCTGGAGCCACCCTGCACATATAAGGAATCAGTCAATGAATAACTAAGGTGCCACAGTGAAGAACTGATGCTTCTTATCTCTCTCTTTTCCTGTCTGTCCCTGCTCTCTCTCACATAAATAAATAAATAAATAATAAATGAAAAACATTATTCTGTGACTTGTCATATATTGACAGTTAAGAAGATATGCAAAACACAATTGGTTTAATATACACATAAAGTGGAGGAATGTTAACTTGTAAATAAAGTCCTCTCAAACCCTCAAAAATTTAAGTAATTTTAAAATATTTAAAAATTTAGAAAAATAATTTATTGAATAAAAATTATCAGTGATTGCTAGTTGTAACTAGCAAAATTATTGGAGGTTCAGCTACATTAAATATATAGCAATCTGAGAGTTAAGGCAGCGTATTCATTATTTCTGTAGATGCCAAGGCACAAGATATTGTACCTGGCGAATCTTACACATTGATATATAGTATTTTAAGAGATTTATTAATCAAAATTGCTGCTTTGAAAATTAAATGCATTTTGGGTTTCTTGGTAAAGACCATATTTTAATGTATAAGAAGGTTAGAAATTTGATACTTCCCTAATCTCTACTCAAGTGTGCCTAATCCTTACTTATCCAATTTCTCTGAACCTCATTTTCTAAATCCTAACCAACAATTAGAAAGAGAGCAAATATAATTAAATAACAAACATAAAAATCTATTCAACTTTATTGCCAAAGAGATGCACTTGACAATATTATATAAAAAATAAAAATAATGTATTTTTGAATTAATTAAACACAGTTTTAGGGAGGATGTGATGAGACCAGTATGTTCACATTGCTAGTTTTAGTACATATTCATTCCCACAGGCAGTCATTTTGAAAAGCAATTTTAAAGCACAGTTCAAAAGGCAATATTCTATTTATTCAGAGAGTCAGAAAGTACTTACTGAGTACTCCAGTGCTCTGATTTATAGGCTGGCTGGTATAACAGTGCTCAGCCAAAAGCAATGCAGTGGCCCTGTCCCCATGTTGCTTGTGATCTGGCATTATTTTAAATTGAAAGGGAACAGTTTTATGCGTATGCATATTCTCTGATATTTTCAGAATATAATCCATATGCCCTACAATTAGACAGGCAATAATTAAATTTTAGCTTATTGATATCTTGTAAAACTATGTAACCATTAAGTTGAGAATTATGAATAAAGCAATTAGAAAAATGCTTCTGATATAATATTTGCTGAATAAAAAGATAGGAATTGATAACAGTCCATGCATATAAAAAAAGTATATGGATAAAGTCTGTCAGGGAACCCAGAATAAAAGAAGTACATGAATTCAATGTTTTATATTGTGGTCCTTGTTATTTTCCTCACAGTAGTTTTATATAATAATTTGAAAGTATTAATAATGAAAAATTAATTTTCATGACAGTGTAGAACAGGGGTAGTCAACCTTTTTATACCTACCACCCACTTTTGTATCTCTGTTAGTAGTAAATTTTCTAACTGCCCATCGGTTCCACAGTAATGGTGATTTATAAAGGAGGGAAGTAACTTTACTTTTAACAATTTATAAAGCAGAGTTATAGAAAGTTAAAGCATATAATAATAATTACTTACCAAGTACTTTATGTCGGATTTTCACTAAGTTTGGCAGAATAAATCTTTATAAAACAACTTACTATAGTTAAATCTATCTTTTTATTTATACTTTGGCTGCTCCGCTACCGCCCACCATGAATGCTGGAACGCCTACTAGTGGGCGGTAGGGATCAAGATGACTAATACTGGACTGTAGAACATGCCATGCCTGTCTCAAATGATTCCAAAAATCTTCTGAAACAAAGTTTCATGAAAATCATGTACTGTATATATTTTTTAAATGGAATCTGATTAATTTTGGGAAATCATTTCATCTATGAGACTATGTTTTTGCTAATTATGCTAATCTAAACAGACTTTATATCTCATATTTTTTTATACCTCCACTTAATTTTATTAATATTCTGGGGTCAAATTAGTGTGTAAATGCCAAGTTAATAGAGGTAAAAGTACTTTAAAACCTGTGAAATGCTTTGTAAATATAAAATTTTATTACTATATGAATGATTTCTTTTTTTTTTTAGTAGTCAATTTCTTTTATTAATTTTAATGGTGTGACATTAATAAATCAGGGTACATATGATCAAAGAAAACATCTCCAGGTTATCTTGTCATTTGATTATGTTGCATACCCATCACCCACAGTCAAATTGTCCTCTGTCACCTTTTATCTGGTTTTATTTGTGCCTCTCCCCTCCCCCCTCTCCCACCCTCTCCTCCCTCACCCCACCCCGTAACCACCACTCTCTTCTCCATGTCTCACAGTCTCATTTTCATGTCCCACCTACGTATGAAATCATGCAGTTCTCAGTTTTTTTCTGTTTTACTTATTTCACTCCGTATAATGTTATCAAGGTCCATTCATTTTGTTGTAAATGATCCGATGTCATCAATTCTTATGGCTGAGTAGTATTCCATAGTATATATGTACCAAAGCTTTTTAATCCATTTGTCCTCTGACGAACACTTGGGCTGTTTCCAGATCTTCGCTATTGTGAACAATGCTGCCACGAACATGGGGGCGCATTTCTTCTTTTCAAACAGTGCTATGGTATTCTTAGGGTATATTCCTAAAAGTGGGATAGTTGGGTCAAAAGGCAGTTCGATTTTTATTTTTTAGGAATCTCCAAACTGTTTTCCACAGTGGCTGCACCAGTCTGCATTCCCACCAGCAGTGCAGAAGGGTTCCCTTTTCTCCACACCCTCGCCAGCACTTGTTCTGTGTTGTTTTGCTGATGAGTGCCATTCTGACTGGTGTGAGGTGATATCTCATTGTGGTTTTAATTTGCATTTCCCTAATGATTAGTGATGTTGAGCATGTTTTCATATGCCCGTTGCCATCTGTATGTCCTCTTTGGAGAAATTTCTATTCATTTCTTTTGCCCATTTTTTTTTTATTTTATTCATTTTAGAGAGGAGACACAGAGTGAGAAAGAAAGAGAGAAAGAGAGAAAGGGGGGAGGAGCTGGAAGCATCAACTCCCATATGTGCCTTGACCAGACCAGTGCAGGGTTTTTTTGAACCGGCGACCTCAGTGTTCCCAGGTCGACGCTTTATCCACTGCGCCACCACAGGTCAGGCTCTTTTGCCCATTTTTTGATTGGATTGTTTGTCTTTCTGGTGTTGAGTTTTATAAGTTCTTTCTAAATTTGGTTATTAACCCCTTATCAATGTATTGTCAAATATGTTCTCCCATTGTGTGGTTTGTCTTTTTATTCTGCTCTAATTGTCTTTAGCTGTGCAAAAACATTTTAGTTAGATATAGTCCCTTTTATTTCATTTGCCCGTGGAGATAAATCGGCAAATATATTGCTGCGAAAGATGTCAGAGAGCTTACTGCCTGTGTTTTCTTCTAAGATGCTTATGTTTTCACTGCTTACATTTAAGTCTTTTATCCATTTTGAGTTTGTTTTTGTGAATGGTGTAAGTTGATGGTCTAGTTTCATTTTTTTGCAGGTAGATGTTTAATTTTTCCAACACCATGTGTTAAAGAGGCTGTCTTTACTCCATTGTATGTTCTTTCCTCCTTTGTCAAATATCAGTTGTCCATAAAGGTGTGGGTTTATTTCTTGGTTCTCTGTTCTGTTCCATTGATCTATATGCCTGTTCTTGTGCCGGTACCAGGCTGTCTAGCGTACAGTGGCCTTGTAGTAAACCTTGATATCCGGAAGAGTGATACCTCCTGCTTTATTATTTTCTTTTTAAGATTGCTGAAGATATTTGTGTTCTTTTTTGGTTCCATATAAATTTTTGGAATATGTGTTCTATTTCTTTGAAGTATGTCATTGGTATTTTGATTGGTATTGCATTGAATTTATAAATTGCTTTGGGTAATATAGACATTTTAATGATCTTCATTCTTCCTAACCATGAGCACGATATATGCTTCCACTTGTTTGTATCTTCCTTAATTTCTTTTATAAATATTTTATAATTTTCTGAGTACAAGTCGTTAACCTCCTTGGTTAAATTTAATCCAAGGTACTTTATTTTTTTGGTTGCAATAGTGAAGGAGATTGTTTCCTTAATTTCTTTTTCTGACAGTTCATTGTTGGTCTATAAAAATGCCTCTGATTTCTGACTATTAATTTTATATCCTGCCACCTTGCTGAATTCATTTATAAGGTCCAGTAGTTTTTTGACTGAGACTTTAGGGTTTTCTATATACAATATCATATCATCTGCAAATAATGACAGTTTTATTTCTTCTTTTCCAATTTGGATGCCTTTTATTTCTTCTTCTTTTCTGACTTCTGTAGCTAGGATTTCCAGAACTATGTTGAATATGAGTGGTGAAAAGGGCACCCCTGCCTGGTTCCTGATGTTAAGTGGATTGCTTTTAATCTTTGCCCATTTAGTATGATGTTTGCTGTGGGTTTTGGTAGATGGCCTTTATCATGTTAAGGAATGTTCCCTGTATTTCCACTTTACTGAGAGTTGAGCATGAATGGGTGCTGGATTTTATCAAATGCCTTTTCTGCATCTATTGATATTATCATGTGATTTTTGACTTTCCTTTTATTTATGTGATGAATCACATTGATTGGTTTGCAAATATTGAACCAGCCTTGCCTCTCCTGAATAAATCCCACTTGATCATGGTGTATGATTTTTTTCATATATTGCTGGATCCGGTTGGCTAATATTTTGTTGAGAATTTTAGCATCTAAATCATCAGGGATATTGGCCTATAATTTTCTTTCTCTGTGTTGTCTTTGCCTGGTTTCAGGATCAGAATTATACTCGCCTCATAAAAGGAATTTGGAAGTCTTCTCTCCTCTTTAATTTTTTGAAATAGCTTGAGAAGGATAGGAGTTAGTTCTTCTTTGAATTTTTGGTAGAATTCACTTGTGAAGCCATCAGGCCCAGGACTTTTCTTTGTTGGGAGTTTTTTGATAACTGTTTTGATCTCATTTGTTGTAATTGATCTGCCCAGGTGTTCTGATTCTTCCTGATTGATTTTTGGAAGATTATATGTTTCAAGAAATTTGTTCATTTCACCTAGGTTGTCTAATTTTTTGGCATATAGTTCTTCATAGTATTTTCTTACAATGCTTTGTATTTCTGTTGTGTCAGTTGTTATTTCTCCACTCTCATTTCTAATTTTATTTATTTCAGTCCTCTCTTTTTCTTGGTGAGTGTAGTTAAAGGTTCATCAGTCTTGTTTACCTTTTCAAAGAACCAGCTTCTGGTTTCATTGATCCTCGGTATTGTTTTCTTAGACTCTATGTCATTTATTAGCACTCTGATCTTTATTATTTCCTTCCTTCTACTAGTTCTGGGCTTCAATGCTGTTGTTTTTCTAGTTCTTTTAGGTTCAGGGTGAAGTTGCTTATTTGAGCTTTTTCTAGCTTCTCATGGTATGCCTGTAGTGCTATCAACTTCCCTCTCAGTACTGCTTTTGCTGTGTCCCATACATTTTGAGTTGATGTATGCTCATTATCATTCATTTCTAGAAACTTTTTTATTTCTTCTTTGATCTCATTGTTAATCCATACGTTTTTTAATAACATGCTATTTAGTTTCCAAGTATTTGAGTATTTTTCAGTTTTTCTTTTGTGGTTAATTTCTAGTTTCATGCCATTATGATCAGAGAATATGCTTGATATGATTTCAATCTTCTTAAATTTGTTGAGACCACTTTTGTGTCCTAACATGTGGTCTATCCTAGAGAATGTACCATGAGCACTTGAAAAGAATGTATATTCTACTGCTTTAGGGAGAAAAGTTCTGAAGATATCTATTAAATCGAGTTGATCTAGTATATCCTTTAAATCTGCTGTTTCTTTGTTGATTTTCTTTCTTGAGGATCTATCCAGTGATGTTAGTGGGGTATTGAAATCCCCTACTATTATAGTATTGCTGTTAATCTTGCCCTTTATATTCATCAAAGTCTGCTTTATGTATGTCAGGGCTCCTATGTTCGGTGCATAGATATTTATAATGGTTATATCTTCCTGTTGAATTGTTCCCTTTATCATTATGTAGTGTCCTTCTTTATCTCTTAATACAGCCTTTGTTTTAAAGTCCATTTTGTCAGATATAAGTATTGCTACCCTGGCTTTTTTTTCATTTCCATTTGCATGAAATATTTTTTTCCATCCTTTTACCTTCATTTTATATGCATCTTTTGTTTTAAGGTGTGTCTTTTGTAGACAGCATATGTATGGGTCCTGTTTGTTTTATCCGTGCAGCTATCCTATGTCTTTTGATTGGATCATTTAATCCATTTACATTTAAGGTTATTCTTGATATGTAGTTGTTTATTGCCATTTTATTCTTTAAAGCTTCATATTCTTCTTTTGCTATATTCTTTTCCCCCTTTGATCTGTTTACAACAGGCCCCTTGGCATTTCTTGCAGGATTGGTTTGGTTGTAATGAATTCTCTGAGTTTTTTATTTTGTCTGGGAAGCTTTTTATTTCTCCTTCAATTTTATTCATTTTAGAGAGGAGACACAGAGTGAGAGAGAGAAAGGAAGGAGGAGCTGGAAGCATCAACTCCCATATGTGCCTTGACCAGACCAGTACAGGGTTTTGAACTGGCAACCTCAGTGTTCCCAGGTTGACACTTTATCCACTGTGCCACCACAGGTCAGGCTTCTCCTTCAATTTTAAATGATAGTCTTGCTGAATAAAGTAGTCTTGGTTGTAGGTTCTTGTTCTGCATTACTTTGAATATATCTTGCCATTCCCTTCTGGCCTTAAGTGTTTCTGTTGAGCAGTCGGATGTCATCCTTATGGGTGCTCCTTTGTAGATGATAGTCTTTATTTCTCTAGCAGCTTTTAAATTTTTCTCTTTATCCCTTAGCTTTACTATTTTAACTATGATGTGTCTTGGTGTAGATTTCTTTGGGTTTCTCTTTAATGGAGTTCTCTGTGCTTCTTGAACGTGTGAAACATTTTCCAGTCTTAATTTAGAGAAGTTTTCAGCTATGATTTGATTGAACAAAGTTTCTATCCTTTGTTTTTTCTCTTCTTCTTCAGGAACCCCTATGATTCGAATGTTATTTCTCTTCATGTTGTCACAGAGCTCCCTTAGAATTTCCTCAGATTTTTGAGTGTCTTTTCTTTTTTCTGCTCTGCTTCTGTGCCTTTGTTCATTTTGTCCTCTAACTCATTGATTCAATCCTCAGTTTCATCCATCCTGCTTTTAATTCCTTCCATTGTGGTCTTCAGTTCTGATACTGTATTTGTCATTTCTGTCTGATTCTTTTTTATTATTTCAATTTCCTTTTTTATACTTGCTATCTCTTTATTTAGGTGTTCATAATGCCTTTCCATTGTTGCTCTAAGCTCTTTGAACATCCTAACTATCATTATTTTAAACTCTGCATCAGGTAGTTTGGTTATATCTGATTCATTCAGATCCTTCTCTGGAGATTTCTCTTGATTCATTTGGTTTGCATTCCTCTGCCTGCCCATTTTGTCTGTGTGTAAGAAGGGTTTGGCCACTGGAGTTCAATGGTCGTTGCCTCTGTGTTCCCTAGGTGTTGTCTGTCTGCAGGCCTGCCACCCCCTCTGTCACTGCCTAAGGCAGTTGGGTGTGGGTGTTGCTGGTGCTGGCCCGCTGGGGCTGTTGCTGAGGTTTCTGCCTCACCTCTGCAGGAGGGGCTGTGTTTTCATGCCTGGCTCTATAAGCCTCAGCAGGTCCTGGCCTTCGTCCCTCTCCCACTGGTGTGATTGCGCACCACTCTCGGGCCACAAGCCTGAACACCAAGGGCAAGGCTGAGCACTTTTGCTTGGCTGTGTGTCCCTTTGAGCCGGTTCCTCCGGCCAGGAGGGGCTGCTGTTATGTGCTCAGCTGCGAGCCAGGCTTTTGCCTCACCTCTGCAGGCAAAGCCGGTTCGTGCAAGGCTTCAAGCCTTGGAGGCCAGGTGAGGCTGTGTGCCCACTCGCCCCTGCCCAGCGGTGAATCTCTGCCCATTCCGGGTTCCCACTTTTCCCCCACAGGTGGGGTCACAGGCGAGCACTCAGCCGCCGGACCACTTTCGTGCGTCCCCTTCGCTCCCGCTGGGCTAGACCGAGCTCACACCAGCCGGCATGGCCTCTGCCCCCACCAGTGAAACTGTGCTTCTGTGTCCCACCTCAGCCAGCCCTTCAGCAACCCCTCAGCAGTGCGGGTGGGGGAGCTGCAGCTCAGACCCTAATACTCCATACTGTAGTCCTGAAGGCTCCTTCAAAGTGACTGTGCTCTAATTGCCACAGGGGAGCCTGTTTGACTGCTGTGCTGCTTCCCGTTGCTGGTTCCAGGGGAAATATTGTGTCAGATTTGTAAATTGACTCAGACAGGGTGTAGGGTGGTTGTCTCTCAAAGCTTTTCTTCCTGGGCCTTCCAGACCACACTCTCTTCCTGCTGCTCTGGTCCTGTTCTCTCTCCCTGTCTCCCAGAGTCCTGGGTAAGTGGTTGTAAGGGAGGTTTTCTGCGCCATCCCTTTGAGAAGAATCCTGGGTCTGAGACAACTGTCTCTTTCTCACAAACAGTACCCTAACCTGTTTCACAGCTAAATACTGTCCATATGCCTCTTCTAGGCTCTGGGGCTGTAGGCTAGGGCTTTGTTCCTGGGACCCAGGTCCCTACCCTTCCGCTAGCCTCTCTTCCCACCACACGAGTCTCTCCAGGCTGCCTTTCGCTCCGGGGAGCTGGGCAGCCATTTCTGTGTTTTCGCTTTTCCTACCAGTCTCAATGTGGCTTCTTCAGTGTTTCCTGGTTGAAGAGTCCTCTCAGTTCAGTTGAACATAGGTTTCTCCAGATGATGGTTCTTAAAATCAAGTTATAATCCACTTTGGTTCTGGGAGTTGGAAGTTGGCACATCTGCCTACTCTGTTGCCATCTTGGTATTTTTCTCAATGAATGATTTCTTAAATTATCTTTTTATTTATTTGTTTATACTAAGAAGATTGGTTTAAGAAGACTTTTTATATATATATATTTTATTATTATTAATCTTAATGGGGTGACACCAATAAATCAGGGTACATATATACAATGAAAACATGTCAAGGTTAACTTATCATTCAATTGTGTTGCATACCTCTCACCCAAAGTCAAATTGTCCTCTGTCACCTTCTATCTGGTTTTCCCTGTGTCCCTCCCCTCCTCCCTATCCCACCCTTCCCTCCCTACCCCCATCCCGTAACCACCACTCTCTTGTCCATGTCTCATAGTCTCACTTTTATGTCCCACCTATGTATGAAATCATGCTGTTCTCAGTTTTTCTTTTTTTCTGATTTACTTATTTCACTCCGTATAATGTTATCAAGGTCCATCCATTTTGTTGTAAATGACCCGATGTCATCATTTCTTATGGCTGAGTAGTATTCCCTAGTATATATGTACCAAAGCTTTTTAATCCACTTGTCCTCTGATGAACACTTGGGCTGTTTCCAGATCTTCGCTATTGTGAACAATGCTGCCACGAACATGGGGGCGCATTTCTTCTTTTCAAACAGTGCTATGGTATTCTTAGGGTATATTCCTAAAAGTGGGATAGTTGGGTCAAAAGGCAGTTCGATTTTTAATTTTTGAGGAATCTCCAAACTGTTTTCCACAGTGGCTGCACCAGTCTGCATTCCCACCAGCAGTGCAGAAGGGTTCCCTTTTCTCCACATCCTCGCCAGCACTTATTCTGTGTTGTTTTGCTGATGAGTGCCATTCTGACTGGTGTGAGTTGATATCTCATTGTGGTTTTAATTTGCATTTCTCTAATGATTAGTGATGTTGAGCATTTTTTCATATGCCTATTGGCCATCTGTATGTCCTCTTTGGAGAAATTTCTATTTATTTCTTTTGCCCATTTTTTGATTGGATTGTTTGTCTTCCTGGTGTTGAGTTTTATAAGTTCTTTATAAATTTTAGTTATTAACCCCTTATCAGATGTGCTGTCGAATATGTTCTCCCATTGTGTGGTTTGTCTTCTTATTCTGTTCTTATTGTCTTTAGCTGTGCAAAAACTTTTTAGTTTGATAGTCCCATTTGTTTATCTTGCCTTTTATTTCATTTGCCCGTAGAGATAAATCGGCAAATAAATTGTTGCTACAGATGTCGGAAAGCTTGCTGCCTATGTTTTCTTCTAAGATGCTTATGGTTTCACGGCTTACGTTTAAGTCTTTTATCCATTTTGAGTTTGTTCTTGTGAATGGTGTAAGTTGATGGTCTAGTTTCATTTTTTTGCAGGTAGATGTCCAATTTTCCCAACACCATTTGTTAAAGAGGCTGTCTTTACTCCATTGTATGTTCTTTCCTCCTTTGTCAATAAAAAATATAGCTGTGGGTTTATTTCTGGGTCCTCTGTTCTGTTCCATTGATCTATGTGCCTGTTCTTATGCCAGTACAAGGCTTTCTTGAGTATAATGGCCTTATAGTAAACCTTGATATCTGGAAGAGTGATACCTCCTGCTTTATTTTTTCTTTTTAAGATTGCTGAGGCTATTCGTGTTCTTTTTTGGTTCCATATAAATTTTTGGAATATGTGTTCTATTTCTTTGAAGTATGTCATTGGTATTTTGATTGGTATTGCATTGAATTTATAAATTGCTTTGGGTAATATAGACATTTTAATGATGTTTATTCTTCCTAGCCATGAGCACGGTATATGCTTCCACTTGTTTGTATCTTCCTTGATTTCTTTTATCAATCTTTTATAATTTTCTGAGTACAAGTCGTTAACCTCCTTGGTTAAATTTACTCCTAGGTACTTTATTTTTTTGGCTGCAATAGTGAAGGGGATTGTTTCCTTAATTTCTTTTGCTGACAGTTCATTGTTGGTATATAGAAATGCCTCTGATTTCTGAGTATTAATTTTATATCCTGCCACCTTGCTGAATTCATTTATAAGGTCCAGTAGTTTTTTGACTGAGACTTTAGGGTTTTCTATATACAATATCATATCATCTGCAAATAGTGACAGTTTGACTTCTTCTTTTCCAATTTGGATGCCTTTTATTTCTTCTTCTTATCTGATTGCTGTAGCTAGGACTTCCAGAACTATGTTGAATAAGAGTGGTGAAAGGGGGCACCCCTGCCTGGTTCCTGATGTTAAGGGGATTGCTTTTAATCTTTGTCCATTTAGTTTGATGTTTGCTGTGGGTTTGTTGTAGATGGCCTTTATCATGTTAAGGAATGTTTTCTGTATTCCCACTGAGAGTTTTGAGCATGAATGGGTGCTGGATTTTATCAAATGCCTTTTCTGCATGTATTGAAATTATCATGTGATTTTTGTCCTTTCTTTTGTTTATGTGATGAATCACATTGATTGATTTGCGAATATTGAACCAGCCTTGCCTCTCCAGAATAAATCCCACTTGGTCATGGTGTATGATTTTTTTCATATATTGCTGGATCCGATTGGCTAATATTTTGTTGAGAATTTTAGCGTCTAATTTCATCAGGAATATAGGCCTATAATTTTCTTTCTTTGTGTTGTCTTTGCCCGGTTTTGGGATCAGAATTATACTCGCCTCCTAAAAGGAATTTGGAAGTCTTTCTTACTCTTTAATTTTTTGAAATAGCTTGAGGAGGATAGTAGTTAGTTCTTCTTTGAATTTTTGATAGAATTCACAGGACTTTTCTCTTTTGGGAGTTTTATGATAACTGTTTCAATCTCATTTGTTGTATTTGTTCTGTTTAGGTGTTCTGATTCTTCCAGATTGATTTTTGGAAGGTTATATGATTCAAGAAATTTATCCATTTCACCAAGATTGTATAATTTTTTGGCATATAGTTCTTCATAGTATTTTCTTACAATGCTTTGTATTTCTGTTGTGTCAGTTGTTATTTCTCCACTGTCCTTTCTAATTTTATTTATTTGAGTCCTCTCTCTTTTTTTCTTGGTGAGTCTAGTTAAAGGTTCATCAATCTTGTTTACCTTTTCTAAGAACCAGCTTCTGGTTTCATTGATCCTCTGTATTGTTTCCTTAGCCTCTATGTCATTTATTTCTGCTTTGATCTTTATTATTTCCTTCCTTCTACTTGTCCTGGGTTTTATTTGCTGTTGTTTTTCTAGTTCTTTTAGATGCAGGGTCAGGTTGCTTATTCTAGCTTCTTATGATATGCTGTAGTGCAATGAACTTCCCTCTCAGAACTGCTTTTGCTGTGTCCCAGAAGTTTTGAATTGATGTATGCTCATTATCATTCGTTTCTAGAAACCTTTTTATTTCTTCTTTGATCTCATTGTTAATCCATACGTTTTTTAATAACATGCTATTTAGTTTCCAAGTATTTGAGTATTTTTCAGTTTTTCTTTTGTGGTTAATTTCTAGTTTCATGCCATTGTGATCAGAGAAAATGCTTGATATGATTTCAATCTTCTTAAATTTATTGAGACCATTTTTATGTCCTAACATGTGGTCTATCCTAGAAAACGTACCATGAGCGCTTGAGAAGAATGTATACTCTACTGCTTTAGTATAAAAAGTTCTGAAGATATCTATTAAATCAAGTTGATCTAGTGTATTTTTTAAGTCTGCTGTTTCTTTGTTAATTTTCTTTCTTGAGGATCTATCCAGTGTTGTTAGAGGGGTATTGAAATCCCCTACTATTATAGTATTGCTGTTAATCTCGCCCTTTATATCCATCAACGTCTGCTTTATGTATGTCGGGGCTCCTATATTTGGTGCATAGATATTTATAATTGTTATATCTTCCTGTTGAATTGTTCCCTTTATCATTATGTAGTGTCCTTCTTTATCTCTTACTATAACCTTTGTTTTAAAGTCCATTTTGTCAGATATATGTAGTACTACCCTGGCTTTTTTTTCATTTCCATTTGCATGAAATATTTTTTTCCATCCTTTTACCTTCAGTCATGTGCATCTTTTGTTTTAAGGTCTCTTATAGAGACCTTAAAACAAAAAAAGATATTTTGTTTTGTCTCTTATAGACAGCATATGTATGGGTCCTGTTTCTTTATCCACGCAGCTACCCTATGTCTTTTGATTGGATCATTTAATCCATTTACATTTAAGGTTATTATTGATATGTAGTTGCTTATTGCCATTTTATTCTTTAAAGCTGTATTCTTCTTTTACTCTATTCTTTCCTCCCTTTAAACTGTTCACAACAGACCCCTTAGTATCTCTTGCAGAATTGGTTTGGTTTTTATGAATTCTTTCAGGCTTTCTTTTTCTGGGAAGCTCTTTATTTCTTATTCAAATTTAAAGGTTAGCCTTGCTGGATAAAGTAGTCTTGGTTGTAGGTTCTTGTTTTGCATTACTTTGATTATATCTTGCCATTCCCTTCTGGCCTCAAGTGTTTCTGTTGAGAAGTCCTATGTCATCCTTATGGGGGCTCCTTTGTAGGTGATAGCCTTTTTTTCTCTAGCAGCTTTTAAAATTTTTTCTTTATCCATTAGCTTTGGTATATTAACTATGATGTGTCTTGGTGTAGATCTTTTTGGGTTTCTCTTTAATGGAGTTCTGTGTGCTTCTTGAACGTGTGGGGTGTTTCCCAGCCTTAATTTAGGGAAGTTTTCTGCTATGATTTGATTGAACAAAGTTTCCATTTCCTGTCCTCTATCCTCTTCTTCTGGAACCCCTATGATGCGAATGTTGTTTCTCTTCATGTTGTCACAGAGCTCCCTTAGAGTTTCCTCACATTTTTTGAGTCTCTTTTCCTTTTTCTTCTCTGTTTCTGTGCCTTTGTTTATTGTGTCCTCTAACTCGCTTATTCGATCCTCAGCGTGATTCATCCTGCTTTTAATTCCTTCCATTGTGGTCCTCAGTTCTGATACTGTATTTGTCATTTCTGTCTGATTCTTTTTTACTATTTCAATTTTGTTTTTTATACTTGTTATCTCTTTATTTAGGTGTTCATAATGACTATTCATTGTTGCTCTAATTTCTTTGAACATCCTAACTATCATTATTCTAAATTCTGCTTCTGGTAATTTGGTTATATCTGGTTCATTCAGGTCCTTCTCTGGGGATTTCTCTTGATTCATTTGGTTTGCATTCCTCTGCCTGCCCATTTTGTCTGTGTATAAGCAAGTTGTGGCCACTGGAGTCCAGTAGGTGTTGCCTTTGTGTTCTCTTGGTCTGGTCTGTCTGCAGGACCGCCACCCCCTCTGTCGCTGCCTAGGGTGGTTGGGTATGGGCGTTGCCAGCACCAGCCCACTGTGGCTTTTGCTGTGATTTCTGCCTCTCCTCCGCGGGAGGGGCTGTCACTCAAGCCACAAGCCTCAGCACCAAGGGTAGAGGTGAGCACCTTTGCTCAGCTGTGGACCCAGCCTGTTTCCGGTCTTCCGCCCAGAACCCGCAGTCAGAGCCTGCTCGCCACATTTTTGCGAGTTGGGCGGGTTTTTTGACGTGCTCTCAGCTGTGAGCCTTTGCCCATCTGGAGCTTTAGCCTCGCCCTCGAGGCCAGGGCCTTTCTGTGCAGGGTCGCAAACCAAGGTTTATTGGGCCGGGCGTGTTTGCTGGCTTCCGCTCTTCCTGTACTTTACCCCTCCCCCGCGGTCAGAGCCCTCTCGTGCACGTAGGATGGCAAACCGCGGTTTCTCCGCGCGGGTGGAGCTGGTAGCGTGAGCTAGCTGCGAGCCCCCGCCCATCCCTTGTCCTAGCCCCATTTCCGCGGTCAGGGCCAGCTTGTGCAGGGTCGCAGAGTAGATCTCTGCCCGTTCCTGGTCTCCCGCTTTGTCCCTGCTGGTGGGATTACAGGCGGGCCCGCAGCTTATGGACCTTTTTCGCACGTCCCCTCTGCCCCTGCTGGGCTAGACCGAGCTCACACTGGCTTGGCTTCCGCCCACGCCGACAGAACCGCGTTTCATTGTCCTGCCGCCACCATACCCTTCAGCAACCCTCCGCAGAGTAGGAAGGGCCCTAATACTCCACACTGTAGGCCTGGGAGAGCCCTTACTTGTTTCACAGCTCAAAACTGTCCAAACGCCTCTTCTAGGTTCTGAGACTGTAGGCTGGGGCTTGGTTCCTGGGACCCAGGTCCCTCCCTCTCCGCCAAACTCTCCTCCCACCACGTTTGCTCCTGGGAGCTGGGCAGCCCTCTTCGCGTTTTTGCTATTCCTACCAGTCTCAATGTGGCTTCTTCTGTGTTCCTTGGTTGAAGAGTCCACTTAGTTTAGTTCAAAGTTGGTTTATCCAGATGATGGTTCTTAAAATTGAGTTATAATCCACTTTGGTTCTGGGAGTTGGAAGTTGGTACATCCGCCTACTCCGTCGCCATCTTGCTCCTCTCTAAGAAGACTTTCTATGTGGAAAATTCTTTCTTATATTCCTTATTTCTATGAGTTAGAAAGATTGACTTCCTCAAAGAAATGTGAAGACACGAATTATTGTGTTTAAAACAGATTTTGGGAATAACTGGTAAGGCAAGCCCTGACATCATGAGAATGGTACCCAGTGGGAAATCGTCCTCAGAACGATCCATACACATCACACAGGACAACTCTGCCTGAGCCTACATACACAGGAAAAGCTGTTTGGGTACAATTCTCCTGCAAAGAAAGAATTCCTGAAAGTAGAAGATATGTACAAGGAGGAGGGCCATTAGGGAAGCATTTGAGAAAGGAAGACAGGAATTTTAGTTAGGGATGATAAAAGCTTTGTTTTCTAAGTTTTGCTCTTTTGTTTTGCAACTTCTTTCTTTCTACAAAAATAACGATAACAAATTTAGGCTGCAAGTGATTAAGAAAGTGGGGAGCTGTAATTCGGTGTCTCACTGGGCAGCTGGGCTTATGGAGAGAGGGACTCAGGGCAGTGCTGACATGAAGAGGTGGGGACATGCATCTGGAGAAGAAAAAGGAGAAATGGGAATGGTTGGAGGCAGTCTGACTACCCCTTTCTAGTCCTAGTTTTATGTTTTGTCCTTGTAGGGACGGCTGGATCCACTGCATAAGGGTGAATAGAACTGGGCAACTCTGTCGTGATGTGAGTTTTAAGTGGACACTACGAATTTTCCAAGATATGTGACATTTGTTACTTTTTGTGTGTATTTTTTATCATATTATAGAGATTGCCTTCTACTCTTTCTTTGCTAAGAGTTTTGATAATAAAGATTGGATTATATCAAGAGTTTTTCTGTCTCTGCAATTATTGTAAGATATTTATCTTTTAATCTTGTAATATGTAAATTATTTTTCCCCTGAAATATATTTCAGACATACAAGTATAAAAATATGCAAGACCACCACCTGGCATAATAATAAAAATCTTGCATTAAAACTGAAGCCCCCTGCCCTGGCCGGTTGGCTCACTGGTAGAGCATTGGCCCAGTGTGTGGAAGTCCCAGGTTCAATTCTTGGCCAGGGCACACAGGAGAAGTGCCCATTTGCTTCTCCACATTCCCCCTCTCCTTTCTCTCTGTCTCTCTCTCCCCATTCTGCAGCCAAGGCTCCATACAAGTAATTTTATCTTTTGGCTAAGAATAAAGTTGGCCCAGGCGCTGAGGATGAATCCATGGCCTCCACCTCAGGTGCTAGAATGGCTCCAGTTGCAACAGAACAATGGCCCAGAGGGACCGAATATTGCCCCCTGGTGGGCATGCCGAGTGGATTCCAGTTGGGCACCTGTGAGAGTCTGACTGCCTTTCCGCTTCTCACTTTGGAAAAATACAAACACACACACACACTAAAAAAAAAATTAAAGCCCCCTATCTATTACTATTTGATCAAACTTTCCTCCTTCTCAAAGATAATTGCTACCTTTCTTTGAGTTTTATCATTCCAACCATTTCTTTACACTTTTACTAATCTGATTAATAGTTTAATTATATAGACTATCCTCCTTTACTTACACACACACAGATACACATTCCCAAAGTAATATATAATATGGCCTTTTGCATGGTTTTATGCTATATAGAAGAAGTGTTATGCTGTATGCATTCCTTTGCAACTTACTAGTTTTCCTTAACATTATATTTGTAAAGTTTATTCATTCATTTTCACTACTAAATATTATCACAATTTTTATTCATTATGTTATTCAACAATAAGGTGTTTCCTGTGTTGCTTTAGCATAAACGTTGTTTTGAACAATTTTGTATATTTTCTTTATTTACATAACTCAGACTTTCTCTAGGGAACAACATTAAAAATATCTTTTCTCTTTTTGTGGTTTGTATTTTTTCTCTAGTCATAGGATCTTATATAACACAGAAGATTTTTAACTTTGATACAAGTAATTTTATCTTTTGGCTATAATTTGTGCTTATTGTGTTTTGTATAGAAAAACATTTACATCCTTAAATTGACACATTCTCATGTATTGCTCATGTATTTTCTTTAAAAAGTTCAATGTTTTCTTTTTTACTTTGAACCTTTAATACACCTCCAATTTTGTGTTTGTGAGTATGTGTGTGGGTCAAGTTTTAATTCTTTTCCTTCTGCAACAACTATGTCAGTACCATATCTTGAATCGTCTGCAAAACTTTCCACAAAGAAAACTGCAATCAGGTGGATATTTTGGTTAGTTCTATGAGAGATTTGAGGAATAATACCAATGTTACACAAAACTTTTTCAAAATCTAGAGTAAAAGAAACCTTTCCTAACTCAGCTTATGATGTCAGCATAAATGAGATAACAAAACCCAACAAAAGCATTATACAAAACAAAATATTAGCAAATTGAATCCAGTAACATTTGAAAGGATAATGCATAATGACCAAGTGAAGTTGATCCTAGGCATGTAAAATTGTTGTAATAGGCCTCCCAAAACTTAAACACAGGCACCTGTGTGGTTGAACCCAGCTTTGTGTATGCTTCAAGGGATGTTAGGAAGTGGTTCTGAGGATCTACTAGGTCAGAAGTTGCATCATAAAACCTTAGGCTAAAGGAGAGGTGGGAGGAAGCTAGAGTCCTTTGAAGGGAAGTCAACTACTCAGGGGCAACTATGAAAAAAGATCAGTTTTTGGAGTCCTTTTCTCTTATTTTTGAGAGTGTTAAATGAAGTTTTAAATATATAATATTTTGACTGTTCCCAACTTCTACTCCTCCTAGATATACGTTAACCTAGTTCATTATTTATAGCAACGTGACCATTCTATTTATCAGCTTGTTTCTAGTTCCTTACAGTGGTGATTACTCTCATGACCTTGACCTATGCTCCACTTTCCCATGGGCTGCAAAGTCCACTGCTAAGTACAATGCTACAGACAGCAGGGAAGTGGGGTCTTTTATAAGAATTGCTAAGGCTTTCTTGTTGCGATTCCAGCTTCTGTGCCTCTGCTGTTTCACGCTGGGATGAAATATATCTGGGGGACTCTGGTGTCTGAGGAATGAAGAAGCCATATGGGAAAGAACCAATTTTGAGGGAAAAAAAAGAGTTGTGTAGGGGAGTGGATGCTGTAGTATTTTTCATATTAGTCCCTTGGATGGTCCTTCTGTCTAGTTTCCATGATCTAGTACAAGAATAAAAAAGAAATTACAGAGAAATTTAATTTTCATTTCATTCAAATTAGAACACCTCTGAGACCTGAACATCCCCCAGCAGTTCTGGTTTATAGTCTATGCAGTGGAAGTTGAGGGAAGAGGACCTGTTGGACTCTGATGAAGCACAGATGAACACACTGCCCTGCAAATGGATGGTGATCAACGCATACCCAGGGGCAGAGGAAGAGAAGAAGGCACCAGACTACTGTGTGGGTGCGGGCATCACTCAGCAACCTGGCAGTAGAATTGGGGAATGGAGATGCCTGCAGAACAGGAAGGGGAACACTGTAATGAAGAAGCCCCAGCAAGAAACATGCGTGATCCGCCTTCTAAGGAGGCCCAGGTCATTCCAGAGCAATTTCAAATGGGCCAGAGTGCCTAGAACAGTGGTTCTTAACCTGGATTCTATCAAACCCTAGGGGTTCGATAAGTCGGTCTCAGGGGTTCGGAGAAGCCTCTGCCACAGAAGCTAGAATAAAGTAATACCATAATTTGTTGTGAGTTCATGCACTTTGTTGGTTTTGTTCTTTGAGCAAGGTGATGTTCATGCACGGCTCATTTTGTGCACCAGTAAAAAAACATATACCTATGTCTTGAATTTGGAAAAAAAATCATATTTTATTTATCACTAAAGAAGGGTTCGGTGAATGCGCATATGATACTGGTGGGTTCGGTACCTCAAAAAAGGTTAAGAACCACTGGCCTAGAACTTTTTCGTCGGAAAACATCTGGAAAAAAAGTCTTGTTTTGTTTTAAACATTGGAAACTAAAGTTCATGAGTCAGTGAACAGGGGTTTCATTTGTATTTTCAACAGTGCCTAGCCCACTGTCTTGCTCATGATGGTAAGTCAGTAGCTATTTAGTGATTAATGATATATTTTTCTGCTCTGTAAACTAGAGGAATAAATTGTGATTCTGGCATCGGGAGAGACTACAACGATGTGCTATAAAGCACTGAACATTCACTCTGGGAAAGAAAGTAGCAACAAAACTAGAGGGGCTATTTGTAAACAATAAGTTATTTCAGCTAAGCATCAGCTGGGTCAATGCCAAATGGACTGCAGTTCTGGTTATCAGGAATAGAACTATGGGCTGAATTTCAACATGAGAAGAAATGAAGTTGTCTTGAAAAAAAAACCATGAAAATCTAAACAACTTTGTAACTAAAACAAAAGCAAAATATGCTGTTTTTGCTACACAAGAGGTCTTGCTAAGAATTTTTGTTTTGCTTTTAATTCCTATTTACATAATAAACATTGATACTTTTTTGAGTGGTATGGCTAACATGATGAGAATTCATTTAGTCATCAATTTGTCTAGCTAAATACAAAATATCTCAATAAAATTCAAATGTCCTGTTTAACATTTTCTGTAGACAGTTACAATTTTAATTATGAATTATTTTACAAAACCCAAAATTGTATGCTTTCTTATGAGTAGATGAATCCAATTGCATAGTGCGTATTCTGGATCTGTGACATGATTTTTTTCTCTCTGAAATTTCCAAGTTTCTTAATCATAGGTGTGAATTCCATGTACTTGCCTATAAAACTTTCTTAATAGTAGGATTGAGTCTTCAGAACACAAAATACCAGAACAAAAGCTTCAGGGAGAGCATGCCAAAATCAAATGGAAAAATAGAGATAAGAAAAATATTAAAAATTGTACTTTATAAGCAAAAGAATGGTGTACTTCATTGGAATGCTGTAACTTTCAGGTCATTATCTTTTCCCTGAACTATTGTAATGATCTTTTACTGTTCTCTCTGTTTCCAGTTTTCACTCCAATCTCTCATATACTCTACTCTCCAATTATCTTTCTGGAGTTCAACTCAAATTGTGTCATGCCTCAGCTCATAAACCTTCAATGACTCCTCATTATCTGAACAATGAAGTCCAAACTCGAGCTGGGCATTCAATCTCTCAACTAGCTTTCCAATTCTGTCTTCCATTTTATGGTTCTTATAGTTCAATTCCCTTTATGGCCCTTAGGATATGATCAGCTGGTTTTACATGTACACCCTGGATATCCCTATCTTCAGTTATTTGGTTTCCTTGTTCCCAACACTAGCAGTTTGTGTATATTTAATTTCTACCCAACTTTACAAGCCTAGTGAAAATAGGATTTTATAAAGGAATGGTTGCACACCTGTATGGACTGAATTGTGTTCCCTCAAAATTGATATTTTGAAGCCCTACCTCATAATGTGACTATATTTGGAAATAGGAACTCTAGGGAAGTAATTAAGGTTAAATGAAGTCATCAGGCTTGTGTCCTAATCATATAGAACTGGTGGCCTTATAAGAAAAGGAAGAGACACCAGAGATCTCCCTCCCTCAGCACACACAGAGAAGAAAGGCCACATGAAGACATAGCAAGCAGATAATGCTCGACAAGCCAGGAGGAGAGCTCCCACCAGAAAACCACTCTGACAGAACCTTGATCTTGGACTTCTACCATTCAGAACTGTGAGAAAATAAACGTCTGTTGTTTAAACCACCAGTCTGTGCTATTTTGTTATGGTGGCCCTAGCTGGCTAATCCACCACCTCTTTGACAAATCCTCCCTGATCATCACCATTTCCCCATCTCTATTTTCATGGCATTTTATTTGTATCTGTATCATAGTACCACTTCCCAACATTAATTATAGTAATGTAATGTATCCATTAATAATGGGCTGGACCTGAGTAAGACAGAGCTTAATCATTCTTTAATGGAAAAACAGTGGGAAGTATATGCTTTTTAGGTCTGGTGTATATAGACTCCTTGCTGAAAAAGACTGTCTTGTTCTATCTTTTGATTTTCCCAGTCTGGCACTTCCATCCTGAAAGTCGTCTGGCTGCTGAAGACAGCTGATAAAGCTAAGCCATGTGTTTCAGGAATCAAGAAAGAGAAAGGGAGAAGAGATGGGGCAAGGGGCCCACCTCTGGACTGAGTCAGCTCCCCTTAGAGAGCTTTCCCAGAAATCCCCAACAACCCTCTGCTTCCATTTCATTAACCCAGATGGAAAGATAATATGTAACACCTAACAGCAAAGGGTGTGTAGCCATTTAGTTAAATGCTAAAAAGAGATGCTAATGGCAAATAGCAGTCTCTGTCATCTTTAAAAGTATTTGTATCTTCTCTAGGAGACTTCAAGTTCCTTAAGAGCATGGTAATTATATCTGTGCAACTCCGACATTTGATGGAGTTGCACAGATATAAGATTTTCATCAATAGGACAATCCAAAACATTTCTTGAATGAATGAACTAATTAATATTAATTCACTTGAACTTACATGAAAGCCATGCAAGTAGAGCTTAGCCTTTTCCTGCTATCTGCTCAGGCTTATGGGACATCCTAAGAGTTTATCATAGTAACACTGTCATTATGCTAAAAATGTATTTTATGCTGAATTTTCTCAAGATCTAGGTTTTCACTCTCTTCTTAGAAAGCTCAGATAGTATATTTGTCTAAACTTCTCCACAGGCAGAAAATTTTTGGTGTGATGGTACTTTTTTTTTAAGTTCCCTAAAGATCATAAGAGTAATTTTTTTCCTTTGGAAACAAAGCAAATAGTTTTAAAATGGTTCCAGTGAGAAAATGATGTCTCCATACCTTCTAAATTTTGATAACTTTAGTGCCATCAGACAATCAGCCTTCACCTTTTCTATGGATGATGATAAAATGGAGTGTGTAAAATGCTATGTTATTGTTTTGTTTAAAAAATCTACCCTCTTTTGGGATGATGCCAAGGGTAAAGAACTTACACTGCTCCTTAAATTTTCTTTCTTTTTTCTCTCCTTTTTTCTTTTTTATTCAGTGAGAGGAGGGGAAGCAGAGAATCAGACTTCAACATGCACCCAACTGGGATCCACCCAGCAAGCCCACTAGGGGGCTATGCTCTGTCCATCTGGGGCGTTGCACCATTGCACAACAACTGAGCTCTTCTTAGCATCTGAGGTGAGGCCATGGAGCCATCCTCAGTGTCCGAGGCCAACTTGCTCCAATTGAGCCCTGACTGCTATAGGGGAAGAAAGAGAGAGAAAAAAGAGGGAGGGGGTGAGAGTTGGAGAAGCAGATGGGTGCTTCTCCTTTGTGCTCTGATTGGGAATCGAACCTGGGATATTCACATGCCGGGCTGATGCTCTCTACTACTTAGCCTACAGGCTAAGGCCTAAATTTTCTATTATTTATTTATTTGTTTGTTTATTTATTTATTTATTTTTGCTTTTCTTTATTCTATTCTAAACCACCATTAAAAAATCACAGAGGATGTGAAAGATATATGAGAATAGGATGCAGTAGAGATATGGGAGGTGTAATACCCACTGTCAATTCTCACATCAATGTCCTAATTCATGGAGGTACAAGGGGCATCCAACAGAAGCGATTTCAATAACGGAATTAGGTGGCTATTTTTTTTTCTATTTCTTTTCATCAATTACACAGTTGGACAGAGCCAGTGAAAGTTTGGTTAAATTGTTATCCCAATGGGAAAACAATAGGCTTCCTTTAGGTTCTTCCAACCCACAAACCTGCTCACAAGAATCCAAGTTTCCATTGATCATTTCTCTACTAAAGGCATTTCTAAAATGGAACACAATCTATGACCTTGCTCCACTGTCCTATTCCCCTGTGAGCACACTTTGTACAGAAATATTTCTACCTAGCAAGGGACCTTTGCCACATTTAACAAAAACACCTAAAGAAATAGAGGCATCTCAGTTTGTTTATCTTAACTCTTCCTTTCTATGTTTCCAACCAGATGTATGGTAAATAACAGATGTTGTTAATAATGTAGTAAGAGCCACTAATATGCCCATTTTCCCAAGAGTGCAACTGAAAGATCTTCTGTGAATATGGTAACAAGTGACAAATTTTTCACATGTATTTTCATGAAATGTTTTGACTGCTGAAGTTGTTCTATAGCAGTTCATTAAAAGACCCATAAAATATGTAAGTTTACATTCTATAAAAAGATCATCAGGACATTCTTGGCTGATAGTATTCCTTGTATTAAGCATCTGTTTTCTATTTCCTAAAAGATTGTAGCAGTGGTTGTCTAATTGTATATTAAAAATAGTTGATTTAAGCTGGATGAAAATGTTGTAATTTCTTACTAAGGATTGGTAACCCACCAATGAAGCTTCCTTAGAAGGCAACCAGCAATGTGTATGTAGCACATCTGGTTTCAAAATATTAAAAAATGATAAACACTCACCGATCCAATCCATCTGTTCTCTCCATCTGCATAATTGTCGTATTTTTAAAACTAGGACATGCACTGAGCTTGACATTACACAAAGCTAAAGAATTCTGCTCCTGATTTTTAGGCAGTTATGAATGATTGAGGTCAATTTTAGAGGAATCTCATGTTTATTATTGCATATGTAGGCATTCTGGAAAACTGGTTAAAACTCAATTCCAATATAAGTAGTCTGTCTTTGACTGGAAGTTGTGAGTGACATCAAGTGGATGCAATGTTAAAAACTACCGGCTAACGTGTCAAGAACTCCATAAAGATTATCTAATTTAATACTATTCCTAATAGCTAGCGCTTATTAAGTGCTTAACAGGAATTATTGCATATAGATCTCATCACAACCCTTACTAACCCCATTTTAAAAAAGAAAACTGAGACTCAGACAGTTAGTTTAGCCAAGACCACACACTAGTGTGTGGTGAAGCCATGATTCATGTTTGGGCAATACGACTCCAGCCAGCACCCACTCTCTCGCACTCTCTGTGATAGGGCACACAGAACGTCTTTCTAAATAATAACAATCTTCTTAACCTTAACAGTTATTTCTTAAAAACTGTATCTCTCAAATGTTAAGAACTCTTTCCCCAACCTGCAGTTCATACATAAATTCATTAAATGATAACAGAGATAATAATAATGATAATTAACACTTATGAATATTACTGTGTTCCAGGTATGGTTCTAAGATTCTTACAAATTAACTCAATCTTCATAATAATTCTTCAAGATAGATAAGATTAATACATCAAGTTTTTGAATCAGGAAAATGAGGCATAAAAAGTTAAATAACTTTCCCACTTCAAACAACTAAGAAATAAAGACTCCAAAATTTAAACTCAGGAATTCTGGCTCTGAGCCTATACTTACTTAGGTGCTATGCAGGGCATGTGCTAGGTGCCATGCTCAGTTCATGCTAGGTGCACGTATAAGGATGAATAAAACATGGTCAGCTTATTTCAGTTAGTGTAATATTTTCAAGGTTTATTCATGTTGCATGGATATTTTAGAACTTCAGTTCTTTTATGGCTGAATAATATTCCATTGTAGCAATATACCACATTTTAATTATCCATTTATCTTTTCGATAAGCACTTGAGTTGTTCTCACTGTTAAGCTCTTGTGAATATTGCTGCTGTGAATATGGGTATATGAGGATATGTTTGGATCCTGTTTTTAATTATTTTGGGTATATACCTAAGAGTAGAGTTGCTATATCACATAGTTAAAATGGAAAAGTTTTATGTTTACATATGTTTTTAACACAAGAAAATAACAGTTAAAATAACCACGGTCTGTGTCTTTGGGAGACGCACATTAATATACAAAATTTGAGCTAATAATCAAAGTAATATGATATGTGCTATATTGGTAGCATATGCAGAGAGCTATGTGAACTAGCATATGCCTGATTTTGCTTAGTGTGGGGTGTGGGGCTTCAGGAAAGGCTTCAGTAATAACATTTGGAAAAATTCTTAAAGGATAAGAAAATATTCTCAAGGATGATGGTGATGGCTCATAGGAGTGGGGGTGAAGTGAGTCAGAAGTGGGGAGAAACACTTCAAACAGAAGAAGTATTTTTAACAAAGGCTCAAAAATGTGCCAAACCTAACTATGATGGTTAATTTTATGTGTCAACTTGAATGGGCCCAGATACTTGGTCAGACATTATTCTAGGTGAGTTCTTAGATAAGGTTAACATTGGAATCTGTAGACTAAGGCAGTTTCCTTTGCCTACTTTGCCTAAAGGGTTGGACATCATCCAATCAGGTGAAGACCTTTGTAGAGTGAAAAGCCTGACCTTCCTGCTAGTATAAGGAAACTCCTGCTGGGACTGCTGAGCAGGAGATCAGTGTTTTCCTGCCTTCAGACTCAAACTGACACAGGATCTTCCTGGGTCTTGAGCCTGCAGGCCTATCAACTGGCATTTACAACTTTGGCTCTCCTGGGTCTCTAGGTTGCTGACTACAGATCATGGGACTTTTTAGCCTCTGTAATTCCATAAGCCAATTCCTTATAATAAACCTTTTTTTTGTATAAATATATATTTTATTGGTTCTGTTTCTCTGAAGAACCCTGACTTACAACACACCAACACATTGCAGTTTGGTGATGCTGTATCTGCAGGTGAGTTTAGGGGATAGGAAAACTCCTTCACAGTTCCTAGAGTTAGAAACTAAACTCCCTTTTGGCTAACCATCCTCTCTTCTTTGTCTATAATCTCTTCTCATGTTCTGTTGACTCATTTTTAACCTGTTGTCTTAACTGTTGACTCCTTATTGTGACACTCAAGGCCCTTTGGTATGTGGTTCCATCTGAGCATTCATCTCCCCCTTCTTGCTTGTGCATAACTTGTGCTTCAGCCATTCCTGGCTATTACTGGAATGTTCCATCGGTTCACTTCCTTGTTCTGTTTATATGATCACACTTCCTTCTCTGCAGTGATTTTCTTTTCCCATCTCTCAGTGGTTTTATTAGTTATGCTTAAAGGTATAAAACAATGCAAGCTTGTTAAGTGTAGAAAATTCTATTTGTTTTTTATTTGTTCACTGCTTTACCCCCAATGTCTAGGATAGTGACTGGAATGAAAGAGAAAAGATAGAGAAAGAGAGACAAGGGGTATTAACAGAATTCAGAACCTAAGATCAATTGTCAGAATGTTTAGCTCTACCCCTGCCCTTCTTGGTCTAATCACATAAACTCAAATTTATTCACATTTAGGTCACTTGCAACCAAAAGCACTCTGGCTAATCCACTATCTATACAGGTTTAATCATAAAAAATATTGAAAGATACTTCTTGCAAAAATGTGGTCCAGCATTCTACATGGCCTCATGCCCTTCCCATCTCTTAAAGTAAGTAAATACTAAAATTTGCCTGTAATAACAGGACCACTTTGAGCCATGGAGAATATTTTATTTCTAGATTATTAAGATAGAGAAAGAATGAGAGAGCAAGAATGTTCACTAAAAGTCAAAAACAAGCAAACAAACAAATAAAAACTCAGTCCTATAGTCAATTTACAAACCAACAATTCCACACGCCATGCCAATGTTCTACCACTGTGCCAACCATCCGGGGGCCTGAACAAACTATTCTTAAGATGGCTTAACTACTCAACTACTCTTTTCATCTGAAATGAAGGCACTAACTTGACTCTTTGGGTTCTATTGTGTCTAAAATAATGTTTTATTATTAGTTTAATAATAATATGTGTACTATTCATCTGAAACAAATCTCATTATTGCACTACTTATTGAGTTTAATATATTTGAGTCCTCTGTACAATTAAGAAGAAATAATAATAATTAGTCTTACTGTTTAGGACTTCTGCAATTATATTTTTCCTTCATAGAGTGAAAGAGTTTCCATGTATTTTACATATTCTAAGTGCTAAGCTTTTAAGTCTTCAAAAAGAATGGAAGTAAAGAGAACAAGTCACCCCTAGACCTTAATCATGCTTGAACACAGTCAGCCTGGTCCCCAGCTCTTACTTCCTCATAGTTTTTATTCCTTTCTGTACTATTACCCTCCTCCTTTTAAAGAACAATTTCACATAAGTATATAAAGCTTACCAAAGTTTGTTTCAAAGCTTATCTCCTCAGCTAGGTGAATGAAGCAACCAATTGTCATTTACAAGCCTAAGAATGAGGGTAACCTTGTGATTTTTTTAGTAGAATATGGGAGGTCCTTAATACAATGTTAGTAGGTCACTAGGAGAGTCTTTCATGCTTTCACGGCTCTACAGAAGTTAATATTAAAGGGATTTTTCAGAATATTATTACTTTTAACTTTCCCTCAACCCAAAATAAAATATAGAAATATTCCTTGGTGCTTTAATAAAACCAGTGAATAAATTTCTTTCAATCTGTGATGTCATTTGTGAAGTGAAAAGTGGAATAATAAAATGATGATATGTAAGACTTTAGTATACCAGAATTCAGGGTTCAATTTACTGATCCTTGTCAGAGTTCACATTTTTCCCCACCTACCTTTTTTATTATTTGATGAAAAGGAATTTTGTTTTTAGGTATTCATCAATAAGTTTGATTACTAAAATATTTTTTTATCTAAAACACCAATAGTGTGCCTGACCAGGCAGTGGCGCAGTGGATAAAGCGAGCGTCGGACTGGGATGCGAAGGACCTAGGTTCGAGAGACCCCGAAGTCACCAGCTGGAGTGTGGGCTCATCTGGTTTGAGCAAAGCTCACCAGCTTGGACCCAAGGTCGCTGGATTGAGCAAGGGGTTACTCGGTCTGCTGAAGGCCCACGGTCAAGGCACATATGAGAAAGCAATCAATGAACAACTAAGATGTTGCAATGAAAAACTGATGATTTATGCTTCTAAGCTCTCTCTCCCTATCTGTCTGTCCCTATCTATCCCTCTCTCTGACTCTCTCTCTGGCTCTGTAAAAAAAACAAACAAACAAAAAAACAAAAAAAAAAAATCCAACAATGTTCTGTTGTGATAAAAACAGATAAAAGGTATCAGGAAGCTCATTTTTATTACTTATATATTATCATTATTCTCTTCATTCTCCTGAGAGAGAGAAATGTATTATGATCAGTAAGTAGTATCTAAAATAGTTTTTAGTCCTTTGATATCAAATGTCAACCCAGCCATACTTTTTTTTATAATACAGTGACATGTAGATAGTTAAGCTATGAAATGCCAGTTTTCTCAAACAGTAGTTTGATAGCAGGTATTTTAAGGCTTTTTGATAAAGAAAAACATATTATAGATTCCTATTATATGTTTGCTTATGGAGTATTTTTCAAAAACATCTCTATAATTATTTGTTTAGGTAATGGGTTTTGGAGCCTGTAAAAATAAAAATTTCTTAAAATAAATCTTAATAATATTAATTTCCCCAAGGTCAGAGAGAAATAGCAGCATCTTTGTTGTTACTGTTTCTTTTCTGTTACTGCTCTTACTATAAAAATGTTCAACCCTGTTACTTTTTACATTCCTCATTTGCAAAATCTATGCCTCTGGTTGCTATATAAATATAGTTTAGTATAACATAATGTCTTTGGTCATTTTACAATAGATTCATGGGGTGATTGTCCTAAGGATGTGGAATGAATGTTATATACAAAGAATATTGTATAGTTATAGTGAGAATAGAAATATGGTAGATCAGCAAATTTTTCAAGGAAAGGACAGATTTCCTTATGTGTAGCATTGTAGATGTTCCATTATTAATTGTTATATGAAACATTGAGTGAATAGAAGGAAAACAATTGAATTATAGATATCCAGCAGTTTCATTTAGAAAATCTTATTACTGAGAAAAAAATTCAGGATTTCCTGCAGGTGATGCAAGACCTATAGTTAGAAAGGAGAAGTAACATTACAATGTAACTTTAGATACTCTTTACATAAAAATTATACTATAGAAACAATGGTCATTTGGTTTGTGTTATTTGGATGTTGTTCTCCCTACTGGAACCAGAAAGTACCTAATAACTTATCATTTTGGGTTTATGAGACTATATAATCTAAGTAGAGTCGCTGAACAACTGTCTTTACTTAAACTGGAAGAAAAGAAACCCCATGGAAAAATATAAGTATAATCACTGCAGACCTTTTCACTAATGATTTAGCTAAAGATTAAAACACAAATATACATACACACAACATACATATACACTACAAGAGAAATGCTGAGGTTATATCCTGGATAAAATGAATTATGTTTTAATGACTAAACCAAATCTTCAGATTCTGGAGACACATGCGCATTTATGTCAAGAGATGTGACCTGGAATAAACTATACTAGATGATCACTGTCTTGATAGGCCATATTTTTACCAACCAATTTTGGTTTTCCTTTTACTACATCAATTGTTATTCTTACAAAATGGTCTTTGAAAGGCAGCATTTTTCCTGTCTTTGCAACCTCACACTAAGAAAATACCCATATTTCAACTTCAGTTATCACAGAGGAAGGCTGACTTCCCAACTTTAGAGGGAACAAAGTTACAGTCTTCTGAATACATGGGTGATAGTTTGAACTTGACCTAACAATGTCAAGATTAAAAGTTGCCTGCCTTCCAGAGATAGAGTGCAGAAACAAACTAACAAAAAACCAGAAATGCTTGTTTTCTTTCTGTATATTTGAGAATGGCATATATTTTTAAAAATATCTCTGAAAGGTGAATCAAAGATGGTCATGAGGGTCAATCTCTACTATAGCTTTCTTATTTTCTGTCCATTATATAAGAGTTAAACAAAATGTTTGAATAGAACATAGAACGTTTAATAACAAAAGACATTTATGATGTTTACTTAATGTTTTGGACCATTAAGCATCAATGACATGAGTTATTGTATGTAATATCTGGCCAAAAATCTTTTGACCAGGCTGCATTTTACTACTCTTGGAGCTGCCAGCATCCCAATTTGGAAAAAAAAAACCTGTGGTCAAATCTTAGTTTTCTCAGAGGACTTTGGATTTGAAAATATCTCCTGTTGCCAGAAAGTACCTTTTGAAGTTTACATTAAGATGGATATTTATTTATTTTTTCCCTATAACAATGACAGTGGTTGAGATAAACTGTTTAATTCTAAATAGAAAACACATCTGCTGTGTCTGCATTGTTTGTGGTTGCTGGAGGGGTGACAATTTAAACCAAGTAGCACACATGACATTTTAAGTGAGATGTTGTGTGAGGTCTCCCAGCTGCTGACCTTGTCCTCTTCTGCTCAGCTTGGGCCAATGGGCCTGCAGAGCCAAAGCCCCCATTACCAAGCCTGGTGTGATGGACATCCAGGGATCTCTTCTGCTTTCCTTCCTTCTCCAAAAGAGGAACAGTGGCAAAGAATGACTCAAAAATCAACATTTTCCCTATTAATTAATAAAAGAAATTTAGTGTATTTTTCAAACATATTTTTCACCCCAAATCATATTAGCTTTTGTTTGGATTGAACGAAATAAATAAATTTAGAGAGTGGATATCCTTGTAATAATTTCTTCTATGTACATTTTGTATGTTTCATAAAAGTTTCAAAAATTTGTTCATTTAAACTTCTATATTTCTTGTTACATACATGCTTAATATATTTTGCATTTTTGTTGCTGTTTTAAATGAGATCTTTCCCATCATATTATACCATAGCTTTCTGCTGTTTTTATGAGGGAAACTCAATGATTTTTTCATAGTATTATAATCAGTATCCTTATTGATTTTTAAAATTGTTTCTAACAGGTTGTAGTTTATGGTAATTTTGCTGTCTCTGTTTTAAGGATTACACTCTGTATTTAGTTCTCTTGCCGAAGTGAATTATCTAACACTTCTGAAACAATATTAAACCATGATGGCAGTAGTAGTCATCTTTACCTTTTTCTTGACTTGGTAGAGATTTTCACTATTAAGCCTGATGCTAGATTCTTTATTTATCAGTTTATTTCTCCTATTCAATTTATAAAAATATTAGAATGTATCTATAAAAAACAAAAATATTTTAAAAATCTAATCACAATAATACAAGACACTTTTAGTAATAATTCTTTAACATTATCAACTATCCAATAAGTAATAAGATTCTAATTGTCTTATAAATGTCCTAAAGAATTTTTAAAATCAATATCCAAAAAGACCCATACATTACAATTAGTTAATAGTTCTTTTAATTTTCCCACTTTTATTTCTTTATTTTCTGATTTTTTGCTATTTTTATTGCTAAAATTAGATGATTCATCCTATATAATTTCTGATAGCTTGAATTTTGCTGATTGCATCTCCATAGTATTGTTCAACATGTTCTCCTATCCTCTGTGGTTCTGTAATTTGGTTGTTTGATCTAGAGGCTTGATCATACTAAGGATTATTTTATATTATTTTATTATTTTATTTTATTTTATTTTGGTCAAGACTGCCTACTAGCTTTAGGATATACATCATATCTGGTGGTATTTCTCTTTTAGGGTTAGTAGCTGATCATGATCAATGCCTATATTAGTTTATTAGCAATGGTTAAATAGTGATATTCTGATTTTTATTATTACTGCCTAATTTTGTAGCTGCAGTCTTTCTATAAGAATATATCCTTTTTTGCAATGATCACAGTGTGATCACTACAGACTATATATTATAGAATTGTACACCTGAAACCTATATAATTTTATAAACTAATGTCACCTTAATATATAATAATAATAATAATAAAAGTATTAATAAAGCAAGAATAAAGAACATAACTTTTTAAATTACAAGATCAGTTCAGGGCTTTGCCTCACAACAATTATCTGGTATGCAGCTGAAGTGAATTATGTGTATTTCCCATTTCATCACACAGAATATTAAAAAATGTGTACTCTTGGGGTGAGATATAATAAAAATAAGCATTGTCCTGCTTTAACAAAAATATTGTAAATAAAATTACCATTTAAGTATGCTTAATATTAAAAAAGAGATACAATGACTACTGCTATATTTTACCACTGACTGGATGTCTGCTAAGGCTTCCTAGTTCCGAATATTATTATGATTTTGACCTTGTGGGTTTCCTGAAATTTCCTGGAACTCTTGGTACCACACTTTTAAAACCACTGCAGTAGATCTGAGGTCTCTACTACCAGAAATATTCTCTTCCACCACCCCCACCCGATCTCCAGAGCTCAGCTGAAAAGTAAACTTCTCAGAACAACCTACCCCGACATCCAATGTAAAGCAGCTATCTTGTTAATATCACATCACCGTTTTTAATTCCTGCAAAGTTCTTACCACAGTCTCATGATTTTCTTGATTATTTTCTCACTCCTCTCACTAGGATGTAAATTGTTTAAGAAATGAGATTTTTTTTTGTTTGTACTTTTAACATATAGTAGGCATTTAAAAATATTTAATAAGTGAGTGAATAAAAATGTTTGTATTTACACAAAAAAATTCTTTTTTAAATTAAATTTATTGGGGTGACATTTCAAATGTACAGTTCTATGATACATCATCTGTATATTGCATTGTATGCCCATCACCTAAAGTCAAATTTTGTCACCATATATTTGACCCCATTTACACTCACCCCCCCCTTCCTCTGGTAACCACCATACTGTTGTCTGTGTCTACGAGTTTTTATTTATTTGTTGCTTCCAGTTTTATATCCCACAGATGAGTAAAAGTATATAGTTATAGATAATACCAGAAGAAGGGGGTCAGTTATGGGGGACGAGATTAGGAAGGAGGGAGGGAGAGCAGTAAGTTTGGAACAGCTGGAAACTAGGTTTTATGTTCAAAAGATGTCTTCACTATTAAACTGTGATTATCACTTGGCCAATCACCTCTTCTTTGCTTTCCAGATTCCCTTGGTTTTTACATCTAATGTTCTTTTTTAATTTTTTTTTTATTTATTAAGTGGAAGGTGGGGAGGCAAAGAGATAGACTCTGCATGCTCTCTGACTGAGATCCACCTGGCAAACCTTCTATGGGGTGATGATCTTCCCATCTGGGGTGTTGCTCTGTTGCTTGGCAACTGAGCTATTCTATACCTGAAGCAAGGCTATGGAGTCATTCTCAGAGCTCAGGGCCAACTTGCTCAAACCATTCAAGCCAAGTTATGGGAAAGGAAGAGAGAGAGAAGGGGAAGGGGTGGAGAAGCAGATGGTTACTTCTCCTGTGTGCCTTGACTGGGAATTGAAACTGGGACTTCCACACACTAGGCCAATGCTCTCCCACTGAGCCAACCAGCCCAAGCCTCTAATGTTCTATCTAATCATATTTAACATACTTTATTATGTATACCCTTTTTTATACTAGTCTTGACATAGTAGCATGACCCTGAAAACCAAAATGGTAGGAGGCTCTCCCCTTTGTCATTTTCTGCTCCCCTCTGAACTCCTTTGCACTCTGGTGTGTAGAAGATGATTGCTCAATAATCCTCAATTTCAAAACACTCATTTTATTCATATCCTGGGAAAAAGAAATCATCACCAAATTGCAAATCCAAATTCCCTGGAAAGTCAGATTGCAAAGATTCCCTGGTCCACATTGGGAAACATGCATATCTCTGTGTCTAATTAACTGCAGCCATAAGAACAAGAACTTACCCAAAACATGGTTGTAAGGAGACCACCCCATGGCAGCAGAGGGGTTTTCTTAGAAAAAGGCTCAAATGATATTTTCTATGATTTCTAATTCATTTTATCCATGATTTTAATTAAAACAATTTAAAACTTTAATTTTAAAATAAATTAATTTAAATAAATTTTGGTAATCTAATTCTGACATTGTGCTTGCTATAAATGAAAGGCTAAGCAGTTTCCATTAATTTAGCCCATAGAGAACATGACTTTACTTGCAATCTATTGCAAATATACTTGGAAACAAGAGGGTTGTACAAATATTTCTTGACTTCTCTTATGGTTTCTTTCAATGTGGGTAACAGAATTCTTCTCTGTATCAGATTATCACTCTTGTTTTTCTATTTTTCATTTAGAACCCCAGTTCCACCTCACCATAAGCCTCTGCATCCAGCAGACATGTCTCTTTTCATGGCTTTTTAAGTATTAGTAGTATCAAGTCCTATCGTCTTGGGTTTTTACTGTTTTTGGAGAGCAGCACATGTAAAACAAACCAACACACTCTTCTGCTGAAGCTGATTTTCTCACTGAAGATGATTAACTCACGCTATTATTTCTCAAGGGTCTCTCTGCAGTTGCAAGAGTTGTTGAAAAGGACAATAGGAGTTAACCATCCAATCACAGTGCTCTACAAAACCTAATGTAGTTTTCATCCTGAAACATGATCAGACTGCTTAAAAGATACAGAAAAAGTGGTTCCACCTTGCTCTTGTATCCTTGTTATTTTACTCAAGTTATAACGGTACTGTAAGGATAAGTTAACAAATTTATAATTAAATAGATCACAATTTATTAAATGTTTTCTTTTTTACTGGCTTATAAGTTCTTTGGGTACAGGAGCCTAATGCTTATCATCGTTATATTCCATCAAGACTCAGTGCCTCGACCCTAGTCTGGTCTAGATGAATGTTGCGTAATAATTAATCTTTGGCCTTATCATAACTTTCTATTTTGTTGTTCAGCATAGTAGACGTATTTTTTGGATTCTTATTCTGATATCACTTCATATTTTCTCCACAGCTGGAAACCAGGTTTTACGTTCCAAAGATGTTTTCACTATTTAACTGTGGTTTTCATTTGATCAACCATCTTTCCCTCTGGCATATTTACTTTTGCTCCATTACTAATTGCTCTCATGAAAGTTCATTTACTTTGATGTATCTATTTTTTTGAACAATATTAACCATACAACTATCATCTTGGGCATTCAGTGGAAGGGAAAGAATTCTATTAACTTTCTCTGTGTAATATAAAGACACGGATAAAAGCAATTGGATATTAAGAGATTTTAAAATACAGATAGATCATTGTTATAAGCAATAAAAACCCATAAGAGAGAGTTCGATGTTTATAAGAATAAAATCACTATATCCTTAGTGTTGCACATTGTCATCAAAAAAGCTACTACTCCATGCTGCAATCAATTTATACCCAGTATAGAGTGGACAGAAGTAGGTTGAGAGTTGTTCATGTGGAAAATAACACAAAGATTAGTAAATAATAATACAAGAATAAACTCTGCATTTCACATCTCACAACTGTAAACCTACTTTTGCCCCATCTTATACTATCCACCATATGATGTTCCCCAAAATGTGCTCCAATTGATTCTGTTTTGTAATCCCCACCAGTAACTGAACAGGGTGTTCTTAGCTCAATCTCGTGATTCAATGCTTTCTGATCTCTCAACCTTTCTCCAAAATTATAGATTAAACTATTTCATTCAAGTAGTTACAACCTTTCTAATGATAAGATAACATATGTTTAGCAAAAATATTCCAATCATGACTCATAAAGAATAACAAAGAAATATTGTAGTAGTTGAGCTTATAACTAAAATTTATTAAATCATTTGACAACTATTTTTATGTGTCTGTCCCTATAAGAGGTCCTGGAAATATAGATATTAATAACATGCCAAGTCTCTGCTTTCAAAGAGTTCAGACTCAAGTACCGGAAATGACCTTCACTTTCTTCAGCATTTTGTATAACAGCATGGTAAAATCAATTAATCTGTCTACATTTAAGACACTTGAAATTTGGAAATAAGTTCTGAAAAACAATTGCTTTCTGTTTACTACATAGCAAATATGCAAGGTGTTTTCCATGAATTACCTAATTAAATACTAACAACAATCCTGTGAACCTGACCAGGTGGTGGTGCAGTGGATAGAGTATCAGACTGGGATGCAGAGGACCCAGGTTCAAAACTCCGAGGTCCCCGGCTTGAGCGCGGGCTCACCAGCTTGAGCGTGGGATTATAGTCATGACCCCATGATTGTTACCTTGAACCCCAAAGTCACTGTCTTGAAGCCCAAGGTCGCTGGCTGGAGCCCAAGGCCACTGGCTTGAGCAAGGGCTCACTCGCTCTGCTGTAGCAATCCCCCCTAACCTCCCTCCCCCGTCAAGGCACATATGGGAAGGCAATCATTGAAAAACTAAGGTGCCACAACAAAGAATTGATGCTTTTCATCTCTCTCCCTGTCTGTCTGTCCCTCTCTCTGTCTCTATCAAAAAATAATTTTTTGTGTGTGAGATGTTATTGTCTCCTCACAGTGAACTCACCCAATATTAGCTAGTAAGGCACAGAATCAACTTTTGAATTCTGTTCTGTTTGGCTTCAAAACTGGAGCTGTTAACCTCTATTGTATGTCTTCTCTGTTTAAGACCTATTTTTAAGCTCCCTCTGATTGGAGGTAACAGAAATATCTTTATCCAGAGCTGTACCATATCCTACATCTCTCCATTGGACAGCCTGTAGGTACCTCAGAGGGCAGTCCATAGCTGAGGAGGAATTCTATTGTTAACTCCCAGGTAAACAACATATAATCAGTAAATTGCAAAGCACAATAGAAATCTCTTTAGAATAACCAAATATATATTTTAGATTTAACTTTGGTTAAGTCTTGTATTACAAAAGGTTGCTTTGGCATGATGCCACAAACATAAACAGTAAAGAAAAACATTGGTAGATCTGAACATGAACAGATCTAACCATCTAAAATAGCTAAAGGTTCAAAACAATGCATAACAGAATTGAAATGAAAGGACAAGCCAGGAAAACATAACAACATATAAAATAAATATCATTAATATATAAAAGGTATGCTTTCAAGATAAAAATAAATTAAAATGAACAAAAGTAATAGTAAGACATTACAAAAGAAATATGAGTGACCAATAAATAGTTGGTGAAAAAAATCTGTGTCATTTAGCTAAGAAGGAAATGTAAATTAAAACAAAAGTGTTTGGAATAATGATATTACTTAGAGTTTAGATTAGTTTTAGAGAAATGGACAATCTCATTTCTTTGGGAAATACAATTTGTGTAAGATTCCTGGAAAGCCATTTGATAACATACATTAATACCTTTAAAATGACAGTTCTAGAAATTTAATATAAAGCAGTTACCAAATTTAACTTTAAAATTTTAACTACAAGGTTAAGTGTGGCATTTATATAAAAATAAGAAATCAGGGTAAAATGTCCAGCAACAGGGACTAATTAAATAATAAGTCAGCTACGGTGCATTCAGGTAAAAGAACACTTAATAAGCAATTCAAAATGAGGCTGTTTTAGTTAAAATGTGCAAAGCTGTACACAATAAATTAAATAAAAAATTTAAAAATAGGTCACAAAAATTGTGTCTAGTTTTAACACAGATGTATGTACTTGTGCTTGTGTGTGTGTGTGTGCATAGTATGTAGCTGTGTCAGAAAGGTTATTGCCTAAAGCATAGTGTGTGTGTGTGTGGTATATTATTGCCTGCATCACAGCTGAGTCTATTTATAAGTGGTGGAATTATAAGCATTTTAATTTCTGTCTTTTTAATCTGATAAATACAATGAACACATATCATGCTTTAGAATTTTGTCACTTAAAATTTATAGGATAAACTACCTTATAATTTGAACTACATTACAGATGCTTTGATATTGTCTATGAAATTTAAAATTACAAAACATCTTTATTTGTGTTACTGAAGACATTGGTCAAGTTATTAGTCAACATTTATTATGTGAGAACTGTGTACTTGGCTCTAAACAAAACATGAGATGCAGAGGTTGGCTGAAATGCAATAAGAAGCTTGAGGAGCTCAGCGCTGATGGCCCTTTGGCAGAAGCAGCTCTCTAATGGGCTGGGATCGGTGGCATATTTACTGCGTGGACTCCTGGCAGATGGATTGAAAAGCCCCAAGAGGCCTCCGAGGCCTCTATTGGCAAGCAGGAGCAAGGAGAGAAGAGTAGGTGTTGAGGGAATTGAAGGCCACAGCCCGCATCCTCATTTAAAAAAATTGGAATCGAGGTCGTATGCCTGGTGGCAGCTGGTGTAAGCTGCTAAAACGATGACTCTTTTCTCTATTAGTCTAGCATTTTCTATTTTAGCCTGTACATTCACAAATGTTAGAAACTCCCTTGCTATCAATGAAAATTTCTATAGACACTGCAGTGAAATTTGACTCACCTTCCACTTCTAGCATCTTGCCTCTCTGTGAAACACTATCAGCAGCTTCCTTCTTGACAACCAATCAGCACTCATCCTCCTTGGGTGGCTTCAATCTCAATGAGGTGATTCCAAATGCTATTACCTACTACACACCACAGTAGGTGATTCGGGGTGAGGGTTGACCATAGATGACTAGAACATCTGATTTCTAGGGGTATTCTTCCATGCCATGTTCTTATGGAGATGGCTCCATCTTTGGCATTTCATTATTGAAACATATTTATATATTATTTGTATTTTAAACTGTTAGGTAGAAAGGGCTCTATTCTCTTTTATCTATTGACTCTTCCCCTAGTTATCAATAATCATGTCCAGAACTCAGAGTGAGGGTTCAATAAATATCATTGGTTTATGGAAGTCCCACGTGCCCCTTCCACATTATCAGCGATCCATAACTAGGATCTTCCTGACCGAAGAACTGTAAGGCAGTGGGGGTTCTCATCCATGCCTACCTAGTGCTTGGCTCCTAAACAGGGTATCTATTATTGTACAGACTTGCAACCCACTATGTTTAGGTTACTTGACCTCTCTGCACCTTATTTTATCATTGCTTAGATGCAAATGCTTAATGTATCTACCTTTTAGGATTGTTGTTTTGAGAATAAAATGTAGATACAGATATAGATATATCTTTTTTTTTTACAGGGACAGAGAGAGAGTCAGAGAGATGGTTAGATAGGGACAGACAAACAGGAATGGAGAGAGGTGAGAAGCATCAATCATTAGTTTTTCGTTACCGTTGGGACACCTTAGTTGTTCATTGACTGCTTTCTCACATGTGCCTTGACCGAGGGCCTTCAGCAAATTGAGCAACCCCTTGCTGGAGCCAGCGACCTTGAATCCAAGCTGGCGAGCTTTTGCTGAAGCCAGATGGGCCCGCGCTCAAGCTGGTGAGATCAGGGTCTATAACCTGGGTCTTCCGCATCCCAGTCCAACGCTCAGTCCACTGCACCACCGCCTGGTCAGGCCAGATATAGATATATCTTATCAATAAAAGTAATTGTTCTTTCCTCTCCCCATTTCTAGACTATATAATTCAGATTCCGACAAAGATAGACCAGCATCAGGAGGACAGAAAACAAAGCTAAGAAATGCAGAGAAAATTTCAATGATATTGAGATTTTTTTTTTTTTTTTTTACCAGCTGCTAGATATAGGAGGTGAAGCCTGCAAGGTTTGTGTATGGTTGAGAGTTCAAGCAAAAAAAAAAAAAAAAGTAAAACACTCAGGACTTGGAGAAGACAGAAACTCAATATAGACTTACCCAGGAAATACCAGTTCATTTGCACAGTAACTCCTCATCCTCAACTTTAAAATCTTGAGAACAGCTGTGCGTTTTCTTTTTGTTTCCAAAACTCAGTCCAGCTCCCTCTTGACCCATTGTGCAGTTTGGCAGTTTGTTGCACATTCTCCTCGTACCCTTTGTGCAGAGAGAGAACCTGCCTATGGAGACATCAGGTCCCTCCCACTCCAGGGCTGCCGCTGAAAATGCCTACAGAGACATCACCAACCACCCTCTGCTCAGTTCCCCTTAGTCAGGTTTCCCTTTTGATCACCCTCCTGACTCTTCAAGAGACTCTTCATCTCCAATTGTCTCATTTGAGATGGAAGCAATTATGTTTAACTATCATTTTATTTCTTTCTCTTTCTGTTCCTCTACACTTAATAACTGTAGTGTTTTGGCTCTGTATTGATACTTATCTGGACTTTTCCAGATTTTAGAAAGAGAGTAAAAGTTTTCACTTCAGAGAATAAGTCTGAGAAATGGCTTTTTTAAAAAAAATAATAATAAAAGGGAATGATCTGGGAAAAGACTTCTTTCTTTTCAGATTTTATGTCAGAATCCTTTTCGTTCTTAATAATTTCCTCACTGGATATAGAATGAAAAAATACTATTTATTCAAGCTGTTTTTATATGATTCTCATGGACATTCTTATTTAGGTATAAGCACAATAATGGAACAAGACAATAATTGGCTTCAACTCTCTTGAACCAGAGAACTAAGGAGGTTTGAGTCTTAATTTTAAAGAGTTAATTTGCAAATCAACATAATAATCAAAGGCTTCTTCCAAGGAACATAATAAAAATGGAGTCATCTACTGGGAAAAGTGGTGTTTGTCCACTTGGAAATTCATCAAATTAACTATTTAGAAATAATTAGTAAAATGAGGTACATCGTGACCCAGTTTTCGTGCTGAGCAAAATTAATTTGGGAATCTATCTCCATAACTTGGAAGTGCATGTATGCCATGCATGTATCTGTAAACACATGTCTGTGCTTATATACTTTATACTCAAACATGGCATTACTGACACTATGTGTGTCAAGAACCACAAAGACCAAAGTTTGAGCAATCATTTGTTAATATTGACTTTCAGACTACTTTCACATTTATGAGGAAAAGCTAATGTGCCTCTTCTGTCAAGCCATTTAGCAACTGTTTATTCTAATACACAAGTTTGATTATACCTCTCAACATTTTTATTGGTATTCAGTCTCTCCAAGGTAAAATTAAAGCTCCTCACCTTTTGTTTTAAAAATCCCACCTTTATGCTATAGTTAGTTTCTCCCTTAATGTTCATTGTAGCAGACGGTTCTTAGCAAATCAATCTAATATCATTTAATCCCAATTATTCTTCCCTTTGTGCTTTGTGTAGAACCTGAAAAGCTAAACTGTCATTTTCTCAACCTCCTTTTGAGTTTCCATGTGTCCCAAGCTGCCATGTGACACATTGCTTGCCGAAGAAAGAGCTGCTGACAGGGTCAGTGAAGGAACTTCTGAAAAAACTTTTGTTTTTCTTAGGAAACTGGAACAGATATACTAGTGCCTTCTTTTTTATTTTTTCTGTTTTTCTTTTACAGCGGCACGTGTGAATGCAGTCCCTCACTACCACAAATGATGCAAGCGAATTTCCCATATTGGGGGAAATCGCAGAGGTCAGCACAGTGGGTTGAGCCTCACTTGATGATCATGGTTCTCCCCTTGCCAGTTATGTATTACTAACACTGGACAATAGGGTGGAGTTTGTGCTGCCTGTCACCAATTCAGAGACAGAGATAGACTCTTTATGGGTGCTATATTCTGATGGCCGGCAATCTGGGAGATAAGGACTACATTCCCAAATCATCTCAACTCCCTTTCCCCAGCCAACCTTTTTATAAGGGGAAAAAAAGGGTAGTTAAGGGTTTTGGTATTTCAAGGGAGAGTTAATTAGATCATAGTCAAAGTTAATTGGGTTATAGTCAGCTGGAGTTTAGTCCTCCAAATACAAAAACTTTGCTTACAGTACCCTGGGACAAAGGTGGGTTGCTCACAGATCTCCTGGGGCACAAAAGGGTATGACTTGCAGTCCCCTGGAGCATAGTGGTGGATCATTCGCAGATCTCATTAAGTACTGCAAGCCTGTTCAGGTATCCCAGTTTCCGGAACAAAGCTTCTACTTGCATTAAGCATTATGCTCACTAACCAGAAACAAAACCACTATCATTCAAGCTAAAATTTCAACTCTTGAGTTTCTCCTATCATTACTAGTGCCTTCTACTTCCCCGCTTTCTTCATATTCTTGCCCTTAACAATGACAAGATGCTTAGAGCTACAGCAGTCATCCTGTGACCATAAAGGAAAAGGACATTAGAATTGCAGAGATACTGGTCTTGACATACTAAAACAAAATCTCAAGACTTACAGGAGGAAAAGGAACCCCTGTTTGTTTGGTTAACTTGGGTTCTCTATTGTTGTTGCAGAATGGTAACCTAAATCATACGCTCATTTTCTGCCATTTTCCTCCCCACAACAATTTATGTTTCAACAATGCTACAGTGCTTATACTTTGCCATACATACTATGGTTTTCTGTGACCTTCATCCATTTGTGTATCTTGTGCTTTCCATCTTATTCGTTATTTTCTCCCTTAGATGTGTTTAATATCATTGGTGAAATGTAGTTTCCATATCATCTCTTTCAGAAAGTCTTCTTTGAGACATTTCAGTCCAAAAGTAATCACTCTCTCACCTCTGGGCTTTCTCTTTATTTTGAAAGTATTTTCTTTGTTGAACTTCTCACCTAATTTTGTCACTTATTTATTTATATGCTTAGTATCCTAAATAAACATGAAATTAACTGTTGTGGAATGACATGCAACCTTCAGACATGTTGGAGAAGATAAAGATAAGACTTCCAGTCAAATAACAGAGAAGGTTAGTCTTGTAAACGACCAACCAGATTCTAAAACACAATGAAGTAGAGGCTGTCATAAAGTAAAAATGACATTATAGAAATTCAGTAAAAAGGAGAAATTCATTCCAGCTGATGGCAGGTTCTACTTCTTCATTTTTTGTTTGTTTATTTATTTGTTTGTATTTTTGTATTTTTCCAAAGTTAGAAGTGGGGAGGCAGTCAGACAGACTCCCGCATGTGCCTGACCAGGATCCACCCGGCATGCCCACTAGGGGGCAATGCTCTGCCTATCTGGGACATTGCTGCATTGCCACTGGAGCCATTCTAGCTCTTGAGGCATAGGCCATGGAGCCACCCTCAGCATCCCGGCCAACTTTGCTCCAATGGAGCCTTGGCTGCAGGGGGGAAGAAAGAGATAGAGAGGAAGGAGAGGGGGAAGGGTGGAGAAGCAGATGGGCACTTCTCCTGAGTGCCTTGGCCAGGAATCAAACCGGGAACTTCCACATACCAGGCCGACGCTCTACTGCTGAGCCAACTGGCGAGGGCCAGGTCCTACTTCTTTACAATTCTATTGAAAAGAAAGAATTGAAAGGAAGAAAACAGCATGGAATCAGAATTTGGTGACTGGCTAGATGGAGGGAAACTGAGAAAGTACAACTGATCTTGAAAAGAAAGTAGCTTAATTTATAAAATGAGGAGATAATACTAAAGGATGACTGATGGTTCCTCTGGTTTTATTCTTTTGTAAATCTAATGCTCTTTAATTAATTCTTTAATTAAGTTAATCAGTAAATGTGATTAGATTTGCACTGACATCAGAATGATGTTAGTTGACTCTTGCTTCTTTGTTTGAGCATTGTAAACTAAAGTAAAAAGAAGAAAAAATTAAAAAGAGAAAGTAAGTAGGTTTTTAAAAGTCACTAGTAAAAATGGAGGAGAGAGAGAAAGAGAGGGATAAGAGAGAGAGTACTATGTCTGAGTCAAGTCTTAATGAAGATCAATATTCCACTCTTATGATCGCCCTCACAGTCATTGAAGAAATCCATTCAGCAACATGATCACTTGCAAAGTCTTGAGGGGAACCAGAGTTCAAATCTGTTTCCATCCATGCCAAATAGTGTAGTTAGAGTGTGATGATGGTAGTCTAAATATGCTGGGATACGATGAGGAGAAGGTGGAGGAAAAGAAAGAGCGGTCTGACACTTCACATTTAAACTTCTACATTATTTACTTTCATCCCAAAACAATGTTTTCCTAGTTACCTTGGGTCAAAATGAAGTTCAAAACTATCCCACTATTGAAAACCAGGCTTTTAACTGAGACTCTCATGAGTCTCTTCGTCAGCATCTGTTCCAAATGGTCTACCTCTTTCAAATAAATTCCTCTGGAGAAACTAGTAGACTCAGTTTCTAGAGTTTTGTCACATAGATGCCATTTGTTCAGAGCATCATTTACCAGTACATCTTAATGGATCCCCTTATATTCTATTTTTAGGGACATATTTTGTTCAGAAATACTTGTATCATTTGCTTGTGAGAGAGTAGGAAATGCAATGCCTTTTACCGACTAAATCTCTTTCTTCCCTCTAATCTAACTGGCGAACTCCTATATGTTTTAAATCTCAGTTCAAGGAATTCATCCACGGAGAAATTTTTATCTCCATTCTCTCTCCAGAATTTATCATCCTCTTATTGAATAACTGTACATTGCATGAGCCTTAATTTTAACACTGATCAAACTCAATTATATTCATTTAAATGTTTATTTTTTCTACAATTGGGTAAGCTCCTCAGTGCCAAGGTCTATGTAAAGTTAATTTTTGAAGTTTAATTGTCTGAAAAATACTTGCAGAAATATTTGTTTAATGAAAAAGTAAAATTGTTTTATACACATATTAACATTTTTCCAAGAAAAAAAGCAAAAGAAAAACTATGTACTTAAAAATTCCAGATTTCATGGATTTGATCATTTGATATATAGAAGGTTAAGAATAAAAGACCAAATAATAATTTATAAAAATAAAATGTTACAATTCATTTTGGAGAAATAACAATTTTAATGGAAGTTTAGCTCATCTATTAACAGCTCAGGTAGTCAGAAACCGGTTCATAATGTTATAGTGTTTATTGTAGAAATTAAACTACCCTCTCATCTTTTATAATTTTTTTTCTTTGCATTAGGCAAAATTTGTATTTAAAACTTAGATAATATTTCCATTTGAACAGAGTCTCAAATACCACCCACAAATTGTTTAGGCAGCATATGCTGAGTGAACTTTTTTGTATGAAAACATAGAACACATACCTCATAAAATTTCTATAGAACATAACTGTGCAACTGTCATGAGCTTTTTTAAGTTAGATATTATTAATTGTTAAAATTATTGTTATTGAAATAGTCCCAAAAGATTGCAGTATGATTAGGACCAAAGAACTAAGATTTTAACAAATATATTGGCTGCTTATGGAATAAACTACTATTGCACAGCCAATTTCTTGTTGTAAACCATGGTGTGTGACAAAACACAAGCTCCCTCAAAATGGACACAGGCCTTCACTATCACTTTGGATTAAGTTATAGTATTTTTCAAGTGATTTTTGGTATGTGTGTTACTTTATCTTCATTATGATGAAAAAAAATTGGATAAGGGTTTGGGAGAAAATTATAGCCTTATCAAGACACAAATAAATTACATATGGCTCATTAAAGACTGTCAGTTCAATTCAGATAACATTTATTTATTATTAGTTGTTTTAGAGGTTTATAGTTGTTTTCTAGATTATTTTATTGCACTTTACTTACTCTCCTTTAAAATTGTTTTTCAGTGGTGAACTATCTAGCTTAATTTCTCTTTCCATTACTTTCCTACTGAAAGTTAAATAAAAACGTGCTGTCATTTGCATTCCAGATTGTTATCACATGCTGGGCAATACTGTTTTTAGAATTGCCAGTGGGCTCTATACCACTTACTTGCATGTACTATGTTGATATATGAATGTTGAGAGAAATAAATTTGCTTTATCCAGACGCTTTTATTATGTGACACTGTGTCCTATGCCAAAGCAAACCAAGCAAGGGACAAACAAGACACTGTCATCCAACTATTGCAAAAGTCTGAAAAACATCTTGAAGTTTTTGTACACTAAAACCAGTACTTTTGGGCTTATATCACATCATTTAGCTGTACAGATGAGTTTTTCTAATGCATGAATTTTCCTATTTGTATCAATATATTACAGAGATATATAAAGGCCATTTATTGGTCGAAAGCTGTTAAAAGTAGCATGTATTTCCTAGGTAGGACATAAAAGTGAGACTATGAGACATGGACAAGAGTGTGGTGGTTACGGGGTGGGGGGAGGGAGGGGAGGGTGGGATAGGGAGAAGGGGAGGGGCACAGGGAAAACCAGATAGAAGGTGACAGAAGACAATTTGACTTTGGGTGATGGGTATGCAACACAATTGAATGATAAGATAATCTGGAGATGTTTTCATTGTACATATGTACCCTGATTTATTGGTGTCACCCCATTAAAATTAATTTAAAAAAAAGTAGCATGTATTTCCAAATTTAACAGCACAGTGTAAGGAAAGAGCACAGGATTTACAAGTAAGCAGATGTTCATTCTAATATTAGATCTGCAGTTTACCAGCTATGTAAGCTGCAGTTTCCTCATCTACAACATGGAGACAATCATAAATACCTAGGAAGATTGTGGCAAAAATTCAATTAGGGGTAATATATTATTGAAAAATTGAGAGCCTATAGTAGTTTAGTACATTGTTAGGACTAAGGGGAACAACAAAACAAGCACAGAAATGCTGATTACATAGATAATTATGAATTGAGTTTTACTTTTCATGCACAATTTTACTGTTTTAGGTAAGCACAGACATAGACTAATAAGCTTTTCACATTAATCTAATTCAGTAGCAAAAGATCATCATCATCATCACCACCACCACCACGCTGTGCTGGGGAAGCCAGTGTGCTGTGAGGATGATGTGGTGAGAGGAGGCTGTGGTATAAACACTTGTTTGATTTGATGATGCCTTAGTGTGGTTAGGGTGCAGTTTGATGGTGGTGTGGTGGGATGACAATGTAAGTGCTGTTTCTCTGATTGAACACTGACTGATACCATTTTTGGTGCGCAAAATGGTTTCAGAGGCCCAAGATCTCAATGAAGAGTTTTCTGAATTGGTTCTAGGTTTCCTGGCATTGGTTCTCTACTGTGATTAAATCTAAAGGCTCTGATTCCATTTCCAGTAGTAAAGAGGGCACTGGTTGTGCATAGCATGGTGTGGTAATTAAGACTCACAAATCATTGCTATTAAATATTTCTAATCAAATACCTGTGGAAGATAAGGTTCTGGGTGACCATGTATTTGATATTGTTGAACATTCTATTCAGACTAAGTAGTGTAATTGGCCTGGCTGGTTGTTCCTATAAACACACGAACAGAAGAAGGGAAACAAAACAGATGAACTCAAGGCTTCATTTCCCAATTCTAGCTCTGTGTGACATACAGGAAAGTCTCTACATGTGCTCTGAAATCAATCCTTACCTCCTGCTGTTGCAGGGCCAACGTTTCTGAAAACTAAACTCAGAGTGCCATCTTGTGAGTGGCTGAATGACAGCACAGACCAAATTCTCAGATTTTCAGAATTTCTTAAGGTGTCTTTGAGGATGTTAAAGTGAGGGTATTGATTGGAAAGACATGGGATCCTGTAACTTGAAATAAAGTCATTAATAAATCCCAGTGAAGCTGGGAACATTGACCCTTAAATTCTGCCAATACACCTTTACGAATAGAAGTAGCCCTTCTAGCCCTAACTAAGGAAGCCAACCCTGCTTGACCTGAAGAATCAACCCTGGGTTGTTGCCTTTATAGACACTACTAATTCTCATTGACGCACTCCATATTTTGCCTTGCTTCTACACATATAACCAACCACAAGTTCTATCAGGCCTGACAGTGAGGTGCAAAGTGTGACCCATGAAGTATGCTGCACTCTAAAAGAACTGCATGATTTTTCTAGTTTATATAAACAGAAATCCAGGGAATCTGTATGGAATGGATCTTAGGGTATAAGATAATGGTGGAGGGAACATAAAATTGGATCAGGTCAAATATATATGACATGGGTCCACTAAGCAGAGATCTTTTTTTTATGAGAAATACATATGACACAAATTTAGGGGCCTTCTACCTCACTGAGATGTCTAGGGCACCAGTGTGCAGAGTAAGTTGAGATATCCCTTTTAAAGTAAAAAAAAAAAAAAAAAAGTTGAATCATCATCCCTCTTACAACCAAAAAGAAAGGGTACAACACCAAGTGGTCCTCTTTGGATTTTAGAGGCAACATGTCTTCCATTTGGGTGTGCTACTCTGGCTCATTTACTGAGTTACTCAAAACTATAGTTTTGAGCTCAATGAGTTTAGATTGCCAAGCAAGTGACCCCACCCCTTGGGCCATATGACCCAGCACATCTAATGCGGTTTCAAGTATCAGTGGCAAAGAGATGTATTTTTGGAGTCTTTGGCAGGCTTTTGTAGGTAAATCACACATTAGGATTTTGGAGCAAAGCCCTGCTATACTCTATAAATAACTACTCTCTTTTGGCTTGCTACTGAGCCTTAGTAAAGACTGAACACTGTACCATAAGTCATCTGAGTTGCCCAACATGAAATGAGGGCACCCATCCATAAAAGTTGGGCACACACGGAAACACTCCATCATCAAATGGAAGTCATATATATACACACACATATACATATATGGGCCAAGGCAGGCCATGAAGTTAAAAGTAAGTTACATGAAGATGTGTTCCCCAATGCCCATGGTTCCTTCTGATGCTTCATTACCTTCTTTCTCCCTGCACAAACCCATCCCTCATGGAGAACTCCCTATGACCAGTTGATGTGGAATAGAAATAGGTAAGAAAAATATCTTGTTTTTTTAATTTTCTCTTATTTTCTAATTTTAGACAGGTAGCAATAACTTAATCTTGGGAAGAATGTGGCTGTGGAGCACAACTGTACATTTCAGTTTTAGAATTATGTAAAGTTCTTGGCGTTCTTTTGTCTGTAAGTTATTTTTTGTTCCACCACTTGCTAACAATCAGTAGTCTTGCACCTGACCAGGTGGTGGCACAGTGGATAAAGCATCAGACTGGGAAGTAGAGAACCCAGGTTCAAAACCCCAAGCTTGAGTGCGGCATCGCTCGTTTGAGCGTGGGATCATAGACATGACCCATGGTCGCTGGCCTGAGCCCAAAGGTTGTTGGCTTAAAGTCTAAGGTCGCTGGTTTGAGCCCAAGGTCACTGGCTTGAGTAAGGGGTCACTCACTCAGCTATAGCCCCCGAGTCAAGTCACATATGAGAAAGCAATCAATGGACAACTAAAGAGCCCCAATGAAAAATTGATGCTTCTCATCTCTCTCCCTTCCTGTCTGTCTGCCCCATCTGTTCCTCTCACTGTCTCTCTCACTGTTTCTGTCAAAACAACAACAACAAAATAAAACAAAAAGCCAAGTAGTCTTATAAATGGTTTTCAAGTGTCACTAGACCAATAGTAACTGAACTATAATATCTAAAGTTATAACCAACTCACTTTTTTCATTAAATATATATTTTTTTATCCTAGCTTTTACATTTTTCTTTTCTCACTCCAATCCCTTTGGCTGTTGCATTCATAAGCATATTTCTGTAGACACTGTCTAAGCAGTTCTATATTATACAACACATCGTTCAGATTCATGAATTCATCTGTTCACGTATACATTCATCCCTCAGCTAGTTACCAAAGGGTTATGCAAAGGGTTATGCTACATTGTTCAGTATGTCAGGGCCTCAAAATGACCAAACCTCATTCCTTTCTTGTCTCAAACATCAATAATAAAAACAGAAAAAATAAAAGCTTTTACCAAAATTTACCTAATTAAGTGTTTTCAAACAGATTAACCTTTAATATTTCTTCTCTAAATTCGGGTTAGAAGGCTAAGCAGATTTAGATTTTCAAGCTGCCTTTGCGGTTTCTCCCTATAGTAAACACACACACACACACACACACACACACACACATTTCACACACTCAACTCATTTTCTCTTAGAAAGGCATATGACTAAAACTGAACTCAGACACACACTAACAGACTTCTCTGAATTCCTATATTATAACACTGGCCATCAGTAATCAATCATTTGCATAAGAGCCAGTGGTATAGCCTTGCCCAATTTTATCCTTTTCAAAATATTAGATGAAAGGTTAGTAGTCGAATTTCCAGAGAAATCTAACTTTGTACCAAATCCCAGTCTGTAATCCTCTTCTCTCTGGCAGAAAAGACTAGCTCAGAGCAAGGTTCTGAAGTGGGTCTTTCCGTCCGATAGACATTGCCCATAAAGAAGGTACCCTAAAGCCTACAGAGTGCCATTCTCAAAGTCACAACACAAAGGCTATCCTAGACATTCTCTACCCCACTCCTCTCGGATGGGATACTAGAAATCATTATTCTACTTTCCATGCTATAGCGGGCTCTGTTGCAGCCAAATTCCAGAACATGACCACTGCCACAATGCGAATGTTTACGCCATCTCAAAATGTCACATCAACATGACCTTAGAGAGGAGGTATTTGTTTGTGTGACTCCTCTGAGCAGGGCCTTCTTTGCGGCTGGGACATTATGAGTCTTTAATAAATATAAAACTAATAGAAGAGGAATGGAGAAAATTGTATCCCAAACAAACAAAAAGAAAAAAGAGAAGAAAAAAAAAGAAGAAAAGAAAAAGATGTCAATAATCAGATTAACACCTATTAAGTGCTTAATGTATGTTAAGCAATAATCTAGATTCTAGATGCTTACAATTAATTCATTTTGCCTTTGTACTATCTTGTAAATAGGTATTATTATTATCACCTCTATTTTTAATCAGGACCTAGCCACAGAAAAGTGAAATAACTTGCAGAGAGAAAAAATTTTTAGTGGGATTTGAACTCAGGTGATCTTAGTTAAGAACCTGCAGTTTGAAATGCCACACACTTTTACTTCTCAATAAAAACCAATAATGGAAAAATGAAGTGGAAAAAGGTAAAATATTAGAAGAATTTCTTTAATAAACATTGTATTCTATAAATATTTATTGAACTGAAAAGACAATGTTTACTGAGCTGTTGAAAAAGACATAGCTCCTTTTTTCAAAGATGTCAGAATTGGTTGAGAGTAAAAGACAGGGAAATAGAAAATGCATGAATGCAACAGAGTATAAAACTACAGGAGGGACTAGATTCCATTTCTGGGAAACTATCCGAGGAAACCTGAAACATTAATTTGAAAGAATACATGCACCCCTATGTTCATTGCAGCATTACTTACAATAGCCAAGATTTAGAAGCAACCCAAGTAGATGAGTATATAAAAAACCGTAGTACATTTATACAATGAAATACTGCTCAACCACACAAAAGAGGGAACTCTTTTCACTTATGACAGCATGGTTGGACCTGGAGAGTACTGTGCTTAGTGAAATAAGCCAGTCAGAGAAAGACAAATACCATATGATTTCACTCATATGTGGAATCTAATGAACAAAATAAACTAACAAGCAAAATGAAGACATTCATAGAAAGCAGGCTGGAAATTGTTGGGGGTGGGGTTTGGAGGGCTCGGTGGGTGGGGTGGAATGATTGAGCAAAAGAGAAAAAAACTCACGGACACAGCCAGCAGTGTAGTGATTGCTGGTGGAGGGGGTTGGGGGAGCTGGATGGGGATATAGGGGGATACGTGGTGATGGAGGAAGACTTGACTTGGGGTGGTGAACTCACAGAATACAGATGATGTGTTGTGGAGTTGTGCACCAGAAACCTGTATTGTTTTGTTAACCAGTGTCATCCCAATAAATTCAATTAAAAAAAGAAAAAATAGAGCTATAGGAGTACTTTATGCTTTGCACAGCCTTAGGTGTACTCTTGAAAAGGCAACCATCTCTGCCTGGGGAGGAAGTGATGGTGTTGGTGGTTCTTCAAGAAACAATGTCTGGGTTGTCTCGAAGAACCAACTTTGTAGCAGTGAAAAGTGTTTGTTAGAAGATGAGGCCCAGAGGGATATATTTAGAGCCTGTTTCAATGTTATGTGTGTGCTGATAAAGGCAAGGAGAAGAGCATTGGCTTTTGGATTAGTGAGGGTAGAATAAACTGAGTTTAAGTTTGGAAGAAGAATTGCTAAGGGCTGTTCAACAACTAGTTCCGATTAAGAAGAAGTGACATTATTAGTTGACTTCCAGTCTTCTGACTTGGACAGAGATAGCTACCTTTTCATGCACCAGCAATAAATGCAGAAGAAATAAAAAACATAGGAAGAACAACTCAGGGGACTTAAAGGAGCAGAGATAATATAAAAATATCAAGTTCTTGAGTGTGAAATCTCCATGAAACTTTTAGGTTGAGATATCTAGGGAGCCTCATGGTCAGAGAACACAAATTTGTTGGCAGTTGTTAAATTGCTTAGAGTAGAAGGATTGCTAGGGAATGTGATTAATGGGAGAAGAATAGTGGAGGAAGGAACATTGAAAAACACCAACAGTGGGTTGAGGTCCACAAAGAAGAAAGACCCTGAAGAGTGGTCAGTATTAGAGAAAGAGAATCAACCACTCGAATCAAGGGTAAAGACTTTCCAATAAAAAGAGATCAGTAACTATGTCAAATTTCACAGTCACCACATAGAATACAAAATGCAAAGCAGAGAATTTGACTGCTAAGACCTACATCTGGCTGGGGGGCTTTTGAATGCAAGGGTGCTTTCTTCCCTCAGAGAGAAGACGATAACAGCCTAAGGAGAAAACAAGTAAATTTGCCAGTGTTCTCAATGGAGGGTAGAAGTGTAAATCTAACCTGTGAGATTAGAAAGTGAGAATGAATGCTGAAATGACAGTAAAATCTGTAACAGTAGGCAATAGTGGAAACATCTACAAATGGAAAAGGGTAAGTAAAAGGTTGCTGAATGACAAAGATGTTCCTGCTGAGGCTGAGAAAGATCAATTTTCAGTCACAAATCTACATTCTGACTGCCCTGCTAGCCTCCTCCCCACCTAGCAGGAATGCAGAAGGTCACAAAGGATGGTGGGCTGTTGGGTTTTAAAAATTCGAAAGCGGAACATGAATGCTCAAATAAAGAAAAAGAATTAATGAGAAATATTTATTTCCTGATTATCATTTGCTAAATTGAACATTTATTAATTACTTACACTGTTTCTGGAGAATAATTATTTCTAAGTATTTATTGAGCACTGACTATGTACTCAGCACTCTGAGAGGCACCAAACATTCAAAGCTCTATATCCCATACCCTTAAGGATCTTAGAGTCTTATGGAGGAATCATATAAGAGAATTGTATAGGCAAGCACCGGGTAGAGGTTCTTGCAGTGTCACAGGAAAAGCATTTCAGGGACACTCATGAAGGAGGATTAGAGCAATAGTGACAATTTTTTAGAGCACCCTTGAAAATGCTGTTGCACTCAGTGATGTATTTTCCTGGTGGGCCTATCGGCAGATGCTGGTCATGTCGTCCATCTGCCCCAGGTGCACCTTGCAGAATATCTCCTCCACAATCAGGTGGTTCAGTACCATTTTGCTGAGGAGAAAGTTTAGCTTCTGGGGTTGCAGGGTTGCACTCATGCACATCAGGCCCAGGATGGCCAGGGCCCAGAGCTGCAACGTGATCGCTCTCAGTACCTGAGGCTCCAGTAAGTCTAGCTCAGTGTCTGCTCCTGGCTGACCTCACAACTCTTAACTGTGCACCCTCAGGAAAGTTGCTTATCTTCTCTGTGCCTCATTTCCCCATCTGTATGCCCACTGCCAAGGCTCAGTGGTGCCTAGGCCACTCGTCAGCCCTCCATCCCCACCTCAGATAGACCTTGGTTCAACTTCAATATATTTCCTTGGGGTTGGGAAGAGAGCAGACTTTCTTTCAAACTAGCCAACCTCTTTCCTGGCTTTTCTCAGGCCTGTGCTGGTGCTCTTCTCATATCCAATCTCTTTCCTGAATCTTTCAGGGTTTTGTGCCCTTATCCTATTCAGTCTTTTTCCCAGATTTTCCCAGGGTAGTCTCTCCCCTTTATGGTCACCATTTTGACTTCTACTGCCCATGCCTTATAGTTCTGCTTCGTCATGAGACTTCTGTTGTGCATGTACTTAATGAAAAGATGTCCCCTTGTACTGTGTCTTTACCTTCCCCATGAATCAGATTGAGCGGTGCTGGTAGTTTCCTGCAGTGACTGTGAAAATGCCCTTTCCTAGTTCATACTGCTTAATAAGATTTTTGCTCCCTACCTTTCCTTAGTAACTAACTCACTACCAGAATCATCCACAGGATGCTGGGGGGTCAAAGCCAGGTTGAGTGGGAACAGAAAGAGAGATCTCCTTATGATGCCATGCCTGAGACATAAAGACAAGTGAAGATAATCAGAAAGAGTGTTTAGATGAGGCCAAAAGAGGCCCATGAGGATGCTGAGAAGATAAACAGTGTCAGGTCATACTAAGAAATTTGCATTTTATCCTTAATCCTGCTCCCTACTTTTTGTTTCTTCTTCCCAAATACACCTAACAAAAGCAAGCAAGTATTTATCTTCCAGGGATATAGTAGCATAGCCTGAAATGGTTGTTGCTCATGTTAAAATCCTTAGAGCCCCACGTTTTAAGGGGTTGGATGCAGCTGGCATGCACCCAAAGTGGCCAGAGAGAGTTCTTCTGCTCTTGGATGACCTGGCAGCCCTCAATACAACTTATCATGGTGTCCATTTTAATTTTTTAAAGAAATATTTTTAAAATTTTCTATATCAACTGTATCTCTTTGTTGTAATTATAAAAAACAATACAACCTGTTTAAAATAGAAGAATACTATATTTCCTACCTAACTCTCTATGTTTCATCACCAAGTCTCTATTCTTTATAGTGAATGTCAGAGCTAGACTCAAATGATCTTAGCAAATGTTATGTCCCCTGAAGGGTCTGAATGGGATTGGCTCTATACAGATCACCTGTGAGGTAGGTCTCTGTGACTCTAGTTTTCCTAGAGACTTAATCTTGGAACATCCACAGGGCCAAGATTTATGTGGCCATAAGTGAAACAGTTCTTCTGGAATGAATAAGCTCTAAAAGTTTAGAAATCCTCAGGCTATTCTCTAAACTAAGATGTGGGAAACTATTAATGTTTATACTGAAGATTCCCTAATGTTGGTTTTCTTTCATTCTTTCTTTTTTTTTTTTTTTTTTGTCACTGTAAACTATGAATGGCTGTGTCCTCTGCAATCCCTATGTAGTGGCCTCTAAGCAGAGTGCTTCCAGTTAGAGACATGGATATGGAGAGGATGGAGAGGTAGGTAGCTTACCTACTTCAGTCGTAAAATGTTCTCACACATACATAATACACATACCCGCACAAACACCCTCACACCTGGCTTCTTGATCCTGGTTATAAAATAGCAGCTGTGAGAACCAGAAGGAAGAAGAAAGTAAGTAAGTGACCCTTTATCTAGGCCAACTTGGTCATTAGGCATGTTGAGGACAGTGCCCAGACCTATAGTGCTTTTAGGGGTGTACGAAAATGTTTTAGTTTTTGTTAAAATGAACTTTTAAATTGAAGGAAATATTCTAATATGTAATATATTCATCTTGATATCAATGAAGTCATAAACTGAAATTAGTGATTTTTGTTTTGTTTTCTTCTTGGTGGAAGCAGCCCTGAAAGGTAAAGGGGCAGGGCTCACAAAAGTCATAATGTGGTCCTCATGTTTGTGCTCCATTCAGGTGGCTGTGAGACATTTTCTTTTCTTTTTTGTTTTTAAGTGAGAGGAGAGGAGATAGAGAGACAGACTCCCACATTGCCCTGACCAGGAACCATCCTGTAACCCCTGTCTGGGGCCGATGCTCTAATCAACCAAGCTATCCTCAGGGCCTGAGGCCGATGCTCGGACCAACGAGCTATCCTCAGCACCTGGAGTGATGCTAAACTTGACCAACACACTGGCCGCGAGAAGGGAAGACAGAGAGAAGGGGGCAAGGGAGCGGGAGAGAAGCAGATGGTCACTTCTCCTGTGTGTCCTCACTGGCAATTGAACCCAGGATGTCCATATGCCAGGCCAATACTCTATCCACTGAACAAATCTGCCAGGGCCAAGAGAAACTTTTGAAGACAGCCTCTCAGCTCAGACAATTAATTTCAGAAGCTGGATGCTTAGGTTTCATGTCTAAAGAATTTAGCTAACTGTATTCAGAAAAAAAAAAAAACCAAGACCTCTACCAAATGTATTACTTGGTCTCAAAGTCAGAATACACACAAATAAAAAACTGCATGTTTCAATGCAAACTCACTGTCACTACTGGGGGAAATGAGTAGGAACTACATGTAGTTCTAAAAATTAACTTACTATAGCATTAAATATGTAAACAAACATAAATCCCTGTTGTTTGAAAAAATTTTTTATTAACCCCCAGTGTTGTGGGTCCAGAATTGGGACAGTAGCTCAGTGGGGTAGGTCTTTCCTTGGTATAAACTGTCCACACGGCAGTCAAGTGGCACAGTAGCCGGAGCAGGAGAATCATTCACAGCTGGCAATCGTTGGGCTGCAGGTTGGGGTGCCTGGGGCCACTCCAGCAAGGCCTCTGCTGCTGGCTAGACTGGGCTCCCGTGGTGGAAGCAAGCTCTGTTTCTGTCACATCACCAAGTCCTTTTCCCAAACCAAGTCATATGTTCAAGAACAAATTCAAGAGGTGGGAAAACAGACTTAACTTCTTGATGGGAATAGCTGCAAAGTCACTTTGCAAGGGTCACATGTGAAAATGGGAAGGGGGTGTGGCCTTCCTCTGCCATCTACCATACTTCTGCCTTCAAAATCCTCCTATTCATAACACTTCTGCCACTTCACCTCCCTTCAAACTTCTATGTTCAGATGATTGGTTTCGCAGTTTAAGCTAAAGCTTAGTTTGGTTTCTGGAAGGGGAAAAAGGAGACGCAATTGAAACAAGCCCAATGTTTTCCTTCAAACGACATTTTATGTTATCTTTTCAATGTTTACAGTTTCATGTGATGGGATACCCATGACTGTATATCTGACTAGTCTGAATTCATATCACGGTTTTGCCACATAGTCTGTGACCATGGGAAAGTCGCTCAGTCACTCTCTGAGCACCACGCTCCTCCTCGGTGACCTAGACAACAAACCTCCCCCTCAGGGCTATTGGAAAAGGAGACTGAGGTGCTCACAGTCTGCCAAGCACTGTTAGGTACCTGAGAGCTGTTAGTATTGAGATAATAATGATTAAAGCTGGTAAGTTGCTAATTAAAATAAATTCAACAATTAACTATGGAGTACATGCTGTGTACAAAGAAACTTTCCCTAGTTTAGCTTTATCTTCTTTTTCAAGTATTTTTGTGAATTTCATGTTTTGAATGACCACATGGCCTGGCAACATTTAGTTCTTCTAGTGTCAGTGCAGAACCTGTTCTTAAGCAGAATGAAAGTGTCTTCTAAAAACGGAAATAACTTTAATGGAATGGTTTATAATTAAATCAAACCAATCATACTATCATGTGATATTAGCTGCTAACATTTGAAATTTTATTCCTCTTATTTACATTTCTGACTGCAGTGAGGTTCTTTTTTTCTTTCATTTTTGGAGTTCCTGATAAAAGTGAACATTAATTTCACCTGGTTTTTTTTTTAGTTGAATACAGGTACTTTTTAAGTTGAACTCCTTGTTTTGCACTTCACCTTTTTCCACTTTCAAAATATTAGTGCCTTGTTACCTCACCTTCTTTTCTTAGTTCTTTAAACTGTGGATTGTATTCTAAATGAAGGTCATCTTGTTACAAAATCCTTAAAAGACCAAATTTCTACTTTTATATTGTCAACTTGTATCTTATCCAAACTCATTTACTTATGTTAGATTTAAACAATCAGTAACATTAGGACATCACCAAGCATTCAGTATGTCACCTAGAAGGCAGCCTTGGACTTCAATATCACCCAGGGCATTAGTTTATTGATATTAAAATCAAATAAAGGTTATATACTAAATGTGAAAGTAATGTTAGAACAACTAAGTTAAAAAGCATTTTATCATACAGGGAGCAAGATGGCGACGGAGTAGGCGGACGTACCAACTTCCAACTCCCAGAACCAAAGTGGATTATAGCTCAGTTTTAAGAACCATCACCTGGATAAACCAACTTTCAACAAAACTAAGTGGACTCTTCAACCAAGGAACACAGAAGAAGCCACATTGAGACTGGTAGGAATAGCGAAAACGCGAAGAGGGCTGCCCAGCTCCCCGGAGCAAACGGCAGCCCGGAGAGACCCGTGTGGCGGGAGGAGAGTTTGGCGGAGAGGGAGGGACCTGGGTCCCAGGAACCAAGCCCCAGCCTGCAGTCTCAGAGCCTAGAAAGGCGTTTGGACAGTTTTGAGCTGTGAAACAAGTGAGGGAGCTCCCAGGCCTACAGTGTGGAGTGTTAGGTCCCTTCCTACTCTGCTGAGGGCTGCTTAAGGTTTTGGGGCGGCAGGACGCTGAAAGGCGGTTCTGTCGGCGTGGGCAGAGGCCAAGCCGGTGGGAGATCAGTCTAGCCCAGAGGGTCAGAGGGGACCGCGAAAGCGGTCCAGAAGCTGCGGGCCCGCCTTTAATCCCACTTACGGGGACAAAGCAGGAGGCCAGGAACGGGCAGGCCCTGCGCAAGCCGGCCCTGACCGCGGGGACCGGGCTAGGACCAGGGACGGGCAGGGGCTGTGGCTGAGCTGACGTTACCAGTCCCCCACTCCCCCACCCCAACCCCCCCGGGCCGGAGAAACCGCGGTTGGCCAGTATACGTGTGCGAGCGGGCTCCGAGCGCGGGAACGGGGTGGACCCAGAGACAAGTGGAGGCTCGCAGCTGAGCCCACGCTACTATCCGCGCCAGGCCGGAGAAACCCCGGATACCATTCATACGTGCAGGAGCGGGCTCCGAACGCGGGGGCAGGGTAGAGTCCCGGACGAGCGGAAGTACGCAGCTCGGCGGAAGCCAGCAAACACGCCCGCCCCAATAAACCTTGGTTTCCGACCCTGCGCAGTAGGGCCTTGGCCTCGAGGGCGGGGCTAAAGCTCCGGACGGGCAAAAGCTTACAGCTGAGAGCACGTCAAAAGCCCCGCCTAACCCGCGGAACTGTAGCGAGCAGGCTCCGACTGCTGGTTCTGGGCGGAAGTCCGGAAATAGGCTGGGTCCGCAGCTGAGCAAAGGTGCTCACCTCTACCCTTGGTGCTAATCTTGTGGCTTCAGTCACAGCCCCTCCCACAGAGGAGAGGCAGAAATCATAGCAAAAGCCACAGTGGGCCGGCGCTGGCAACGCTCATACCCAACCACCCTAGGCATCGGCAGAGGAGGTGGGGGGCCTGCAGATAGACCACACCTAGAGAACACAAAGGCAACACCTACTGGACTCCAGTGGCCACAACTCGCTTATACACAGAAAAAATAGGCAGGCAGAGGAATGCAAACCAAATGAATCAAGAGAAATCCCCAGAGAAGGACCTGAATGAACCAGATATAACCAAATTACCAGAAGCAGAATTTAGAATAATGATAGTTAGGATGTTCAAAGAAATTAGAGCAACAATGGATAGTCATTATGAACACCTAAATAAAGACATAACAAGTATAAAAAATGAAATTGAAATAATAAAAAAGAATCAGACAGAAATGACAAATACAGTATCAGAACTGAAGACCACAATGGAAGGAATTAAAAGCAGGATGGATGACGCTGAGGATCGAATAAGCGAGTTAGAGGACACAATAAACAAAGGCACAGAAGCAGAGAAGAAAAAGGAAAAGAGACTTAAAAAATGTGAGGAAACTCTAAGGGAGCTTTGTGACAACATGAAGAGAAACAACATTCGCATCATAGGGGTGCCTGAAGAAGAGGGGAGAGGACAGGAAATGGAAACTTTGTTCAATCAAATCATAGCAGAAAACTTTCCTAAATTAAGGCTGGGAAACACTCCACACATTCAAGAAGCACACAGAACTCCATTAAGGAGAAACCCAAAAAAATCTACACCAAGACACATCATAGTTAAAATACCAAAGCTAATGGATAAAGAAAAAATTTTAAAAGCTGCTAGAGAAAAAAAGACTATCACCTACAAAGGAGCCCCCATAAGGATGACATCGGACTTCTCAACAGAAACACTTGAGGCCAGAAGGGAATGGCAAGAAATAATCCAAGTAATGCAGAACAAGAACCTACAACCAAGACTACTTTATCCAGCAAGGCTAACGTTTAAAATTGAAGGAGAAATAAAGAGCTTCCCAGAAAAAGAAAGCCTGAAGGAATTCATAAAAACCAAACCAATTCTGCAAGAGATACTAAGGGGCCTCTTGTGAACAGTTTAAAGGGAGGAATGAATAGAGCAAAAGAAGAATACAGCTTTAAAGAATAAAATGGCAATAAACAACTACATATCAATAATAACCTTAAATGTAAATGGATTAAATGATCCAATCAAAAGACATAGGGTAGCTGCATGGATAAAGAAACAGGACCCATACATATGCTGTCTACAAGAGACACACCTTAAAACAAAAGATGCTCATAGACTGAAGGTAAAAGGATGGAAAAAAATATTTCATGCAAATGCAAATGAAAAAAAAGCAGGGGTAGCAATACTTATATCAGACAAAATGGACTTTAAAACAAAGGCTGTAGTAAGAGATAAAGGAGGACACTACATAATGATAAAGGGAACAATTCAACAGGAAGATATAACTATTGTAAATATCTACGCACCAAATATAGGAGCCCCGACATACATAAAGCAGACTTTGATGGATATAAAGGGCGAGATTAACAGCAATACTATCATAGTAGGGTATTTCAATACCCCTCTAACAACACTGGATAGATCCTCAAGAAAGAAAATTAATAAAGAAACAGCAGACTTAAAGGATACACTAGATCAACTTGATTTAATAGATATCTTCAGAACTTTTCACCCTAAAGCAGTAGAATATACATTCTTCTCAAGCGCTCATGGTACGTTTTCTAGGATAGACCACATGTTAGGACACAAAAATGGTCTCAATAAATTTAAGAAGATTGAAATCATATCAAGCATTTTCTCTGATCACAATGCTATGAAACTAGAAATTAACCACAAAAGAAAAACTGAAAAATACTCAAACACTTGGAAACTAAATAGCATGTTATTAAATAATGAATGGATTAACAATGAGATCAAAGAAGAAATAAAAAAGTTTCTAGAAACAAATGATAATGAGCATACATCAACTCAAAATTTATGGGACACAGCAAAAGCAGTTCTGAGAGGGAAGTTTATTGCACTACAGGCATATCATAAGAAGCTAGAAAAAGCTCAAATAAGCAACCTGACCCTGCATCTAAAAGAACTAGAAAAACAACAACAAATAAAACCCAGGACAAGTAGAAGGAAGGAAATAATAAAGGTCAGAGCAGAAATAAATGACATAGAGGCTAAGGAAACAATACAGAGGATCAATGAAACAAGAAGCTGGTTCTTTGAAAAGGTAAACAAGATTGATGAACTTTTAACTAGACTCACCAAGAAAAAAAGAGAGAGGACTCAAATAAATAAAATTAGAAAGGACAGTGGAGAAATAACAACTGACAAAACAGAAATACAAAGCATTGTAAGAAAATACTATGAAGAACTATATGCCAAAAAATTAGACAATCTTGGTGAAATGGACAAATTTCTTGAATCATATAACCTTCCAAAAATCAATCTGGAAGAATCAGAACACCTAAACAGACCAATTACAGCAAATGAGATCGAAACAGTTATCAAAAAACTCCCAAAAAAGAAAAGTCCTGGGCCTGATGGCTTCACAAGTGAATTCTATCAAAAATTCAAAGAAGAACTAACTCCTATTCTCCTCAAGCTATTTAAAAAAATTCAAGAGGAAGGAAGAATTCCAAACTCCTTTTATGAGGCGAGCATAATTCTGATCCCAAAACCGGGCAAAGACAACACAAAGAAAGAAAATTATAGGCCTATATCCCTGATGAATTTAGACGCTAAAATTCTCAACAAAATATTAGCCAACCGGATCCAGCAATATATGAAAAAAATCATACACCACGATCAAGTGGGATTTATTCTGGAGAGGCAAGGCTGGTTCAATATTCGCAAATCAATCAATGTGATTCACCACATAAACAAAAGGAAGGACAAAAATCACATGATCATTTCAATAGATGCAGAAAAGGCATTTGATAAAATCCAGCACCCATTCATGCTCAAAACTCTCAGTAAAGTGGGAATACAGGGATCATTCTTTAACATGATAAAGGCCATCTACGATAAACTGACAGCAAACATCATACTAAATGGACAAAGATTAAAAGCAATCCCCTTAAGATCAGGAACCAGGCAGGGTTGCCCACTTTCACCACTCTTATTCAACATAGTTCTGGAAGTCCTAGCTACAGCAATCAGACAAGAAGAAGAAATAAAAGGCATACAAATTGGAAAAGAAGAAGTAAAACTGTCATTATTTGCAGATGATATGATATTGTATATTGAAAACCCTAAAGTCTCAGTCAAAAAACTACTGGACCTTATAAATGATTTCAGCAAGGTGGCAGGATATAAAATTAATACTCAGAAATCAGAGGCATTTCTATACACCAACAATGAAATATCAGCAAAAGAAATTAAGGAAACAATCCCCTTCACTATTGCAGCCAAAAAAATAAAGTACCTAGGAGTAAATTTAACCAAGGAGGTTAAGGACTTGTACTCGGAAAATTATAGAACATTGATAAAAGAAATCAAGGAACATACAAACAAGTGGAAGCACATACCGTGCTCATGGCTAGGAAGAATAAACATCATTAAAATGTCTATATTACCCAAAGCAATTTATAAATTCAATGCAATACCAATTAAAATACCAATGACATACTTCAAAGATATAGAACACATATTCCAAAAATTTATATGGAACCAAAAAAGAACACGAATAGCCTCAGCAATCTTAAAAAGAAAAAATAAAGCAGGAGGTATCACTCTTCCTGATATCAAGGTTTACTACAAGGCCATTATACTCAAGACAGCCTGGTACTGGCATAAGAACAGGCACATAGATCAATGGAACAGAACAGAGAACCCAGAAATAAACCAACAGCTTTATGGACAACTGATATTTGACAAAGGAGGAAAGAACATACAATGGAGTAAAGACAGCCTCTTTAACAAATGGTGTTGGGAAAATTGGACATCTACCTGCAAAAAAATGAAACTAGACCATCAACTTACACCATTCACAAAAACAAACTCAAAATGGATAAAAGACTTAAATGTAAGCCGTGAAACCATAAGCATCTTAGAAGAAAACATAGGCAGCAAGCTCTCCGACATCTGTAGCAGCGGTATATTTGCCGATTTATCTTCATGGGCAACTGAAATAAAAGGCAAGATAAACAAATGGGACTATATCAAACTAAAAAGTTTTTGCACAGCTAAAGACAATAGGAACAGAATAAAAAGACAAACCACACAATGGGAGAACATATTCGGCAGCACATCTGATAAGGGGTTAATAACTAAAATTTATAAAGAACTTATAAAACGCAACACCAGGAAGACAAACAACCCAATCAAAAAATGGGCAAAAGAAATGAATAGAAATTTCTCCAAAGAGGACATACAGATGGCCAATAGGCATATGAAAAAATGCTCAACATCACTAATCATTAGAGAAATGCAAATTAAAACCACAATGAGATATCACCTCACACCAGTCAGAATGGCACTTATCAGCAAAACAACACAGAATAAGTGCTGGCGAGGATGTGGAGAAAAGGGAACCCTTCTGCACTGCTGGTGGGAATGCAGACTGGTGCAGCCACTGTGGAAAACAGTTTGGAGATTCCTCAGAAAATTAAAAATCGAACTGCCTTTTGACCCAGCTATCCCACTTTTAGGAATATACCCTAAGAACACCATAGCACTGTTCGAAAAGAAGAAATGCGCCCCCATGTTCGTGGCAGCATTGTTCACAATAGCGAAGATCTGGAACCAGCCCAAGTGTCCGTCAGAAGACGAGTGGATTAAAAAGCTATGGTACATATATACTATGGAATACTACTCAGCCATAAGAAACGATGACATCGGAGCATTTATAACAAAATGGATGTACCTTGATAACATTATACGGAGTGAAATAAGTAAATCAGAAAAAAAGAAAAACTGAAAACAGCACGATTACATACATAGGTGGGACATGAAAGTGAGGGTATGAGACATGGACAAGAGAGTGGTGGTTATGGGATGGGGGGAGGGAGGGAAGAGTGGGATAGGGAGGAGGGGAGGGACGCAGGGAAAACCAGATAGAAGGTGACAGAGGACAATTTGACTTTTGGTGATGGGTATGCAACACAATTGAATGATAAGATAACCTGGAGATGTTTTCATTGTACATATGTACCCTGATTTATTGATGTCACCCCATTAGAATTAATAATAATAAAATATATATTAAAAAAAAAAAGCATTTTATCAGGAAAGCATAGTGGCTTTCCATGGTTTATTTTAATAAGGTAGAAGTTTATCATTTATAATTCAGATGGAATATATATGAAATAAATAATGTCTATACTACTCTAACGTAGGCTATTGTGGTGTTGATCAAATGACATCCATATTTGTATTAATTTTCAGACTCTTCCTTGGACTTTCTTTCTGAGGTGTCCCAGTTAAAGGAAAGAAAGGTAGTGCCTTACCATTCTCATTCACTTGACCTTATCTAACACAATAATCCTGTCTTAAGTTAGTATCAAAAACTTAGGAAGTAAGTGACATTTCTGGATTGATTAAGCTCTATAAATTTAATTTTATTCACTATTTTTGTCATCAGAAATAATAATGTTAAAAAGCAGAATGATGTATGTTTTTATAGATTGCAAATATATATGTAATTCATAAAAAAGAATATACATCTCATATTAAAACCAAATATGTTCTTCATAAATTTTGGTTATTAACCCCTTATCAGACGTGTTGTTGAATATGTTCTCCCATTGTGTGGTTTGTCTTTTTATTCTGTTCTTATTGTCTTTAGCTGTGCAAAAACATTTTAGTTTGATATAGTCCCATTTGTTTATCTTGCCTTTTATTTCATTTGCCCGTGGAGATAAATCAGCAAATATATTGCTGCTACAGATGTCGGAGAGCTTGCTGCCTATGCTTTATAAAACTCAACACCAGGAAGACAAACAATCCAATCAAAAAATGGGCAAAAGAAATGAATAGAAATTTCTCCAGAGAGGACATACAGATGGCCAATAGGCATATAAAAACATGCTCAACATCACTAATCATTAGAGAAATGCAAATTAAAACCACAATGAGATATCACCTCACACCAGTCAGAATGGCGTTCATCAGCAAAACAACACAGAACAAGTGCTGGCGAGGATGTGGAGAAAAGGGAACCCTTCTGCACTGCTGGTGGGAATGCAGACTGGTGCAGCCAATGTGGAAAACAGTATGGAGATTCCTCAAAAATTTAAAAATTGAACTACCTTTTGACCCAGCTATCCCACTTTTAGAAATATACCCTAAGAACACCATAGCACTGTTCGAAAAGAAGAAATGCGCCCCCATGTTCATGGCAGCATTGTTCAGAATAGCAAAGATCTGGAAACAGCCCAAGTGTCCATCAGAGGACGAGTGGATTAAAAAGCTTTGGTACATATATACTATGGAATACTACTCAGCCATAAGAAATGATGACATCGGGTCATTTACAACAAAATGGATAGACCTTGATAACATTATAAGGAGTGAAATAAGTAAAACAGAAAAAAACAGAACAGCATGATTTCATACATAGGTTGGACATAAAAGGGAGACTATGCGACATGGACAAGAGTGTGGTGGTCACGGGATGGGGGAGGGAAGAGAGGGTGGGAGAGGGGGGAGGGGAGGGGCACAAAGAAAACCAGATAGAAGGTGACAGAGGACAATTTAACTTTGGGTGATGGGTATGCAACATAATTGAATGATAAGATAACCTGGAGATGTTTTCTTTGAACATGTGTACCCTGATTTATTAATGTCACCCCATTAAAATTAATAATAAAAAACCCCAAATATGTTCATATATATTTAAACACATGCATACACATTTTGAAAAAATACCCGTGTGGCCTGACCTGTGGTGGCGCAGTGGATAAAGCGTCGACCTGGGAACACTGAGGTCACCAGTTCAAAACCCTGCACTGGTCTGGTCAAGGCACATATGGGAGTTGATGCTTCTAGCTCCTCCCCCCTTTCTCTCTCTCTCTCTCTCTCTCTCTCACACACACACACACACTCACTCTGTGTCTCCTCTCTAAAATGAATAAATAAAAATAAAAAAAATAAAAATAAAGTTAAAAAAAATACCCGTGTGTGTGTATATATGCACTTTTAATCACAAGTACCACAAGGAATTCAAAGGAATATTTCATCCTAGGTTGAAGGTAGAAAAAGCCGGTTTTTCATTAGATCTTATTGACTACACCAAAGGTAGTCAACAATGTAGAAAAGGTACTCGACTAATTTCTGTGGAGTAAATTCATGCATTAATAAATGTTTTGGAAAATAAATAGCTAAAGCTTAAGAGTCTATGTCTTCATTATCTAACTTGTTTTGGTCTCAAAGCCTTTCTCTCAACATGCACATTCTGCTCGCTGAAGAGTGTCCCTTGATAAAAGCCCGAGATTTACTAGCAGTGCTCAGTGTCTAGAGGTTCTCATTTGGCCCTCCCTTTAGCACCCACTCTAATTCTACTACACAATGTATAAATAACTCAGGGAAGGGAAATGTTTAGACAAAATAAATGGTTTGGAAATACTAGCTGCACATGTGCTTACCCTGAGAGTGCATTAATGAAGTTGACTTATGCTCCAGTGTTCCTTCTGAGTCTCCAGTTTATGAGCATCAGAAACTGTAGTCCTGAAGGCTAGTTGGATGAGAGTAGATGTGATTCAGGAAAAGGTTTTCTAGCAAGCAGTACACTAGAAAAGAAAGCAGAATTCTGTGTATGGCATTTATTTTATAGACATATACCGTTTGACCATCTGTGTATGGAAAATACTAAATCTATATAGAAATCTACCTTATCTAAGTGGATTGCTTTCACACACCTATAAGAAAGTAGTAAATTGTAACAATTTCCTCAGTCTAGATATATGTAGGTATGTTTTTATATGTATATTACTCAAAGTCAGAAGAAAACAAAATAATTGTAGAATGAACAAGCTAATAAAGAACGTTTAACCATTTGAAATAATAAACACCATATCATCATCAGATGAGTAGGAGTTATGCTTTACCATTTTTGCTTTAGTAAATTTTAAATAGATGTTTTAATAGCTATATTAGAAATTGAAGTCAAACAATTCCACGAGGATTATTATTTACATGTAAGTTTATACAAAATTGATTATATTTGGCATAATATTCTGTGTTCTACAGTAACTCTTAAAAGTTCTCTTTTAGTATAAAAGTATAATTTAATTTTTATTTCTTTTCCCCTTAATCACATGTTTATTTAATGAAACATGTAAACTCCAGAGGAGGAATTTAGAAACTATGATATATTCAGGTAGAAAACAAAATCATTTTATTGTGACGAAGAGAACTATGTAGAAATACAAACAGAAATTCACCTGGATTCAAAAATCTAAGAATGATGTATGGACTTGAGGAAAAACTAAAAGTCAAGAGTGTAGATAATATGAAGGCAGTGATTTTGGTCCTTGAAATGACCCTTGATTTATATTATTATTCACATTTTTTCCTTCAATCTTCTTTGAGGAATTGAATATATATATATATATATATATATATATATATATATATATATATATATATATATATATATCTGAATGTTTCTTATTTCTTTATTCATTTATGGTATGATTAATCAACACATTTAAAACTGCTATGTGAGATGACATAAAAAAAACTTTTTTAGCAGAAAAAAAATAAAGTGAAGTTTGTGTTTTGTTTATCAAATTTTAGTCATGTTTAAAAATTTCTTTCAGTTCATTAAGACTTCAAAATCTAGTGCAAGGAATACACTATTTTGAGAGCATGTAGATTTTTTTATTTTATAAATGTTCTTATTCCAGGAAAGAAATATATAGATTCTGTTTTTCTATTTATAAAAGACTGGGGCTTACCTTAAAATAAATGTGACCACCAAGAGAAAGAAGTGAAACCATCCTTGCCATATCAGGAACTTGGTAATTTGGAAAGACACTTTGCCCTTAATAGGTATCTTCTAAAATGTGTACATAAAACCAAGGATAATAATAACATTGGTGAGGTGATTGTTATGTCTATGCAGGTTACACTTGATCAATAGTATCTCTAATCCTCATACTACATATGATGCATTTTACATATGATGAAATGAAAATTCAATGATTATTGTCAAATCACCTGGCTTCTGAGAATATGCAACCCAACAACCAATGAAGGTACTACTACATTCTTCTTCTTCTCCTAGACCATTACTTTTACCTAGCACACATTTCCTCTGCAGATAATCACAATATTATATCAGGATGCCAGACAGAAAAGCAGTAAGATGTGCATTGAAACACAGGTATTCTAGACTTCCTTTGCCACCAGCTAGCTAGTTAATAGGGATGGTTAACTCTTCTCATCTTTGCTTTTCTTCTCACAAAACATCGAGGTTAGAAAAGAATACTAAAGGTTGATTCCGACTCTAAAAGTTTTCTTACAGGTTTACCGTATTTTTTGCTCCATAAGATGCACCTACCATAAGACACACCTAGGGTTTTAAGGAGGAAAATAAGAAAAAAATATTCTAAACCAAATGGTATGTTAAAATATTTAATAAAATATACCACAATAATATATCAACAATGTAAACTCAACAGCAGTATTAACAACCATTAGCACTATTATTAACAAGTGAGAAGAGACTTTAATGTTCAAATACTCTTCCAGGTGTTCAGGAACCCCAGGAACTTATCATCGCTAGTGTCAGAATTTAAGAAGCTCAGTTGCTCACAATCACTGGTATCACTTCACTATTTTCATATATGATACCATTTTCAGTGCCATCTTAGGCACTGCTAATGCCACATATTTTGAATGACCATACCATGGTTTCACTCTTCACTGACTGCCATGATGTTTTCACCCATTCACAAACTTGAGTGATAATGAGTCTCTTTATTCATCTAGTTGGTGTCAGATCATGATTACCAGCAGCCATCCATTTGTTCCATTCTTGTGGCATAAAGACTTTAAACGGTTTGCTGATGGAGACGTCCAAAGGTTGCAGCTGGCTGGTAAGACCCCTAGGAATTACAGCTAGATGAGTCTTCACTTCTTTAAAGGTTTTTGTGTGTATGTGATTTTGCTAATGTGCTCTAAACTGGTTAAGCACTAATAGGGCAGCAAGTGATGTCAGCACTTCACACAAAGTTTCAGCAGCTTCAGTGCAGCCCTCCAACACTGCAGCGTGCCTCTCACATCTGCCCTTGATGATACCAGATGAGTGTGCCCACACAACGTCACTCACCTTCCCTCCTGTGCTGCATGAACTGTGGAAACTGGAACCAGGAGATCACTCAGCAGATGCGGGGGTTCCACATGCTGCCGTGGTAGGTATGATTACGCTCCCACTGGCGCTCATTCTATATATGTTTACTGGCGCAGCGCCCTGCAGCAGCTAAAAAAAAAAAAAAAAAAAAGAACATTCGCTCCATAAAACGCATGGGTATTTTCCCCTCCAGTTTTGGGTGAAAAAGTGTGTCTTATGGAGCAAAAAATATGGTAAGCACTTATTTGGACAAAGATGTGTGTGTGTGTATTTGTGTGTGTGTGTGTGTGCAGACATAGAGCTCTTACTACTGAGGCAGCCTCAGCTTTAAAAATTCAAAGTCTGTGCTTCAACTCTTTGCAGTAAGAAATTTACTTTAGCTGATCTTTGTCCCTCACTTGCTCTTTCTCCTTAAATACTATATCCATCAAACTTGAAAGAGTATATGATTATTGATTTCCCTATTTGAAATTAAGGGAGAGAACCAGGTGTCCTAGAACACTGACCTATGGGGGGATGGAAGAGTTTTGCTCATTTAAATGGTTTACCTTTTGAGAAAAAATCACTTAAGACACTAACAAGCCAATATAAATCATTTGAATGATTTGTTGCCTTTCTTGTGCTGTCTATTATTATAAGAACTAATAAATAAAATAAAAGTTGTTGTAGCATGTGAGTTATTCTCCTTCATTCACCATTCTGTGCTCCTTTGCAAGTATCTTGTCTTACCAGATTCTGATTGATAAAGCTTATAAGATTTGCAAAATTCTGTCTCTATGAAATATTGACTCAGTGTCTGGCTAGTTTCTGAAACAAAAGCAAAATCAGAAAGGTTGCATTATCCCCAACTCAGAAATACTCTTTTTCCGGCCTTAATTTTAAAGCCCATGACTTTAACCTAGCTGTGTTTTTTTCATCTGGGAAGGAGGGGCTATTTATTAGGAGTCATACAAAATAAACATAAAGAGTTTGCCATAAAATATGACAACCACTTTAAATAATGTTGACTTAATTAAACTTTAAACTTTATTTATATATTTTATGGCTTTAGTGTGAGCTCTTCTCGGATGTTTACTTCAGTGGAAAATCCATCATGTGAGGACCTTGAAAGGAATTAATCCCCCTACCCCTGGCACAGAACTCAGTTCCAACAATTCAGATCTAAATATTTAGTGATGGATGATACATGTTTATGGGACCGAGGGCAGCATGACATTTAAATGTGAACTGCGGTTTCCATCTTGAGCATATGGCTGAAAAAGACATGAGAAGCGAAAGTTCATGCCAACTAACAGAAGTTAATAAGTTTTCTTATGCTTGTCTCTTTTTCCCCTTTGCCTGTTCCATCTGTTTCTAAAGTCTTTCTAACAAAACTATTCTTACAATCTCCTTTCCAGAGAAGAAGTTCTGCTGACTCTCGTGCCTTTGGTAGTGCATCCCATGGTTAAACTAATAGCCTTGCTGGGTGTCAGCCAAAGGTTACAGGCCTCTCAAAATATTCCTGGAAAAAAAAAAGTTTATCGCTAAACTGAAGTTTCTCATTAGTAACCCTGTGGTGTCTAATCTGTGAAATTACATGATGAACTCCTCTGCAGCATCGGCTTCGGTTGGGGCTTGCAATCCCACAGGAAGTTATTAAAAGTATCACCAAGATAATTCTCTGGCTTTGTACTTGGCCTCTGGGGTAAAGGAAATAGATCATTAGATGAGAACTTTATAATAAAGTCATAGATCACTCACAATTATTAAATGACTGTCAAGGAAGACTATTATTTCAAAAGTTGAGGACAATGTGACTTGAAAACAAATAAAACACCATGAAAGAATTTCTTACTTCCTTTGTTTTGGAAAAGAAACAAAAACATGCTGTTTTCTCCCTCATGTTTTCTGAAGTTGATGTTTTAATGTCTCTTTTCAAATACAGATAACTTACCTTGTGCTTTTTGTACCTGAAGTTATTTAAATATTCTTTAAATGAAAGAGACGATTATTGTTAAGTAAGTAAAAGATGGTTTTAAAAAGTCAAAGAAAATAGAATGGAGAAATACCTCACAAATATGTGTAAATAACACAAGAAGACTTTTCTTATAGTGAAAAGAATGTGGCCATGTGCATGGTTAGTAGCTCACCAAAGATTCTGAGAGGTTATTCCAGTCATTTATTCAGTTCATAAAACAATATTAACCTTGACTCTTTGCCTTTAGTAAGGTTATAATACCAAAATGCCAATCTTATAAGGAAAAACCATATCAGGTAGCTCTCATTATTAGTCTAAATCTACCATATGTCACAGCTGATTCTAGTAACTTCAGTTGGATATTTGGCTTTTTAAGCTCTGTTCTAGGTTCTGAATTTTATCCCGGTCCAGATAGAAATGTTTCATATGTCTTCCTATTTTGCCTTCCAAAATATTTACTGAAAATTTTTATTTAAAAATCCCTAATCAATATGGTTTCTTTTGAGACTAAAAACCCTGTTGGTTATTCAACCAAACCATTCAAGAGCCTGAGTTTAACTAATCACGCTGGACTTGCCATTCACTGGGTAGTGATGCTTAACCAGGCCAGGTAGACTCATAGATAGTGCCTGTATAATGTGGAACTATTCTTGTGAACATAATACCAAACCTTTTATAAATTTGCAAATGTCAAGCTCTATAGAACAAAGCAGGACATTGGGAAAAGATAGATTTCATTTTGTTTTTCTGTTTAGTCCCTTTGTTTGTTTGCATTCACTATGATTTCCTGACCCTAACCAGAAAAAAACAAATTGCTAAAATTTCATTTAAAAGGAAGTATATAACAGTTGAAAAAAGAATCCAGGCTTTTTTCTCACACTTGAATATTTATATAATAAACTTCTGAATGTAGAATTCTATTCAAAAACAAAATATAGAATACTATCTGAATTACACCAACCCATGATCTTTTACTCTCCATTTTAAGTTAATGTAAACATAAATTATGGTGTAGAGTCCAACAGATAAATATTGAAGGTCGAAGTAGAAGGAAATACTTGCATTATAAATGCACTACAATGCAGACAACAGCCTGGGTAAAAGACTCTTTGCGTGTGTGTGTGTGTGTGTGTGTGTGTGTGTGTGTGTGTGTGTGTGTGAAAACACATCTAGTTGCCACTCCAATACCATTTAAAGGGAGCAATAAAAAATGTGGCTTTAGTGCATCTTGTAGTTATACTTGATCGCTCTTGTCAGCAGCACTGGCAAGCATGGGCATCCTTCTGCCCAGTACTGTCAACTGAACACTCAGAGAGCCAGCTTCATGATTCAGAGGGAGCTTATGGGGTGTGATTTGAGGACTGCTGAAAGAGTACTTACCCAAAACATCCGCCTCAATAGGAAGCCATAGTGTTAGGAATTGCTATGAAGCCATTTATTGTGTTAATACATAAAAATAAGAAAATGCATATTTGTATTCAGGAATAGGAAAAAGGTATAGTCATAATTATCTATAAGTACATTAGCACTAATTAATAGGTTACATTAATCACCCAGAAGTAGCCAATACTGTCTTTTATATAAGATATATTGTTCACTTACTATATTCTAAGCACTGTGCTAAACCTTTCTAGATTATAGTAATGCATTTAATGCATGCAGCATGCTAATAGATAAGAACCATCATCTCCCCTATTTTACAGATGAGGAAAACTGGAGCACATAAATTTGAAGTAATTTTCCCAATGTCACAGAGCTAAGAGATGATCAAGCCAAAATAAAATCTAAATAGTCTACCCCAGGGCTAGAACCACTGTGCCTACTCTGTATGAGACTCAGGATGAAGCCCAGACAGATGGGTTCAGAGGGGACACAAGAAGCAAGCAAAGGCCCATTAGGAAAATCTGTGAATGAAAAGCTGCCTGTGAAGAAGCATATCCTGAGATAGTTCAAAGCAGTCCAGACACATGCTCTTCTGGGTGGCTGAAGACCAGGCAGAAATGCGTAGGAGAAGGACTTCCAACAGTGAGGCTTGGGGAAAGAGAAAGAGAGTGATAGCCCATACTACAAGACCTCTTCACACTTTTTAAAAGCAACTTGCTAAGTGTAGGCCCCAGACCACACACATATACACACAAATTATTACTTATTTATGACAAGAGTGGTGGTACATTTGGGGTCTGCCATAGACATCAAAGTTTTTTGAATGGTCAAATCAGCCCCACTGAATGTTAAGTTTCATGGGCTTTGGAGACAGGCCTACCTAAGTTTGAATCCTAGTCCCCCATTTTCCGGCTGGGTAAAGTTAGACAAGCTAATCAACCTCCATGGAGAACCATTGTAAAATGGAACACAAGTGGGCTTTGAATTCTTCTTCCGTTCCACAGGAGTTATTTGCTCTTGGACCAGTTTTTTAACTTTTCTGAGCTTGTGTCTTCATCTGTAAATATGTGTCTATAACTCCTCCCTCTTATAATGTCTAATTCTTAGGTATAGAGTGAGAATTAAATGAGACAATATTTGTAAAATGCTTGACATGGTGCTAGGCATGAAGCAAATGCTCAATAAATGTTAGTTCCTTCGTCCTTCCCTTTCTGATTTTCAGTCCCCTTACCTGGAATCTGTGACCAATATACTTTACCTTGGGAGGTTTTGTGTTATTTTACAATGGATGTGAAACCATAAAGACCCATACATTCACACAATAGATGTTGAAGGTAAATTAGCTGCAAGGTACCTAGTACTGAGCTTGAGTGCCTGTAATTTCCCTGCTTTAAGTCTAGAGTCAGGGCACAGTTCTTGGTTCCCATAGGTAAAGGGGAGCATTGAAGATTAGAGACGGTGGTGCATATAGATACTATGTGACTCATTTATAAAGAGAAGGGGGCTACAGAGACGAGGCAGGACCCTGTAACAGAGAAAACCTCCAGTAAACACTGTTTGGTCTAAAGTCATATAGATGCCACTTTAATAGGCTGATCCATCCAGTACAAAGAAGATGAACACCGCTGGGAATGTCTTTGTAAACACATAGAACACAGTCCTAAGGACTACTGGATTTAACTTGAGCCACCCACATGTTAAGAGTGATAAAAATGGCCCTGGCTGGTTGGCTTAGTGGTAGAGCGTTGACCTGATGTGTGGAAGTCCCAGGTTCAATTCTCGATCAGGGCACACAGTGGAAAAAACCAACTTCTTCTCCTCCTCCCCCCTCCTCTTTCTTTGGCTTTCTTTCCCTCCCACAACCATGGCTCAATTGGTTTGTGTACATTGGGCCCTGGGCACTGAGGATGGCTCTGTAGAGCCTCTGCCTCAGCCTCTAAAAATAGCTTGTTTGCTAGCATGGCTCCAGATGGGCAGAGCATTGGCCCCAAATGGTAGTAACTGGTCCAGTCAGGATGCATAAGGAAGTCTGTCTCTCTATCTCTCCTTCTCTTACTTAAATTAAGAAGCGAAAACTACAAAACTAGCCCCAGAAAATACCACAGTCTAGTATGTCCGTGACAACCATATTCTTCTCTGAGCAGAGATAGTGATTATTCTGTGAAGAAACTAAAGCCACTGCCACAAACAAAGTCAGGACTTCTGTTGTGTCTGAACTCATAAGTTTTGGCTGCTTCAGTGTTTTAAAATGTGTAATCTAAGTAAATAATTCTTTAGCTTAAAATAAGTGAGGAAGCGCATAAAAACATTATTTATATAAGCTGTTATTAAAGAACAAATTCTCCTATTTCAGATTAAAACTTGGAAACCTTTATTTAAAATATGAAGTAATCTTCATATAATGTATAAATTCCACTGCTTTTTAAAATGATAATGATTAGGAAAACATACAGTGATAAGATTTCTCATGACTTACTCTGAGCTACTCTTTTAAAAAATTAAGTATGAAGTAATATCTCATCAGCTCATATCCCTGACACCTGCTCACATATGCACACAGACACACACCAGTTAAATTTGAATGTCAGAAAAATAACAAAACAAAGTTAGTGTAAGTATTCCTGTGAAATGTGCTCAATTGCATGGAATATATTTATACTAAAAAACAATTAATCTTTGTTTTCTGAAAATTTAAATTTAGCTGGGTGGTCTGTAATTTATTTGATAAATCTGGCAACCCTAACACACCTAGACACACACATACACACACACATGATAAGTTAAAGAATGTTTTAACCTACTGTGCCTTCTGCTAAAATAAGGTTTTGGAAAGCCACCCACCACGAAGTTTTAATTGAATCTTTGGGACTGGACGTTCTACAAAGCCTTCCATTGATAAGGTACAGTATAACTACAAACTCTCTCGGACATAAATAACATGTAACTTCAAACTAACTTTTTTTAAACTCTGTTTTTTATTTGCAGTCTACATTCAATATTACTTTGTGTTAGTTTCAGATGTACAGCATGGTAACTGGTGATTTTCTGCTTCCTGTTTCTCTTTATATCTCCTCGCTTCTCCCATCGGCAGACTCCTCCTCAACATTCTCGCTCAGCAATACTCTACTGTGTATCTCTGCATTTAATAACCCATTGGATGCCCATTCTATTTTCCCACTATCCCCAAAGCGTTTTTTCATCTCCACCCCCTTAGCCAAGATCACTAATGACACTGACGGAAGCTTATCATTTGGCATTACTACCTGAGACTGGGCTCACCACTGTCTTCTTCAGATCTCAGCTTTCTCAGCAACTCAGTGTCCTTGTTATAGAGATCCCAGAGAGCCTCAGACTCTTCCACTAGGTGAAGCTACAAAAGGAAGACAACCACCAATTTACTGGACAGGGGGCTCTCACCTGCTGGTGCCTTGATCTTCACAGCCTCCAGAACTGTGAGAAATAAATTCTTGTTCTTGATAAACCACTTGGTTTATGGTATTTTATTATAGCAACTAGAAAAGACTAAGACACTTGGGAAAATATATCTTAGTTCTGAATAAAACATAATGTTTAAAATGCAATTATTCCTAGATTAATTTGTAAATTTTATGCAATTCCAAGAACATTTACTGCATCTATGTTTTATTTTAGAATTGGATAAAATTAACTTAAAAATTTTATAAAAATAAATCACTGAAAAGAGCCACAAATATTTTGAAAGGCAGGAAAAATGATTAAAAAAGCATACTTTAACATATATTAATATATTATAATGCAAACACAATTCAAAACAACATATAAGTTGGTTGAATAAAACAGAATCTAAAGAGAGACCCAATTACACATACAAACTTAACACTTGCCAAATTTAAGCAGAAGGGGTTTTGAGGTGACTCAATTTTGAGATGAGATAAATAGTGTAATGATGATAATAATAGTAATATTAATCAGTAGTGTGTTAAAAGAAAGCTGAGTTGAACCTGAGGTCACCTGGAACTGTATAGTACAGCTGTGGCTAAAATCAGAAGTCAACCCTGCCTATGCTGATGTGGGAAACCAGAGGTCCACGGTATGCTGGAAACACTGAGCATATCAGTTCAACTGGACTGAATGTTCAACCTGAAGAAATTGTTGGAGGGTTTGGATGGTGCTTCTTCAGTGATAATGTTTCTTCATCATCACCTGTTATGGTACAGCTTGATTTTATGCAAAGAGTCTCACCAGGTCACATGAACCAATAATAAATCTATACAAGATATAATTGATATTCCTCCAACTTCCCAAAGCTAATGTTGCAAAACAATTTCAGTTTTTTGGTTTTTGTATTTCTTTATTTGTTCATAGAAGGAATTTGGGGTCAAATATCTTCTAGATTTATGAAAAAATTATCGATATTCAACACTGGATTCTTGACTTTCAGCTAAATATAAGCATTCTTGCCCCCGTCGGTGGCACACTGGATAGAGAGAGCAGTGATGGGCAATCTTTTGAGCTTGGTGTGTCAAAATTCGCCAAAAAAACGAGCATAACTCTGGTAGTGTGTCACTTCGAGAAAAATAGCCTAACCGGAAGTCCCAGAACTAGACACTCTGTGCCGGAGTTTTGTTGTTTTGTCCTACAGACCTCCGGCACAGTGTCTACACTACAGCAAATGTTTTATCCTCGGCTACTGCACTTTGCCGTGCAGGAGCCAAGGATGAAACATCCTTCTCGGCATGCGGCCCCATACTTCTCTGCTATGCGGCCACATGCGGATGCGTGTCATCAAAAATGGCTACACGTGTCAGTGCTGACACGTCTGTCATAGGTTCGCATCACGGGGATAGAGCGTCATAAGTTCAAACCAGAGTCAAGGCACATAATAGAAGCATCCAATGGCACAACTAAATGGAATGATTGATGCTTCTCTCTCTCCCCACCCTTCTTTTCTCTATCACTCTCTCTCCTCTCTCTCTCTCTCTCTATCTCTCTCTCTCCTCTCTCTCCTCTCTTTCTCCCTTCTTCTGTGTATGTGTGTGGGGGTGTATTAGATTTTCTTAATCCTCTCAGTGCAAGTGAATCATTATTACAGCCTCAGATAATCACGTGACTAGTGAGCCTGTTCTTTGTTCTGCGGCCAAACTCTTGTCAGATTAGATAAATCTAAGAATGATTTATACACAACCTGAAGAAAGAAGAAAACCACTTCCTATGAGCTTTTTAAAAATCAGTAATAACAATCTCTCCAGAGATAAGATATATTTTAAGAAAATAAAATTGGCTAAAGAAGGAAGGTCTAAAGAACGTCACAAAATATTAGTGTATTAATACTCTTTAGAAAATAGTTATTATTTTTTTGATGGTTCTTATATTAATCACACCGAGGTATAAAATTTTTGTTGCATTCACAAAAGCACTTGTTCTTACCTAATTTGAGCTTGCTGATCTCAAATCTGACATTAGTTTTTTTCTGTAAGCTACAGTTATTTTGCAATTCAAGATTTTAGGTTTTCATCTTGTAAAATTTTCAACATTTAGTTTTACGTATTAAAGTAGAATGTTTTCTTCAGCATCAATCATCTTTGTGAAAATATAATAATTTATATAATGCAGTAAATACACTAAAATATATGATTGCATCAAAATTTGTCTACAATTTCAAAATAGAACATATTAAAACACTTATTTTAATCATAAAATTTGCGCAAAACTTATTTAAATTCTATTCAGGCAAAAAATTGTGTTTGTAGCTCTTGTGTTTGTATACTTGTTGAAGACAATCTTGTTTGATACTCCAGCAGTAGTCTGCTCATCACTAACAGCTCCACAAATTTTGGTAAACTTATCAAGGTGACTGTTCAGAAAGTGAATCTTAATGCTCATGTTACATCCAATGCTGCGGAAAGTCAACAGCATCCTTTGAACCAGAAGTTCATAGTTTCTGCTTTTTGGTTGCCAAGGAAGTTCTTTGTAACTGCCACAAGACTGCCATGCTGCTTTCTCCTCCTTATTCATCTTCCTAGCCAACTCTTTATCACGTATGAGGGTTCAAATTTGAGGTCCATTGAATACACCAGCTTCTATCTTCTTAAAAGGCAAGTCAGGAAAGGCAGAAATAATATGTTGAAAGTATTCACTTCCTCTATTCAAAGCCTGAACAAACTGCTTCATTAAGCCAAATTTGATGTGAAGTAGGGAGAAAATTATCCTGTCTCAATTAACTACAGGTTCATTCATAATATTTTCCATCCCTAATTCCAGAGCTTCGTGTTTCGGCCACTCCTTCTGTGTCCAGTGTTTCTCCCAAGCTCGGCTGTCCCACAAACACAGAAAGCAAGGCTACTTCATGAAACCTCTCTGTTGTCCTACCAGGAAATTTACCATTTTAAGATCCACACAAATGATCCAGTTATGCTCCTCATACTTCAGAAAGTCGAGGACAATTTTTATGTCATTATCATCTTCTCGCAGATGAGTTGAATAACCAATTGGAACTGCTGCATAAACATTACTGTTGTGTAGGAGAATACATTTCAGACTCCATTTAGAGATGTCCAGAAATATTTGCCATTTTGTTGGACTATAAGTGGTAGCACCTAGCTGGCTGAGAAGACTACTGATATCATGACAGTAAACAAAGTGTTTGTCTTCAGAAAAAAGTCCACAAAAATTTGTTCATGCTTCCTGAAATGAGATTCTTTAGCTGAATAGTGAAGTACATTTTTTTCTTGAAGCCTGGAGGCTAACAGCTCAGCTGCTCTCTTTGATAGGCCCAAATCTCTTATTAAGTCATTTAATTCGGGTTGACTAAACTGCTGAGGGGTTAATGACTGCTTGGCATCAGAAGAAGACCCTTTAGATTCTACAACCATTTCCTCATGCATCTTATCAAAATACACTTGATCACCATGTTCACTTTCTTCATCCTTAGCAGAAATAAAAACATTGAAAACTGGAACTGGGAGTGTCTCAGAGTGTGGGATAGGTCATATTGCTGAAGGAATATTAGGATATGTGATCATATGCCATTTTTTCTTGCCGATGCCCTGTGTATGGATCAGCCAGAAATAACAGTCACTGCTGTGGTCCTTAGGTTCACACCAAACCACGGGAATACCAAAAGGTATTCCTTTGCATTTTTTTTTTGTCCAATCACAAAGCATTTTCTCACAATGATGACACACAATATGAAGAGCCCAGTTCTTATCTTGATCATCAAGGGGAACTTGAAAATAGTCAATATATGCACGTGTCACAAATGATGAAATATTGCGCCTTTGACGTTGAAGTGTGTAACAGCCACGTCTGTAACAGAAAGTGTCAAGAAGACTATTCTTACATATATGCCTACTCGAAGAAGCCATGATTCAATCTTTTTTTTTTTTTGAAAAAAATGACATTTATTATACTGCGTTGTAAACAGAGGGAAAAATTACAATAGAACCCAGTGTAGATCTTACATAAAAGGCACCCGCTTGGTGTAATGACTCCGAGGACGTCAGTGCTAACAAGCCCGTAATTGGCACCGGGGAGATAATTTTTGCCACCTTATGCAAAGGGAGAACTGTTCTGCATAATGATTTTACCTAGGAATATTCTTTATTCAACATGCCCATTTGCATAACCTTCCCAACTTTCTCGAGAGCTAACACAAAATGCTCTGGAGACATTGCCAAGTCTATTCCAAAAGATGTCTGCTGCTGCTGCTTTAAGAGGGTGTTTTTATCAGATAATCATTTTTTACATTTAAAAACAACTACAATTATGTAAAAGTGATGTTTGTAATATATTAATTGCCTTGTGGTTATGTTCAATCCAAGAGTCGTTGCCCTTTAACTCCAATTATAAACCAATGCATACCATTAACAAAAATAAATTAAAACTGCATAAAAATTAGAGCATGCACTTATAAATGGATTTAGATTTGCAATTAGCGATGTAGTAGTATACAGAAACAGTTTTAAAACCTCATGCAACAGAGAATTAAAAAAATTTCCCCCAGTGTCATCATTCAGTATAACTTCGATCATCACTGATGTTTCTGCATTGATTCTGTTTCTCAGGCCTCAGCTGCTAATTTCTTCACCTGAAGTGTTTCCCTTACTTGTCTATATCTACATATTTAAAACTCTCTTTGACTTTATTTCTTTACGGATTTCTGCTATAATCAATAGGAAACTTTTTCTTTGTTGTCACACAGATTGATCTCTATAAGCCAGCTATACCAAAGGCAGTAACCTTGACATACATTTGTCTCTATAATTATATGTGCCACATACATATATTAGCATGAGGTAATGTCTTTTAAGGATTGTGCCTCATGACTTCTGTTTGCGATTCCTCAAATCAACCTCATGTCTCTGTTTCATGTTGGCCCTCTTGTTTGTACTGGTTTACATATTATTTGATTTCTAATATAAGTTATTGTAAAGTATGCAACTAGAAATTGTATATTTTCTTCTTTAATTTTAACTAGTCACCCACTACTCTACTTTGATTTCAGAAAAGTTAGAACTTGTCATTGAAGGTTTGGAAGTGTTAGATTATTAATAAAAATAAATTGGCTGCTTCTCACAGATTTAAGGCTCATATTTTATAAACACGAAACATCAGATTAAAAATAAAATCTTTACTCACAAAGGAGAGCTAAAGTTACCTAGAAAATAGGTTACTCATATACTATGTGAGAATAACAAAGGAACATTTGCAGTAGTTGTAATTCATACATCACAAAATCAAAATTAAATTTCTAAAGGACAGTTGTAAAATAGTATAAAACATATTAAAGCTTTTTTGTGTCATAAAAAAACTATTATATCTCGTGGATGCCCCACATACACCTATATTTTTATGATAGATACAGACCAGCCAGAATAGTTTTCAAAATTTAAAACTCAAGATAACACATTGAAATTTGGCATAGAATTCATCAATGTACCCAAGCAAATAATGTTTTTCTCAAACAAGGTGTGGTTGGAAAGCAGGTCTCTCTTAGTGAGTCTTCAATGTGGTGGCTCTTGGAGGTGTGGTGGATGTGTGGTTTGCCAGCCAGATCCCCCTTAAGAACTAAGACACTCATTCCTCCAGATGCAGGGGTGTTGATTACAGATAATTCATAGGTGATTTTCTCTCTTGGTATTGCCCTTTGTAGAAGGGAGCTGCCTTACCTAAGGTGACTCCTGTTCCCTGAGTGCATGCAGCTGGTATCCAGCATAGTCAAGGCAGGTTTACAAAGTATCAACATCCTTGCCTTCATGTAAGACAATTCAGCTCCTACTTCTGTCCAATCTTGGAATCCTCAACCCTCATGTGTATTTCTTTCAAGGCACTCAGCAATTATCTGTCCTATGCAAATTTCTGCCTCATGTCTGTTTCCTGAGGAAGTTGGAGACTACAAAAATTTCTTTAATGTTACTCTGGTAGTATTATTCAACACTGTAGTCTCTTTTTTTGTGCTTCATACTAGAAAATAACATTTTGTTACATGTTAAATACGGTTGGGCAAATAAGTTTGTGATCTGTATTTTCTGGTTTTGCTCATTTTGTTAAAGATGGTATTGCTCACGTGATGATGCTCTCACGTGATACAGCTAATTGCCTTTCATGCTTGGGAAAGGGGTTCGTTAAGCTAATGTGTGCTGAGGGAAGACATTCGCATGGAAAAGCTTTAAAAGGAGGAGCTAGGAGGCTATTTTGGGAAAGGAGGAGACCATGTTGTTCCAGGGGAGAGAGGTCACATGGTTGGAAGAGAGGAGGCAGTCAAGATGACCAGGTGCTGAAGAAGCCAGTTTGTGCAAAAAGGAAAAGGAAGATGGGAAACCAGAGGGAATAAGACCAGTGGGGGCCTTTGACTCTAGAGGGGAAAAAAACCAGAGAAAGTCAGTGGCTTGGAAGCCATAAATGAAAAGGGAAGGTTTTTCTGTTGTGAGTATTTTCTCACCCGCCAGTTATGAGCAGGAATAAAGAAAAATTGCCCTCAAGGGCCTGGCTCTGTTGCTTCATTACCATCTATCTGAATTAAATGTGAACCTGCAAAAGCCAGGTGGCTGTGATGGTGGCCGCGATGACTGGCCTTATAGATACCAAATTAAATCACAGAAAAATTAAATCACTGAATTTGCAAGCCTTATACCTGTTGTTCATTTCAGTCATAAAAAGTAAAAATTAATCAACACAAGCATAATTAAGCAACACAATATGTTAGGCTGATTATAAAGCTGTCTAAGAATTTTATTAATAAAATTTGATTTATTTCACTCAAAATTTTAAAGTTATTTATATAGAAAGACATGCTAAAATACTTAGTCCATAAGAATCATACAGATGAGAATTTAAAATGATGTAATTATATCATTTTTTATGAAGACAGACTTGACTTTACCAAAACAAGTTTTTTTTTATATAATATTTTTATCTTCGTAAGTATTGACTGTAGTTTCTGGCTGTTGAAGTCTTTCATCTACTTAATGGAAATGTATTAACTTTGCCAGGAATATTATACTCATGAAGACTAACACTTACAGTAATATTTCGTTTGTTTCTAATATAACATGACAACAGATGAGCATTATATAGTGTTTACTGATCCTCCTTCAGATTTGAAAGGGTAAACATTGCATTTCTGAAACTCACATGCTGTCGGAGAGCTGATTTTGCATCCTGGACATGATTTGGTTTCTACCAATGAGAGGCACTCTCATAATGTTTGGAAGGTGGAAGGGTAGACAGGCCATTTTCCTGCAACCATGCTGGTTGACCCTAAATTCTAATAGATTGATGTTGGGTAAAGGGTAGGGAGGATGACAGCAGTATCCTGACCAGTAGATAGCAGTTGTAGTGGTGTGACCTTGAATGCAAATATCCATTTGCACTCCCCACTTCTTTCCTTTACTGTTTCCATTGATTTTTATAAATACCTAATTTATGCATTAAACTCCATGTACTTGAATTGCCTACATTGATTTCTTTCTCCTTTACCAAAACCTGACTGATACAATATTTTTCTTCCTTAAAAAATGTACTTGGTTTTATTTACATTGTGACTATTTCTGTTAGCATAAATGAATAAGTGCATATATAACAGTTTACTCCTTTCTTTATTATGATATAGGGCATTTCTTCTATAACAAATCACTTTTAGAGGAAGATGTCAATATTGTTTTCTGAGAAAACCCTGGTGAGGTGAATTAGAACTGTAGCTTCAGAATAAAGATTTTCTAAGCAAGTACAACCAAAGCCAAAATATTCAATCTTATCATCTGAGATTAAAATCCTGTGATCCTATACCTGTGACTCTGCATTCAGGACTGCCATGTCCATTGCAGGAGGCCTTTATGGCTCAAATAGAAACTGACATAAATAGGTCCCAACTGAAACTTCCATGCTGAAGTTTCTCCCCAGAGAATGTGGAGTTTATCCAGGGCTCTGCAATGAGAGACAAGCCAAATGGGTTCTAGCCAACTTGGCCCTTTAAGCTACCAGAGGTGGGAGGAAGAGGTTTGCCAGACTGCCAAATAGCTCTATAATTTTGAGATCAAGAGCCCTTGTCTGGGACCAGAAGTTATTATACCTTTTTCTGAGTCCCATGCCTGACCCACTTGGCAGAGCATAGGGTGGTTTCACAGACCTGTAGCTTAGCAAACAACTTACCAACTGTGAAATAATTGGTGTCTAACACAAATGTAAAATTGCAATAATGATAATTAAACCTGTGGTTTTTGAAAGCTTTATCTAAAATTAAATAGGTTAGAGCGGATTCTCTATTGATTTCTATAACATTCACTTTCTCCTAGGTTCATTTTCCTAAGGTTGAATGAAAGAGAAAACCTAAGTCTCTTTTATCAGTGACACAACCCAGCCTTTGAGAGAGTATTATGTGCTGGATCCCAAGTAGGATGTGCATAATAGGAAAAAAGTTTAAAATTGTTAGTATAGAAAGATATTTGAGTCATAGGACCTGAGTTTAAGTCTACCCAGTTCTATTATTTATAAGCTATGAGCCTTGCTTTTACCATCTATATCATAAAGAGAATGCTGAGGTGAAATGTCGTCTCTGAAAGGGCAAGGACTAGTTCTGATTTGTTCTCAGCTACATCCCTATAATTAAGTATTTAAACCAGCATACATTAAGCTCTTTATTAATAGTTTTTGGGTATGAATGTATGAACCTAACATGGTTCTCAATATTTATGTACATCCATCTGGTATCTATCTTGTATGGAACATAGAAAATCTTCAACTGATAACTATTATTAATATAATTTTAGAGGTCCCTAGCCCTGAGTTCTCTTTCTTTCCTTTACCTTGGATGATTCCTAAAGTCTAAACAAGTTCTAATGAATTTTTATCATGTTTTGGTGTCATGATTATCTCAGCCCCAGCCATCTCCATTCTAAGCTTGATCCACCAGGTATACATAAATCAGTACTTACTCTTATTAACAGCTCCTCCCCCAGGTAATCTGAACCTTGTCTCTTCCTAGATTGGTGCCCATTTGGCATAAAAAATACCTTTGGGCTCTGACCATTCCCAGAAAATTGGGTTGGCAAAGATATTTCCTGCTTGTAGTTGATCCCTGTTGAGGTTTGGAGCAGCACAGATGGTAGTAGCAAGGGTGAGAACTACTCTACTCCCTTTGACTCTATAAAGACAAACAAGACTAGATAGTAGAGAATTCTAGGGCTGGAGCTCAACTGAAGGATCCAAGGTCTGGATTCCACTGCCCTGGGCTCCTTAGGATAGTGCTTACTTTAGGCAGCAAAGGAGAAGCACGTTGGCCCTTGTCACCAGGGAATGTCTTTTAAGAATCCTAAAGATAGCTGTAGCCTTCCAGTCCCCTTCCCAGGCAGGGTGAAGAATTAGCCTCATTTGAAGACAAGTATGCCACACTGCTGGCTGTTTCTTTCTGAGCAGAGTGTGGGGAAACCATCAAGCCCAAAGTCTGTTCTAACTTGAGCTGCTCTTGTGATTCTTCCTTGTCCTGTGGTGGCCACTTCTTGTTCCAAATTTGATGCAACATTTTATTAGTCCCTTGAGAAGATTTAATTGCTCAAGTATCATTTTTTCACGTGAACAGGAAAGCCCATGTGTTAGAGAGGGGATGCAGGTGAGAGCTCTGTATTGTGAAAGAACCTCCCTTCTCTTTGTCACTAAGAGGCTGTTTTATATCCTCAGAGGTCAGTGGGAATGTGGCTGAACTCGCCTTCTGGAAATACTCCCATCTTGAAATCTTGCTGCTGCAGGTGGGTGTAATTCTGGAAATTTTATAACTGTTCTTTATCAGGAAGTCCCAGAGTAAGAGCAGAGTTGGAAAGAGATGATGATACAAAAAAGGAACAGCAAAAGAAATTCTCTCCAACTTGTATTTCAAATGAACTTCCTCTGTCTTGTACTGTTTACCTTCTGTGATTAAAATAATAAAATATAACATAGAATCAGAGCCACAGAATTCAAAAGAGTGGTTTTCTTCTTAATCGCCTTGCAGAATCTATTAAATCAACTCAGAATATATTTTGCTTAAAGTTTCCAAGGCTTTCTTGTAATCTTTCTCTCATTTGCCTTGCTCTATTATTTTTTTCATATTGCAGTTTAATTGTTGATAAAGTCCATTGTTCATGAATTTATATTTTATTTGGTAGAACACCAGACTCGAGATGATTAGTAATATTTTATGAAGTAAATTTTCTTAGTTCAGGGGTCTTATATCATATAAAACTGAGTATCTACAACCAATGTCTTTGATATTCTCTCAGTGCAAATGGTTTTGTCACAATTGTTCTACAATCCAAAAGTAAAAAGAGTGGTCAAAAACAATATAAGATACTTGATATTTCTTATTGATTGCTACTAATTTCATATTCAGAATGAACTTTTCCAAGATATTTTTGAAGATCACAACAATTCTGTTAAATATACAAGTTTTAAATATATATATATACTTTGTTCTATTTTCATAGTATTTTTATTAGCAAACAAAATAGGCAAAAATATTCTTAAAGAGAAAAATAACAAATACTATCATACACTGTCAACTCTACTCTGTAATGCACTTTTTGACACCATCTACAAATGAGTCTATGAAATCCACTAATTCACTAAATTGTTACTTTACAGTAGCATTATAGCTGGCAAGGAGGGGAAGGAGGAGAGCTGTGCCACTATCCAGGGAAAAGCTAATTGTAGGTCACATAAGTAAAAACATAAAGCAACTAGACTTTGTTTCATTGGGATCAGAGTGGTTTTTGAAAGAGTAAAATAAGCCATCCATCTGCTTTTAAGAAAAGCAATTCAATCGTCTCATTCAATAAATAAAATAATAAAAGCAAATTATAACTTCATGATATAGTTAAGAGAATCAAAGAAAAGGGAGGAGAAATAGACATGTGAAGAGACCACACACAGTCACACAGAAAGAGATAAAGAACGATGGGGCCCCGTGAGGGAAGAGACACACAGCTATTAACACAGAAACAGAAGCAGGGTAGATTTTTTACAGAGAAGCATCTTCACTCTGTGGTCTTTGAATTTTTGATCTTCGTAAACTATGAAGCTAGTGAATACTTCCACTGAAGAAGCAACCAGCCTTGCCTCTTGGGGCTGCTCGACTGCAGGCTGAAATTTAACTAAGGATTGGGGTTCATCAGCCAGCCTGCCCAACTTTTAGAGTTCTTGGCCCAATTATTCAAGTCTATCTACCTGTACCAAGCTACATTAGAAAGATTGCTAATTTACTCTTTCACTTCTAAGATATGAAACAAAGCTAAAGTTAATACTTTTATTTGCCATTCCCTCAAGAACTCCAAAACAAAATAATAAATAAAAACAATGTTATTTACTTTAAGAACTGGTGTGTTTTTTCTTAAAGGGGAAATAGAAGAAGAGTGTTTACCAGTTTTGTACATATCTTTTCTTAAAGGACCTCATTGAGAAGCCAAGCACTAGAAAGATCTCACAGGCAGAAAAAGATGAGCAGGGCAGGAGCAAGTTAGAAAGTGCAAAAGGACACCCAAAGGGCTGCTGGCCGGAAGGGGCCAAAGGGGTGAGCAGTCACTGCTGCTACAATGTTCCCACGCCTGTGCTAGGCATAACACTTTAAAGCCTGATTAAAAAAATGTATTTAAAGATAAACCTGTACTAAGTTTATGGTGTTCAGAGATTCTTGTTAAATAGATTTATTACAGTACAGTTGACATACATAAACTGCATATATTTAAAGCATAGAATTTGAACCACTCCTGAAAGATAATGAACATATTCACCACCATTGTCTGGTTGATCTGGCATTTGAATCAGAATCTGGTAAATTCTGAGTCCTCGTGGCAGTTCTGTTACACCTGCATGGCGAGCTGGTCACCATGGCAGGTAGCAGGAACCTGGCAGAGACTGAGGGGTCTGTGAGCAGGTGTCAGAGAGCTGAACAGCTGGAATGGGAGGGAGCTGGTTTCCATGGAAGAACTGTTGAGGAGAAACCTACAACAATTCTTGGCAAAGGACCTTTGCCTTATTGCATTAGAGCTTTAATTTGCATTTCTCTAATATTGAACATGTTTTCTTGGGCTTCTTTGTCATTATGTATCTGTTTAGGTAAAGTGTCTGCTCAAAACTCTTGCCGCTTTCAAAAATAGATTCTTTGTTTTATATTATTGTGAGAGTTCTTTGTATATTCTAGATACTAGTCTTTTATCAGATGCATGCTTGGCAATAATTTTTCTCCCAGTCTTGGTTTGTCCTTTCAGTTTTTTAACAGTGGCTTTCAAAGAACAACAATTTTAATAGTTATGAAGTCCAGCTGATTAATTTGTTCTTTTATAGATTGTACTTTTGGTATTGCTTCTAAGAAGTCTTTGCCTAACCAAGATCATGAAGGACGCCTGACCAGGCGGTGGCGCAGTGGATAGAGCATCAGACTGGGATGCAGAAGACCCAGGTTCAAGACCCCGAGCTCGCCAGCTTGAGCAAAAGCTCGCCAGCTTAGACTCAAGGTCGCTGGTTCCAGCAAGGAGTTGTTGGGTCGCAGTCAAGGCACATCTGAGAAAGCCATCAATGAACAACTAAGGTGTCCCAACGGCAACAAAAAACTAATTATTGATGTTTCTCATCTCTCTTCATTCCTGTCTGTCTATCCCTCTCTCTGACTCTCTCTCTGTCCCTGTAAAAAAAAAAAAAAAAAGATTATGAAGGACATCTCTTATGTTCTAGTGGCTGCATAGTTTTGTTTTGCATTTAGTTTTAAAACTTCTTTTGAGTTAATTTGTGCATAGAGTGTGTGGTATGGATCAAAGTTTGTTTATATATTTATTATTTTGCGTATGGTTATCCAATTGTCTAAGCACCATTTGGAAAAACTATCCTTTCACCATTGAATTAGTTAACTTTGCACCTTATTAAAAATGAGATGTCCATGAGTGTCGGTCAGTTTTGAAACCCTTTTGTTCCTTTTTTCTATTTTTCTAACTTAGTAGGAATATCATACCATCTTAATTTCTATAGCTTTACAATGTCTTTAAGTTATGTAACTTTAGCTCTCTAACTTTACATTTTGTTTTCAAAGTTGTTTTAAATATTCTAGTAGACTCAGAGATCTTAAAACCTATAAAAGTCAAAACCTAGCATTACCCCCCCAAATTATATTGCTAGCATCTGTAATCAAAAGCCAAATTTAGAAAGAATTAGAGGCATCCAAATTGATGCTATTCATCTCTTAATGTATTGCTATCTCCCATCCAGAATGTATTATTAGGAGAACCCCATCAAGCACAACAGTCTTCAAACTGGAAGAACCAGCTTGGATAAGAGGTAATGAAAGCTTGAGATGGAAAAAAAAAATGAACATTTTAATTTCTTTAACTTTACTTATTTTCCAAATCCAAACATACTCTATGCAGAAATAACTTAAAGATGCTATCTTTCACTCAGCACAACAAAGGCTCAGGAGCAAAGCAAGATGTCACAGGCTGAAAATACAATATACAATATAAATACTATCTAGATGTACACATATAAATTTTCCCTGTCATGAAGGGAAATTCTAAGTATGACAGTGGAAACTTATAAAATGAGCAAGCTGTTCTTTGGTGGCCATTTTTATGTAAGTGACCTGCTTACATAAATTAAGCATACATAGAAAGAGAAGTGTTTTGTAAAGAATCGCCTTGCCATAAAAGCTAGGTAAAATTTGAAGTTATTAGCTTCCCAACATTGAGTTCAAAAATACACTGGAGGCCCTTCACCAGGAGTTTTGGGGAGTGAATTTCTATTCTGGGTGACCTCAAAAGTAGCATCCAATCCCAAAAGTTGATGAGTTTCAAATCATTCATCATATGACATCAATAACCACAGTAGATGCATAGTTTTCAAGCTGTCTCCCACAGGGTTCTAGCATCCCCAAGTATAAAAAGAGATCACATTGTTTTGGCGTCTGCCTCAGCTACTGCCCTAACAATGTAACCAAAGCCTGGGTGAGCACAATTTATTAGGTTCCTACCAGTTCAGAAATTAAAGTCTTTCTTCCTTTATTGCTTTACACTCTCCCTTATATAAACATATGCTGGATTTGGGGGTTATTCAAGCAGCATTTCACATGTAACTAGCTCATTCTTCTGTGGGAAATTTTCTTTTGTTCACATGGATGGCCACATGAACCATTTCAGAACCTTGCAAGATGTAGCAATAAAAATTACTTTGGCCCACATGTTTGACTGTAGAGCTGATATCTACCCCAGATCAAATAGTTTTACTCTATAAATAAAGGGTTTGACCTGTTCGTCTTAGCCAGCTTGTCTAAACATAGAAGTTTAGCTGAGAAGTGATCCAGATTTCCAGTGTCCAGGCCTTACATAGACGCACATGTTCACACACATGTGCAGACTCGTGTGCACACACATGCTGGCACTCTTCCCCCTTTGACCTGTTCCAGAGCATCTGCCTTACTTCTGCAGAGGACTAGTTCCCCAGTAAATAATCCTAGGATTCTTTCCAGAGTGCCTCTTGTTAAGTAGGCGCTACAATGAAAAAGAGTGCAAATACCAATCTTAAAGTGCACTGGCCGTGTAGTTTCCAGCCAGGAAAGCACAAAGGTGGAAAAGGGGGAGCACCTGGGGTCTGTGATTACTGGGGCGGCAGCCTTCCAGAGACACTGGACCTGGACTTTGTTTTCTCAGGATTCTTTCTAAGTTGCTATTTAGAATTATATTCAACAATCTCATTTTTATTAGCCGTCTGTGCTCATTATAGTTTTCTAGTTGCTAGCTTGTTATGAATTTAATATAAATAAGGTTCTAAAAATGTCTCACATGAGGAGATGCAGGGCTGGGTATATTGTTTAGACCATGTAAAAAACGAATGTAGAGGATTTCCCTTCTAATGAGACTCTTTTATATTTAATAGAACTGTCATATAAACATATACTAGCATTTAAAATTCAGTTTCTGGGCTATAAAATAAACACCATTTCTAATATTGCTGTGGGCTTTCACATGCATAGAGTTTAGTTCATTAAATGCCTTCTATTCCATTTAAGTGAAATGTGTTTTTAACCACCAGAGTGGCACATAAAATGCATTAGCCTTTGAAATGAAGCCACTATCATGGAAATAATAGTGAAAGTCAGACATACCAAATGCTTTATGTAAATTTAAGCAAATTAATTTTAACACCTTGTACAAATCCACAAGCCTGGTAAACTTGTACTAAATTATTATTGATGATTATGATAATAGCATTCGTAAATTGGAATATAAATGTGGTCATAGATCACAGAAAAGATTATAAATTTATTTATATATACATTGGTAGTTCAATTTTCATCTGAAAGTTATATAGTACAATACTTTATTTATTTTACAAGTTAAAATAAAGTGGATTTACATGAAGTTGTTCTGCATTGCATATCTTTATAAACTTCAGTAAAAATGCACTACAATGTGCCTCACTTTTCTCATCTGAAAAATGTTTACAATGGTAGTAACATGACTAATAATTTCTTATAAATGAGTTAACACACAAAGTTATTAGAACATTGCTAAACACATAACCAAAATTAATAAATGTTAATAATATTGTTTTTCCAGAGCTTTGATTTAAGGTCACCAAAAGTGAATATTTTTTGTTACACATGCTAGAAATTTCTGTGAGACACAATAGAAATCATAAATGTAAGTTTTGTGTCAGAAAGTGCCATGCTGTTTATCAATATATAGCAGTAAATCACTCTAGATCAATATATTTGTTATCAAATATTTCCTTGTGTTTAATTTTTATGAAAGTTGACAAATTGGAAGTCAAAATACAGTAGATATGGCCACTGTCATTCAAATTTATGTGAACAGACAAATAATATTAATACATAACACATAGTAAAATTAGTTTTAAAAAGAAGACATTGATGCTGACCCTACTAAATGGTTTAAAATAACTGACATTGTGATTAATGGTGCTAGACATTTGTCTATTACTACATAACACAACACAAAAAAAATAAATGCCTAGTAAATTAAAGACCTCAATATGAAAATTAAAACTGCAAAATTTTGGGAGAAAATCTGGAATGGTATCTTTATAACATCAGGATACAGAAGAATTTATTAAACCAGACACAAAACCCACAAACTATAAATACAATAATGTTTAAAATGTATTTATTAAAATTTAAGGTATTTGTGTGCCAAAAGATAACAAAAAAATTAAGACAAGTCACAGACTAGCAAGAGATATTTGCAGACATATTAAAACCTCCTTTCCTCCAAATAGTATCTGGAGTTCTTCATGTGTTATAAACCAAAAGACAACCCAATAAAAAGTGGGCAAAGAATTCACAGTGAAGAAAACACAATGATCAGTAAATACATAAAAATATCCTTAACATCATTATAATAAATGGAAGAAAACAAATTAAAACAGTCAGTGGTGTGTGCATCTGGCTATAGCTGGCTAAATTTTAAAAGATTGAATCATATAATATAAAGCAAAAATCTCTGGAAAATTAAAAATCTGTTTTAAGACTTCAAAAAAACAATCAAAACAGCTATGGTTTCTGGAGTGAAGATTTCAAAGACAAAGGAAGACAGAGACATAGTCCAACGTTCACTGTTGCCCGCCCTGTTGAAATATTTGCCAATCTGTCACTTTTAGCTAAAAGACTAAAAGCCAAATAAAAAACAGGTAACTAAGGAATTTGGATCTTCAAAGTTTCCAATACTTGCAGGGTTGTGGAGACAAAAACTAAAGGTCAGGCCTCATCTTAGAGGATTCTGATTAAATACCCAGGAAAGTTGAGACCTTCAGAAAGCTATTTAGAAATAGACTACCTCTCACTACTACTGAAAAATTACTAGATTTAGTTCAACCCATGGCAGATTAAGATGATTTACTTTTATTCTAATTATCTGTCTGTTAGAAGCAGAAGTTAGTCTTCTCTCTAGGAAATTAACATTATCATGGAACCTCAAATTATTCTTAAACTTTTTCATGTATAACGATTGATATCTATTAAAAATGACCAATTATACCAAAAAAAGAATCAAATACTTTAAAAAATAGAAAAAATATCCATAGGAAAGTCAATTAGTAGAGCTATCAGACTCTGAGTTTAAAAGAATAGTGGTTAATACGTACAAAAAAATAATACACAACAAAATAAAGGCTTTTAGTGGAGAATGAGAATCAAAAGAAAATAATCAAATAAAAATTCTAGTTTAAAAAATATAATTAAAATTGAGAACTCAATGGATTGATTAACAGAAGACTAGACATTATTAAAGAGAAAATTGGTGAACTGAAAGAAAAATTGGCGGAAAATAGCTTGAATGAAGTATAGTAATAAAAGAAGGTGGAGAGTACAGAATATATTATAAGAAACATATTGAAGATGATGAAAATATCTAGTATGTAAAAAGGTCTAATGTGTGTCAAAGGAGAGAAGGCATGAAGTGGGGCAGAAACAATATTTGAAGAAATATGACTAAGTGTTTTTATGAATTTGTAGTAAAATCAAGTCACACACTCAAGCAGTTTTATTAATCAAAAAGAGATAATACAAAATAAATCCACATAAATACACATCACAGTAAAACTATTAACACCAAAAATTCAGTAATGCAGATACAGATGAGAAAATACTCAATGCATCCAGAGAGAAAATATGTTATCTTCAAAAAACCAAGAAAAAGACTAATGGCTAATTGCTCAACACAAATGTTAGAAACTAGAAGAAAATGGTATGACTTTTCTTAAATGCTAGAAAGAATAACTGCCAATCTTGAATTCTACACATAGCAAAAAACACTCATCAAAATTTATGATAAAATCAATATATTTTAAAATGTATAAAAACTGTGAGTTGATCAGCTAAACACTTTATTTTTTTAAAACTTTAAAATTATTAAGTTATTTAGGTAAAAAAAATACATTAGTCTTCATAAAAATATTGTCTAATACACTGTGTTGTTTAAAATATTTAAAGAAGTAAAATACATTACAAAATATGAGAAAAGAGTATATGTCTTATTGGGAAATGGTATAAGTAATAGTTTATATTAAAATGTAATAAAGATTCATGTTTTAATGTTTAGTGTAATCAGTGAAGGAATAATAAACTAATCAATAACAAAACAATAATAAGTAAGTATGAAATAATAAAAAAATACTTGTTTAATTTAAAAGAAGATAAGAAGGAACAAAAGAGAAAATAGAAAATAAGTAGTAAAATGATCATTTAAACCTAGGTATATTACCTAGTTAATTAAATATAAGCACTCTGAATATTGTGATTAAAAGACAATGTTTGTCAAATTAGATTTTTTTTAAAGTTAGCTCTTTAACATACAAAAATACATCTTAAATGTAAGGTAATGGAAAAAGACAATGCAAATATTAACCGAAAAAATGAACATAATAGTATTAATATTAAAAAAAGAAGGTTTTACTACAAGAAAGCCTTAGAGATATTAGAGATAAGAGAATGTTTCAAAATAGTAAGAAGTCTAATTAATGGTGTATAAATTTTCTTTTTAAGTACCACATGGTGTAGATTTCTTGAAGAGTTTTGATATATATTTTGGATTCCCCTTTATGCACAGAACTGATATAGTAGTTATTATCTGATTTTTCACCTAGAAAATATAACCAACTTATGTGTGCTGGGTTACACAGTTGACTTAGGATTCAAAGTTCACTTTTAATTTTTGCAACAATCACATATGAAAGGAACCATCTTTCTTTTATATAAATTATGTAATTTTCCATGTTTATTATCCTCTTATTTTTTCAAAACATGTTTTCTTTCATCTAAAAATGTTTCAGCCTTATTCTAGTAGATCTACTATTTTTAATTATCAGTTGCATTTCCAAGTGGAAAATTTGATTAAGATTTTCATGAAAAAAAAAACAACAACAGACCTTTTTACATTTTGGTTGAAGTAATTTTTTGGAATTGAGTTGCTATACTAAATCTGAGGTCTTGTTTAGATTTGGTCTTAAAATCTTTTCCCAGTGGGCTGAAGGTCTATGGAAAGGAAACAGAGAGATGTCTTCATAATTTTGCTTTCAAGGGCTGGCCCAACTGTGGTGTACAAAGATTACAGAGTCAAGTGGATTTTGTAATTATTTTTAAGGCGCTATCTTTCTTTTACACTGATTTAAATTAAACCCAGGCATACTGCTGTGATTTGAAACACATTTTGGTAACAATAAAGCAGAATTATTAATAGCATCATTTTTCTTCTTATCAAATGCTGACATATTCAAGATAGATTTGGGAATTATTGTTACCTAAACACTCATCTCCTTTATCATTTAAAGTTAACTGTTTCTTAAATTAATACTTAGATCCTTCTTTAATTAGACATACAGAAATAAAAGAAAAGTATAAAATTTTCTCTTACATTTGGACCAAAATTACTTTGTTACTTAGAGTTAAAAACCATCAAAGACAATGTCCATGCTTTGCCCATGGATAACCTGCAGTTTATAGGGATATTGTTCTACGAAGGAAAAACAAACTGAGGACTTTTATAAGAGGGCATTCTTGGTTCAGGGTGCATTATAAATGATGTGTTATCACTTTCAGAGCCAACAAAAAAAAAGGAGACAAGGTTTTAATGTTAAAACACTAAAACTGATTTATTGCTATTATGCTTGTCAAATACAGGAGAAACTGTTTTATAATGTTGATAAGGTGAGCATAGAATTTAGTTTGGCTACAGATTCAGTTTTTCATGTAAGGCAACTACAAAAACAATTTCTTGAGGGTTCTCTTAGGACTAGACTGAGTTCACATAGACCACCAGACCCTCACAACATTCTCAGTAGTCTAGAGGATAATGATCCCCTTTCTCTTAGGCAGCTGAATTCCTCTAGCTCTGGACCCAGGAGTTCACATAAGAAGTGAAAGTTCATCTCAACCTTTTCAGAATGGCTATTATCAAAAAATAAAAATAAATAGCAAGTATTGATGAGAATGTGAAGAAAAAGGATCCCTGTGTATTTTTGGTAGAAGTGTAAATTGGTGCAGCCACTTGGGCAAACAGTATGGAGGCTTCTCAAAATATTAAGAACAGAACTGCCATATGATCCAGCAATTCCCCTCTGGGTATTTATCCAAAGAAAACAAAAACACTAACTCACAAAGATATATGCACTCCAATATTCACTGCAACATCATTTATAATATCTAAGACATAGCTATTATATCCAGAGCATCAGCCAAGCTTGGTTCACCTGAAGCAGAAGTTGCTGGAGCTACAAAATGGTAGAGCTTTGGCCAGTTGACTCAGTGGATAGAGCCCTGGCCTGGCATGCGGATGTCCCAGGTTTGATCCCTTTTGGGGACAGACATGAAGAGTGAACATCTGCTTCTCTCCCTCTCCCCTTTCTTGGTCTCTTCCCCTCTTGCAGCCAGTGGCTCCATGCGGGCCAAGCATCGGCCTCAGGCACTAAAAGTAACTCAGTTGGTCTGACTGTCAGCCTCTGGTACTGAGGATAGCTCAGTTGATTGAGCATCGAGTTGCCAGGTACATCCTGGTTGGGGCTCATGCAAGAGGCTGTCTCACTATCTTCAGTCCTCCCACTTAAAAAAACAACTTTTAAAAGTTAATTTTCACAGAGCACTAAAGATTAAGTGTGGTCTAACTTGAGACTGAGGAACTCCAGGGAGCCACAATCTTACAAACACCCCACACTTTCATGGATCTTACCTTCAGAAACCACTATGTTCTCATGGTGAAGATGTGAAAAACCTTCCCCGCCCCCAGACTCTGCAGGCAAAAAGAAAATCTGATCTCCTCCCCCAAATATATAACCTCAATTTTATCATGGAAAATACTTTAACCCATCCTTATTCAGAGACATTCTACAAAATACTTGACCAATGTGCTTAAAAACTGTCAAGATCACCAAAAACAGGGAAAGTGAGAAATTGTCACACTAAGAGGAGCTTACAGACATGATGACTCAATGTACTCTAGATAGTCAATGTATTCTAGATAGAATCCTGGAACAAGACATTGTATATAAACTCAGAAAATCTGAGTAATGTATGGACTCTAATGATAATGTATCAATATTATTTCATTAATCATACTAATGTACTATATATACTAATTATAAATGTACAATTATATATCAATGTAAGATAATTATAGAGGAAACTGGGGTAAAAGTATATGTATACACTATGTACTGCCTGTTCAATATTTTTGTAAATCTAACACTGTTCTAAAACAAAGTTTACTAAAAAATAGTTTAAAATTAATATATAAAAACGATTTTTAGAATTTTAAAAATTGTCATTTTCCAACACATGAATTAACTGAGCTAGGTATTTAGCATGAATATCAGCTAATATTTCCCCAAAAGATATAACCAGACATCATGTGCCTCCTGATAAACCAGTGGTTCTTAACCTTTTATAAGGTACCGAACCCACCAGTTTCATATGCGCTTTCACCGAACCCTTCTTTAGTGATAAATAAAATATTTTTTTTCCAAATTCAAGACATAGGTATATGTTTTTTTACTGGTGCACAAAATGAGCCATGCATGAACATCACCTTGCTCAAAGAACAAAACCAACAAAGTGCATGAACTCACAACAAATTACAGTATTACTTTATTCTGGCCTCCGCGGCAGAGGCTTCTCCGAACCCCTGAGACCGACTCATCAAACCCCTAGGGTTCAATAGAACCCAGGTTAAGAACCACTGTGATAAAACAAAACAAACCAAAAAACCATTTCCAACTTGCAGGAAATGCAGAGGACAGAGGAACCTGTTAACCAGCACCAAGAGTGTGCAGTCAGCAAACCCAGACGTTAGGAACCACAGGACAGATGGCCCAGCATATGGGTCACTTATTCTATTTGCCAGCCCTATTTGAGAATAGGTCAGGCACCTGACCTAGGTTCAGTTGTCAGATGATTTCATGAAGATGTCCCAGACTGTCTTCCCTATCATCAAGAGTCAAGACCTTGCTGAGTCTGTCAGGGTGCTACAACAAAATACTATAAACTTAGTGGCTTCAAAAGAGCAAACTTGTATTTCTCAAAGTTCTGGAAATTGGGAAGTCCAAGATCAAGGCACCCATAGAATTAGCATTTTTTAAGAGTTCATTTCTCGGTTCATAGAGAGCCATTTCTCTGGGGTCTCTTTTATAAGGGAACTGATCCCATTCATGGGGGTCCCACCTTCATGACCTAGTCACTTCCCAAAGTTCTCACCTATAAATAATGTCACTTTAGGCATTAGGATTTAACACATGTATATTGGGGGAACACAAACATTCAGCCTATAGCAACCCCATTAATGGATATGAGGGCAGAACCCGAACACCTAGCATAAGCCACGCTTTTCCCCTATAAAGTGGCTGATGACCACCTCTTCCCCCTGGCCTTCTATGATCAGATTCAATGGCCCAAAAGGACTTACAACCTGAGACTAAGATCAGCTACCCCAAACTTCCTTGTCTGTACTGATAACGAGCTGCAGGTATCCACCCCCTCCCATTCTCCTAACACAAACTCTCTGCTTTGAGTTCTCCTGGGACATGCTTTCCTTAGGCTCTGTATTCCTGTTTACATCAACCCCGCAAAATGCCCTGGGCGCCCAGTTAACTCTTTATCTCCCGCTTTTATTCCTCATAAGGCTCAGAACACCTCTATTTGTCCCCTCTCCCACCCTCTCCAAACTGGCAAACCATTTCGCTGTGCGTGTGCCTCAGAAACTCACGGTTCATGTGCCAGAGTGACCATGACAACGTCACCCATCCTTATGCTTCTGCAACCTTTGTTGGAATGTCCCTCTTTCCCAGACCACATCTTTTTTAAAAAAAATCCTACCTTCAAGCCCCTTCCCCATCCCAGCCCTCTTATTTCCCTTACTCTGTTCTTTTTTCCTAAAGCACTTATCACCTACAATGATTTTACCTCACTTATTTCTTTACTTTATCCATTATTTGTGGTTTGTCTCCTGGTGCCACATTCTCTTCCAACCCCAAAAGAACATTAAGTTCTAAAAATAGGGAAGCATTTGTTTGTTCCCTCAGTGCTATATCCCTAACACCTAGTGTGGCATCAGGCACATTTCTGGGTGTTCAGTGTATTAATTGAATGATGATTTCTGGATTTTGAATCAGAAGTTGATGTCTGAAAGTGGAGTCAAAATAACTTTTCTTTCTGCTGTGGTAGTGGTGGCCCTAGGAGGGGGCAGGCGGGATAGCAGCAAGCTAGTGTGTCCACCACCCTGTGATCTTGTGGTCACAAGCAGTGTCAGTCTGGACCACCGCAGTGACTAGAGCTTGGCAGTGGTTTGGCTCGGTCTTTTCCTTAGTGCCTGCCTGTTTCCTGGAACTGACTCTCCAGCCATCTCAGGTCCTGCTAATGACTCCAAATCCTTTTGAATAAGTATTTTTCTGCTTAAATCAGCCAGAGAGAGATTGCTTCTTTGCTAAGAATGAAGAACACTTAGAATTGGTCTTTTGAAAATGGGTGAGAAAATTTCTGAAATATTTTTTGGTTAGAATACCACTGCAAAAAGTGAAAGAGAAAATATTACGAAAGGAGATGGTCCAGTTTAACTGTCAACATAGACAGATGAAACAACTCACCCAGAAACTTGGAGCAAAAAAAAAAAAAAAAAAAGAAAGAAAGAAAAAGCCCCAAAATGTTAAGATTAAAGTGCTCATCACGTTTCATCCAACATCACAAGGGCAGCCTCTTTCTTTGCTTCTCTTGGTAGGACTGACCCAAAAGACACAACAGTGAAAAGACATCTCTTTTTAAAAACCATCACCTGCCCTACTGTAATATAAAAGGCCATCGCTGGGAGAGTCCCGGCGTGGGTCCATATGGTTTGTGAGTCGTTTCCCCTGTGACATTTTTATGAAGGTTATGTATATGTCCCATTCTTCTTCATTCTCCTGGTGCTAATTGCTGTCTATTGAACCTGGCTACTGTGTACGGAGACCACATGCTTCCTCCCCGAATCTGCCTGACTGCGGTATGCCACATGGCCCTGCTGTCCTCAGATATGAACCTGCTGCTGCCTGACCACAACAGCTGGAAATGTTCTGCCTTGAAGAGCTTATCTTGCTGAGACTCAACAAGCACACAGAATGAGTGGCTTCTCTGGGGGGCAGTTCACTGTGGCCAAAAGCCTCCCATGTGTCTTTGGATGCGGGCTTGGAGTTGATTGTGAACTTGATCATGGACCCTTTTTGTGAGGAAAGTTGTGTGTTAAAAAAAAAAAAAAAAGCAAGAGGAGCAAGTGACACAACCACAATTTCTCTAACAATCAGAGTTTCTCTGTGTGTCTGAGTATTTATTTATTTATTTATTTATTCAGTCATTTGTTTATTTATTTTAAGTTATGAGCAGAAAGAAATGAAAAAAAAAAGATATCCTTTAAGTTCTTTCTTTCTCCTTTATCTCTTTGTAATTTATAAAGTATCTGGAATCCAAGAATTGCACCATCACCAACAATTGGCCTCTACTTAGGGGGCTCTTTCTAATCCTCCACCTCTGCTTCCTCCACCGAGCCTCAAGTTAACCGGTATCCAGAATTTTATGCTTATTTTTTCCTTGCTTTTTAAAATGATTCTATCACACACATCTGTATGCTTAAACCACACAGTGTTTACTGTCTGAGGTATATAAAAATGATATTACACTGTATCCAGTTTTCTGGAACATGCTTTTTTTCTCACTTAATACTATATTTCTTATTAGCATTACATTTCTGAGGTTCATCGATGCTGTCCTGTGGAGTAGAGATCACTGACTTCTCCTGCTGTATATGAGGTCTTTGTATGACTAAACAAGAGTGCCTCCATTTCTGTTGACATTTGGGTTGTCTCCGGCTTTCTAGAAGTCTGACTGGAGCTGTTCTCAACAGTCCTGCCCGCGGCTTCTGGAGCACTTGTACCATACATCATCTAGCAAAACTCACTTAGAATGTAAACAAATTACTGTTGTTTGCCTGTTTCACCTCACATGATAGCCCCAAATTGGTTTTCCAAAGCCATTGTGCTACTTTACAGCAACCTATGAGTTTGCCTTGATCCACATTCTCTAAACATTTGGTCTATGTGATTTCTCAGAAGACTTACTTTGTGCGAGAGGATTTTTCTGTAATCTGAGAGGATGAGCTAATTAATGTCATTCAGGTTGAGGAAGATGCTCCTAGCTACCAAGCATCACTCCTGTTTCTTTTAATACGTTTCCTTATCTGTCAAGTCAACTGTTGCTTAGGAATGGAGCCAGCAAGAGCCTTTAGAGAAGAAAGTACAAATGAAAGGGTCAGAGAGAATGGAGGCTTACTCCTCTCACATACCAAACTAGGGTTCCCTGTCTGTAGAAGACAGACAGTATTTCTGGGCACCCTCACCTCACACTGGTGACAGAAAAGACATAAGGCAGGTAAAGTCTCTCCTGAACATCCCCACTGCTCACATGTTGATGGTAGCCCTGTGCAAGATGTTTCTAAGCCTGTTCTTGCTAGTTGAAACACTCAGGCTTGTTTTGGGGGGGAAAGGAGGTTGTATATGTATAGACGGGAAGATTCAAGGATATAGGTAAGCTCCGACTCTCTTCTTACTGACAATTAAGTATGTGTGTTACCTTCAGAAACAAGACATTGACTCACTAAAACCCTGACCTACTCTGCATTAATGAGAGAAGGCTAGCATTCCAGTGTAGAGTGCAAAGTAGTATTTTTCCAGGAATTTAACATGGTGAGAATTTTATACTAGGCCGAAAGGCTGAAGGCAATTAGAAAGTTAATAACACAAAAGTTAGTTGACTAAAGTTTGTGCTTAAACCAAATCTTATTTGGCGAAAGTTTAGGCAGAGACTCAGATTTGCTATTCATTTATACAAATTTATTTTTCTTTTCAGCAAACCCACAAATTCCACTTTTTGCACTCTTCAGAGACTTGGATTCTGTCTCTATAATAAACCTTGAAATTTTAAAATAAAGCCTGAACATTTTCTTTTCCAATTTCAAGCATTTCTATATTTAGAAATCCACTTTTAAGACTGCATTTCCTAGTGATCAGCTGGATATTTTGTGTTACATAAACACGAATTTGAATTTGCTGAGTTCTCTGCCTCCAAACATCTTCTAAACTCCTGGAGAATGCATGATGCATTTAAGGTCACAATTTGCTCTTGGCATCCCTGGAAATATCTGTGTATGCTGATTCATGGCATGACAGCCATTCCCAAGCAGAAAAGACCTGCTCAACTGGTATGCATACTTGGATAAAGAATTTTTTAATGGAAATCTTTTTCTATTGGAAAAGTGGTGTAGGAAAAAATAAAATTTACTAGCTAATAAAGATTCTGAATTATAAAAATGCAATACTTTAGCCAAAAGAAAAACACCTTCTTCTCTTATTCCTGATTATAGAAGTATGTATGTGTGTAATAAATAAACTATTTGCCATTGCTCTTTAGTCTCTGAAAATTGACTTTTTAATTCACCAGACATTTCCTAAATTAACTAAAGAAAATTGGAAGACAAATGTATGACTAGTTTCTAGGGAATAAACATGAGACCAATTGGACATCACTTTAGTGAAGTAAGGGTGCTGTAACATGGAAATGAAATCAGGACATTCTACCTAGCCAATAAGGATGAATCATAGAATAATATGATCTTGGGTTTGAGGAAATTTTAAAGGTCATCTAGTGCAGCAACATGATTTAAACCACAAAGTTTTTTTGGCTTGGCAACATCAAGCCAAGTATGTAGTTTGTTTTTTAGAACCAATTCAAATTATCCTGGCAAAATCAGATTTGCCTTGCACATTTATTCTAACCTCAAACTTTGTTATTATTAAACGTTTTAAGCATGTAATCTATGGATGGACCACAAGGGGTGCCCAAGGGCCCTATGAAATGGAATGCAGAATTGTGTGGGATTGTGTACATTTGTGCTTTATTCTAATAATACTAAATCTTGATCAGTAAAACTCAAGTTTTAAAATAGCTTTTTGGGATTTTCAATAATAAAAAACAAATGTTTTGAAGGAGTCCTAAGACCAATGAGTTTAAGAACCTTCCCCTTACATGTTATTGCCCTTTCATTTCTTCCACAAAATAAATACCTGCTCTTTTCTGTTGGCCCTCCAACACAATTATAATCCTGCAAAGTAGACGGCCTTCTTGTGTCTTTCCCATTCCACTGCTACAGAATACTCATCCTGGAACTTCAGTTTTATCATAAAATCAGAAGTGACCATAAAGATCATTGTTTGTACAGTTATAAAATTGAGGTCTGTGAGGATAAGAGATTTATCTCAGGTTACATAGGTAGCGTCGGTTACTTTTCACGTGAGCTCAAGACCTCCAGACTTCTAAGTCCAAACCAACCTGGAATTCAAGATTGACCAAATCACTTTTTCTACTTCTCCTGAACCATAATTCCCTGCTCTAGACAGTTTATTTTCTTAACTGTCCCCTGAACCTACCAGACCCACCTTGACCTCCAGGTTAAGAACTCTAGTTAGATAGAGCTAGTTTTTCTGTAGTACAAAGTGGTTCCCACTCTTTAAATTCCCACTTATTTTATATTATATATTAGAGAACAACTACATATAACTATGCCCTAAATCATACATGTAGTACTTTATCAAACAACAATTCTTGCTTTTCTCCCTATCCCAGAATCTTACTCCACAGTAACAACTACTTTTAACCATTTCTTCTGTTGTATATATCCACATTTATAAATAACATGCTTTAAAATGAAGATTTTAATGCTTTAATATTAGAAATTATCTATTGACTACCTGCAATAGAAGATCAAGATTTAACTCTTTAACTTCACCACCTGCACACAGATATTTTTTTTGCCCTCATTCTTTCAATATAGTGATATCACAATATTTGGCTAAATCAATATTTAGTATATTAGATTGAACCTTATAAAATTGATGCTATATCATCTTGTAACTTTGGGTTTTATTATTTATTTTTAATTTATGTACAGTAAAAAATATCAATTTGGGTTATTTACGGAATCTATTCTGCTCCATTGAGTAATGTGTATGTACTTCTACAAATACCACAATGCCTTGCTTACTGTTGCTTAACATTAAATTTTAAAATTAGAAATTATGAGTTATCTCATTCTTTTTCCTTCTTTTTCAAAATTGTTTTTGGGCATTCTAGTTTCTTTCTTTTTCCAATTTTAGAATCAGAACAGAGAAGTCTTTTTCTCAGTTTCTTTTGTCTAGAGAAAAATTTTCTGTTGAGGGTTCACGTACTTAACTGCCATTATTATATACTTCCACACCTAGGGTTGACCTGGAGGTAGGGTCAAGAGAGAAAAAAGAGAAGAATAGAGATCCTCTTGCCACTCTCCAGCAGAACAAGTTCAACTACATAACTAATCTGATATAAATTCTTTTAACAAGTAATCATAATGATACTCTTTAAAATTAAAAAATATAACTCCTACTTATACTACTTATACTATTTGCATAATACAAATTCTTATTATTTAATAAACTACATTATTATTTGTAATAACTATGTTATTTTAAAAATAAAATTGCAAGAATTGCTTTTGGGGGAAGAGAAACTGATAGAGCACAACAGTAGGACTTCTCCATATTTAATCCATAGCAGTTTGGTCTTACCATAAGTGCAGCATTGAATAAACTATCTCAATAATACAAAAGTTGTTTCAGCAGGAATCTCAGGAAGAATAGCCAAATGCATTAATTTAAATCTAGTTTCATTATTTATTCCTAACCCCCAAAATTTCTTTGCACTGAACACTAAATTGAATACATTAATCTTTTCTGCTTCAAATGTACATGTTACATTTTTCTTTGATTCTTGCTATCCTGAAGAAGCGACATTAAATTCTTTTTTTAGTTTTTTGCAAATTAAAGCTTTAGGTGACCATTCATCAGGTGTATATTGGAGGACAGTGTGGTTTTCAGATATTCCATTTACTACATGCTGTCTGTGATCTTTTCACAGAACTTTCATTTATCATGGGATTAAGCTCTCAGCTGTGTTTAGTTTTTAGGTCTTGAGAACAAGTCAATTCATATTAAGACACCTAATAATATAATTTATGCAGTGCAAAAGACTTGACTGCCCTCTGTCAACCTCTCTATAGTCAAGTCCTTTGAATATAGTAATGAGTAACAACAACAAAAAAAGGATCTCTCGGCAAATCTCAAAGTTTCATAAAAAACATGACGCTATAACTTAGACTGACTTACAGACATTTGGCACAATGTCAGAATCTCCTAGAATATTCATTTATCCAACATTAGCCCAAAATAACCAATGTCCCAAAGTGTCTATTGATTTGTTTTGAAATGTGTTCAAAACTAAAAAGTTAGAGACTAGTAACACTAAGAACACATGAAATGAGAAAAATTTCACAACATATATAACCAAGAATTCATTCAATATCTTTTGTAAGAAAAGTCTCCTTAGGATAAAGGGAGAGGCGATTTATAAAGTAACAAATTGTCTCCTGCATCCTATTTAAGATATAAAGTAAATAAAAGTTGGTCAGGGAATCACTTAGCATTTTTTACTGTCGAGATTGTCTGTAGTTGGTTTGAATATATAGTGACTAATTTCAAAATTGAGGTCTTATTTTATCTTATTAAAGACTTGCTGCTTTGAAAGTTGAATTGAACACTTTATCAATCATTTTATGAGAGTCCCTAAAGTATTCCAATCCTTATTCAAATCACATCTAATCAACTACTCATTTTAAATTTAATTTTATATTATTTTGTCTCAATATATAAAAAAATCATTAAGCTATCATTAATTTCTCAAGCAACTCTAATTAGTAACCTAAGTTGTTGATTTCAAATAACTTCCTATCTTTCCATAAGGTAAGAACCAATGATTTATGGAAAGATATTTATACCTCCAAGTGCTTATCTTGGGGCTTAATTTCTAATGACCTAAAGAAATTGTCTACTGGTTGATGAATTATAAGTCTCACCAAAACTTATGTGATTTTGCGTCTAGAATTTTACCAAAGTTCATCATAAAAGAAGTCTAGCTTACCCATCATATAGCCATGTCTGAAGTTAGATACTGATAGAATTAGTTAACTTGGGAATTATAGTGATTTAAAATGAAAAGCCTTGGAACACCATAAAAGATGAACTAACCAAATTATGCATGATAGTATGTACCTCTCAAGTGGGCATTAAATAAATGGTTATTTACAAAGTAACTAATAGATTATTTGAGGGCATACTTCATAAACACATAATCTTAATGGATTTGCCTTCTAAATGTCAATTAATAGTAAATTAAAATAGTTCTGACTCTTTTTCTAGCCTGAGATCAACATTTGGCAGTGTAGAATGAAAGAAACTTATGATCACAATTGCCCTGGAGTCTAAACTTCCTGGCTTGGAAAGCATATGAATAGATTGATGCTTCTAACATTAGGTTTTAAAACATTTTTGACAGTGACTCACAATAAATAAATTTTGAATTGCAATTCAACACATACACTAAGAAAATTGTTTCTACCATCACCACATACGACATACACATATTTTTTCTATACTGTTCTATTACATTTTTTAAAAATGCTGTGTTCATACCACCACATTGATTTCATGACACCTAATAGGTCATGGACTAACATTTGGAAAATGCTGTCCTAGTCCATATCTAATATCTATTGACATAGTCAAGAGTTTCTCAGAGAATAATAGAGAAATTTAGAGAACAATATTCCAGAGCACTAGCAATAGAGACATCACACATTTTCTCAGAATCAAAGATGACAATGGGCTTCATTAGGGATACTCTCTTTCTAGAGCCTAAAGATTTAACAAGTATTTTAGATTTAACTCTGGAAGGAACATATTTGCTAAGAGTTATTGTTATCTTTGGCTTTTGCCTCTCCTTTGTACTCCACATACACTATTTCATCAGTTTCTCTGAAATATCTCATAGACTTTTTCTCTTTTTCTAGTCCCATTGTTATTACTGTAGTGCAGGATATTATCAACCCAGACCCAGATCATTGCAGCAGTCCCTGGTTGCTCACCCTCTGTGGCTGGTGTAAGGTATTATTCAGTTATATCCTGATTAGAACTCCATGATGATTCTTTATTTCAAGATGTGAAGAGAACAAGGGGGATCCATATTTGCAGAACACTTACTATGTAGCAGAAGTTGGGCTACATTTTTACTCCTTTTATTATTTTTCCTATTTCTCAAAACTATCCTATCAGATAGATGGGCATTAACATCTCTTTGATAACTTAGAAGAGACCGAACTATAACTTACTGAAAACTACCACATAGTTTATATGTATTAAGTTCCTATTGCTGCTGTAACAAAGTACCACAAACTTAGATAATAAATATCACAAATCAAAATAAAAATACAAGTTTATCATCTGACAATTCTGGAGGACAGAATTCTCATGAGACCAACATTAAGGTGCTGCCAGGCCTTCACTCTTTCTGGAAGCTCTAAAGAAGAGTCACTTCCTTATCTTTTCTAGAATATACAAATTATAACCTAAAAAATATTATTCAATTGAATATATAAAAAAAACAAAATGTTTGTTCTTTGAAAGACACTCTTAAGAAAATTAAATACAAGCCATAGGATATGAAAAAAACATTTTCAATACATACATCATTCAAATAAAGTTGCTTAATTTTGCAAATAAAAATAAAATACACCCACTTAAACTTGACTTTTATATAAACAATGAACAGTTTTGTTACTGTAAGTTTGTCCCATGTAATATTTGGGGCATATATATTATTACTCCTTGTTTATGTAAAAGTCAAATTTAACTGGATGTGCTATATTTTATCCATCAACTCTACTTACAAATAATGTATATTTAGAATATATTAAGAACTCTTTATGTCCCTGGCTGGTGGCTCAGTGGATAGAACTTTGGCCCAGTGTATGGACGTCTTGGGTTTAATTCCCAGTTAAGGCACATAGGAGAAGTGACCATTTGCTTCACCCCCATTCCTCACCCCCCTTCTCTTCCTCTTCCACTCCCGCAGGCACCGGCTCAACAGATTCCAGCATGGCCCCAAATGCTGAGGATAGCTCTATTGGAGCACATCAATCTCATGTGCTAAAAAATAGCTCAGTACTCAAGCATAGACCCCAGATGGGTTTGCTAGGCGGATCCCGGTCAGGGCACATGCAGGAGTCTGCTTCACTGTCTCCCCTCCTCTCAACTAAAAATAAATAAATTAATATATAATAAAAAAGAACTCTTTATATAACTCTTTATATGTTAAGAAGACAAACAACTCAAAATTGGAAAAAGGATATGGAACAAATGAGATGTTTATATATTGCTGGTGCAGATAAAAAAAGTGCACAACCATTTCGGAAAACTTATATTCATCATATGACTCTGTACTTTAAGTATTTATCCAAGAGAAATAAAAATACATGTATACACAAAGACTTGTAGACAAATGTTTATAGCACATTTGCTCATAAATGTCAAAAACTAGAAACAACCCAAATTTTCATCAACAGGTGAATGGAGAAACAAATTATGATATGTTGTTACAAGGTAATATAATAAAAAGAAACAAAACTCAGACATATGACAACATGGATAAATCTCCGAAACATTAACCTATGCACACAAAAAAAGAAAAAGGAAATAAAAAAGAAATAAAGCCTAGCACAAAAGCTACATACTCTATTGTGTTATTCATAGTGACCTCCTTCCACCAAAATCAATCTAATCAAAGTATCAGAAAGCAGATAAGTGACTATCTAGGGTGGAGGGGTTGTGTGATAAGGGTGGGGGGCACTAGGAAAGGGTAGTGGCAGAATCGAATAGGAAGGAGCACAAGTTGATTTTGTTTTGCTTTAATATGTTTTATTTTCTGAAGATAGAAGAAGCGGGGAGGCAGTCAGAAAGACTCCCTTATGTACCCAAATGGGATCCACCCAGCATGCCCACCAGAGGGCGATGCTCTCTGGGGTGGCCCTCCATCTTGGCAGGAGCCATTCTAGTGCCTGAGGTGGAGGCCATGGAGCCGTCCTCAGCGCCCGGGCCAACTTTGCTCCAATGGAGCCCAGGCTGCAGGAGCAGAAGAGAGAGAGAGAGAGAGAGAAAGGAGAGGGGGAAGGGTGGACAAGCAGATGGGTGCTTCTCCTGTGTGTCCTGACTGGGAATCGAACCCAGTACCTCCATATGCTGGGCCAACGCTCTACCACTGAACCAACCAGCCAGGGCAGAAGGAGCAAAAGTTTTGGGGGTGATAAAACAGCTTAATATTTTGATTGTGGTGATGGTCACACAATTGTTCAAATTTGTCAAAACTAATCAAAATGTGCATTGAAATGGGTTCATTTTGTTCTTTGCAAATGATATCTTAATAAAGGTTATAAAAAAGATGCATCATAACTTATAATAACCATGAAAATAAAAATAAATGTACATATTTCAAATCAGTGTAAGAAAATTTGACTTAGATATAAAATGGAGAAAATATGCAAAGAATATATGCATACATAATAATGTTACAGAAATGAGTCTTTATAATTTGATAAATTAGTTAATCAAAGCTCACTTAGCCTATCAGGAGCAATTGGCTTAAATGAACCATACCTTCCAGGACACTGCAGATTTCTAATTTTCCTTCTGTTTCACTTACCTGTTCTTGATCACTTGTACAGAGTACTCCTCATCACCTGGGCTTCTTAATATCTTAGTACTCCAGAGCTCAGACCTTAAACCTTTCTCTTCTCTATACTATGCGCTTGATAATGTCCTTCAATTACCATCTATATAAGCTAATAACTCCCTAGTTTACATCATTAGACAATACTCTCTCTTACATCCTCTCATTTTTGTTTCTTTTTGATGTCTACCTGAAATCTCAAATTTAGCCCATCCAAAATCAAAATCCTGACTTTAGTCTCCACTCAAAGTTTCTTTTCTTACAGTTTCCATTACTGTGACATTGACAACTTTCTTTTCCTGTTGTTCAGGAAAGCTAAATCCTTGAAGCCATCTTTTTCTCTGCTTTCTCTCACAACACATCCAGTCTGAAAGCTTAACATGTCCCACCATCTAAATTAGTCTTGAAGGGTAGGCTCCTGAAGTCTATGAAAACCTATGTCTTTGTGTTGCTACCACTTCTGTAGATTAGCTGCCAAATATCTGTCAGTATATTGGTCAGTCTGTTGGTCAACAGGGTCAGCAGTTGAGAAATACTGGACTTGAAGCACACAAGACTAAAAATAAGCTGGAACCCAATAACATTTCTGTGTCTGTCACCTCATCTAACCACAGTAGCTTTCAGAGAGTAAGGGCTGTTCCTCACTTTAGTCTTCCAAATCTCACACAAATTCCTCTTTTGACCAATACTAGCCAACCTAGAAGTATACAGGGAAAGGAATTTTGAGCATTGTAGCTCCAGTTTGGCCAAATTGACACATAGCAAGTTACTGCAGACAACACACACTATAGAAACAAAAAAAAATTAAGAATGACTAAAAAAAGTACACAAGAATGTCATGGAGAATTTTTACAGGTCAATTTTAGGACATAGAAAATCTGAATAAATGAAGAAAAGATAACTATGTTCATGAATGGCATAACTTAAATCAGGAAAGATAATTAATTAATTTGTCTAAAAAATTAACCTACAAGTTATGTACAATCCTAGTCAAAATTTGAAATAAATATTTTGAAGAATTTGACATATTTATAATAATAATTATGTAAGAATAACTGTTCTAAAAGGTCTGAGTGAATTTGAGCAAGAGTTGCAAATAGGGGAGACTCAGTCTATGAGATATTAAGATACACTAGAAAGACATGTGATGAAACAATAAGAAATCAGTACAGGAACTGATAAACAGATCAGTAGAACAAAACAGAATACACCCGATTGCCCTGTGTATTTGTGAAAATTTTCTATGTATTAAAGAACTACAGTCAAATCAGTCAGGAAAAATTGACAGATAGGAAAATCGGTTTTCTATTTGGAGGAATACAGGTGAATTTCAATTTTATATTATATTGCAAAGATGGATTTAAGATAGAATAAATACTTTACTGTAAAAGATAAATCTTTGAAGCTTTAAAAATGGGTAATATCGGGCTGGCTTTAGGTCAGCAGTTCCTTTGAGTCAAGTTTACTTGCTGCTAAAAATGGGTAATATCTTTGTAATCTTGATATGTAGAAGAACTTTTTAAAAAATAATCTAAAAACATTAACTTTAAAAAGATTTTTATCAAATTCACTGTAATTAAGTGTTTCAAATCAAAATAACACCCATTGTACAAGATTTTAAAATGTGAATGACAGATTAGTAGAAAATAATTGCAAATATCTATGACTGAAAAGGGGTTAGATTGTATATAGATTATACAAAAAATTCCAACAAAAGAAAAGAGCAAAACAAGAAATACAAAAGAAAAATAAACACATGACATGAATTGGCAATTTAAAGAAGGTAAAACATAAATATTCAATATATAGAGATTCTTAGTCTTACTAGGTATCAGAAATAAATAAATCAAAATAATAATGAAATGCCACTTTATTCCAACAGATTTTAAATTTAGAAATTTGGAAACAAATTTAATGAATTGTTTGCTGGTGAGACCCTATGTGAGAACAATTTCTGTTGATTTCATGACCCAAGAGTTTCACTCTTACATATGCACCTAATTGAATAAATTATTTTTTTCAGATCTTGTTTGGGACAATCTGTGTTCGTAGCTAAAGAAATTTAAAGCAAATATGGTATATTCATACACACTGTGTTATAAATGTAGCATTTATAAACAGTACTAAATGTATACATTGTATATGACTAGATCTTAATAAACATTGTGTTGAAACTATTTTTAAAAAAATGATCTATAACACAATGCCATTATAAAATAAAGTGCACACATGCAAAAATTATATGCATTTGATAATAATACACTTATATATCCAAAAATATTTTCATACACAAAATGCTGGTCTATGGAAAAAGGAAAAAGAAAATAACATAGAAACCCACAGAATGAGAGTCTGCCATGAACTGAGAAATATCTTTCTCCAATTATATATTCCCTGAGAACCAAAAGAAAAAAAATAATAAAGTGTTTCTAATGAATATACTTTTGCTGTTTTCCAAGGATAAATGGTGAGTGGGTGAAGGTGGTTCTATTCAGTTAGAATAGATTTAAGAAGATGGAGAGGCTCCCTGATGGTAAAGGAATCCAAGGAATGTGTGAAACAATGTTTCCTTCTACTTAAAGATGCACACAATTATTTTGGCACTGAGCTATACCATGCAACTGTAAGAGATCCATGAATCAATACCAGGTGCATGACAAAGGAGAAACATGTAGAAGACAGACCACAATCCGGTGTGTGGCAGCGTAGGAGGCTGGTCAGTGAAAATGGCTACCAGACTCTCTGCAGAGAAATGTTCAACTTGTACAATGACAAACACAATCAGAGTAACACAGATTGCAGCCCTACTATATATGGGAAAATAACTTGTTTGCCCTGTGAGGTTTAACACACTTGCCAAGGAGTTAACAGAGTATCCAAGCCTACTTGAAAGCCACTCCATGGCTCCCATTGTATGTACAGATAGATAACTGATGTAACTTTATATGTAAACAAGTTTATTTAAAAGAGTATGCTTCTGTACAGTGAAGATAAACAGATATGACTTTGTGAGTGTAAGTGTACACTTTTGTGTGTATAACCAGTTGACTCTGAGTGAGCTGCAACTTCAAGAATTTTTGAACCTTTGATGAGACTGAAAAGAGACTAGACTGGAGTTTGAGCAACCTCACCTTGGCTGAAAATTGATAAACCAGTATTGTGCAAGTCCAAATATACCAGACTGAGGGAAAGCTCTAATGTGGAAGTATGTGAGGACCATGCATGTTCCAAAGGGAAGGTGAGATTCTCCTCAGGGAAAGGAAATAGGTCAATACAGAAGCATGAGACAAATATGTGGCAGGTAGACCTCAGTTTAAAGTGAGAATAAAATTCTTCTCTGGGTCCCAGTAACATATGACCTAGGCTCAGAGTTATGACGATACCCAGTGACTCTCACTGGTGTGAAGAGAGACTGGAAAGTAAGTTTGGTCAAGGACTCTAGAACAGAGGTTAGAGAATTTTTTCTGCAAGGAGCTCAAAAGTATTTTTAATTTTGATGGCAATATGATCGCTATTGTAACTAACAAACTTTGCTATTATAGTACAAAAGCAGCTTAACTCACTTTGCCATTGTAGTGCAAAAGAAGTTATAGACAACCTGTAAACAAATGGGCATGCTTATACCACAGTAAAACTTTATTTACAAAAGCAAACTGCAGGTCAGATTCTGGGGGAAAGTTAACTCTAAGGAGTAGGAAGCAGCATGAGGTGAGTTGCCCACTTCATATAGCTTTTATCTTAAAGGCAAACCAAAGATAGTGCTGGACTAGGTGGCTGAATCTTCAGTACATACACCAATTTAAAAGCTTTTGCATTATAAAATAACACAAAAGGTCTAGTTGTGAGAAGCTGGGAGGCAGTGCCATAGAAAACTCTTAATATTAACTCGAAACTCCTTTAATAGGAACTCATTTATGAGAATACATCCAAATGGGATGTTCTTCATTCTTTTATAGATTGTATATGCAAAGGAAAGGAAATGTATTTTTATAGATGAGCTGAAATTTTTGTTCATAAAAAAAAACAACAGAAAATATTGAAGAAATCTCAACTTACATATGAACGGGATAAAGAGTAGGAGAGCCAATGCCAATATAGAGAACTATAAATTTTAAATAAATGTGTAATATGTATAGCATTGGCTGGTTAGCTCAGTGGTAGATTATCAGCCTGGCTTATGGATATCCCAGGTTTCGTTTCCAGTCAGGGCACACAGAAGAAGCACCCATCTTCTTCTTCACCCCTCCCCCTCTTACTTCTCTTTCTCTTTCTCTTCCCCTCCTGCAGCCATTGCTTGATTGGAGTGGGTTGGCCCTGGGCACTGAGGATGGCTCCATGACCTCCACCTCAGGTGCAGAAGAGCTCAATTGCTGATAAATGGAGCAATGCCCCAGATGGGCAGAGCACCGCCCCCTAGTGGGTTTGCTGGGCACATGCACCAGTTGGGGTGCATGCAAAAGTCTGTTTCTGCCTCCTTTCCTCTCAATGGATAAAAGAAAAGATAAATATTTAATATGTAATATTCCCTTCCAATAATCTAACAATGATGCTTTGAAACATTACCCATCTCTATTAGTTAATATTTATTTGGTTTATAAACTGAAATTGGCATCTCTCTATTCTTGCTGTAAAGGTTGTTATCACAAAAATATTAGCATGTGAATCATTATTTTGGAGACCCACAGTCCCTAAATATTGACATAGTCAATTAAGGAGGGTGAATTTTGATGTGCCAAAACTAATTAAATACATGAAGATGTCATAAAAAATCTAGCTTATCCTACATGCAAGGAAATGTCACCTTCAGATGTACAGATGTGGCATGCCTTGTCATTAAAACCTTGTAAAAATGTAGAAGTATAAAACATATAATATTATAGACATGTTTAGTATAAAGTATAAACATTGAAGCAGAGTGGTTCGAGTATAAAGACCTCAGCTAAGATTTCACTGAACTTATTACCTTACAAATCTAAACATCAGTCTAGGACCCTCACAGAGGTTGAGGCAGTTTATTATTATAAAGTGGCACAAAGATGTAATAGTCAGGACAAGTGGTTAAAATCTCTACTAACATCAAAAATGAGAAGAAAAAAACTGAGCCCCCTCGCTTACTAGTCAAACTGTAATTCTAAATTGTAAAATTACTTATATATAATGATATATATAATCTGCCATTTTTATGAAAATGCTTTGGAAAGTGAGAAGGCAAGTGAAATTATTCTTGAAACAATGTATGAGAAGCAGGAATCCCCACTCCTTTCTCCTCTTTGACAAATAAATGGGAAAAAAAGTTGAAAGTAAATACATGACAAAGTGGTAGAGAAAGATGGGGTCTCAAAGAGACTTGGGTAATCCATCAGTATTGGAAAGCTTTAAGAGAATTAGATTTCCACTCTTTAATGAACAAATACATGTTCTGGTTTAGCCTGAGATCAATTCTGAAAATAGAGGAAAGAGACAGTAAAAAAAACCTTGTGGGAGATTTAAGAAAGAATGAAGCAATAAAGTATATGCATGCCTGATAGCCACTGTTTTTTTGGCAAAGTATCTTCTTTAACATATCTAAGAGAGATAAGTCAGGTGGGAAAAGTCAAGAACTGTATTTCACTTACATGTGGGATAGAAAACTGAAAGCCACGAGTGAACAAACAAGACAAACAACAAAATCTCATAGACACAGACAATAGTATGGTGGTTACCAGAGGAAAAGGGAGGTAGGGGGAGGTAGAAAAGAATAAAGGGAGTAAAATATATTGTGATGAGGCTCTGGCCAGTTGGGTCAGTGGTAGAGCATCAACCTAGTGTGTGGATGTCCTCAGTTCGATTCTTGGTGAGTGTACTCAGGAGAAGCACCCATCTGCTTCTCGATCCATCCTTTCCCCCCCTCTCTCACTTGCTCTCTCTTCCCCTCCTGCAGCCATGGATTTTTTGAACAAGTTGGCCCTGGGAGCTGAGGATGGCTCCGTGGCCTTGCTTCAGCTGCTAAAATAACTGTTGCTGAACAATGGAGCAAGGCTCCAGATGGGCAGAGCATCACCTGGTAGGGGACTTGCTGGGTGGATCCTGGTCGGGTGCATGCTGGAGTCTGTCTCTGCCTCTCTGCTTCTCACTGAATTTAAAAAAATTATAATAATAAAAATAAGCTATTTTTTAAAAGTTTATTAATTAGAATGCCCTTAAAAAAGATGTCACTTAGAGACCAAGTGCCATCTCCTTACACACGCACATGTGTTTTCATGAGCAGTCTTCTTCTACACCATTGCTCACTCTTTCCTCTTCAGTTAATATTTCCCTGGCATTATCGTTGTTCTTTCATTGTTTACAAGCTTGTGCCCCACTCTGCATTTAAGTTTCTTTAAAATAAGGACAAGTTCTTGTACTTGGATACTGCCAACACCTAACGTCATGCCTCAGACATAGTTAATACTTGACAAATGATTGTCAAATATAAAGTAATTTAATTAAATTGATGACTATATCAGTATTTTTTTTAGTTCTCAATTCTTTATAAAAGTTGGAAAGTATTATGTATATGTTTTTTCAATTTCTAAGGTAAATTCTCTACGTATGAGCCTGATTTAAAGGCCTAACTTACTTGTGATTCCTATAATTAAGTTATATTCATTATTCTGAATGACTCTTAGTGAAAATGCTCCTAATATTGAGAACAGTTTCCAAAAATACATAGTGCACTCTTAGAACACTACTATCAGGATATTAATTGAACTTTGGATAGATTTTATTGTATTTAAATTATATCTCCCTAAATTTCATTTTAAAAATTACCCTTGCTGCCTGACCTGTGGTGGCACAGTGGGTAAAAGTGTTGACCTGGAACACTGAGGTCATTGGTTCAAAATCCAAGGCTTGCCTGGTCAAGGCACATATGGGAGTTATTGCTTTCTGCTTCTCTTTCTCTGTCTCTCTGTCTCCTATCTCTAAAAAATTAATAAAAATTACTCTTGAACAGACCAATAACTAATAAGGGTATTGAATCAGTAATCCAAAACTTCTCAACAAAGAAAAGCCTGAACCCAGATGGCTTCACTGGAGAATTCTACCACACATTTAAAGAACATCCTCAAACTCTTACGAAAAATTGAGTAGAAGAGAATACTTTCAGATTTATTTTATGAGGCAAATATTACCCTGGATACCAAAGCCAGGAAAAATGCTACAAGAAAAAAGAAATACGGACCAATATCTCCAATGAATCTTGATGTAAAAATCTTCAGCAAAATACTAGCAAACAGTATTAAATAATACATTAAAATACTTAAACACACTTTGACCAAGTGGGATTTATTTCTGCAATGCACGAATGACTCAACATATGGAAAGCAATTAATGTTTTACTTTTACATTAACAGAATGAAGGACAAAAACCATATTATTATCTCAATTGATTTGATGCAGAAAAAGCATTTTATAATATTTAACACCCCTTTATGATAAAAATTAAAACCTCAACAAATTAGGAATAGAAGAAATGTGCCTAAATATAATGAAGAACCTATATTAAAAATTCACAGCTGAAAAAAATGGAATACAGTACTAAATAAAATAAAATTCACAGCTGGCATTACACTCAATGATAAGATTGAAAGCTTTTCTTCTAAGATCAGGAACAAAATGAGGATGTTTTCTCTCACCACTTCTATTCACCATAGTATTGAAAATCCTAGACAGAACAATTAGGCAATAATAAATAAATAAATAAATAAATAAATAAATAAATAAATAAATGTCAGCAAAATTAGAAAGAAAAAAATACAAACTAATAAATTCAGCAAAGTTGCAGGATACAAATCAACTAAAATATGTTACATTTCTATGCACTATGAGCAATAGAGAAAAGGAAGTTAAGAAGTCAATTATATTTGCAATAGCTTCAAAAAGAATAAAATACTAAGAAATAAATCTAACCAAAAAGATATAAAATGTTGTACACTGAAAACTATAAAACATTGCTGAAAGAAATTGAAAAAGACACAAATATCATATTTTTCACTCCATAAGACGCACTTTTTCCCCAAAAAAAGTGGAGGGAAAAATGCCCGTGCGTATTATGGAGCAAATGTTCATTTTTTTAAGCTGCTGCAGGGCACAGCACTGGTAAACATGTGTAAAATGAGCTCCAGCAGGAGCGTAATCATACCCACGCGAGCGGAGTGCAGAACCCAGGCATCAGCTGAGTGATCTCCTAGTTCCAGTTTCCACAATTCCATGCAGCACAGGAGGGAAGGTGAGTGACATTGTGTGGACACATTCTTCTGGTATCATTGAGGGCAGACGTAAGAGTCATGCTGCAGCTGCTGGAGCTTTGTGTGAAGTGCTGACATCACTTGCTGCCCTATTAGGGCTTGACCAATTTAGAGCACATGAGTGAAACTACACACACACACACACACACACACAAAAAAAAAAAAAAAAAAAACCTTTAAAGAAGTGAAGACTCATCTAGCTGTAATTCCTCGGCTTCTTACCAACCAGTTGCAACCTCTCAATGTTTCATCAACAAACCGTTTAAAGTCTTTATGCCACAAGAATGGAACAAATGGATGGCTGCTGGTAATCATGATCTGACACCAACTAGATGAATAAAGAGACCCACTATCACTCAAGTTTGTGAATGGGTGAAAACATCATGGCAGTCAGTGAAGAATAAAACTATGGTACGATCATTCAAAAATTGTGGCATTAGCAATGCCTTAGATGGCACTGAAGATAATATCATATATGAAAATAGCAAAGAAAGTGATAACAGTGATTGTGAGCAACTGAGCTTCTTAAATTCTGACACTAGCGATGATGAGTTCCTGGGGTTCCTGGATGACTGGAAGAGTATTTGAACATTAAAGTCTCTTTTCATTTGTTAATAACAGTGCTAATGGTTGTTAATACTGCTGTTTAGTTTACATTGTTGAAATATTATTGTGGAAATTTTATTAAATATTTTAACACATCATTTGGTTCAGAATATTTTTTTTCTTATTTTCCTCCTTAAAACCCTAGGTGTGTTTTATGGTCAGGTGCATCTTATGGAGCAAAGAATATGGTAAATCTAAAGACATCCTTGTTCATGGATGAGAAGACATAATACTATTAAGATACCAATACTGAACAAAGCTATCTATAGATTCAATGTAATCCCAATGAAAAACACAGTGACATTTTTATTTTGCAGGAACAGAAACACTATAGTATCTTAAAATTGTTATAGGATCTCAAGAGACACCAAATTGTGCTAACAATTTTGAAAAAGAAAAACAGAATTAGAAATTCATACTTCCTGATTTCAAAATATATTGCAAAATTAAATTAATTAAAAGTGTGATAATGCCTGACCAGGCAGTGGCGTAGTGGATCGAGCGTCAGACTGGATGTGGAGGACCCATGTTTGAAACTTTGAGGTTGCCAGCTTGATTGCAGGCTCATCTGGTTTGAGCAAGGTTCACCAGCTTGAGCCCAAGGTCGCTGGCTTGAGCAAGGGGTTACTCGGTCTGCTGTAGCCTCCCAGTCAAGACACATATGAGAAAGCAATCAATGAACAACTAAAGTGCCGCAATGAAGAATTGATACTTCTCATCTCTCTCCTTTCCTGTCTGTCTGTCCCTATCTATCCCTCTCTCTGACTCTCTCTCTCTCTCAGTCAAGAAAATATAAAAAAGTGTGATAATGAATAAAGACCATCTTGTCCTGCTGATTATTACTTAAACCAGCTAATTTTTATGTCACATAGTTGTTTTTAAATTTCCTCTAATATTTTGAATTTCCAAGATACACATTAAAGAGTGAATATCAGGATTTTTTCTTATAGGAGTTATTATTGACTCTTTGTGAATCTAGTTACTATAGTTATAGACAATAGTTTATAGTCTGATGAACACACTCTAAAATAGTCAACAAGACTCATGTTTGAATCACAATTCTGCCACCTACTAGCTTTGGTGGAGTTAGGTTAAGTTAGTTAAGCTTGTTGATTTACAATTTCTCATCTATAAAATGTGTCAATAGTACTTAGTCTATAGTTGTATTAAAATCATTAAATAAAATAATGTGACATGTGACAGTTCCTGACTACTCAGTGCTCAACAAATAATCTTAGTTCTTTTACCTCAATCTTTTATTTTCTTAATTTAAGTTATATTTTATTGATAATTATGTTATAAGTAAGTTAATTTTTAAAATTGAGCATTGTTTTAAATACACTAAAAGAAATCTGGTTATTGTAATAAGTTCTATCATGAAACTTCATTAAGAGAAAATCCTTTTGTAAAGCAAATTATTCATCTCTGATTTTTATATTTTGAAGTTTTGATTAAATTGAGATACACTTTCAATAAATTAAATGCTTTTGGTTAGTGCTGTTTGTTTCTTTACTTTATAATTCAATGAAGTATTTATATTTTCTCTCTAAACGTGTAAAAAATAAATAATATAGAAATCTCTTTATTTTTATAATGTTCTCTCTGCTATAGTCTCTTAAAAACTACTTATACATTTCTGCTGCCACTTACAAGTTTTGACTCTTGCTAATTATTGTGAGTCTATATTAATTTTTATTAGTCACATAGGCCTAAGAAGCTATAAAATAAAACTGGATGTCTCCCCATATCTAAGGACATATATTTTATTCATAGAATCTTTGCATTATTTTTTACTATAAGAAACTCTGTACTCTCTAGGGTCAGACTATGCTGTTTTTCTTACAGCTTTTTTTTTTCCTGTTGTTACTACTTTATCCTTTCAAAAACTTGGAAAAATTAAGTTTATGTGGTTACTTACTTGATTCTGTTAGGCATCCATAGGATCTGGTAACAAGCAGTTTACTATATGTTAAGTTGGACAATACTTAATATGGTGGTAAATAATCTGAATGTATATTAATGCTTGTTAACCAAGATCTTTAATACATTAAATTATTTTCTTAAATTCTAAGAATATTAACTGCAATAAGACTAAAATATATTTTTTGTACATAAATAGTACATACTTGTTTTTACCAATTTTTATATTTCCAGTTTTTCTAATCCTTATTTCTAAACAACTAAATTAAGGGGAATAAGTATATCAGTGTTCTTTTTCCTTTTACTTAGCATGCCTGGCTCTACGTCTCCTAGGTATGCCTGCTCTCCTACTCCTCAGTTGCTTGAATTACTCTCTACTCCCTTGGAACTTAATAGAGCTTTTAAATTACTTTGCAAATATCATTGATTTGATTGAATTGTGCTTTTTGGGGATTATGCATTTCTGCGGCTTCCTTTTACCATCTTACTTCCCCTGCTAACTTCTTCCTTACTGTCTTTCACAAATCTTAGAATGTGAATGCATTTTGCATCTGGCTTCTCTTATTTTTCTTTGCACTGTGCCACTACTTAGCTTCCTGCTTTGTCCTCCTTTCCAGAACACTTCTGATTCTGTGCCTCATGAAGATGTCAGATAATTGTTGATGTTCGCATTCTTCCTTTCCAAGGGAACTGACATTCTTATGCTTTTGCTGTGATGGGACTAATGCATTCTAAAATTTTTCTGATGTTATTACCATGTGTAGATATTTATGCCTGTGCACAGATGTCACGGAGGACCTAAAGTCCGCTTCATCAACATAAGACACTATTGCAGGTAGCTCTACCTCAGATAAAAATGGCTTCACATGAAAATTAAGAATTATTTCATTTTGGGTAATAATAATAAAAGTAACTAATTTATTTATGAGACCACTCTTGAGGGGAAAGTATTTTCTGACCCCAAACATTCAGTCTATCATGCTTTTATTAACTATTTTATTCAGTTTGTCTGAATATACATGTTATGAGTTAATCAACAGATATTAAAATGTTTAGGAGTTATATTAGTTATTATTAATAGGTCTGATTAATTTATATTCTTGCTCAGCAAGACATGATTTTCGTCTTCTCAAAAGGACTTCATTTCTCGGCCCTGGCCTGTTGGCTCGGCAGTAGGGTGCCGGCCCAGCATGTGGAAGTCCTGGGTTCAATTACCAATCAGGGCACACAGGAGAGGCGCCTATCTGCTTCTCCATCCTTCCCCCTCTCCTTGCTCTCTATCTCTCTCTTCTCCTCCCTCAGCCAAGGCTCCATTGGAGCAAAGTTGGCCCGGGTGCTGAGGATGGCTCCATAGCCTCGACCTCAGGCACTAAAATCACTTGGTTGCAACAGAGCAATGCCCCAGATGGGCAGAGCATCGCCCCCTAGTGGGCTTGCCAGGTGCATTCTGGTGGGGTGCATGTGGGAGTCTGTCTCTCTGCCTCCCCACTTCTCACTTCAAATAAATAAATAAATAAAAGGACTCCATTTGTGTGTTATGGAAGCATTGCAAATGCAGGTTAAGGGCCATCTGTCACCTTTCTAAAATAATTTTTTTAATCTGATATTTCATGCTTTTAGGTTGGGGCCCCCTGACTTCCTTGTTTGAAGGTCACTATTCAGGTTGTTCTTGAAATCTTTGCTGACAGATGCTGCTTAAGGAGTTGAAGGTCCGTGAGTGTGAGCAGATGTGAGGTGGGTGTGCACTCTAGCTTCATGTCTATAAGCAGCATCTTGCTTTTCACGTGGGTCTGATTTCCATACTCAGCCTGACTGAGAGTTGTCGCTGAGCTTAGTCCAGTATACCAATTACAGTCAAAACAGCAACAAGAAACGGACTTCTGTAATGCATCAAAAGTCAAAACCCAGTGAAAATTTTGTGCTATAATTATGGGGAAAGGCCAATTTCTTTCTTCTTATTTTAATACAGTAGTCCTCCTTTAACCACAGTTGAAGACCCCCCCCAATGGATGCCTAAAACTGTAGTAGTACCAAATCTATATACACTATGTTTTTTTCTGTACATATACACATATGATAAATAATTTATAAATTAGGCAATTTCATAGATAGAAGACTTGTTCTTACTGAAGATCTTAGCAATCTCATCATATAATTTTTCTTCTTCAGTTGAGAACTTTCACCTTTTCACTTAAAGGAAGGACTTCATAGCTTCTCTTCAGCATATCTAAATTGCCAGCATCACTAGTCCTGCACTTTGAAGCCATTATTAAGTAAAAGAAGAGTGACTTGAACACATGCATGGCAAGACTGTGACAGTCAATCTGAAAACCAAGATAGCTAAGTGACTGACAGACAGGGAGCATCTACAGTGTGGATACACTGGACAAATGAGTAATTCACATCCTGAGCAGGATGAAGTGAGATGCTGAGAGATTTTATCATGCTACTAAGAATGGCACACAATTTGAAACTTATAAATTGTTTCTTTCTGGAATTTTTTAGTTACTATTATCACACCATGTTTGACCAAGGATAGCATATCCCAGAAAGTAAAACCACAGATCAAAGAGAAACTACTTTACTCCAAGCAAGCCCCACATGTAGGCAGAAATCCACACAGTCAGATTTAGGAACACTTAGAAAACCCCTTCTCCTATCATGTCTCACTCACACTGAGCTCTCCCTAACATCTGGACATCAACATTTTTCAGTCAATCACTTGCATGGGCTAGTAGAATCATCTTCCATGTCACTTTTCCCCTTATTTTCTTTTATGATAAGAAGAATCCAAGGGATTTTATAAAAATCCTAGAAGTGAGAAGAAAACAGCTGAAGAAATAAAACTCTAACCTTGGTGCTATAAGAACTGAACTATACACCATGTGACTATTTGGACTGGCTCCCACTACCAAACGCTTGGGTAATTCCAAAAAATTTTTGCCCAGTTTACAATGATACTTAGGGCAAGTCATAGCCATTCACATTTGTTTACATAAAATAAAGTTGCAGGAAAATTTTCTTGCATTATTAGCTAATCCACTTTAAATGTATTATTTAAACAAATTTTGTCCATATTTATTCCCAAACCAATGAGTACAGGCAAAATACTTAAGGGAATTTAATCACCTTATAAGTCTTTTCTAACACCTTTATTATTAAGACATTTGGGCCAGTAAATGCAAAGAAATCGTTCCTGCTCCTCTCCAGATATCTGAAGCTGAAGGGCTGAGAGTAAAAGTCTGACTATGGCTTGGCACAGGTCAATGGCTTTGGGGCAGACTGCAGGAACAAGTGCTTTAGTGAAAAATTGTCATCTTTCTTTCTGTAAAAAGTCCTAACTCAATGAGCTATGTCTTTGGATACAGAGGTGGTTGAAGTAAGAGACATTTTCAGAGTACAAAATAAAAACTACTCCTCAAGCAGCAGTAATGGCAAGGTAAAGGATTCTTCCCAAGAGAGTTTATTACTTGTCCATTAGAAGGCTTAGCATCAAATCCCACACTGGGGGAGCTAAACACGGGTTATACGATAGCTAGGTCCCCCTGCAGCAGTTATTAATGTGGGCAGAGACAGCCTAATTACCACACAAGCTGCTCCTACACTGACTGCAACTTAGCATGGAAAGAGCAAAAGGAAAGGGAAGGAGAGACAAGTAATATGATCTATTATTTTGCCATTAACTCAAGACTAGCCCCTGTCCACTGTCAACACACACATGTATACAAGGCTGAATTTCCAGATGCCTTAAATTAGTTCTCTTCCTCACACACTCAGGAAGCTAAGCCAGTCTCACCTCCTGCTAGAAAACTTGGCTTCCAAGACTTGAGAGGACCAGGGCACCAAGTTCTTCACTCACCTGGGAGATAGTTAGCTCAAGATTTCATTTATGTTCATAGGGATGTATAGGACAGCATTTATCTCTATTTCTTTTCCATCACAGTTTCATAATGCCTGTTTCATGACATGGGTTTCATCATGCAAATTAAATGCAAATGATTAGAAAATCTAAATATTCTAACATTATGTTTGGCTTTAATTACAACTACTAATTAGTACAGGCTCCTAGAAAAACACTTAGCATCAATTATATAATTTTGCCAACAGAAAACCAGGCCCAATGCTTACTACTTTATCCCTGTTAGCTAATTAAGTAAAAATATTCATTGCTAAACCTGTAGCAGATTAGCATTGTTTGCATATGAAAAATATTATAAAATGAAATACAAGGTATTCTAATCCATCTTTATCTGTTTGAAGAACAACAACAAAATCCAAATGTAAGCAAAATTTTTAAAAGAATTAGGGAAATATTTACAATACTATAAAATGGTAGACAAATGATTAATTTGTTTCTATACAAAGAACTTTCCAAATCAATAAAAATGAGATTAACACCTAATATTTCAAATACATAAAGAGTAATAACTGTTAATTCACAAAAGAAGGAAAAAAAGAAAATGTCCAAACACATTTTTAAATGTAAAATTCCGTTGAAAATTAAATAAATGCAAAGAATATTCTCCAATCTGTCGGCAAAGGTATAATAATAAGTATATATCCTAATTTGAAGAAGATATTGGGAAGTCAAAACTTCAAAGTAGTCATTTATATTGACCCAGATTATTAAAATTTTATTATCTTTTCCAGAGAAAATAACACCTCGCAGTTTCATGATCACAGCATGCCTATGACAATATAGGCACCTATTATTTTTAAAGGGATGTGTAAATATACTTTTGTTATAAGGACATTTATAAAAACAAAAAATGGAAACAACTGAAATATTCCAAAATAAAACATTAAGTAAATAAACAGCTATATCCATGCCGTGTGTTCACTAAAAATTTTTTATTAAATATGTGGAAATATATACAGTATATATCAGTAAACCAAAAACAAATAGTTTAAAAATAGTTTTATCATGTGATCTCATTTGTAACAATGTTATATATCTATTATAGATGTATATACATATCTGTAAATAAATGTAACAGAAAGATATATACTAAATTATTAGTAAATTACTGTTCTTTCCATTTTCAAGAATATGTATTATTAGTACAAGAAGCAATAAAAGGTATTTTTAGACACTGTTAAAAATCTTGAATATGTGATTTATTTTTATCATATTTTTCTCTGAAAAGTTTGTATTTTTATTGAGTGTGTCAAGCATAATAATATTGAAAAGCACAAGATACATTTAGTTGGAAGACTGGAGAAAACCTTCCTGAAAAGATGACATTTAAGAGGTCTAAAAGAATAAGTAGACTTTTGTGGTGAAGAGTTGGACGAGCAAGAATTGGTGGAGGAAGAGTAGGGAAAGAGATAAGCTCAATTTCAGGAGGGGCAGATGTAGAATTGTGTGTTAGACATGAAGCTGAAAGGTAGGTTGGTATAAACAGTGATATGTAGCCCTCTCTAGCTTAATAAGGAGTCTGAATGTCTGAATGTACCAATAAGGATACTTTGCACATCGCTGTTTGACCTGGAACAAGGCCTGGAAAATTGTACCTTTGTCCTTCAGATACAGGTCATGTGTTTGGAGCACTGTGACGTCCTCTAAGTCTGATACAGTCTATGCATTGGACAGTCACAAAGGTTGACCCAGGTGATTTGTTGATGAAGACATATGTATTGTCACTAAGCCTTGTCAATATACTATTTTGTGCTCTCAGAAATCATTTTGAAGATCTGTACGGAAAGTTAAGTCAAAGGAGTATGAAGTACAAAATTCTTTTTTTCTGGCTAATATTACTGGTAAATAAATGAGAACTGACACTCCTTTTATTTCTTTTTCACCCCACATAATATTCTAGTAACTTATTTTCCTCTGGAATGTGCACATGCCACTCTTGAAGGTAAGCCCAGCCGCAGGGGTCCAGGACCTAATTGCCCCGAGACAGATTGTGCAGCTTCAGATCCACGGAAATTCATCTCCACTGATCTCTGTGTGTGCTCCCTGCACAGCACCCCCACCCTGGAGCTAGGACTCTGTCTAAACATACATACAGTTTGCCTACACTCATTAAAATAACCAGTTGTTTCAGGTCAAAAAAGAATTCAAATTGCTTTTTTTTTTTAATAAATGTACACAGTATCTACCCCATTTTCATGGAATCAATTGATTCAATCAAAATTCTCCAAGTTTGTATCTACCTCTGAAAAGGATTCTTAACCACTTATCAAGAGAAACCACCCTTTATAAGGGTGTGCTCCCGCCTTTACAAGCAGCTCTGTGTGACAAGACAAGCATGATGGTTTGTTATTGCTACACAGAACTGCCATTGAATGCTAAATGTGTACCATATCAGCTAGCAGACATTTAAGAACGGGATGAGCCCTCCTAAAAAATAATTACTCTATGTGCACTGATAAAACAGAAAACAATACATTAACAACCATGTTTAGCCTTTGTCTTCTAATTAGAGCCACACAAAACAATAATTTTTTTATTATTTATAGAAATCACTCTCCATGCTTTTGAAATGTTTCTTTTTCCCACCCTCTCTGATCTAAGTTCATTCATCCTCTGTATCATTCTCTCTAGGGTTTTAGATGATTGGTCAGTTAATGTGAAATACTACTAAAGTTATGCAAAAACCAAATATAATTATTTTAAATAAGACTCTTCTAAATTAAAAGTATGTCTTCCAAAAAGAATTTGCTATTTAACCAAACCACACAAAGCAATAATAATGAAAGCATTATGATCACTGGGCTAGTCCAGAGAGGGTCACTTCTACCAGGTCAGTCATTGTCCATACTGCTGACACAGCCAAACTCTGCTTTTATTTATGTATATTGAGGGAAATTCTTGGAAGAGTAAAAAAAAATATGTCAAAAATTAAACTATTTGGAAATGTAGTATCATGAACTATGAATCACAATCTCAAGAAGCCAGAAATATGATGAATAGTGACTTTAACATTTAAGAAAGCATTGATTTGAAATCACCTCTGTCCAACTACACAGCTAACTGGCAACATTCTTACCACAGTTATGTACAAGTGTGAAAAATGCATTTCAGATGCCTAGGTCTATAAAGGTGTTAGAGTGAGAGAAATTAGTGAAATTGTTTTGCTGGAGTTGTGAATCAATTCTCCTAGTGTTTTTGCTTTGCTGTCCTACTCCTTTCCAAAGTTTGAAGTTTCTCATTTGCAAAAATAAAGAAAAAATTGGGGTATATTTCATTTATCAAAAAATGTAGGATTTAACTCTATAATTTGTAAATATTTATGCATATTTCCAAAGAATACATGGGCTTAACTACATTTTCACGTGATTACTTATATGTCTAATACATCATGTTAGATCTCACATTTTGCACTTTCACAATAAAATGTTCAGATGAGAAGGGGATAACCTAAACAACCTGACAACAAATCAGCAGACACTTGGGAGAAAAAAAACCCTGAAATTAGATATAATAATATAAAATTGGTGACAATTTAATTTGAGAATTATTTTCTACTTAAATTTTAAAAAAATATTTTTTGGTCAAGGATGAAATCTCTGTTCAGATTTTGCAGAGGGTTAATAAACAGCCTAACGAATGACCAGCTGGTGTCAGTGACCCAACCCCATTTCTCTTCCACCTTTACTCACATGGCGAGTGGGATATGCATGCGTTGTCCTGCGTCGTACTAAAAGATGACACTACCGACAGTGATTGCTCCATTCCCCTTGTGTGACTGAGAAGCCCAATATGGTACCAGAACTCCTTCCTGTCGTTTGCACATATGAAGCTTGTTGGGAGATTTGTGACTGCAGCTGCTTCTAACAGAGCCTGCCATTGTTTATATCTCTGCCTCCAAAATACAAAATGGGCCATTGCTAGGAACAAACCACTTCATTTCCTGACCACTGTAAGCCAGACTGATGTCTCTGTTGTTTCTTCCCAGATGTTCCCCAGCACAGCCATGTTGCTTAAAGTTGTGCTTTGCCTCATTCAGGGATGAACAAAATGAGCTCACTGAAATGGTAAAGATTCTTTTGGTTGAGGATTCCATGTACTGCAGTGACACCACAATAAAGGGTGAGAACTGATTCTAACTACCTACTCTGCGTTAGCTCACGCTGATGAGTGGAGGGCAGAACACAAGGAAGTATGAGGCCTGGGCTCTGTCATCAGTGTGTGTCCTGGGTAATTGCTCTTGAAACAGTGTGAGTCAATGAGTGACCGGACAAGGGAGCCTATCAAAGTTAACCATTTCAGGTTTGGATGTGAGGGGATTCTTCATAAGATAGAGAACATTTGAAAAGAAAAAAAAGAAGATGATCAGAAGAGACACTTTGATCATGGGAAATGTGAAAAATGGCACCAAAGTGGCAAAATGACAATGTGTTTGGGGGAGAGTGAGGATATAGGCTTGGCCAAAAGAAAAGACATAGAAAAACAAAGTTGGATGAAGCATGGGTGGGAAGGTTCCAGCCATTATATAGATTTCACAGACACTTTGAGAACAATTAGATTAAGGAGCAGTCAATCCATGAACATAATGTGTAGTCCTGATTTTGGCACAAATTACTGTGATATTGAACAAAGAATTTAACCTCTTGGGTGCTTCAATTAAAAAAAATTATTAATTTTAATTTATTGTGTTTACATGGATTCAAATGTCCCACTGACCTAAAGTCTCAGTCAAAAAACTACTAGATAGACCTGATAAATGAATTCGGCAAGGTGGCAGGATATACAATGAAAGTTCAGAAATCAGTGGCATTTTTATACAACAACAATAAACTCTCTCTGAAAGAGAAATTAAGGAAACAATCCCCTTCACTACTGCAACAACAACAACAACAAAATAAGGTACCTAGGAGTAAATTTAACCAAGGAGGTAAAAGACTTATACTAAAAAAATTATAAAACATTGAAAAAAGAAATCAAGGGCACCTCAATTTTTAAATCTGTAAATTAAAAAGCTTAAAATAGAAAAGTAATTCTCAACACCTGGGTGCAAAAACATTTGGAAAATTATAAAGGAACAACTGCAACTTCCACAAAAATTTTAGATTAAGAGGTTGATGTTGGTAACTAATAGACCTAGCCCAGGGTGCCTAATGTTCTGTGACACATGGGACAGTCTCACCTGAAAATGTCTCCCAAGTGTAGGGGGTCAAAATCGGTATATTACCATCTGAGTCTAGAAGCCAGTTCTGTTTCGTGTGGAAATATAAAGTATATCAATCAATTTTTATCTAATTGCTTTCCCTTAAAAAATGTAAAGCTCTTGTGGAGTTTGAGTTACTAATAAAATACAATTATATCACTATTTTTTACCTGGTCACATTCATGGTAATTTGAAGCATTTATAAGAATATAATTATTTAGCCCATTTTTAAAGTGCTAATATAAAGAAGGCATTGACAATATATACTTGAATATTATTTTCATTTACATCCGACAATCCACACTCATTCATTCTAAATAGGAGTAAACTTCAGATGACTTTATATAGATAGTATCTTTTAAAATAGTTGTGCCTGAATGGTCATATTTTGAAAAGCATATTATTTTATTATAAAGTTCTTTTACTTTTATTTCCCCTTTCTATTATAATTAAGGTATTTGTTAAAGTTTTTAATGATGTGTGCAGGTAGAAAATTCTGTGAATTTTATTTCAGCTAATAGAGAGGATGGTATAATATATTTACTATTCAAAGGGACATCATGTCCGCTGGGGTTGAGAACCACAGGGAGACATTATCTCGAAGGCCCTTACAGATCAAACCTACTGTTATCTTGCAGATGTGAGAGAGTCTGGGGCTCAGATGTGCCCAGTGTACTCTCAGAAGCTTAGTGCACTACTTCTTAATAAATACAGCCAGAGCTTAGTAAATTATTCCTTAATGGACTGAAAAAGCAATGTCAAAACAAATCCATCTTTCACTAACAGAATTATATGCATCCTTAGGATATTTACCCTTGGGGTAAATATAAGCATGAAATCCTGAGGCTTTTTCAGTCAAGTTCTCACTAAAAGCAAAGGGCTTTTCCCCTTACTGCTCCGAAGCATGCCTCTGGTACCCTATGCCTGCTAAGCAGTCACTTACTCATCTAATCAATTTTAAATGATATTTGAAATGTCAATATACACATTTTCTTCCCTTCCCATGCTCACTCTGACTCTTATGTGAAAACAGTCATGGCAATGATATTTTTCACCATGTCTTCAGTTCAGCAAATGTTGACTTAAGGCTTTTATACTTTCAATATGTCCTGGACTCTCTCCAACACACCTTGAACAACACCCTGGCTGGCAGTGGGTGCCGGCATGATGCAAGTCTTGCTGTCAGAAGACTTCTGCTGTCTTTGCTGCTGTAGGATGTTTGCAGGGGCCCCTGGGAGATGCTCTGCTAATGAATTACAGGCTGCCTCATTTATCCAGCCCTTTGACTATCTGCCCAATCTTTCCAAGTTCCTAACCTCACACTTCCTTTTTCCTCCTACTAGATGTCCTTCTGGGAGACATTGGATCTGGGGATGAAACATTCTAATCCCAGGGTCTGCAGTCTTGTCAGTGGGGACAACCCGGGGATCTGTCGCTTTGTTTATCTTTCCTACTTGTCTAGTGGGATGTTTGGCTAAATGGGAAGGATTTAGACGGTGAGTCTTAGAAAAACATCTGAATGGTTTGTTGTTGACTTTTTTTTTTAATTCCAGTCATTAATAACAGAGCTCAAATAAAAAATGAAGTTCTGTGCTTTGTTATATCAAATTTCCTACTCTGACGATAAGGAAAATCTTTTACATTCTGATATATTATTTTAAAATTAAAATCAAGGGTCAATTCATGAATACTTCATGCAAATTGAGGGTAGCAGCAATAATGTCAGATATCCTCATGTTAAAGAAGTGAAGAGGTTATTTTCAATGCAAAATCCTATGATCCTCAGTTAAGCCATGCTTTGTTTCTGACAAACTAAACAAATTGAAGGAAGAAGAATTTGGTGGTAGAAATTATATGGATGCTTTCTGGTTTTTTGTTTGTTTTTTAAATTAAATTTATTGGGGTACTTTCTGTTTTTTTAAAAATCAAAAATCTCATTTTACATGAGAACCTATGGCACAGAACCTTAACCAACTTAGATGCTGTTCTCATACGGATACAAAACGAAGAAAAGGCTACTCCTCAACTGAGAACTGGTCACTGTGCCATGATGGATTTAGCAGAACTGGTACATCCAATTCCCAGTTAATAATAATGTGATTATTAATCACTAACAATGATCACTTATTATTAATCATGAATAACAATCACATTGATTCTTGGCACTTGGTGTGGCCACATCTTTTCCCTGAACACAGAGGCCTTCGAAGTGGCCTGTTCGTGGAAGAGGTTTCTGGTGAGACAGGAGCCGGGACAGTGGTTGAGTAATTTCCATCTCAGTGGAGCTCCTCATCACAGCTAAACTTTGTGAGTGTTGGAATGATGAGTATGTTATATGTGGGGGGTGTGGGGGGCGGGAGGGTTCAAGCTTCAAAATTGTGAAACACAGTATGTGGTATCTTACGCCACTTCCCAAATCTGTGCAAATTCCAATTTCTCTCTGACAAGGCCTTCCCATTAGAATGGGAAGTTCAAATGTACAGGGCAATTTAGATGGATGGTTCCACAATAAACATCCCTGTGAATGAAAAAGTCAAAAGCAATTAATAAATATGCTAGTCCTAAGGATCAGATACAAACCTCTGTCATTTATGAGATAGTGTTTACCTATCAACTATAATTTACCATCTTCCTTCCACTCATATCCTCTTAACCTGCATGATAGCTGATTATTATCATTATATATATATATAATGATATAAGATATATCATTATATCTTCAGCCTGAACTCAGGATCTGCAATAAAGGTCTTATGAACTGAAATAGCACAATTTGTCATACACTGGTGTTTGCCTGCTTCACAAAGATTTTAATTAAACACGTAACTGAAGAGCTTCTTTATCTAAACTTTATCCACACCATAAAATAAGAAACAGCGAAAGTGCTAGAATGATGATGTTTCAATTGAAACAAAAACACTGAAAATATTCTATAGTTCAAAAGACTTCGAGAGCAGATAGCCTATCACATTCATGCTAAACCATAGCTATATTAAATATCGAGTTCTTACTGCTATTCTATAGGGTAATTTATTAATCACAGAAAGTGTAATTAGTGAACGTAACCAAGAAGTTGGTGTTGGATATCATTCTTGTGTTGTATTGTAATCATTCAGTATTTTCAACAGCTCCACAAACACTCAGTTCATGATAGGCTCTTTTCTCATAAGATAAGCATTCTTGAAATGGTAGATTGAGAGGAAATAAAATGCATTTAGAAAAATGTTTCCACTAATATGACTTTCCATTAAGATAAAGAGCTTTCTTTCAAAAATTAAAAGCAAAGAAAAAGAATAGAAACAGAAACAACAAAAAACAACTATGGTTGTGGGTTTCAAAAAGAAAACATATAAACCATTAAGTCAGGAGGCCTGGGCTGGTGGATTAGGCTGGTCATTGGTGGAATGAGAGAAGTAGGAAAGTGTGTAGATTGTTAAAACCATTGAAAATTAGAAAATTCTATGACTTAAACATCTTAGATTAACTTAAACCCCTTCATTTGGGGCTAGGGGTATCATTGGTACTCGCAGCTCAGCCTGGTTGGAGAAGAACCACATTTTCTTGAGAGCAGTTGTTTAGTGAACTGAGCCAGAACTGCCCAGGGTATAATTAAAACAGCTACAAATCTAGCCTCATCTGTGGAAGTAACAAATAACAAATACAATGAGTCCTGGTGCTTTGGTGTGACCACTAATAAACCTAGATTCTGAGTACTTTATTTGGTCAACTGAATGCCAGTTCTTATATTTTAATGTGGGAACAATAAAAAAAAATGATAATAATAAATAAATAAATAGTGACATTGAGAGTCCTTAAAGTTCTAAAATATGGTTCCATTTGCTGATAATCTTTGATATGCTACCACTTTGAAGGTTCATACCTATGAAGCAGTTACTTTTTGAAAGAATAAACTTTAGAATTTTATCAAGTATAAAATAGAAGTCTCTTCAGATTTATTGTGTCTATTTACTCTTTAAGGTAAGAGAAGCAATTAATGCCCCACATTCTATTCTTTATTTTTTAAGGGAGAGGAAGGGAGACAGAGAGACAGACTCTCATATGTGCCCCAACAGGGATCCATCTGGCAAACTCACTACTGGGATGCTCTGCCCATCTAGGACAGTTGTACAGCACCTGACCTAATTTTAGCACCTGAGGCAGGCTCCAGAGCCATTCTCAATGCCATGGGCTAACTCACTGGAATCAATTAAGTCATAGCTGTGGGAGGAGAAGAGAGAGAGAGAGAGAGAGAGAGAGAGAGAGAGAAGAGGAGGGGAGAGGAGGGGTGGAGAAGTATATGGTCATTTCTCCTGTGTGCACTGACTAAAAATCAAACCCAGGACATCACATGCCAGGCTGATAATCTACCACTGAGCCAACCGGCCAGGGCCCCATCATCTATTCTTAATATTACTGATTTTAGTAGCTACTTACTTTGCCAAAAGCTGGAGAAGTCAAGCACATTTAATTTTTAAAAGAAAAACTCTTTATATTAAATGATTAGTTCTACTAGGAAAATAACCTTGAAAACAAGATTTTGTGCCAACTGGTTGTCAAATTGCTAGTTTCTAGTAAGGTGTTATGTAATGACTTATTAAACTCTACTAAGGAATATTATAATCTGTAGATTAAAATACTTTGAAAGAAAAATGCGACAAGAAAGAAAAAGAACGAGCGGGAATTTCATTCCCCGACGTTGTCGGTGGCCAAATATGTGAAGGGGAAATAGATCAAAGCAATGTCTTCCTGACCCTATGAGACATGGTTTGGAAGTCCAGAATGGTCAAAGACTCAAGTTCTGGAAGATCTTGCCTCTTGAGAAACCTTGGACCAGGAAATATTACTTGACTTTGAGCTACATTCAAAGGCATGTTTTCCAAATTATTGAGATGAAATCTGACTGAGAGTGATAATTCTTTACGGTTTAAGAACACAAGTCTTAATCTTTTTGATGGTTTCTTTTCTCTTCTATTTCATCTGTGTCACCTGAGCATTTTTTCTCTCCATAAAAATTAAGTAAATGCGCCTGACCTGTGGTGGCGCAGTGGATAAAGTGTCGACCTGGGAACACTGAGGTCGCCAGCTCAAAACCTGGCACTGGTCTGGTCAAGGCACATATGGGAGTTGGTGCTTCCAGCTCCTCCCCCCTTTCTCTCTTTCTCTCTCTCTCTCTCTCTCTCTCCTCTCTAAAATGAATAAAATAAAAAGAAATTTAAAAAAATTAAGTAAATGCAGGAAAAGATAAGAACCAAACCCAACTTGAGCAATTACATACTTTTATGTGTTGAGTTGGTTTGAAACTACATTTTTATTTGTCTCAAAATGTTTTCAAGGTCAAGGGACCAAAGGATTCTGAGTGAGCTCAACAATTTAGAGTGTCCAACAAATTAACCTTCTTCTTAGCATGTCTATTATAGTTTTTGAGTTTTTAATTTAAAGCAATAGTCCTCATAGGGAGGGCTAACATTTTGCACTGTTTCGTTGAAATCTTTGACCTGCCTGAGGAAACTAAAAGAATTTCAAGGGTACATTTCAGGACCCTGTTTGTGTTGATAATAATGTTCCAGGATTTATATTTATTAATATTGCTTTATTTTGGTCAGACTCCCACAGGAAATCCTGAGGAGTGTGCGTTTCTGGCATATTTTATCTTAGCTAGTTCCATCCCTTTGGTCTTGCATCCTGATTGCTAGACTGAAGAGTACCTTTGAAGGCCTCTGCTCTTTAATAGAGCTGAGGATGACAACAAGCAGGAACTTCAACACTCTAGGAAGACAATCTATCTACTTTCTCTAGTTATCATTAAAATGTCTTTTAGACATAGGTCATAACTGGAAACCTATAAATGATGTCTGTGTAGTAAGCACTTCCCACAGAGCTGGAGTCCCAAGTGATTAAAATTTATCACATTGTTCTTATGGTTACAAATACTACTGATATGTGTCATTACTTAGAAAGTACTATTCATAACATTTTGATTTTAGTCCAAATAGTTTTCTTTCTGATTTTCCCATAAAAATGCTCTTGATCTTTTTTTAAAAAAGGTCTAATCTGCCTCTCCTTTGAAAGAACAAAGAAAAGGGGTTGATTGTTCTCTAGCTTAAATTTTGTTTAGTTTGATATATTTATTGCCTGGTGGGATGCATCTAGTTTTCCACTGGCTTTTCTGAGAAAGCAATTAGTATGGAACAATTCAACGTGCAAGCTCTAAGGTCTTTGTCATGAATTAAGTTATTGCATTCAGTGGTGGTGGCCCCATTAAAATGATATGTAACCATGAGACCTCATATTTAGCGGTGCTTTGCTTTGCAAAACTACATGCTACAAATGTACAAATGGTCTTTGCTTAGACAACACAGTATGCACTGAAATGCTTCCAAATGAGCTCATAATATGGTAGTAGTTTGTCAGGACACAGGATAATAGGCATCCTCTCTTTTCATCTCCTGGAGAATGAAAGATCTAAAATTCTTTCAACATGACTTTTCAACCTTCACGAATATGTCCAGTTCTGTGTTCATAGTTTAAGGAATAGGATTATTGCATGGGATCCTCATACATTCAACTCTTAAAGAGCATGTCACCTGGAAAGCAGTGGCTTAAGCTAGCTATATTTATTATGAAAATAAGCCAATAAAGACTGCATGCCACCTACTTCTTCTCCTAAAAGTCCTTGGCTGGACAAATCTAGTTTGAGTTTTTTGTAATTGATTTCTAAATTCTGGAACTAACTGTATCTCAAAATATAAAGATATCAAAAAAAGAACAAAAGCAAGATATTAATAGAATTTAACACCAAGAGATTTTAACTAATATATCAAAAATCTTGTCATGATCTTTACAAAAAGTTAAACACAATCTAACTATTTAATTTAGGTTACTAAATACATACACTTTGGTACTATAAATTAACATTTCTACATATTACATTTTTATATGATTTACCAATACAAGGGATTTTATTTAAAGCATCCCTTTTTTACCTCATAGTTTTAGATACAAATAAAGAAAGAAAAGGTAAACCTCTTTACTTAAAATTCTGGAGTCAAGAGTGTTTGTGAGTTAAGTAGGCCAATTGCCGGATCTAAGATATTTTTTATTTTTAAAACAAAATGTACTAGTTATTTTCATTGCTGACATATTTGGCTCCATGTAACTTTTGGAGAGAATCTCTTTTTTGTAGAATTATCTTGCAGTTTAAAAACATTTGTGGTAGGGAAAAAAAGCCAGCTGGTGGCTAACAAATAGAAACTAGAGGGGTTGTTGATAGGAAGGGGGAAAAAAGGACCATAGAATTGATTTTTTGAATCTTATCAAAACAAACTCTAAGGGACTGACTTATTTTGTCATATGGGTATTTTATTATATCAAATATTCTTGGAAGCAAGTGAACATTGGCTGGGAAAACACAAGCATTTATCACCTAGAAATTTTTCACTGAATGTTAAAAGACTAGAAAGAAACAATGGTGCATAAATGCAAGCAACACAAAGTTTCTAACTGTAATGGAATTTTACAGCTAACGTACTTCGCAAACTGTTTTGATCAGGATTTTATGTGTATTTGTAGTGATTCATTTCGCCTGTTTATATTGAGAGTTATATTGAAAGTCATGTATGTAGGCAAGATGACCCAAGAACCGGAAAAATAAGTCCTATTTCCTAGATACTTGAGCATCAAAATTGAATTTCCCTGACAATTAACCAGTTGCTTTGTCTATGTAATAACAAAGTCTAGTTTGTTGTATTTTGTTTTCATTTTTGTTTTATATTCACTAAATTTTCTGAAATAACCAATTGTTGTAGAAGGTAGGCAACCCAGAAAAAAATATGTAAATATCCTAAACATCCTTAGAATGGTAGGATACCAGATAAAGAAGGGACTAACCACAAAGGTCTAGATCTAGATCCAACATGTAAATCATCTGTCTCTCTCCAGCTTCTTCAACAGGTGAGAGATGCTGGTCCTCTAAGACACCTCACTCTATTTACCCAAGATTAACTATAAGTAACTCTATTCTTATAGAGAAACTTCTATTTATTGGCCTTTGTATACATTTGATAGCAGAGAAAATAAGCTTTTTTTCTCTCTAACAAAAAAGCTCTTTTTTCCTCCAGATAAAACATCTTGTATTCCTATAGTTTTTCTTGTTTTGACAGAGCTTTATATCTATCCTCTTACCAAGTGCATCTTGTTTTTAAAAGCATGCTTTCCTTCTCTCTTGCCAGGCTGTGGAGGGGGTTGAGGCACTGGGTGAAGAGACAAAGAAGTACATATTTGTAGTCACAAAATAGTTATGAGAATGTAACATACAGCATAGAGAATATAGTCAATAATGTTTTGATGTCTGTATATGGTGCCCACTGGGGCACTGAAAACATCCAACAGCACACTGTAAATAAAGTATATGGTTGCCTAACCACTAAGCCTATACCTAAAACCAATACATGATAAAATTTAAAAATAAATTTTAAAAAGCATATTCTGTGAAAGGGTGGTGCCTAGATAAAAACCTCAAGATTAAAAATAAAATGTGACACCTGTGGAATGTTGGGTGGGGTTATCACATTCTCTTTAGCCAAGAACGTTTTCGCCAAATTAGCCTAAGTTCTATTAGACTTATGGGAGTCCCACCATTCTGTTGACCTAAAAGCCTTAGAACATTTTTACCCAGATTTTAATATGAACTATCTTTCCACTTTGTTTTTTGAACCCAGCTACAGAGCTTTATTTTTTATTCCTATTAAGCTTTATTCTGTGAGTTTCAACCACTTGTCCAGTTGGTCAGGCTCATTTGGAGCTCAGTGTTGCCTCCATCAGATTCAGTAAAACTCCAGCACACTTGCCAAGATGCCTACCAAACCATTATAAACAACATTAGGAAGGCAACCCATACCAATATGGTAAACTCTGGTCCTAAAGCATTCTTACTGAAGTTTAAATACTGTCCCAAGTAAGGTGATATCTCAAATAGACCAGGATTAACAAATGGACTAACTTTTTATCAGCTCACTTCCGTGATTACTAACAGCACTTTATTTTAAAGCAAGAATATCATGCCTAAAAAAGTAAAAATAATCCAGGAAACACAGTGAATTAAAGTCATTCACTATGACCAACATCTACTTTTGGTTATTTATCTGGTCTTTATATGAAAGTGTTGATGATGTAACTCAGATTTGGTTTACCACAGTTAGATTTTTGTCTCTTGTTAACCTCATTTAAAGTGAAGACAGGCTTAAGCAAAGGACAGTGAAATCCTTATTAAATAGAAGTGAAACTAACACAAAGTCTCTTAATGAAATTGAATTTTTATATTTAACTGTTCTCAAAATATGCTTGCTTCAATATGGTTCTCATTGGATTTATGCCATTGTTCATTAGACACTATAAAATAATAAAAATAAAATAATATTGCTGATAAAATTTAATGATTAGCATAACTTTTTTCAGAAGCACACACACACTTATCATAAGAAAGAAGTCTTTGCATTTAACTTTGAAATGTACAATCATTGAAATGCTTGAGCAGCCACATGTGTAGGAGTGATACGTCTCGCACATATTTATGAGCTGCCTTAAATCCTTTCTGGAGCAGGGAGAAATGTAAATAAAAGACACAGTCACATATTTAATGAGGAGGGAGAGAAAAATCTAAATTGGTGTGCAGTCACCGCTCTTACCAACCATTTTATTTTCTAACTTTATTTTGAAATGTTTAGATGCCTCTTTTCAGTGAACATGACCAAGGTAGAAGACGTGCAACATCAACCAATGTCACAGATATGCTAGATACTGTTAAACAAAATTACAATAACAAAATAGATTTTTTAATGATTAATTAGCATTGAAAATTTAAATAAATCTAAAATGCTATCAGCCTTCCAGAGGGTGATTCCTAATTGTTTTCAAGGGACATGCCTTCTTCTGTGACTCTGGGTAGAATTCCATGCTACTGAATCAGAGAAGAAAATCTTTGGTTTAGTTTAGATAGGATTTGCATGGAGATAATACAATTTCGTCTTTTTTTTCCTCTTAAAAAATTAAACAGGAAATCATATGTACCTTATATGTGATATAAAGGTACCCTGCTGGTTTTATTTCATACACTTCTCTCTAACCCAAACATTTCCCCATTTTCTCTTTTCACTTTTGCAGAAAAAAATATATTCTGGTACTGGTAGTTTATTTCAAAGTTTGTTGGAAGTCATTTTATTATATGACTTTTGAACAAAAAAGTCCTTTTCATTAGAGATAATGCTTTGTTCAATTGTTTGTTGTTTTTAACTAAGTAGCATAAATCACTCCAGTCGCAAGATAAACAGATATTCATTAGTAGGGGAATCCTGTTTTTAACCCTGTTTATCCCATAGATGGCAAAGACCAGATTCTCTGTCTTTAAGTCGCAACTTAACTCTCTCAGCATCCCTCCTGGTGCTCCTAGTCTTGAGTGCTATACTTTAAAAGCATAGCATGACCAATTTTAGCAAACAAACTAACAGGATGCCCAGTCAAATCTGAATGTCAGATAAACAGCAAAGAATGTGTTAACATAAATATGTTCCAAATATGGCATAGACTATATACTAGCACAGTTTTGTTGTTAATCTAAAATTCTAATTTAATTATGTGTCCTGTACTTCATCTGGCGATCGTAAAAGCACATCTTCTATGCCATTGTTTCAAAGCATTTAGTGTAGATTTTTTTCTTGCATCTCCAATGACCTCTATGCATTGTCAACATGGCAGACCCAGCTAACTGGACATTTTTCTCCTCTTCCATAAAGTCTTGGCTGACCTGCTTTATCTCAACCCCAGCAGAGCTGACATTATGCCTTACACATACTTACACATACTTGATATTACTGAGTCACAAGTGTGTCTTGCCACCTCTGGGGGTCTAGTTGTGAGGTCACTGGGACACAAGGTGCTTTACTCATCTGTATCCCAAGTGCTTGATGATAGTGAAAACCACAGGAAGACTTTCAAGTAGGGGTAAGAGCAGAGGGGTGAAGCCAGAGAAAACTTGATTTGAATCATGTACTTTGCCATTCTGTAACTGAGACTGTAAACAATATTTTGAAACCCTTGAAGCCTAAAGATCTTCATCTAAATTCTTTTAATGCAGAAATGGCCTTTATGACTGGAGGTGGAGGGTGACAAGTACAGACTGCTGTTTCAACTGCAAATGCAAGGAGAAGCTGAGATGGTCCCTCTGGCTGGGCTCAGGCTTTCAGTCCAGTAGAATGGCAGCAGTGTCTTCCCAGAGGGAGGCCGAACAAGGAAATGTGTGAATTAACCAGCTGGGGGCATCACAGCAGTCCTCCTGATCTGCCATTTTCAGGATCCAAGGTTTGATGACTGGCCAAGCAGAAGGTCCAGGAAGCTGAAAAATTAATGAGCAATGCTGTTTCTAATATCCTTTCAGTTACGGACAAGGTTTTGGAGTTGAAAATTGGTAATTCCCATATCCTAGATGTCAAATCTGAACTGACTCTTGATGGCAAAGGCCTACCCTGAGGCTCCCCATCACCTTTAACATCACCCTGATCCTGCCTCTGGTAGTCACCCTGAAGTCTTCTTTGGACCTCCTGACTTGTGTCAATTAAAACCAATGCCCAGACCAGCATCCCCACAGTGGTCCAGGAAGACTGCACCAGCAACACAGTCAGGATCGTATCCACCTTATTGGGCAGCCACAGTGTACTGATCAACAACCTCATAGACATGTTGACTGGGTTGGAACAAGGCTGTGCCCTCTTTGGAGCCGAGCAGGTATGCCCATTGACGTGCATCTTTGTCTCCACCCTGCATATGGATTTTATTCAGAATATCCTCAATAAACTTCAGCCAGCATGGAATCGTCTACATATTTTTTAGATAAAACATGCCTGGACAAGTAATTGTTGAAAATTAAAAGAAGTTGCTCATAAATAATGAACCTGTCACTAAGACCAAAGTCACCAAAATAGTTACCTTGTAATCTCACTGTCCTTATTGAACGAAGAAAGCCTTTCAGAGTTACAACATTTTTCTTTTTCTTTCTGGATTATCTAGAGAAAACTTCAACTTTAATTTCAAATAAAGTTATACATTTTGTCCAATTATGGTCTAATATACTCGACTTATTAATAAGATATGTTAGTTATTTCTGCAAATTCTGATTTAATGTCTGTTTTCACATGTTTGTCTTTCACAATCAAATAGCACTTCCAATCAGACCATAAAGAAAGCAAAACTCTGTTCCCAAAAAGCTTGCAACGAAAAAGAGTTTCTAAAAATTACTCTTGTCTCATCCGTCTGACTCACATTTATCTAAAAATAAAAGGAAAACTAGGAGAAAAAAATAAACGAACAGAGGATAACGTGCAGCCTCATGTCTCTAAGTCAGATAACAAGATAATTTTTCTGCATGCTCTATATTTCACTTTACTTTCCAAAATGACCTTTCCACCCCCTAGCCCTATCACTAGAGTATAAATCCATTAATGAGGAATCTTTTCTTCCCTTGTCCTTTTTCATATCAATCTCAGCAGGACCCCAGACTGTTCTTTGAGTTCATTCACTTTATAGCCATTAAAAAGAAAATATAGTCTGCAGACGGCCTGTCTCCAATTGGTTAAGCACAGGATGAAGAAATAAATTCCTGAGTTTCTAGCTTTCATCTCCCACTGCTTTTCTATGCAAAACCTAGGAAAATTTTTGAATCTTTTTTTTTTAATCTGTGAAACGGGTGAATCATTTTTGAAAAATATGACATTTTTTGTCATAAAATAAAAAGCTCTTAAAATAATTGTGTTTATGCTTTGTGGTTTTCAAACCATGTTTGCTTGACTTTGGTTCTCATGGGACTTAATGCACTGCTCATTAGATGCTGTAAAATAATAATAATAATAACAAAATGTAATGGTTATTACAACATTCTCTAGAAGCAGACAGATTTTAGTCTGACTTTCAAAGCTAAAGAACTGAGAAAAGTATGTAGGAAATCTTGGAATAAGTTGATATATATCTTAGAGATACATATAAGATAGTGTCAATCATTTACTTTTCATTTTTGCTAATGTTTAGTAAGGATACACTATAAGCCAAGTTCTGTGACAGACTTATTCTGAATTTAATTTCTTCAATTTCCTGATGATAATAGGACTGTATTCATAAAAGTTATAAAATTTATAACTTGGGGTTTAATAGCTTAATGTCCCTAAATACTCTAATAATGTTATTGATGTTAATATTCACTGAGCTTTGAAACCTCTAAGATAATATCTGCACCTTTATTAGATCAGCACAGCCTTCTCCTGAAAACTCAAGTAACTTCCAGCCTACACTGTACATGCCCAATGATACTTCTCTGCAAAGTATGGGTTTCCTTCACTATCTGAAACTAGAGGTTCTTATGATACTTTTCATAAACCAAAGTGGCAACATAATCTATACTAAGAAAAGATGAATAATACTTTGGGATTCATATTATAAAGGTCACTTGGGTATCTTCTTTAAACTTAAGAGAGCTGCTTCTTCTGATGTAGATTTTAAAAGAGGAATAGAAAGAGAATTTATGCAGGTACACAAAATCCTTTGTGCTTTCCTAGAAGTAGCTTTTTCAAACTGGAGAGGGGAGCAATTGCTAGAGTGTGGGTCTGGCATGTGAATGTCCTGGTTCAATTCCTGTCAGGGCACACAGGAGAAATGACCATCTGCTTCTTCATCCTTCCCCCTTTTCTCTCTCTCTCTCTACCCTCTACCTGCAGCCATGGCTTAATTGGTTGCAGCAAGTTGGCCCCAGAGATGAGGATGACTTTATAGAACCTAGGTCTCAGGAGCTGGAATGGCTCCATTGCCAAGCAATGGATGGCCCCAGATGGGTAAACATAGCAAGGCTTGCTAGGTGGATCCTGGTGAGAATGCATGCAGAAGTCTGGTTCTCTGTCTTCTCTCTTCTCACTTAATGTTGGAAAGGAAAGGAGAGGAAAGGAGAGGGGAGGGGAGGGGAGGAAGGAAGGAAGGAAGGAAGGAAGGAAGGAAGGAAAAGAAGAAAGAAAGAAAGAATGAAAGAAAGAAAAAGGAAGAAAGAAAGAATTCAGTGGAAAGACCAGATCCACGCATATAATCTGGAGTGATGACTTGTGCTTTTCTAGGAGTGCCTTACTATCACACAACCTGAGGGACACACACAGAGCTGAGAGGGAGAAAGAATGAAACCAATAGATCAATAAATGTCATAGCTCCATCATCTCAATCTAGGTAAATTATTTTCAATAAAAAGAGGAATAAATCTTGAGTTAACAAAATTTTACCAAGAAGATCTCAGCAGAGTGCCTTGAAGATCCAGTGCAGGTAACCCTGTGGCATGGAGAAACCTCTGAAACCAGTCTAAACCACCCTGTCTGTTAGATATGCTATCACTTATTTTGCATGCAGGAACCATAAACGTAAGATATCATATTCTAGTCTTGAAAGAGTGAGCCCAATGAAATTCAGGAAAACAATCAAAAACAAATAAAAAATATTTTTATACACTGCCTAAAATTTTTGTAACAAGCATGCATCATTTAAATAAATAAATAATAAATAAATAAACATTTTTCTCTAAAGAGAAAAATGAAAAGAAAAAAGGAAGAAGGGAGGGAGGAAGAGAGGGAAGGAAGGAAGGAAGGAAGGAAGGAAGGAAGAAAGAAAGAAAGAAAGAAAGAAAGAAAGAAAGAAAGAAAGAAAGAAAGAAAGAAAGAAAGAAAGAAAGGAGAAAAGGAAGGAAAGAAAAGAAAGAAAGATGAGAGAAAAGAACATTTCTTATCTTTTCAGAATCTGAACTCATAGGAGGCTAGGAAACACACCCCAGTGCTTTTAAAGTACTTTGTGATTTCTGAACCCACATGACTGATCTCAGAATCCTACAGCTATAGAGTTTAGTGTGGGAACCTCAGATCAGCTTCCATCTTCTCTGAGTTCAAGAATTCACTTTAGGTGCTGCTCAGAGAGCACTGGAAAGGAAAGAGAGCTCCCTCCAACTTCAGAAAAATAGTCGAAGGGATTCTCTAAGCTTCTGCACTGACGGGAAATAATCATTCTTGACCTCTTGGTCTTCCCCTCCAAAAGCTTATGGCTCTTTGAACACAACTAAGGAAATTGAACAGTTTCTCCCATATTTCCAGGAAAAGAGAGCAAGGCTAGTGTTGTTCAAGTATTTACTGAAGACCTAACAAACACAAAACATAGTATTTGGCACTTTCAAGAACCAAAGAAATAGAAGATATGATTCCCACTGGATCAAGGAGAAATATATAAAGCAAAAGAAGTAGATGACAAATTAACTGCAAAACAAGATATTTCACAAGGTTATTGCTAAACAAAAATGTGCAGGCCATGAAAGCTATCTTGCCAAATGTAATGTACATTTAATAGACACTGCTTTGAAAAAAATGGATTTTTCAACATCTGTTAAATGCACACACACACATATACATGCACACACACACATATATACATACACACAAGTCTGTTAGAATAAAAATTTTAAAAATAATTAGAATTTATATAAATATACAAAGTTTAAACAATTAGAAGGAGAGCAGAGATTAAGAATAGATGGCATTTACTGAGTGTTTTTACTGCTCCAGGCACTATGCTAAGTGCTCTTAATGCATCTGCTCAATTAATTCTTGCAACAAATTAATGAGATAAGTAGGGATTATTACCATTTTGTATCTGCAGAAACCAAGACTTAGCAAAATTTAGTTTGTCTAAGATGTCATGACTAACCCCACATTTCTTAAAAGCCTTTGGTGATAAAAAATGACGGTCAACACTGTACATATACAACATTAATCTGTTCTTAGGTAACTTGATGTTTCAGGAAAATTCAAGAGCACCACAGAATCAGCTTAACTATTTATATAAAGAGACAATCACTACAAGAACTTAAGTATGTATTGGCAAATGGGCTAGTGAATAAGATTAGCTGAGAACATTATTTTAAGGAAATGGACCTTGGAAGCAATTTGTAAAGAAAAGCATCTGGACAGTTCATTCATATTTCATCATTAAATTCTTATTGAACACTAATATTGAAATTCCCTCTCTTTGATAATAATAATAAAAATATAAATAAGAGATACAATTAGCTGCCTTTAGGGAGCCAATAATAATCCTGCATTAGGCAATGGGATGGTGGGAAGGAGTAGAGGAAGGGAACAGACAACACCCCAGGAGTAAGTCTTATGGATACATAAACAGAGATGTGGAAGAACAGAAGTAGAACCACACAATCCACCTATAGAGCTTGAATGCCTTCATTCATGAACCTTATGAGGCCATGTTTTCTATACAGGAAAAATTTAGCACTTCTAACATGGAACAAAGTCAGCAGCTATTTCAGGTAAGGTTGATCACAACCTGCACAAACATAGAGAAATGGGGGAGAGGTAAGACCAGATAAGTGAGAAGAATTGTTTTAAAAAAAATTATGACTGATCATAGGGAACTAGAGGAACCAAATGTTTTTCCTTTTCTATCTAGCTCAGCAAGAGGTATCATAGTTCATTCAGTGGTTCAATCTAGAAACTGAGATAACCTGTATGCCTCTTTCCAATCCCTCATTTCCTAGATTTTTTCAGTCACCAAATCCATCAATTCTGCCTCCTAAACCTCTCTCCTGTCTGCTCACTTCTCTGCACCCTCAACACAACCAACCCAGGACAGGTTTCCGCGTCCTCACTAGTTCACTTACCTTCCTTTAGCCAGCATGATCTTGTTTTAAAAACACAAACTCAACTATGTCATTCTTCCAGGGCCTTCTCAATACTCTTAAAGTTCATACTGATTCTTGTGTTTCACAAACGCTCTCCAGCCTCTGTTGTTTCCTACCTTGTTTCCCCACTCCACTATCCCTTACAAAACACACTGTGACTTACTAAAGCTGAATTACTTTTCCCTCCTGAGATACATCATGCCCTCTCTTCTCCAGAATTTTACTCCTAACGTTTTCTCAGAAAAACTTTCTCCAGGTTTTTGTTGGATTAATTCAATCCATCCTATAATTTTCTATATGCACACTACATTTTCTGGGAAGCCTTCCCTGATCATCACATCTGGATTAAGCATCCATGCCTGGTGACTACCCAACACATTGTTCTTCCTCTTTCCCGGCACCCAGAGGGGTGTAATTGCCTGTTTACTTCTCTGTATTACCAAATAGACCTTAAGTTCCAAAGAGCAGGAGCACATCCATCACATTCATTTATATCCCTTAGCAGTTGGTATATACTAGACCAGTGGTTCTTAACCTTTTTTGAGGTACCGAACCCACCAGTTTCATATGCGCATTCACCGAACCCTTCTTTAGTGATAAATAAAATATGATTTTTTCCCCAAATTCAAGACATAGGTATATGTGTTTTTACCGGTGCACAAAATGAGCCGTGCATGAACATCACCTTGCTCAAAGAACAAAACCAACAAAGTACATGAACTCACAACAACCTATGGTATTACTTTATTCTGGCCTCCGTGGCAGAGGCTTCTCCAAACCTCTGAGACCGACTCATCGAACCCCTAGGGTTCGATAGAACCCAGGTTAAAAACCACTGTACTAGACCAATAAACTAGTGTTTAAATGAATCTTACTGATTATAAACCATACTGAAGGGGAAGAAAAAGACTAATACAAACCAGTGGATGGGTCAAATGAGGTTCAGCTACCAACTCCATGAGCAAACCACTAAAGTACCTGAGGTTTTGTCAGCGTTGATCAATCAAATACCAAGCAAAATCAGGCTTGGGACTTCCCAGGTGTTTTTTCTACAGGAATATGGCTGAGTAGTTTAGTGGAAGCCAAGAAAACGAGTGTCCATTTAGAACTGGGGAACATTCTCTTCATATGAGAGTCCTATAATATGAATACGAGGCCTTTGAATATGAAGGTGGACCAAGTCAAGGATAAGAGTCAAGAAAGCTACAAGATAATAATATGATTTGGAAGATTGGGGAAATATAAAAAATTTGTTTTTAGTTACCTACTGTAAGAAAATACTGAAAATATAGGACCTCCTATTATAATAGGTAGAAGCTTGTAATTTATTCTCTAAAGGAATATATACTATACACCTCAGAGTAATGTAAGAACCTACTTTTAACATCTTTTAAATTGAAATAGTCTCTTTTTCCCTATCTTCTACTTTGCATCGGAACTTCATTTAATTCTTTTACTGTGCTAAATTTTTTTCTGGTGATTATCAGAGTCCTTGTCTTGTCTTGAAGAGAGTGGATGGCAAAACCAAATGCTCCATCGCTACCTTGCTTTCCTAAGGAAAGTATAAAGAATCAGGCTGGGCTTACTGAAAATTCAAGTCAATATGAGGACATTGGGAAAGGCCAGAAGAAAGTAGAGAAAATGACACTGGATAAAGGTGTGCAATGGTACCTGGCGAAGGCTTCGGTGTTGCGCCCTGCACTTCATGTTTCAGAGCTGTATCTCGCCCCTGCAGTTCCTGATTGGTCTCTTCATAGCAGCGGCTGTCTAGAGGTAGGAAAAGCCGGTCATTATCTGAGCTTTCCGTTGTGTATAAAGTCTGATAACACTTTCTGTTTTTCAAGAATAATTTAAGCATTTCTGAACTTTTTTGGGTAAAAGCACACTTAATCATCATGCACCAAAGCTGGAAACTGGCCAAATGCAGGACAATCAAAGAGCTTTCTTTCTCTCAAAAAGCCCTGAGCCGGATACCTCAGCTTTGGATAAGTACTAGTGGGAGAAAAGCAAGGACCCCGGTTCTGGAAATCTTCAAAAACCTCCTGAGTTAAAGCAGATCCTTCTATCCTTTGGAGTAAAACTTAAAGCTGGAGCATGGAAAGAAAGGACTAGTCCATGAATAATAATTTTTCCTTAATAAATAGAAAATAGAGAACAGTTTACAATTAAGAGTCATAAAGATAATTCTTAAGCAAGAATTTCTTTCTTAATTGACTTGTCTGAATGTTGGCCTCCCTACGCCCCCCCTCCAAAAAACAAACCAAGCTATTACTGGCTTTGGCAGTTTTATACTAGAATGCAAGGTTATATATAATCTGGGAAAACCTAAGATAAGCACATCCTTCCTAATTGCCTCTAAGTCATGTTTCTTGTAACTCCTCATGTTAGAGACCCAAACTTGCAGGGTATTTATCACATTTTATGCATCTCACTCTATGCTGTTAGACCTCAGGGGGCCCATTCCAGGAAAAGTGATAGAGACACAATTTCAGTGAATCCCTCCTTCCTTAACAAAGCACACCAGCTTCCAATACTCGGAGGTCATCAGCTAGTTGGTTTTTTTCCTTCATTGATAATCAAGCACTCATTTCATTTTATAGACGATAATGAAAATAAAATGAAATCAAGGACTTGGAAATGTGTTGGGTGATTGTCACTGGCTCTACTTTTGCTTCATCCTTGACTGCAGTTAATCACTTATCCCTCTTTTTCTCACTTGCTCACTTTAGAGCTAAGAGTTGGGCCTAGAATGTTCTCAAAAACCCTCTCTAAAATTCCAAGAGCTTTTGACCTACATTAGAGGTATACTGCAAAAAACATAGTCTGTCCTACATGGTAAACATGACTGGTTTACCTTCAAGTTTATGTTTACTTTGCATGTGTTGGTCAAATAAGTTTGTGAATATGATATATATGTTTACTCGCTTATAGTTTGTATTGGGTGTCGTGGAAGGGCTGTATGCAGGCCGGGTCACTATAACCCAAGGTTTAGTTTTAAGACACCCTTTTTGATGTAGGGTGGTGCACTCTCATGAGGAATCCCATTATGCCTCTGATGAGTGACTTTGTATCAGAGACTTTCTTGTTTGTAGATTGGATTAAGGGTTTGGATTTCTACACTATAAAGTGGGGCAGACTGGGAGCTTGCTCTCTCAGTTCTTGCTATCACCATTGCAGGGGTCTTCCTGATCCCTTGCCCTCCATAGGAAAAGCAGGTTGTTGGGCAGATGAAATATATTATGCTCACTTTGTTAAAGATGGCACTGCCCACGTGCAAGTTTTAAGAATAAGCTTTTCCCCACACCCTTGACTGATTGGATGATGTGGGTGGTGCACTCTCAAGAGGAATCCTCCCAGTATGTCTCAGATAAGTGGCTTTGTATCAGAGACTTCCTTGTTTGTAGATTGGGTTAAAGGTTGGGATTTCTACACTATAAAGTGGGGCAGGCCAGGAGCTTGCTCTCTCGGTTACTGGGATTAGTATCAGAGAGGAGAGCAGATGAAGGCCACGAGGAGGCCAGGAGAAGCAGCCAAGATGGCGGAGTGCTGAGGGAGAAACCAGTTAGTGCAGAGTTTGTGCAGACAGAAGGAGATGGGGAATAGGGGTTGTAAAGCCAGTGGCCAAGGCCACCATCAAAGCTGCTTGACCAGTGTAGGTTCGCATTTGATTTGGACAGTTAGTAAAGAAACAATGGAGCCAAGAACTGGTGAGCCATCAGCTTTAATCCTAGCTTGCACCCAGTGGGCAAATAAAAACAGACACTGGGTTACAAAACCCACTCATTCAGTACTCACAAAGCTACTGACTTATCCAAGTTTCCTAGTGTAAAGCCAGTAGCCAAGGCCACCATCACAGACACGTGGCCCACGCAGGTTCACATTAGATTCGGACAGTCAGTAATGAAACAATGGAGCCAAGAACTGATGAGCCATCAGCTTTAACTCTAGCTTGCACCCGGTGGGCAAGCAAAAACACACACTGGGCTCCAAATCTCACTCATTCAGTGCTCACAAAGCTACTGACTTATCCGAGTTTCCTAGAATCAAAGGTTTCTAGCTCACCAGACTTATTCACCTCTGTTTTCCATCTCTTTCTCCAGCACAAACTCTGCACAAACTGGCTTCTTCCTCAGCACTCTGCCATCTTAGCTGCTTCTCCTGGCCTCCATGTGGCCTTACTCTGCTCTCCTCTCTATACTAATCCCAGGAAGCGAGAGAGAGCAAGCTCCCGGACTGCCCCAGTTTATAGCATAGAAAGTCCAAACCTTTAATCCAATTATACAAACAAGAAAGTCTCTGATACAAAGCCACCCATCTGAGACATAATGGGATTCCTCAGGAGAGTGCACCACCCTACATCATCCAATCAGTCAAGGGGGTGGGAAAAGCTTACTCTTAAAACCAAGCCTTAGGCCATAACGATCTGGCCTGCTTACATTACAGCCTTTACCCTACACCCATCCCAAGCATACAGGCAAATAATATCACCTGGGTGACGGGCTTCCATGTGAGCAGCGCCATCTTTAACAAAGTGAGCATATTATATTTTATCTGCCCAATACCTAGAATCAAAGGTTTCTAGGTCACCAGACTTATTCACCTCTGTTCCCCATCTCCTTCTCTCTACACAAACTCTGCACAAACTGCCTTCTCCCTCAGCACTCTGGCATCTTGGCTGCTTCTCCTGGCCTCCAAGTGGCCTTTCTAAGGTAACCAGATTTTAAAATTAGTAAAGCGGGTCACCATTGATGAGGAGGTTCTTGATTAAAAATTTGATCTATATGGAGCAAAAAAAATTTTTCATAGAATGAAAAAATAGTATTGTAATATATTTTTTTAAATCGAGACCTTTTTAAAATGCCACAGGACACTGGACAAATTGTTAAAAATCGCGACTGTCCCACCAAAAGCGGGACGTGTGGTCACCTTACCTTTATCTGCTCTTCTTTCTCTGCTCTCCTCTCTAATGCTAATCTCAGGAACCAAGAGAGTAAGCTCCCGGTCTGTCCCACTTTATAGTGTAGAAATCCAAACCCTTAATCCAATCTATAAACAAGAAAGTCTCTGATACAAAGTCACCAGTCTGAGGCAAAATGGGATTCCTCGGGAGAGTGAACCACCCCACATCATCTAATCAGTCAAGGGTTTAGGGAAAAGTTTACTCTTAAAACTTGCATGTGGGCAGCGCCATCCTTAACAAAGTGAGCATAATATATTTTATCTGCCCAACAGGGGTGAATAAGACTATTTACCTAGAAGCATTTGATTCTACGAAACTCGGATAAGTCAATAGCTTTGTGAGCACTGAATGAATGAGTTTTGGAGCCCAGTGTCTGTTTTTACTTGCCCACCGGGTGCAAGCTAGGATTAAGTTGATGGCTCACCAGAGATATTCAAAAAGGAATAATTAAATATTTATGCCGACAACATAGAGAAGTCGAGTAAGAGAGCTAGGAGAAATCTAGCTCAATCTTCTTCTAACCCCAGGACTGGGGAAGACGAGAATGTATAGTCTCCCCTTCTGATGGGTTTGAGAAAGGGAGAGTCAACAGAGCAAATTAATGGTTTAGTGAAGCTGAGAAGGCAAAGGGAGTACACTATAGAAAGCTCAACAGCGTGGGGAAGAATCAGGAAACCCAGTATTTCAATGAAGATAAATGGGAGCAGATCCAGCCGGCAGAGGAGGAGTAAGCCACCAGACCACCAGGAAAGGACAGGACTGACCTGCATAGAGATAACGGTATGGGAGGATTAATAATGAGGGGACTCTGATTTCTTTTTATCTTTATCTTAAGTGAAATAATTTTCAGCACTTCAAATTCCTTTCTGATATCACATTAACTTCATAATTTAATACTCTGGATGTTCTACAATTCTACCCTGTATGTGAAGGCACTATGCCAATCTAAGCAACACTGATGCCAACCACCCTAATGAGAAAGCACAGGAAAGTTGATGTGAAATTACAAAACCTTTTTCCATACAGGCTGAAAGCCTCTCGTTCCCCTGTAAGCTTCTCAAGTGTCACCCGTGGGTTTAATGAGAGTCTTGATATGTTACATAGATAGCCTGTATGATGGACTTCAGTCATCTTCCCCAACAAATAAAAAACCCCTCAAATCTGCATTCTTCTGTTTTAACTGCTTAACTTTGTGAAACACACATATGACTCTTACTAGGCAAAACAAGACATTATCCTGCATGAGCCACCTGAAACCCCATCAACACTACATAAGAAACTCTGGCAGAGTCCAGGTGTATCCCTTGTGGTCATTCCATAAACTAAGGAAAAAGATTGGAAAAACCACAGGTCTAAGTTGAAAGATAAAAGTTCTGAAAATTATTTTTGTCGCTAGATATGCCTTGTTGAGAGCCCTGTTTTCTTTTGCCAAGATGTTAAGTCTAGTATTTTGCAGCCAGCTTTTTCAGCATTCCCATGGTTAGAAGAAAAGATGGACTGCTGTACTGACCACATTTGGAAAAGCTGCAGAAATAATCCAATCAACATAGCATGAGGGACATTGTTCAAGTGAGCAGTTTATTCTGCTGTCAGACTGGTATATAGATAGACTTGCCAAGGTGATTTGTTGATATGTTTACCATAGTGTGGTAGACTTAAGACAGAGTCCAACATTTCTTGATATTCCTTCTATTATAAGGTGAGTCTATGTCCAACACCCCTCAAAGAAGAAAGAATTATGGTTGCTCCAGCTAACAGAGTAAGATATAGTGGTGTCATCTCCACAGCTAAGTCAGAAAGGGTCATATAGCCCTGTATGGTCCTCTTGGGACACTCTCTGGAAGCAAACAGACACTACAAAATAAGTCTGACTATCCTACAACCACCATGCTGTAAAGGCCATATATAAGCACTCAGTCAAAAAAACCAGATGCCCTCCCAAGTGAATAGATGATGTCAGTTGCCAGTTCTGTGAGTGAGGCATCGTGGACATCCAGCCGAACTGAGCTTTCCGAGTTCCACTCATCAAAATGACAGCTCATTATATGGCCTTAAAACATGTTGAAATCATCTGTCATGGGTCTTTCTTTCTTACTACTTAAGGACCATGTTCTCTTCATGCTCTTAAAACACATTTTTTTATGGAACATATGAGGTTAATTCTTTCTATTGAAATATTTTTAACATTTGTTATGGGTTTTCTTTCTTTTATATTATAGATTTCCATGAAAGAAAATGGAGACTATGTATAGAGGTTCATGTCAAAATTTGAGTGTCTAGACTCAAAATTCAAAAAAAGAAAACATCAAACCTCGAACTTTAAATTCTAGCTGCCTAAAAAAAATTATTAAAGGTGAAAAATATTTATCTCTGTACAGTTTATTTTTAAGCCTATTTTTCAGCTGAACCAAGTTGTATTTCTAGCCAATTTGGACTAAACTAAAATCTGAGAGTGGGAAAAAATCAGTAATGCGAAGTCATTTCAGACTTGGATATGTGAACTAGCATGACTCAGATATGGCGAGAAAAACATCCAAAAGTCTAGGGCTTACAAGACTGAATTTTCAACCTTGGCAAAATATAATGGTTTATACCTGATTTGAAAATACAAGCACATTGAAGATTTCTACGCCTTATACTTAATATAAAACTACTTTTTTAAACTATTAAATTGGTTCATACACAAGTTACATTTTTCACTCTTTTGAAACTAAAATAGATTTGTATATTTAACCCAGAATTTCTTCATAATTCTTCTTCTACTAATGTGGAGTGAAATGTAGTCAGATAAAGAACGTTATTCAAGGAAATGTCTGAAAACGGTATCTATATTAGCTCTGACTGCTGTTTGCAATATCAGCCACATACTTAATCAGTTAAGGGTTTAAACAATAACATTTATACTGAGTAATAAAAAGCATTATTTAGATTTTTGACACTGCTTCTCTACCTCAAAGGGAGGGCCAGAGTATAACATTTATTTTTATTGTACTTTTTACCTGTAGTATAGTGTCCTAAATTCTGCATCCAAAATAATGACAGACTATGTTAGGGATAAAAATACAAAAAAAAAAAAAAAAAAACAAGAAGAAGAAGAAGATGATGATGATGAAGATGAAGATGAAGAAAATACTAAATTAATGCTTGATAGAAACATCTACAAAAATAGATCACACATTTTTTATGAAGTGTCATCCAGGCTAGTATTGATTTAAGACCCATATGTTTTATTACTAAATAAATTAATAGAATTTGTCTGTGGTTGCTGCATGTTCACATTTGTAATATAACAAACTACTATGTGCACTGTGGGAAATTATCAGACATCAAAGACATGGTTCTTTCCATCAAAAAATTCTACATCTGTTTGGGAAAGGAGCGCATATATTCATGATAAATCAATTTGCTTATACTCCTGTTCACAGGGAATTTAAGGGAAATGTAACTATTAATAAATAAAAATTAAAATTGTATTTTATATATCACATTCCCCAAAGGATTAGAAAAGGGGGAAAAAGAAAAAAAGGAGCGAAGAAAGAAAAAAGAGGGAAGAAGAAAAAGGAGGTAATAGCAGAAAAAAAAAAAAGCCAAAGAGAATTGAAAGAGATAATATTGAGGAATTATAGATAAAATTCAAGGTCTCTTTGACCGTGCTCCCCATTCTACCTCCAATCTCCTCTTCCAGGAACTGTCCAGGATCATGACTTTTACCACATTCTAGACCAGTGGTTCTTAACTTGGGTTCTATCGAACCCTAGGGGTTCGATGAGTCGGTCTCAGGGATTCAGAGAAGCCTCTGCTGCGGAGGCCAGAATAAAGTAATACTGTAATTTGTTGTGAGTTCAGGCACTTTATTGGTTTTGTTCTTTGAGCAAGGTGATGTTCATGCATGGCTCATTTTGTGCACCAGTAAAAAAACATATACCTATGTCTTGAATTTGGAAAAGAAAATCATATTTTATTTATCACTAAAGAAGGGTTCGGTGAATGCGCATATGAAACTGGTGGGTTCAGTACCTCAAAAAAGGTTAAGAACCACTGTTCTAGAATTTTATGCTTGTGATTTATTTCACTATCCTGAGGACATACCTACTATCATTTGCCTAATTGCTTTGTTTATTATTCAACATTATGTTTTGTGTTCCAGTAATATTGATATGTATAGATCAATGGCATTTATTTTATTGCTAAATAAATTGTCTGAATTCAACACATTTTAATTATTAACATCTTAATTTGATGTTTCCTGTTTTTCCATCTTACAACGAAGGCTGCAATGTACCTTTTTCTGTATATTGCTTCGTACATAGATATAAATATTTTTCTGGGGAATAAACTTATAAGTAAAATAGCTGGTTTATACGGTATGAATATTTTCAATTCTACCATAAACAGCCAAACTGTTCTCCCAAGTGGCTTCATAAATGTATACTACCACCATGGCACCTGACATTACTGTTTTCTCTATATCTTCACCCACCCCAATGTTGTAAAATTCTAGAATATTTGTCAATTAATGACTTTCTAGTCATTGTTTCTTTATTTGTATTTTTTATTTACAATTTTCTGAATATGACTTTGACCATTTTATATGATAATTATCATATAAAATGGCTAGTTATAATTAGCCATTCACAAACACTATTCTGTGATTTGTTGGTACATATTAGTGTTTATTGTTTTTCTATTTCCTATTTTTCTTTAGTCTTTATAATAGTCTTGAGTATAAGCCTTTGTCTACTATGCACATTACAAATATTTTCTCTTCTCTGATTCCCTATCTTTTGTCATAAAGCAATTTTTAATTTTGATGTAATCAAATGATGGATGAGCAAATTATAGACTTGTTAAAATAAATTCTTCTTGTATTCTAATCACAACTCCTATTTCATTATAATGTATTCTTTTAAAAAATTTGTGGATAATTTAGCTAACCCTTTCACCTTCTTTGATCCCATCTCTACTTTCCCCTTCCCTCTGACAGCTGTCCATAGCCAAATTATATATACATAACACATAGTGATGGGCAGATAAAATATATTATGCTCACTTTGTTAAAGATGGCACTGCCTACATGCAAGTTTTAAGAGTAAGCTTTTCCCCACACCCTTGACTGATGAGATGATGTAGGGTGGTGCACTCTCATGAGGAATCCCACTATGCCTCAGATGAGTGACTTTGTATCAGAGACTTTCTTGTTTGTAGATTGGATTAAGGGTTTGAATTTCTACACTATAAAGTGGGGCAGACTGGGAGCTTGCTCTCTTCATTCCTGAGGTTAGCATTAGATAGGAGAGCAGATTAAGGCCACGTGGAGGAGAAGAGAAGCAGCCAAGATGGTGGAGTGCTGAGTGAGAAGCCAGTTTAAGCAGAGTTTGTGCTGGAGAAGGAGATGGGGAGCAGAGGTGAATAAGTCTGGTGAGCTAGAAGCCTTTGATGCTAGGAAACTCAGATAAGTCAGTAGCTTTGTGAGCACTGAATGAGTGGGTTTTGGAACCCAGTGTGTGTTTTTGCTTGCCTGCCAGGTGCAAGCTAGGATTAAAGCTGATGGCTCATCAGTTTTTGGCTCCGTTGTTTCATTACCAACTGTCCGAATCTAATGCGAACCTGCATGAGCCAGGTCGCTGTGATGGTGGTCTTGGCCATGACTATTGGCTTTACACATAGATACAGACAACAGAGACAACAGGGTAGCAAGTCCCAGAAAAAAATGGGAATGAAGAGATTTGCATGGGCATGGGCGGGGCATGATGTAGAGAGGGGAGCATTGAGGGTGCTATATTGAGTAGGATACTTGAAACCATGTTAACACAATAAATTAAAATTTTTAATTAAAAAAAAGAACTGCCTGACCTTGTGGTGATGGTAGGGCATAAAGCATCAACCTGGAACACTGAGGTCACCAGTTTGAAACCCCAGGCTTGCCTAGTCAAGGCACATATGGTAGTTGATGCTTCCTGCTCCTTCCCCCCTTCTCTCTTTCTTTCTCTCTCTTTCTCTCTTCCCTCTAAAATGAATAAATTTAGTCTTTAAAAAAACTTTTCATAGTGTTGGGCAGATAAAATATATTATGCTCATTTTGTTAAAGATGGCTCTGCCCTCATGGAAGCCTGTCTCCCAGGTGATATTAGTTGCCCTTCTTGCTTGGGATGGGCGTGATTATATTAATGTGTGTAGGGGACAGGCTGTAAGCAGGCAGAATTGTTATAGCCCAAGGTTTAGTTTTAAGACTAAGCCTTTTACACCCTTTTTGATGTAGGGTGGTGCAATCTCATGAGGAATCCCATTATGCCTCAGATGAGTGACTTTAGTTTTAAGACTAAGCCTTTTACACCCTTTTTGATGTAGGGTGGTGCAATCTCATGAGGAATCCCATTATGCCTCAGATGAGTGACTTTGAATCAGAGACTTTTTTAATGGTAGATTGGATTAAGGGTTTGGATTTATACACTACAAAGTGGGGCAGACCGGGAGCTTGCTCTCTCTCAGTTCCTGAGGTTAGCATTAGAGAGGAGAGCAGATTAAGGCCACGTGGAGGAAAGGAGAAGCAGCCAAGATGGCTGAGCATTGAAGGAGAAGTCAGTTTGTGTAGAGTTTGTGCAGAGAGAAGGGGATGGGGAACAGAGGTGAATAAGTCTGGTGAGCTAGAAACCTTTGATTCTCGGAAATTCGAATAAGTTAGTAGCTTTGTGAGCACTGAATGAGTGGGGTTTGGGGCCCAGTGTGTGTTTTTACTTACCTGCCAGGTGCAAGCTAGGATTAAAGCTGATGTCTCACCAGTTCTTGGCTCCATTGTTTCATTACCGACTGTCCGAATCTAATGTGAACCTGCATGGGCCAGGCGGCTGTGATGGTGGCCTTGGCACCTGGCTTTAAATATAGACTTGGATACTTAGCATTTTAATCAGCAGATTTATATCTATGTTCATACATTTATAGGTTCATAATTCACCTTTTATTTCACTACCCTACTAAGTCAATTTTGAATTTAGCTTTGTATGGCCAGTAGTCACTACCATCACAGTCATGCATGTGCAGGTTCCCATTAGATTCAGACAGATGGTAAAGAAACTGCAGAGCCAAAAATGGTGGGCCATTGCTCTATTCTAGCCTCACACCAGCAGGCGAGTAAATAAACACACAGGGCACCAAAATCCCCACACACATTCTCTGGTTCCACAACCAGGAGAACCTTTCCGGTTTTTCCTAGAATCAAAGGCCGCCAACTAGTCTAAATCACCTCTGGTTCCCCATCTCCCAACATGGCTTCTTTCTCTCTAGCACTCTCCCTCCCTGCTTTTACTCTGCAAAAACATGGCCTCCTTCCTCCTCCTTCTTCTTTCTACTTAAAACTTTTTGGCATGAAATTTTTCCTCCAGCAACATTAGCATAACAATGGCCCTCCCAAACAAAAAGGTAATTAGCAGTTTCACTTGGGCAGCAGCGGCCATTTTTAACAATAAAAGTGAGTAACTCCATACTGTTTTCCACAGTGGCTGCACCAGTCTGCATTCCCAACAGCAGTGCAGGAGGGTTCCCTTTTCTCCACATCCTCGCCAGCACTTGTTCTGTGTTGTTTTGCTGATGAGCGCCATTCTGACTGGTGTGAGGTGATATCTCATTGTGGTTTTAATTTGCATTTCTCTAATGATTAGTGATGTTGAGCATTTTTTCATATGCCTATTGGCCATCTGTATGTCCTCTCTGGAGAAATTTCTATTCATTTCTTTTGCCCATTTTTTGATTGGATTGTTTGTCTTCCTGGTGTTGAGTTTTATAAGTTCTTTATAAATTTTGGTTATTAACCCCTTATCAGACATGTTGTTGAATATGTTCTCCCATTATGTGGTTTGTCTTTTTATTCTGTTCTTATTGTCTTTAGCTGTGCAAAAACTTTTTAGTTTGATATAGTCCCATTTGTTTATCTTGCCTTTTATTTCATTTGCAGCCACTGTGGAAAACAGTATGGAGATTCCTCAAAAAATTAAAAATCAAACTGCCTTTTGACCCAGCTATCCCACTTATAGGAATATACCCTAAGAACACCATAGCACTGTTTGAAAAGAAGAAATGTGCCCTCATGTTCGTGGCAGCATTGTTCACAATAGCAAAGATCTGGAAACAGCCCAAGTGTCCATCAGAGGACGAGTGGATTAAAAAGCTTTGGTACATATATACTACGGAATACTACTCACCCATAAGAAATGATGACATCGGATCATTTACAACAAAATGGATGAACCTTGATAACATTATACGAAGTGAAATAAGTAAAACAGAAAAAAACTGAGAACAGCATGATTTCATACATAGGTGGGTCATAAAAGTGAGACTATGAGACATGGACAAGAGTGTGGTGGTTACGGGGTGGGGGGTGGGAGGAGAGGATGAGAGAGGGGAGAGGCACAAAGAAAACCAGATAGAAGGTGACAAAGGACAATTTAACTTTGGGTGATGGGTATGCAACATAATTGAATGATAAGATAACCTGGGGATATTTTCTTTGAACATATGTACCCTGATTTATTAATGTCACCCCATTAAAATTAATAAAAGAAAAAAAATACAGTTTAAAAAATAAAAGTGAGTAACTCAGAAAATACAAATTTTACAAACTCATTTGCCCGACAAGCTTGTATTAATCTCATTTGAAAAGGCAGAGTTATTTCTCTGCTTTCTGGAACAATTTAAGAAGTTTAGTGAATCTCACCTAGGAACTTTCTGAGCCTAAGGCTTATAATTGAAATTTGTAGAATATTTTTTATTGCTTTATATCTTTAATGGTTATTAATGTAGTCAAGTTTTTAAAATTGTTTTCTAGTCTCAGTTTTGACACTTTATACTTCAACAATTTTTCAAATTTTTATAAATGTATAATCTTTATAAATTCTCAATTAAATTTTCATGGGTTTTCTGTTTTGTTTTGTTTTTTACAGGGACAGAGAGAGGGATAGATAGGGACAGACAGACAGGAATGGAGAGAGATGAGAAGCATCAATCACCAGTTTTTCGTTGCAACACCTTAGTTGTTCATTGATTGCTTTCTCGTATGTGCCTTGACCGCAGGTCTTCAGCAGAGCAAGTAACTCCTTGCTGGAGCCAGCGACCTTGGGTCCAAGCTGGTGAGTTTTCTTTTTTTGCTCAAGCCAGATGAGCCCACACTCAAGCTGGCAACCTCAGGGTCTCGAACCTGGGTCCTCCACATCCCAGTCCGACACTCTATCCACTGCACCACCACCTGATCAGGCGGTTTTTTTTTTAATCTATAATTATTTGTTCTATATTTAGTAGCATCTCCATTTTTTTTCAACTCTTGCCTAATTTAGTAAACTTTTGGAGATATTTGATATGTTACTCTATTGTTTATTGATAGTTTTGTTCTCTTTTTCCTTGATATTAACTTATATTTTTAGTGTATTTTTCTCTTTGGTTTACTTTTTAAAGGCACTATTTTGGAAAGCATAATGAATAATATTAACATATTTCTATCACAACCCAGCTTAAGAAAGTAAGCTTCACTCAGAGTTCAGACCCTGGTTTACTTCTCCTAGAGGATATCTCCTATGTACCAATACTAGAGCTAAATACTATTCTGTACATGTGTGTTGTTTCCTTCCTTTGCTTCATACTGTTGTTACATATGCAGATATCCCTAAACAATGTACAGTATTGTTTTTCCTACTTGTACAGTTTGTATAGACAGTTAACATATGCAAAACAAGCAGGTAGATACATAGATAAAAGTTTGTTTTGCTAAACTTTTTGTTAATGAGATTCATCCATATTTCCTGGGATCATCTCCCAAATACACTTCACTGGAATCTTTGCCTCATTGTCTCCTTCTAGGGGGCCCCAAGCTAGGGCACCTATGACCAGTGTACTCAACAACTTTCTACAGTGTCATCATGAATATTTTATTTTATTTTATTCAGTTTAGAGAGGAGACACAGAGAGAGAGAGAGAGAGAGAGAGAGAGAGAGAGAGAAAGGGGGGAGGAGCTGGAAGCTCAACTCCCATATGTGCCTTGACCAGACCAGTGCAGGGTTTTGAACTGGCGACCTCAGTGTTCCCAGGTCGACGCTTTATTCACTGCGCCACCACAGGTCAGGCTCATCATTAATATTTTAATACCCTTGCTTCTTTTGAAAGGTGGTCTTCATTCATCTCTTAATATGATGAATTAAATTAAGTGATTCTTTAATGTTCAACAATCTTTTATTTATGCAAAAACCAGGTTTAAATTTTACCTGATTTTTATTTAGTTTATTTTACTTAGTAATTTACATCTATAATCATAAGTAAATTACCCCATAAATTTTGTTTCTAATATTTTCCTTGTCTGATTCAGATAACAAGGTTAAATTAGTTTCATAAAGCAGCAGTTGGAGGTGTTCATTTTTATGATCCTCCAGAAAAATTGAAATATAAATAAAATAATGTTTCTTGACTCTGAATTAAATTACCTCTAAAACCACCTGGAACTGGCTTTCTTTGTGAATAAATTTCTAACTTTGATTAATTTATTTAATGGATAAAAGAAAATTCAGGCATTTTTTTAATGAAGTTGGAGTTTTTCTAAGAACTTTTCATTTTATTTGAGATGTGTGTTTTGAAAACTGTATTTCATCAATTTATCTTTTTAGTCTCCACAGTATTTATAGTTGTCTTCTCTTCCATTTCTGATATTGTTTATTTGTACTGTTTCATCTTTTCTTAGAATCTAAAAAATGTCTATTTTATTAGTTTTTTCAAAAAATGAACTTTTGCCTTAGTTGATTCTCTCTATTGTATATTTGTTTTCCATTTGATTAATTTCCACTCTTATCTTTATAGTTTCCTTCCTTTGACTTTCTTTGTGTTTATTTTGTTGTTCTTCTAACTTCTAAAGTTGCTTAGCTCGTTTATTTTCAGCTTTCTTCTTTCCTAGTATAAGCATTTAAAGCTATAAATTCACTATAAAGTGTGCCTCAGTTATATCTCACAACTTGGACATGTAATATATTTGTTATATTCATCTTTAACTGATTTATTTGAGAAGCTTTTTAAAAATTAATTTTCAAGCCTGACCTGTGGTGGTACAGTGGATAAAGCGTCGACCTGGGAACACTGAGGTCACCAGTTCAAAACCCTGCACTGGTCTGGTCAAGGCACATATGTGAGTTGATGCTTCCAGCTCCCCTCCCCCCCCCTCTCTCTCACTCTGTGTATCCTCTCTAAAATGAATAAAATTAAAAATTAATTTTCAAGAGTGCCTATTTGGGATTAATTTCTAACTTAATGGAAGATGGTTTAGGTGACAAAAATTGCATAAAATTATGTCTTAGGATACAGTCAGTTTTGACAACTGTCCCTTGTGTGACTAAGATGCAATCTCTCATTTGGGGTTATCTTTCATGTAAAGCTTGTAATAATGCTACACAAATTTTTATATACCTACAAAAAGTTTATCTCTTGCTTAATTTATCAGTTACTGAGAAAAGTTTCAAAATTTTTATACTCTTGTTGCTGATTTTTCCATTACAGCCTTAGACGTTTTGAGGCTACGTGACACAGATTATATCTGATGAATTAAAATTTTTATCACCATGTTGTAATCCCCTTTATGCCTGATAACTCTTTTTTTTTTTGCCTCAAAGACTACTTTACAATCAAGTAATCTATTTTTCTATTATTATTTTGATAGATATTGGCTTAGTATATATTTTCTTATTTTACTTTTGACATTTTTCTGTACTGATATTTTAAGTGTTTCTTTTCATTACATTTGGCAGTATATGCCTTTTAACTGTCAAGTCTATTGAATTCATAGTAATTACCATTACTGACGAATCTGAGTTTATTTCTACAATTTAATTTTGTGCTATATCTCCTGATTTTGCAATAGTTCTTTTTCTTTTTTTCTTCTTGCTTTCTTTTGTTCTGATTAAGTTTGGTCTCTTTATTTCAGTTCTCTAACACAATGTATCTAGAGGTTAAAATTTTTTTTTAATGTACCCTACTGGGGATGTCCTAATAATTCACATCTTTCATTAATTTGGAAAGTTCATAGCATGTTCTGCTTGAATACTGCCTTTCTGTAACTTACTCTATTTCCAGAACTCTAATGAGATACAGTGTGTCCGGTCACATGGTCAAAAGTGTACCATGACTTTACGGACACACTGTATCTGTTAGAACTTCCTTGTCTATGCTCCAAGACTCTGAACCAACCTTTAAATTTCCTATGAGTATTTTTCTCTTGCTTGCATTCTGGGTGATTTCTTCAGATCCTGTTTCCATTTTATTCATTCTCTCTTCAATATTCTAAAGAAAATAAATATCCAAAAAGTGGACCCCAGTACATAAATGTTCATCTAAGGACATCAGGGAACTCTGAAGTGAGACAACCAGAAAAGTTTGAGAAGCCAACCAGAGGTCTTTACAAATATATAGAGTGTGAGACAGAAATTGAAACTTAGGACTACCAAATAAGAAGAACAAGGACAAATCCTTGGGGTTTGGAATCAGAACCACAAAGATTCCACCTATGTCTTAGGAGAAAAGATGAACTGCAAGTTGACTTGTTATTACAGCTTAAAATTATCTAAATCCAAAAATTTAGACTGCAGTGATTTTAGACTATAAGTGCCTAGCCTACCTAAGGTGGAGACATAAATGTAAATCTCTGGCCTGACCAGGTGGTGACACAGTGGATAGAGCCTCGGACTGGAATATGGAGGACCCAGGTTTAAAACACCAAGGTTCCCACCTTGAGTGTAGGCTCACCAGCTTGAGCAAGGGGTCGCTGGCTGGAGCCCAAAGGTTGCTGGCTTGAGCCCAAGGTCACTAGCTTGAGCAAGAGGTCATTCACTCTGCTGTAGCTCCCAGGTCAAGGTACATATGAGAAAGCAATCAATGAATAACTAAGGAGTCGCAACAAAGAATTGATGCTTTTCATCTCTCTCCTTCCTATTTGTCCCTCTCTCTATCTCTCTGTCTGTCTCTGTCACACACACACAAAAATATAAATCTCTGAAGAAGGAAATACTGCTGTAGTACTGAAGTGTTCTACCTGTAGGAGAGCTAGCCCACCATCCCTAGCTGTCATGACTAAGGCTTTGGGGGCCTGATGACTCATGTTCTCCCACCGTCCTGGAGCTACAATGAGAAAGATCATAAAACAGAAGAACAAATCAATTAAGACATAAGTTTAGGTTTTGTTAGGCACTTTGAAGAATGATACTGTCTCCCACAGCCTTTTTGTATTAAAAGGAAAAAAATCACTGCTCTCAAACCGACCAATTTGCACAACCACTATTAATTATACTGTGACAGATATAAGTGACCCTATGGAAGAAACTAGGATGCTTCTTGTTTGGTATTAAGTGCTAGGGATGTGTGGTGACATCTGTGGTCTGTCACAGACTGGGACTTAACATATGTGGTTTTTCAGGTCATGTTTCTGTCATACAGTACAATCTTACTTGGGCCCCTAATATACTTTCTTGGTGCCCATGACTTGTGCCATCACTGTATTTGGAAGATTAATAGAGCTGCAGATTCATAACTAAGAGATGGGAAAATCTCTAGAGGAAATTTATAATATGGAAAAACATTTATTATTCTTTATTAATAGTATTCATTATTATAATATTTCATATTGATTTCATAATACAAACTATAACAGGTGAATTCACCAAGTTCTTCTAGCATGATGAGGACAGGCAGCAGTTAAATTTTTAGTTAAATTCAAACCTGGTTAGTAATCAGAATTATATAAGGAGGTTCTTAGAAATAAATATTCTGGAATAAATCCAGGCTTTAAATATTATCTGTCTTCCCCTCCCATCTGATCCCTCTCCAGTGACTTTCACCTTAATCTAATTCCTTCACCACCCTTGCCACAATCTGGAGTTAGACTTTTATTTGTTACTTCTTTAAATTCAGTCTCCGTCAGTGGACTCTGAGGCCCATAAAGGCAAAGATATTGACTGTTAGTTTCTCCATCCTGTTCCTAACACCTACCCCAAGGCCTAAAAACTGGGAGGTACCTTATTCAATAAATATGTGAAAGAATGAATAAATAAACCAGCAGAAGTCTCTATCAGGTGACCCTGGAATCTCTACTTATAAAGAGCTCCAGAGACAGTTTGATGGCCAACCCACTGAAGAACGTAATACACTGATTTACGACAAAGTGATTTTTAACTAAAGAGAGCATATAAAAATTTCTGATGGCATAAGAGGCAGGGCCAGCTTCATGAAAGTGTTCATTCATTACTGCAGCTGTGCGGGACCTGCTGAGAAAGGTCCCCTCCCTCTACACCTGCTCTTAGAACCCAAGGAGTTGCAGTTAACCTCTAAATGATTTTACCTTGAAACTTATGTTTTGAAGTCTAATGAGATGATGAAGGATGAGCCAGGGTTCAGAGTTTGCCCATTGGTGACTCTGTATCCCTCCGGTCACTGCCAGTGGGTCCACTCCAAACCAGCGGTGGCACTGCCTTTGCCCCAGGAGAAGCTGCGCAGGCAGGGCCTTGGGTTCCCTGCTGGGAGGGTATACATGTGCCCACTGAGTATTCCTGGGCAGAAGAAGGTTTGGATTAAATAATAAAGAAAGCAACACATTTTTTTTCTTTTTTTGAACAGGAACCTTGGCATTTTCATTTTTTTCTGGGCCCTGGCAAATTATATAACTAGCACTAAGAGCAGAGAAATTCATTTAACCAGAAGGGTTGTATATATTTGAAGCTTGAGAAACATAATTCCCAGGTTTACTTCCTTAAAAAGGTAGGTTGTTATGAAATTAAGGCACATTATTACCAGGTAGATGGTGGTGTTTTGTGTCTTTTGCTCCAAATAAATAGAATTTTCCAAACTTGACACAGATAATGACCTCTTTTTTCCCTAAGTTATGTTTTCTTGATGAAAGCATAATTTTATCAAAAAGTAAAGCTTTAAAAAGGTTAACTATTTTAACTTTGAAAAAATGACTTTGTATATCACAATTTGAAGAATATAGGCACCATACTCACACTTAGTGTTTTAAATGTTTATTCTTTAGTCTTTTCACTTCAAACTTACATTCTTCCCCTCCTCTCCATTCCTTCAATACCTACAGTCTGTTAACTTGCTTTAGATGAAGTCCCAGTAGCTTCTAGTTTGATTTCTCAACTCTCTGCTGCTTCCTTTCTTAAAAATATTCCCATGGTGTTTCCTTCCCTAAGGGCTTCAATCTGCACTCCATGTCAATTTACACAGGTCTCATGTGCTGAGGTGTCAGTGGAAAACCTTGCATCCTCCAAGAAATGGCCCATTTAAAACCAAGTGCAGAAGTAGCCAAGATGCTGCCTGGTCAATGCTGGGCCACTTGGTTAAACAAAGAATTCTGGTTCTGAAGCAAGTTGTGCTGAGACTCCTTGCCTACCAATAAAAAACAACAGCCATTTCTCTTGCCTGTACCATGGTTCCATGTTTGGGGAGTCTTTCCCTGCCTACTTGCCGTACCATTCATCTCTAAGTTTTACCCTAAGAATTTACTTATTTTGAGGAGAAACTTTATTCCTATTATTGTTTCTTTATTAGCAACAACTTTCCTTCTCTTTCTTCTTCCCCAATTCTATTAGAGATTTCACAATTTTGTCCCTAAGTCTAGTCACCAAGCCCCTGCTGCACCAGCTGATGCAAACTTCTTTCATCTGCATATACACCTGTGTGCCCTTCACCAAGTGCACCCATCAGCCAATTACTGTCCAATGCAGGCTACTTGCACAACACCGATATTACTGATGGAGTAATTCATGGATAGTCCCTGAGCCCCATATAAGGGCATAATTTCCTCCCAGTAAAAAAAAGGAAAAAGAAAGAAAGACAAAATCAGAGTTTAGAAGCACAGCTTTTCAATTCTGGTTATTTTAAACTTTATGACTTTACTGTTAAGTTACAGTGCTAGTGTTCCCCTTGACTGAAAAAAAAAAAAACACAAAGAAAGGTGTTCAAAATCCTGAAATAGAAGGATTTAACAATTCTCGTGGGGCCACAGCTCAGTCTTAGGAACACCATCTCATTGCATTGAGATAAAGCTTATCTAGTGAACCAGCCAAGGACAGCCTTTGTAAACCAGATGGGCAGGATCATGTCCTTGCTGAACCACCCCTGTCTTTGGATCTAACACAAGTTGAATTTTCAAGCAGAATCCCAATTTCTCATAGCTACCTCATTGTATAATTTCCAAGTTCCTCTCAACACAATCTTCAATGGCTACAGAGGGGGATGGCTGCAGAGAAGAGAGGGGAGCAACAATGAAGACAAATTTTTATTTATATTTAAGGCATGAAGAACATTCACCAGGACTGTTCCTGATAAGCACTGATCCTTTAAAATAAGATAAATTTTCAACATTGCTCTATGGAGAACTCTCATGGTCCTGCCCAATACTCCTGGTCTCATCTAAGGTAAGCTCCTTTTTCTTTACTTCTAGATGCCTAATTAACTCTATCTTTAGACTATCTTTAAATCAGAGACTTTTAACCTAGAATTCCTGAAATTCCATAAGTTCCTTGAACTTGTACATCAAATAATATAACTATGTGTGCGTGTGCAATATTTTAAAGGAATTTGAATAGATTTCATTAGATATTTTAAAAGCATCTATGATCCAAAAATGTTTTAAATCTTAACCTTGGTTAATTTGTAGCCAAGTGGCTTTATCCACCAAGATGTGAGATGTGAGGAGATTTCAGACCAAGGTTATCCTTGCGATTTTAGAAGACCATGGCCAAAAGTTGCCAATTGAACTTGGATCTAATAATTCATGAACCCAGGACTATGAATTGTGATTTTTAAAAAATCATGAAGAGACAATCATCTGAGACAGTGGTTTTGAGAATGTGTGTCATAGTAGCTAGGATTCCATGGGAGACCCCAGGATCTTCTGTAGGAGTGACCAAGAGGTGGGAATATATATCCTGCTGCAAGCCCACTAATTCCTGTGTTATATGGTTTATATGTTGCAGTTATGACTCAATATCACATTTTAAAAATATTATTAGAAAAATAAGTATGAGATTTTATTTTTCTGTTTGAAAATTACCACCCTAAGATATCACGGCTCTATTTTTTATCACTGATTCTCAAGATCTGGTGGTTGTGAAAATATAAATTCACCAGAATGTAATGCATTCAGACACTGAAATTAAAAATGAATACTACTATGAGCATATATACATGTACACTGAAGTTAGTAAATTATATTTGTCATGTCAACTGCAAGCAATTGGAGGAGAGTGACTAAGAGACATTCTTGAGAAGGATTTGGGGACATGCTGGTTTAGAAAGAAGTAGAATATCAATAATTAGCCATGTCTAACATGGTCTCAAGGAAAATGTTGTGTATTTGCAACTCTTATCCTGGGTCATATGGGAGAAATAGTTGGCCTGAGCCTGCACCACACAAAATATGACTTCCAACATGGCAATTTTTGTCTTCATTGAAACTGAGATTTAAACATTTAACCACTTATATCAAGTTGATAACTTACAAACAATAAAGATTTCATTTCTCTTGGACCTTCCTCTGTTGCTTTGCCAGACTTGACTTTGGGAATCACAGTTGTCAACTCTATTAGAAAATTTTAAGAAATACTATAAAGAAGAATCACCCTCATTTCTAGTTCTGTAGAAACAAGAGTATTAACTTACAAATGGGGAACAATGTGACCCAAGTTAACAAATTAGTTATTAATTCTTAATCTTCCAGTGTGAACTCTAAGGAAACTATCCCTGACCTCTTAGGTTATTGGATGATTTCATTGTGTACTCATCCTTTTTTTTTCAACAGCTTTATTTCGGTTTATAATTATATGTGTGTGTGTTTGTGTGGGCACATAGGTGATTAAACTTTATCTCTCTCATTAGTCTGTGAATTCCAGAAAAGTCTATTTTTGCTCATCATGTTATTCTCAGGTTCTTATATACAAAGTCTATCACACTTATTCTATACTATGAAGCATTACTGTTATTTCTTACTAAAATTAAATCTTATAAAATGAAAAAACAGACAACAAAAGGGGAGAAGATGGCAAAAGAAATAGAGAAATAAAAATAATAAGCTTCATCTGAGAACTTCATCTACCATTAAAGCATGTTGCATTTGAGATCAGGAAGACCTTGGCCAGTTGCTCAGTTGGTTAGAGCATTGTCTATAAGTACCAAGTTTGCTGCTTTGATCTCTAGTCAGGACACATACAAGAATCAATCAATGAGTATGTAAATAATTGGAACAACAAACTGATGCTTCTCTCTCTCTCTAAAATCCATAATTATTTTTGTAAATCAGGAAAGATTACTCTGTAGCATAGCTGAGAAAGTCTGACCCACTCAATTTTAAAATCAGCACTGAACATCTAGTTTTGTTGATTCTCCTAGCAGAACTCTCAACTTTAATTCTTACCGAAGGCTGGTCCCAGACTAGACGTCCATAACTTGAGCTTTCCTGATAGCACCTCTGACTTCTCAGCAGCCTAGTATCTCCCCCATTATTGGCCCAGTGCCATTCTCTTCGACTTGAGTGCAAAGTCTGAAGTAAGATTTGGAAGGTGGAAGAAATATCAAAAACGTGGTGTTCCCAGGTGCCAAAAGAAGAATGTGTTTTAAGAAGAGAGTACTAAACACATAACAATGAATGGACATTTTATTGAAAGAGACAAGAAATAAACAACCAGAATCAAATAAACAACAGGGTCAAATGGTGATAAGAACTATGAAGAATATAAAACTGGTATGGGGAAAGATAATGGCAGAAGTACAGGGACATTTTTAATCATGCAGTCAGAGAAGCTCTCTTTGAAGGGGTGATATCTGAGCAGAGACTTGGATTATGTGAAGGAGGGTGAAAAGAGCAGTCCACACTGAGGGATTAGCTCTGTAAAGGCTCAGATGGTTTGAAAAATGTCAAGAAGGCAAGCATGATTCGAGCAGAAGGAGTCAGGAAGAAAGTCATGGCAGACTTTTACAAGGGCCAAATAACAGACTTTTTTCCAGATGGTAACTAAAGGGAAATTGATTGTGGGATTGCACAGAAGAAGCTGGAGGCCCAGTTAAGAGGCTATTATAGGTGTCCAGACATGGCGTGTCAGTCAATCGTTCCATAAAGGATTGAGTGTTTAGTGCAGGAAAGAGAAAAATCTATTATTATTCTTAGTTGGAGGAACTGAGCAAAATATGCTGCCACTTATTCAGTTGGAGAAATGTGGTACAGGACTTGTTTGAGGTGAGAATACAAATAATTCTATTTGGGGCATGTTACATTCGAGATGCCCATTAGACAGCTAAGTAGGAACTGAAAATAACCAGTTTCCTAATACAAGTTTGAGTCTCAGGAGGAAGCAGTAGAATACAAACTTGAACATACTGGCTGTGTTTTAAACAATTACACAAAAGTTAATGAGAAAAAGTGTATAAATAGAAGGAAGAAAAAGAGGTCTGAGGACCTCCTTAACATCTCCTCCAGTTGGGGAAGAGGAGCTAATAGAGAGGAAATAGCACTGAGGTTACAAACATGCAGGTGCTGAAAGGTAATAGTGTTCCAAGGAGAGGGCCGTCAACAGTGCCAAATGCCACTGAGAGCGTAAGCAAGAGTTTGGGGGAATGCAGAGAACTGACCATCGGCTTGGCAAGTTGGAAAGCAGTGCTTCCATTGACAAGAGCATTTTCCATATTGAGGTGAAAACCTTTCTGAAGTGGATTCTAGGCCTAATCAAGTGGCAGTGCAGTGGATAGAGCATTGGATTGGAACTCAGAGGACCCAGGTTCGAAACTCTAAGCTCGCCAGCTTGAGTGCAGGCTTATCTGGTTTGAACAAGGCTCACCAGCTTGAGCCCAAGGTCACTGGCTTGAGCAAGGGGTCACTCGGTCTGCTGTGGCCCCCCCGGTCAAGGCACATATGAGAAAACAATCAATGAACAACTAAGGTGCTGCAATGAAAAATTGATGTTTCTCATCTCTCTCCCTCCCTATCTGTCTGTCCCTATCTGTCCTTCTCTCTGTCTCTGTCAAAAAGTAACTAACTAACTAACTAAATAAATGAAGTGGATTCAAAATATAAAAGGTACACCCAGTTTACATAAATCATCCAAAAGATTTTACTAAAGAAGAATGAAGAAATGGACTAGAGGTAGCTGTGGGAACAGGGAAGATTTGTTTTATTTAAAACAGGATGATTATACTAGAAGTCCGTGGAAGTAATCTAGTTGAGATCGATAAAATAATGATGCAGAAGATACAACAGTTTCTGGAGAAGGGACGGACCTTATAGGAGCACAGAGCTCATATTTGTACCAGAAGAGAAGATGACGTATAAGCATATGTAAAGGTTGGTCAATTTGGTTATGGGAAGATGAGGTCATTCTCTTCTGAATGCTTCTATTTTCTCAGTGAAATAATAAGTGAGGTCATCAGCTGATAATGCAGAAGGAGAAGGTGGAGTTGAAATTTTGATGACAGAATTGATGATATACATTTGCTTTCTCAGAGATGAGGAGAGCAAACACACCAGGGGAACACAGGCCTCCTTAAGATCACTTTTCCTACGTCCTTCTATTGCTTGTGGCCAGTCCTGGACACAGACAGCCCACTTCCCCCAAAAACATGGTTGCTAAAGAAAATCTTTGAACTACTGTTTCAAACTGAGATGTGTTTTGTGGCAACTATAGGACTCGATTCACTCACCCGTATCCCTCGCATAGAAAACTTGTTTCTTCCTACCTTATGAAAAAGTAGACTGATATTATGAATAACAAATGTGAAATCCTTTTAGAGCAGATGTGTATTCTGTATGTCCTGAGTGGATCTCTGTATAAGAGAAATCAAATAAAATACAGAGGTGAGACAAATCAAGTACCTATCTGCAGGCAAATTACCCTTCCCTTTCTACATCTCATTGACTAGGTAACATGAGCAATATGAAACAATCTCTTTGCCATTAACACCAGTGACTTACATTTTTATTTCTCATATCTTTAATTTCTCATCTGGGAAGTTTCACTAATTAGACATGCCACAATTCGATTCCCAGCTGTTAACATATTGCTAAAAAGAAGATGCATCTGAAACAATTTAAAGAATTCCAGAAAGAGCAGATTAAACCTCAGTACTATATTTTGTCAGACTTTTGGGGCTCCCAAAGAGTTGTAATGCAACAGTAACTACATCAAATTGAGTTAGAATCAAAATAGGTTTTTACACAAGGGACATTCAGGCAAATGAGTATAAGATAGTAGGTGATATGATTAGTATCTTTTAAATTCTTTTACTTGTGCTTGCTTAACTTGAGCAGTTTTGAAGTAAACCAGTATATCCACTATATCAATGAAGATATGTGAGGGTGTAGTCTTTAGAGGACATCAGCCTGGTTTAAATAATAAACAGACATTGTATTCTTCTGTTAGGAAATAAAGAGCAAATGGAGGTAAGGAGCAGTCTTGAAGATGGTGGATAAAGCCAAAGGCCCATAAATGTGTTCTGGGTTATTTGTAAATGTTTTGTTTATTTGTCTAATCCCGCTGTAACTTAGCAATGTTACATGAGAAAAGGACAAAAATTCCTAGAAGCTGTTTTACAGACTCACATAGCCCGAAGTTAGTAAATTCTACATTCCCCTTGGCAAACTTTTCGTGTTTTCCCCTTGGAAATATGATAAACTTGTTTATTCTATTTGTCAGTTTTCCGTTTCTGAGTTTCTTCATGGAATTTTTTATCTTCTTTGTGTAACCAAGCTGTCCCAAGCAATTGTATGGTCACAGTTGCAAAGAAGAAGTAAGAATATGAGTAGTAATAAAGAATAATAGTTTGTAGACACAGAGTTTTGTTCAACATAAATTTATTTATTTTTTTGTGGCAGAGACAGAGAGATAGTCAGAGAGAGGGACAGACAGACAGGAAGGGAGAGAGGTGAGAAACATCAATTCTTCGTTGTAGTTCTTCACCGGAAGGCTACAGCAGATCAAGTAACCCCTTGCTTGAGCCAGCGACCTTGGGCTCGAACTGGTGAGCCTTGCTCAAACCAGACAAGCCCGAGCTCAAGCTGGTGACCTTGGGGTCTTAAACCCGGGTCCTTCGCATCCCAGTACGACGCTCTATCCACTGCACCACTGCCTGCTCAGACAAAATTGGCAGTTATTTTAGCACATATTGCATGATACTCAATGTTTTCCAAGCTGACTTTAAGAAATAAAGTGTCTTCTCTATCTCTGTGGGACAAGATGGAGTTTTTTCTCTGCACTGAATGTCACACATTCCAGTGCTGAGATGTGGAAGTTTGAGAAAGGACTGACATAGCATGTCACTGAGACTGGCAAGCCCTGCAGACCCAATGTCGTTGGCCTTGTAGATCTGCCCAAGAGACAATGACTATGTCAGTGTGAAATTAGGGCAGGTGAGAGTAAGCCAGACTCCCTTGATTTTTCTCATACCTGGAAACACCATGAGTGGATTACCCACTGTAGTGGTGACTATCAGTTATTGAAGGATTTTTCTTTAACAAGCAATGAGGATACCACTGGAAAGATAAAAACATCTGGGTTTCAGTGGAAGTCATAAGAGCAGGACTCCCAAGCTCTCCTGTTTTCTCACTGGGACAACAGACCCACTGCACTGTGTAAAACTCTTGGGGAGTAACTCAGAGTTATCACTGGAAGAACCCGGGAAAGATGTAGGACATTCTCTCAGATGTAGACAGTGTTCATTGCCATCTAATTTAATGCTATATACTCCAAGGTGAGATAAGATTTATCAATTACATTTGTTACCCTATATAAATTCTGCCTAAATTTTGTAATACATCAGAAAAGAGTAATAAAGTAGCTGAGTATTAATACCTAAATTATGGTATTAAATCAACTTGCTTTTTCCTCTTTCTTAGCACATGATGACCACTTAACTCTTTGAACTGACTTTAAAATTTCTGAAGTTTTGCCCTAGCTGGACAGCTGGACAGCTCGGTTGGTTAGAACATCATCTCAGAGGGCAGAGATTGCCAGTTCGATCTCTAGTCAGGGCACATACAAGAAGATTGTTCCTCTCTCTCTCTCTCCCTTCCTCTCTCTAAAATCAATAAAATAAACATTTAAAAAAATAAAGTTCTAAAATTTTAAAGAACTTGTTGAAGTATGTTACATTATGCCTGATTAACTATTCAGTATTACAAACAATCCATTCTGGTTTAATGAGGACATTGCCGGACAAGTCTTTTAGTTCCCTAAGAAACACTTTTATTGGTGTTAAAATTCATCTGTATACTTAGAACCATATATAATTCTGAGTTCAAAATACTCACCAGATTCATTAAATGTATACATTTTCTCAATTATACAAATTTAAAATTTTTGGATTATTTCCAAAAGATAATAATTAATGTGAGCTCAACATTTTAGGAAGTATTTTCACATACATGATCTCATTTGTTATTCATTATAACTTCACGAGTGGGGAATTTCCCTATTTGATAAATAAGTTAACAAAGGCTCCAAGAAGATAATTAACTTCAACATCAGTAAGAGGCAAAGACATAGTTCCTCTGTATCCAAATGCCATATCTTTCTCACTTTAATGCATTGTTTGACATAACATAATATTACAAATGTGTCACTAAACAGAACATGAACAGCCTTTTTGAAATCCAAGAATTTATTCATTAGTCTTATCCACTAACTTGCTTTTAAGCTTAACATAAACCCTTTCTTTACATTCCACTTAATAAATGATCTTCCCTTGTAGTACATATGAATTTCTAGAGTCAACAGCTAGTAGGATAATTCCCCTGCTCTATTACCTTGAGTTTCTAGCCACACGTTTGCACCTTGTGGTCTTATTCCACTGGTTAGAGCTAATTGGTCAGAGATAAGTTGCTCCTCCAAGTTGAGCTTCTCAGATTTGTTCCCACAGAAATTTGGAATCAGGATTACGAAAGAAATAATCAATGTCTGCTTTACTTGATTTTAATCATGTATACATGAACATTGAGTGATCGATTTTCTCCTTTTAGACTCAAGGAACAAAAAGATACATTCTTGACCTTGAATTTCATGAATAACATCCCAAATAATATATTTGATAATCTACTAAACTCATCTAATCACTTTATCCCCAACCTTTGAGCAGAACTTCAAAAACTCATTTAGATAGATGGTTGAGATAAACAATAAAAATTAAAAGTTACTATAAATTATATAATTTTCTCATTAAAGAATACTATAAATAGATTCATAGTAAAGAATTTAACCTTGTGCAAAGAAATGTCTGGTCTTTGCCTTTGGCTGCTCAAAGGGAATCTCTAGGGTCTTGGAATGTCATCTCTGACATGAGTGTATTTGTTTGCCTTGAGTCACACTGAATAGTCTAACAATGTAATTTAATGTGGGGTCTGGCCACATCACACAGTAGTAATATAGTTAAAATGGGAACTTTGGGTCATGTGGAGTCAGTTGATTTTGGAGAGACTGGAGACTGAGATTAGCCATGTTGCCAATCAATCATGCTTACATGATGGAGCCCCCAATAATGATTCTGGACACTAACATCAGAGGAGTTTCACTGGTTGACAATACTCAATGCTGACTGTCACACATCAATACTGGCAAAGTAGTTCTATCCTGCTTCTGTGGAAAAGGAACAATAGGCAGCTCCATGTTTGGTATACTCCTGGATTCTGCCTCATATGTCTCTTTCTTTGGCTGATTTTAAACTGTATCTTTTCTCTGTAATAAGCCATAACTGTGACCATAACAGCTTTTAGTGAGTGAATTATCAAAGCTGAGGATAGCTTGGGGAGCCCCTTAAACTTGCTGTTGGTTTCAGAAATGAAGGTGGCTTTCTGTGGACTATTTCTTCTAATTTTACCTATTGACTTAGTTTTCACAATGGGTGATCCTGTTTTGTTTTTATTTTATTAAAGAAAGCAAGCTGTTTTCTATCAGTTTTTTAAAGACTTTAAATAGTATTCAACTCCATCAGAAGGATCAAGATTCAAGAAGATGCTTGACCAAGCGGTGGCGCAGTGGATAGAGAGTTGGACTGGGATGCGGAAGGACCCAGGTTCAAGACCCCGAGGTCACCAGGTTGAGCACGGGCTCATCTGGTTTCAGCAAAGCTCATCAGCTTGGACCCAAAGTCGCTGGCTAAAGCAAGGGGTTACTTGGTCTGCTGAAGGCCCACGGTCAGGGCACATATGAGAAAGCAATCAATGAATTACTAAGGTGTCGCAACAAAAAACTGATGATTGATGCTTCTCATCTCCCTCTGTTTCTGTCTGTCTATCCCGGGGGTCCCCAAACTACAGGCCACATGCGGCCCCCTGAGGCCATTTATTCAGTCCCCACCGCACTTCCAGAAGGGCACCTCTTTCATTGGTGGTCAGTGAGAGGAGCACAGGATACATCCGCACTCATAGTTCCCATTGAAATACTGGTCAGTTTGTTGATTTAAATTTACTTGTTCTTTATTTTAAATATTGTATTTGTTCCTGTTTTGTTTTGGGGTTTTTTTACTTTAAAATAAGATATGTGCAGTGTGCATAGGGATTTGTTCATAGTTTTTTTTATAGTCTGGCCCTCCAATGGTCTGAGGGACAGTGAACTGACCCCCTGTGTAAAAAATTTGAGGACCCTTCGTCTATCCCTATCTATCTCTCTCTCTGACTGTCTCTCCGTCTCTGTAAAAAAAAAAAAGAGAGAGAGAGATCCAAGAACAGATTGAATTTTATACATGCTTCTTTCATTGACTTGATAACTGTGTTCATTTTATTTATGACCTCTTTGACTGTGATGTTTCTGAAGTAAGGAACTATGTGTACATCATCATATCTCTAATTTCTAACATAACACAGATACACGGTTAAAACTGTAGATGGATGAATGGATGGATTTATGAAAAAATGAATGGAGAAATGAATATACAGATGTATGAATGGATGGTTGATTGGATTAATAAGACAATTTTTTCAGAATTACAGTAAGATGTGCAATAGCTTAGCGATATTCCTGTAAGTGAGGATCAGAATGAGCACCCTCTTCTTCTTCCCTAACCTTACCTGTGTCTGGATAACGAGCTTTATACAAAACCTTAATGGAGAGTATTAAATGGGAAAGCATTCTCTATGTCTCTTAGCTTTCTCGGGGTCAGAACCAACCTGAATAGCATGAGAAAAGAGAGTTCAAACCAAAACCATTTAATAAACATTAGTCCCAGGCATGGTCACAAATATATAACAAAGTCTTAGACTTCCATAAAAATGTCTAGGTCAGCATTAAAAAAATGTTTCTGTTGACTGTTTTAAATATCTGATATATATATATAACTTTTTTATTATTACATCTACTAATAGCTCCCATTAATTAACCTATAATATACTCAATATTTTATATATTCTTATTTACTCTATATTTCAACTCTCTGGGTTTGATATTATTAGTACATTTTAGATATTTTACAAATAAATAAATTGAAACTCGGGAATATATATTACATGTATAAGGCCCAACAGTTAGAGTGACATAGCCTGGTATTAAAAATTAACTCTAGCTTAACCAGGCCATGGTGCAGTAGATAGAGCATTACCCTGGGATGCTGAGGGATCCAAGTTCAAAACCCCGAGGTCAACAGGACAAGCTTATGCAGCTTAAACACTGGATTGCTGGTTTGAACATGTGATTATAGACATGACACCATGGTTGCTGCTTTGAGCCCAAAGGTCACTGGCTGGAAGCCCAAGTTCACTGGCTTGAACCCAAAGTTGCTGGCTTGAGCAAGGGGTCACTGGCTTGGCTGGAGCACCCTGACCAAAGCACATGTGGGAAAGCAATCAACCAACAATTAAGGTGCTCCAAGTATGACTTGATGCTTCTTATCTCCCTTCCTGTCTGTCTGTCTGTCTCTGTCTCTTTCACTTTCTCTCTATCTCACTTAAAAACAAAAAACAGAAAACTCTGAACCTTATGTTATTTCTAATATGACATATCATTGGGCATTTATTCTTCCTTTTCATGTATGTTTAGCATATGTAACCACATACAAAAAACTGTTCTAGAAATTATGAGCAACAATAAAATAAAGCCCTGTTCTTAAGGAGCATATAACACTGGGGAACAAAATTTTTGTTGCATCCACAGAAACACTTGTTCTTACCTAATTCGAGTGTGTTGATCTCAAATCTGACATTAGTTTTTCTCTGTACGCTACAGTTTTTTTGCAATTCAAGATTTTAGATTTTCATCTTATTGTAAAATTTTCAACATTTAGTTTAACATAATGAAGTAGAATGTCTTCTTGGGCATCATATTTGTGAAAATATAATAATTTATATAATGCTGTAAATACACTAATACAATAAAAGATGATTGCATCAGAATTTGTCTACAATTTCAAAATAGAACATATTAAAACACTTATTTTAATCATAAAATTTGCGCAAAACTTATTTAAATTATATTCAAGCAAAAATTTGTGTTTGTAGATCTTGCGTTTGTGTACTTGATGAGGACAATCTCGTTTGATGCTCCAGCATTAGTCTGCCATCATATTTCTGTCCCATTGCCCCTGATAATGCTCTTCCATCATCTTTAGATCTTGATGAAAGTGTACTTCCTGCTCATCACTAACAGCTCCAAGATTTTCAGGAAACTTATCAAGGTGACTGTTCAGGAAGTAAATCTTAATGCTCACGTTATATCCAATGTCACAGAAAGCTAAGAGCATCCTTTGAACCAGAAGTTAATAGTTTTCTGCTTTTTTGTTGCCAAGGAAGTTCTTTGTAACTGCCATAAAAGACTGCCGTGCTGCTTTCTTCTCCTTATTCATCTTTCTGGCAAATTCTTCATCACATATGAGGGTTCAAATCTGAGGTCCATCAAATACACCTGCTTTTATCTTCTCAAAAGACAAGTCAGGAAAAGCAGAAATAATATGTTGAAAGCATTCACTTTCTCTATTCAAAGCCTGAACAAACTGCTTCATTAAGCCAAGTTTGATGTGAAGTGGGGGAAAATGATCCTGTCTCGATTAACTACAGGTTCATTCACAATATTTTGCATCCCTACTTCCAGAGCTTCACGTTTCAGTCACTTTTTCTGTGTCCAGTGTTTCTCCCGAGCTCGGTTGTCCCACAAACACAGAAAGCAAGGATATTTCGTGAAACCTCTTGTTGTCCTAGAAGAAAATTTACCATTTGATCCACACATATGATCCAGTTATGTTCCTCATACTTCAGAAAATCGAGGACAATTTTTATGTCATTATCATCTTCTTGCAGATGTGTTGAATAACCAGTTGGAACTGCTGCATAAATATTGCCGTTGTGTAGGAGAACACATTTCAGACTCCGTTTAGAGCTGTCCAGAAATAGCCGCCATTCTGTTGGACTGTAAGTGGTAGCACCTAGCTGGCTGAGAAGACTACTGATATCATGACAGTAAACAAAGTGTTTGTCTTCAGAAAAAAATCCACAAAAATTTGTTCACGCTTCCTGAAATGGGAGACTTTAGCTGACCGGTGAAATACATTCTTTTCTTGAAACCTGGAGGCTAATAACTCAGCTGCTTTTTTGGATAGGTCCAAATCTCTTACTAAGTCATTTGATTTGGGTTGGCTAAACTGCTGAGGGGTTAATGACTACTTGGCATCAGAAGAAGACCCTTCAGATTCTACAACCATTTCCTCATGCATCTTATCAAAATACACTTGATCACCATGTTCACTTTCTTCATCCTTAGAAGAAATCAAACCATTGAAAACTGGAACTGGGAGTGGTCAGAGTGTGGGATAGGTCGTATTGCTGAAGGAATATTAAGATATGCGATCATATGCTGTTTTTTCTTGTGATGCCCTTTGTATGGATCAAAAATAACAGTCACTGCTGTGTTCCTTAGGTTCACGCCAAACCATGGGAATACAAAAAGGCATTCCTTTGTGTTTTCTTTTTGTCCATTCATGAAGCATTTCCTCACAATCATGACACACAATATGAGAAGTCCAATTCTTCTTGTCTTAATCGCCAAAGGGAACTTACAAATAGGCAATATACATACGTGTCACAAATGATGAATAATTACGCCTTTGACGGTGAAGTGTGTAACAGCCACATGTATAACAGAAGGTGTCAGGACTATTCTTACATTTACGCCTACTTGAAGAAACCATGATTCAATCTTAAAACAAAATAAGAGGGTGTTTTTATCAGATAATCATTTTTTTTACATTTAAAAACAACTAAAATTATGTAAAAGTGATGTTTGTAAAACATGAATTGTCTTGTGGTTATGTTCAATCCAAGAGTCGTTGCCCTATAACTCCAATTTAAAAACCAATGCATGCCATTAACTGTAACAAATAGAAATTAAAATTGCATAAAAATTAGAGCATTCACCATGAAACAGATTTCAGATTTGAAATCAGTGATGCAAAAATATATAAAAACAGTTCTAAAACCTCATGCAACATAAAATGAAAAAATTTTTCCCCAGTGTAATTCAATATAAGAGAGAAAGAGCATGCACAGTCCAAAGCAGACTGAGAAAAAAGCTAACCTGCAGGAGAAAGCACCACAAGGATTCAGAAATGAACCCTGGTTAGTGTGGTCAGAGAAGCATTCCTAAAGGAGACAGTATCTCAACTTATGTTTGGAGCAAGAAATATTTAAAATGAATTTGGGGTATTGTAGGCAGAAGACACAGGGTGAAGAAAATCAGGATGGAGCAAAGCATATTAAGGAATGCCAAGCAGCCTAATTTGAATAGAGTATAGCAGTGCAGCTTTTGAACCAGTTGTCTTATACTCAATATCTACATACTCTTGGTTACATCACTTGGAGCAACCAAAGGGCACTGCAATTGGCCCACCATGAAAGCTGGAATGCCCACCAGTGGGCGGTAGGGACCAGGTTGACCAGCACTGCAAAAGTGGGCGGTTTTTATAAGAAGGTTGCCCATCACTAGGGCACAATAAGCTTTGAATACAAGATGGCAAAGTTCACTCTGATAGAAGAAAAGGAGCTGCTAAACTTAGGCAGACAGTAACATGTCAATGTTTTTGGAAGATGAGTATAACAAGGGCTCTCAGGATAGATTGGAAGTAGAGGAGACAGGTGAGAATGTTATAAATTAAAGCAGATGCTTACTATTTCCTCAGCATGAAACACTAACATTTCAATAACTCAGTCCCAGGGTCTTCTTTAACCCTCAAGAAGATTGGAGAAGATTAGAAAGGAAACACTACTTTTGGCATCTTTATGCAAATTACGACAAAAGTTCCCCTTTCTCCAGGTGAACATCACCCTGTGTCAGGATGCAGGACTTGAATTTTAAACCCTTTACCTCTTGACAGAGACACTTTTTTTAGTGGAGTTGATGGTACAGGAAGGGATGGAAATAAAAGATCAAGTTCCAGAAGGATCACAAAGAAAGAGGAACAGAAATGGGTATTGATTAAATCTGGGAAAAAGAAAGAGACAGAGCTATCTCTTCTGTGTAAAGCTTGGACAGCCTGTACAACGGTGATATCATTATTAGAAAGAGGTAAGTGAACAAAATGCTTTTGGAGATTATAAATTCATCTTAAGACATTTTGAGATGAAGATACCATCTGGACAACAATAAAGAAATGTCTTAAGACCATTGATTCCAATAGAGCAAGAAGATTGGGACTGAAGAGGGACTGTAACAGAGTAGCTTATTGCTGTAACAAATACACAAAAAAAATTTAATTATTCACACACAATAGAAAGTATTTTTGTTCATAAAACAGTCCAAGGTCAACTTTCTTGGGCAGAAAAAGACTTTCTTTCATGTAGTAAATCAGGGATCTAGGTCCCCTCCATCTTTTGGCTTTGCTTTTTCCTTCCGATCCTTCATTATGCTCTGTATCCATCGAGGAAAAGAGAGTAGAGAAAGCACAGCTATTTTTTAAAAAACCTTGGTCCAGCCTGACCAAGCAGTGGCATTTTGGATAGAGCATCAGCCTGGGACGCTGAGGACCCAGGTTCAAAATCCCAAGGTCACCAGCTTGAGCATGAGCTCATCTGGCTTGAGCGCAGGGTCTCCAGTTTAAGTGTGGGATCACAGACATGACCCCATGGTGACTAGCTTGAAGCCCAATATTACTAGCTTGAGCAAAGGGTCATTGGCTCAGTCAGAGCACCCAGTTAAGGCACATATGACAAAGCAATCAATGAACAACTAAGGTGCTGCAACGACGAGTTGATGCTTCTCATCTCTCTCCCTTCCTCTCTCTCTCTCTCTCTCTCTCTCTCTCTCTCTCTCTCTCTCTCTCGCATACACGCGCATATGCATGCACTTAAAAAAAAAAACCTTGGTCCAGAAGTAACATGTGTATATTTCTGCTCCTTTTCCATTAATGGGTCACACAACCTCATCTAACTGCAAGGGAGGCTGAGAAATGTAACAACCTACCACATGTTCATAAGAAAAGGATATGGACTTTTGGTGGACAGCCAGCTGTCTCTGCCATAAGGTAGATCCTGCCTTTCTCTCTCTAAATATAAGGTCTGTGAGGATGGAAATAAGATTGGTGATCTCTACTCATTTCCATTACCTTGTATGGTGTCTGACACCTATCAACTGTACAATATCAAATAAATGTATGGCTGAAACTATGGCTATGAAAAAAAAAACTCATAAAGAAATCTTTATAAAAGAGAGGGAGAGAAATAGATATCTAACAATAAAAATTACTGGTTTTTTTGTTATTGTCATAGCTACCTTTTGGGAAGTACCAGTTATATACCTAAACTTCACAACAACCCTGGTAAGGTTGTAGATTTTATTAGCCACATTTTAATTACGAGGGTAACTGTGCCTCTGAAATGTGTACCGCTAGAAAAGTTTGGGGACAGCATTTAGTTGGTTCCTAGCACACCAACTTCTATTTAGTGGAGGAAAGTTGAGGAGCCTTGACTTTTGTGCTGCAAAGGAGAGAACTGTCTTGAGAACACATGGAACTGCCCTAAAGGTAAGTCAGGTGACTCGGCAGATTTGGCTTTCTTGGGTTACTCTGGGGCATAAGCAGAGCCACCTGGGAAATCATGAATCACTCCATATATAACCAGTACTGAATGTCATGCTTTGTTGCTTCATTCAGCAAGCCTTCCCAAGAGATCACCCAGCTGTTGCTGCAGACCTTAGCTTGGCCACTATCTTGCAGAGACTTTGGCTTTCCTGTTTCTGACTGACACATTTACCATGTGATGGCCTATTCGTTGTCTACCTTCTTCAGCAGTCACCTCTGCTGATGTCACATAAATGCCACTGTCCCTCAACAATGAGGAAGCCAGGTTACTTGTCAACTTGGTCTTGTGCCCATACTTCTAAGGTTCACTGGATAATAGCGCTAGGAACTTTCTTATTGATTTTATCTTCCAGAGGGCCTTTGAAACTCACTCTTTTCCTCTTTCCACCACTACTGCTATCCGTTCTCCCTTGAACCATTTTAATGGACCCCTATCTGGTTTTTCCTTATGCATTCTTATTTCCCTCTCTAATCTATCCTCCAATATAGCAGGAGTGACTTTTTAAAATGTTTATAGATGGACTTGCCACCTCTTTGCTTAAAACATTTTAAGCATTCCTTTGGCCTTAGGATACAGTTCAAAGTCCTTAGCAAGATTTTTGTCCCTGCAAGTTTCAGACACAGCCTGTCTTGTGGGACACACTCTTCCTTGACTTGTGTCCTGGACACACTGGCCTTCTCTCAGGTTCTTACACATGCTCTCCCAGCTTGTTGTTCACAAGGGTCTTCCCAATTGCTCTGCCTAAATCAGGTCTCTCAAAGCTCCCTATGTTTTTCCCACATAACACAGACCACAATCTGTGATTATACAATCATATGTGTAATTATGGATTCATGTCTATTTCCTCTGCTATGGTATCACACACGTTCACATAATGCCAGTTAGCACTCAACTGATATCTTTTGAATGAAAAATTGGGGGTGTGTTTGCCACTTCAGGAAATAAAGTATGTTTCTTTGGAAGAACAACCCACATCTTGCAGAACCCTTGAAAAATAGCTTTTGAGTTTGAATCACTTCATAATACAGCTTCTTGTTTGTTGTTCAATGAGTAATTTTATTTTCATAAATAAGTAATTTTATTGACTTTTAAAAGTCAATATATTAATATTAAACTTCCTAGTATTTGTAATATTCTCTTCTGAGTATAAATTTATATTACTTTGTCAGGAAGAAGATGATCTTTTAATGTCCTCTTTTGCTCATCTAGATTTACAGTATTTAAAAGTCTTTATACTTCAAGTTTTATTTTTTCTTTAAGGATTTTAGACCCAAAACTTTAGTAAATGAAGTATATATACAGTCCATGAACATATTTTAAGACTTTTGGGAAACACTCAAAACAAAAGCTATTTTGAGGAGTAGGAAATAGCTTGTCTGAATATTGCCAAGTGAATTTGGAATAACCTTTTTGTGGGATGCAATGAAAAAGAAAGGCAAGAACTTCAACATTCTCAGTTCAAGGTTACAAAGGAGTGTGAACAAAAAGTGTTTCTCATCCTGTTAACTCTTAGACACACAGAACATAAAAAAAAACAGTGTCTTCTTTTATTTAAAATAATTTTAAACACACACAGGGAAACTTTGACCTTCTTGCCTTTTAGCTTCACTGGGAGGAGCCCGCATAAATTTTGACCTCTTTTTCTCCTTCCCAACATTTCACTGTGTTTAATGAGCCTTGGATACCTGGGAATCCCACTGTATACATACAAAGTGAGTTGGCAGTGGGAGGGCCACCAGATGCTGAGTGTATAATGGTTAACGTCATCATAATGTCAGTACTTCCCTTGGCTACAAGTTAAAGAAGAAAGGAAAACGCTTCATTCATAGCACATTAAATATAAATGTCCTTTTTAAAAATAGGCAAAGATAGATGGGTGCTGGCAATGTCAGACCCAACAGGGCAACAACAAATTCTTAGGCAAGGATGACTACAGCTCTCAAGAATTAGTAATCTTATTCTGGAAGGCCTATATCTTGAATCACATGTTAAGAACTTCAGGAGGGAGAAGGGTCTGGAAGAAAAGAAAAGAATTTTAGAGCACCCAAAACTATTTTGTGTATGTGGAAACTGCTAACTATTGTAAAGGTATTGTATTGTATAAATAAAATAAGGATTTAATATAAAATAAAAATGTACTTAAGGAGTGATCGCATGCAGAAATAACTTTACAAACTGAACCCTAGAACCAAAGGAAATTTCAGATTAAACAAAACACAGTGTGGCTAGTGGCTCTACTGGAGAAGTGAGGCAATGTCTGCTCTACCTGTTGGGCCTGGTCAATGCTTACCTACATAGAGAAGAAAAGATCTGCCAGGCGGTGGGCACTAGAATCAGGGTATTTCCTAAAAGACTGGGCCAACACAGTATAGTTGCAACTAAAAACAAACAGTGAAGACAGAATCCAGTGTTGCTAGTGGGTAAGTAGGAATTCTGTGAAGACAAAGAGCCCTGCCTGTGGCGATCTTAGAGCTGACCAACCGATCCAGTTCTCCTTTCCTCAAAGATTGTCAAAGCTGTTACTTAAAGTTTAAGTCTTAAGTAATACGGGGAAAAAGCTCAATAAGTATAATATTTGCATCTGAACCTCAAAGAGTCTCCTCTCTAGTTGGAGGAGAAATATTAACTAATACTACAACAATATATAACTTTTTCTTTGGTTCTAAAATCTGTAATACTGCTGTTGCATGTCTGAGCTAAAGTCTTTTCTTTATTCCATATAACCCTAATCAATTTGTTTTGTCTTCTATTGAGTAGCTTTTATTCCAAAGGAGTTTCCCTGTCTCCAACATATTACTTCTTTATCAGATATTTCAGATATATGGGATCAATTCTTTGTCTTCTCTATCGCCAAGTCTTATTGCAGACAAAGTAAGAAATAACACAGGCTTGGTCTAATTACAGCTTAGCCAAATGAGTACATACTGCATGGTGTCAGCACAAATCCACAGGCCACCCACCAAGAGACTGGGAAAGGAAGACACTGAGTCCTCCCACAGAGAACTGGAAGAGCTTTCGATGGAAACAGAAGATAATTGTGTTTTGCCATTGGCAAGTTCAAATAGTGCCTAGCACAACCACACATGCCATAATATTTAGGAAGTATTACTGAAAGCATGAGAGTAAAAAGAAAAATAATGACTTGACAGATGTATGTACAACATCTTCCGCCATGCTCCCGCCTCATATTCCTGAAGAAGTGATTCTAAGAAGAATGTAGTAGAGAGAAAAAATAAAGTTGCTTAAGGATACAGGACTGGGCTTCTTAAACTAAGATTCAAAATGCTTTTAAGTAAAAAGGTTGTGTAACTTTAAGTAGATTTCAAACTATGAAAAACATAATACTTTTTTTTCTACAACACTCTAACATTCTAGATAGTATTTCACTTAGCAGAATTCCTAGTTTTTAAGTATTTGTTTAAATTTTGCCAATTGGAAACAAATAAAAACTTGCGGATGTGCTATAGATAAGTGATTCTCAAATGGGAGTTTGTCAGAGAATATCAGCATCTCTGCTGAGATAGTGGAGCTAGGAATGCATGGCTTGGAAAGCCTCCCCAAGCTGATTCTACAACTCCCCCACCCTCATCCTCATTTAGAACTACTGTTTGAACTGTTACTTAATCACATAAGATTGAACTGCCGTCATGGCTGTAGAAGTCCAAGGCTAGAAACTTTGTGACTAAAACCAATGCCCCATGGCATGCAAGTTGGTGCAGCCCCTATAAAAAACATTAAATATTTTTAAAATGATTTCTCAAAATATTAAAAATAAAACTACCATTTGATTGAGCAATTTCTCTTCTGGGTATATATCTGAAGGAAATGAAATCACTACCTCAAAGAGATAGCACTTCCCATGTTTATTGCAGCATTACTTACAATAACCAAGACATGGAAATAATCTAAACATCCATTAATGGATAAAAAGATAAAGAAAATGTGATATATATATATATATTATGAAATACATTATGAAATATATTTATCACAAATAGCAAAAAGAACTTTTGCTATTTGTGATAAGATGAATGGACCATGAAGGCATTATGCTAAGGGGAAGGAGTTAGACAGAGACAGACATATATGGAATAATATCATTTATACGTAAGATATTTTCCTAAAAATGGACTTATAGAAACAGAAGACAGATTGGTGATTGCCAAAGGTTGGGGTTGGGAGAAATGGGTGAAAGTGGTCAAAAGGTACAAACTTCCACTTGCAAGAGAATTAAGTCTTAGGGATATGATGTACAGTGTGGTGACTATAGTTCACAAAATTTTATATATATGAAAGTTGCTGAGAGTAGATCTTAAAAGTTCTCACCACAAGAAAAAATTTTGCAACTATGTGTATGATAGATGTTAAGCTTATTGTGGTAAATCATTTCACAATCTATACATATATCAAATTATTATGTTGTACACATTAAACTAATACAATGTAAAAAATAAACTATGATATTATTTGTGTCTTAATAAAGTGGGTGGAAAAAATGAACCACACAAATTTTTTCTTTTCCTAAGAAGTTATAGAGAAACAAAGGTTTCAAAAGAGTAATCAGTAAAAGAAAACTTTCTTAAAAGACATATGGGTGGGATGAGAGTTAATGTTTCTTGTTTTATCTATAAGAAATCAAATTTTGTTGTAACTATGATGGACCAGGAAAATAATGATTTACACAAATGAAATTTTATCTGTCAATGAAAGTGAAAGTGGGTAGTCTCTACTACTCATGAGAAAAATACTCCTATACTTGCTGTCTCACTCTTCTCCTACCATTCTCTCTTGAACCCACCTCATTCAAGAGATTCAAGCTTTTCTCCAGACTACTTCACCAAAGCTGTTCTTATCAATGTCATCATGGCTTCCACATTGCTGCACTGCATCCCAAAGTCAATTGTGAGTTCTGATTTCGCTTGACTTATCAACACCATAGGACAAAAATGATCGTCCTTGAAATATTTTGTTCACTCTGCTTCCAAGATACCAAGCTTTCAGGTCTTCCTCTTATCTTACCAGCTTCTTTCATTTGTTAGGTGTTAGAGTACCCCAGAGCTCAGTTCCTGGACTTCTTATCCATGCATTCACTCCCTTGATAATTGTGTTTAATCTCAGGCTGATGACTCTCAAATGTATATCCTTAGCCTGTCCTTCTTCCTTGAATTCCAACCCCTTATACCCAACTAACTAACAGCTCCACTTGGATGTCTAATAGGCATCTCAAAGTTCGTATAGCAGAACTGAACTCTTGGTTGTTCCAAACACACCCAGAATCTGTGCTTCTGCAGATGTCTTCATCTCAGTTAATGCTAACTACATGTCTATCAGTCAGGCTAAGCTGGGTTATGCTACAGTGCTAAATAACCTGAATTTTTACCACTTCCAAAATAAAAGTTTATTTCTTGCTGCATATCCTTTGTGTGTTTCCTGCAGTTATAATCCACACTGGTTTTGCTCTAGGAGCTAAACTGATAGAGCAGCCTTTAACTGGATCACTGCTGGTTTTGTGATGGGGAAAAAAAATGACAGAGCAACCCAAAATCCAACCCTTAAATCTTCTGCCTACATATTATTGGTCAAGCAAGTCACATGTCCTCCCAATTTCAGTAGAACAGAAGTGTATTATATTCTTACAAAAAGGAATTCTACACTGAAGGAAACTGGAATATTCTATAAATAATAAAACAATATATCCCACCAGTCTTTCAGTTACTCCAGGTAAAACTTTTGGCTCCTCTCTTTTTCTTGAATCAAATTGGTCAATAAATTTATAAATAAATAAACCACTTCTCAGTGCTAGCACCCAGACTTAAACCATCATCTAAGGATTCTATGCTGGTCTCCCTGCTCCCATTCATACCCTCTATTCTCTGAGTAGTATCAAAAAGTGATCATTTTAAAATACAAGTCAGCTCCTGCCATGCTTCCACTCAAAACTCTCAAATAGATCACCAACTCACTCAGAGTAAAAGACATGTAAAGTCTAACTTGATCTTAGTCTGAGGGAAAAGGGGGTGGAGTTAAGGGGAGGAAGGCAAAGATGGAGAGAATGTGGGCATAAAAGAGACTTCGCTTGGCAGGAAGGTACACAGGATGCAGTGTGTAGATGTTGTTATATTGAGTTGTACTCTTGAAACCTGTATGGTTTGGTGACCATGTCAACCTAATAAATCAAAAGCTAAATTTAAAAAAATTGAACTTGATCTATCACCTCCCTGACTCTGTTGCCCTTTTCTCCACCTGTAGCTCATTCTCTTCCAACCACGTGAACTCTCTGCTATTTTCAAATTTACCAAGTATGTTCCAGCCTCAGGACCTATGCACTTGTTGATTCCTCTTCCTGGAAAGCATTTTTCCCACATATCCATATGGGAAAGAGTCTCTGTGAATCTTTACCTGCCAATCTGTTTAAAATTTCAGCCATAACCCCTCACAATGGATAACACTCCTTCTCTCTTTTCTTGCTTTGTTTGTGTCCATAACACTCTTACCTATGTAATTTTCTGATATATTTTTGTTTGTTATCTTTCTCACTCCACTAGGATATACACTCTTTGTACAAATTTTTGTCTCTTTCACTTATTATTGTAAGACAAAAATATAGAACAATGTCTGAATCAGTTGTCACTCAATAGGCACTTATTTAATAAATGAATAAAAGTAATGAATGACACAACCCATGGAAAGCTTTGAGGAACTCAAATATAGAAAGATGTAACTTAAAGATGAGGAGAAAAATATGGTAAACATGAAAAAATATTGTATATTCACACAAACTCAGAAGTCTGCTGAGTTATTCGTCTTAAATTAGAGAAAATAAAAAGACTCTAAGGGGGGAATAACATGAAGAAAACATTAAAAGTGTTAGTTGTAAACCTATAGTACTAATGATCAAGGCAAGTAATGTTACCTATTTAATTTATTACAGACTACTTAATTTAAACCCAATTTTGAAAGCATACGTATGTTAATTCTTTATCTCTATCTAAGCAAAAAAGTAATAGACTTTCAGAAATAGCTGGTAGAAAATCAAAATTCATTTTACCTCTGACTCCAGATTAAAAGGAAAACGTTGCAGCTAGATGAATGAAGGTATTCCAGACGCTGCCCTGAAGCAGGGTTGCTCAGCCTTGGCATTCTTCACGAATGCAGCTGAGTAATTCTTTGTTGTAGGAGGCTGCCTTTGCCTTACAGGATGTTGAGCAGCACCCCTGGATTTTACTCATTAGATGCCAGTAGCACCTTCTCAGTGTGACAATGAAAAATGTCTCCAGACATTGCCAGACATCCCCAAAGTCCTATTACTCTCAGTTGAGAACCACTGTCTTAGTGTATGAAAATGCCTATAAAGTTAGCACTCTTACATGGCCTCAACCTGTGACCATAAAATACATAGTAGGATTATTATAGAAATATAATACGAAAACAGGCAAGCAGATCTTACATGCATGATTCAGAGAAAAACTGAAAAGGCTCCCTTTGAATAAAAGCATTCCTGTTTGATATGTGGTGGCGCAGTGGATAAAGCATCAACCTGGGATGCTGAGGTCACCGATTTGATACCCTAGGCTTGCCTGGTCAAGGTTAGTACGAGAAACAACTACTACGAGTTGATAATCCCCACTTCTATCCCATATTTCTTTCTCTCTCTCTTCTCACTCTAAAATTAATAAAGAAGAAAAGCATATCTGCTTTTCCCTCCTGGCTTTACTTTGGTTTGGCATTTTTAAAAAATGTTACATGGAAAGTTGAATTCATTATTAAGCTATTTTGGTCACTAACATCTTCTTTTTTTTCAGTAATTAAAAAAAAACATTTTATTGGGGTGATACTAGTTAACATAATATACAGGTTTCAGGGGTCAAATTATAAATACATCTTTGTACACCATTTTGTGTGTTTGCCTTCACCAAGTCAAATCTTCATTTATCACCATTTATCACTCTTATACCATCATCCACCACCCCCAACCCGGCAAGCTCCACACTGTTGTTCATGTTCATAACCTTTGTTTTGTTTTGTTTTGTTTTTTGTCCTCTTTTGCTCTATCCCTCCAAATCCCTCACCCAACCCAAACCCCACCTGAAAGCTGTCAGCCTGCTCTCTATGTATAAGTTTTTTTATTTTACTTCTTAGTTCATTTTGTTCATGAGAGTCCACATATGAGTGAAATCATACGGTTCTTGTCTTTCTCTGATTGGCTTATTTCACTTAACATAATGATTTCCAGGTCCATCCATGCTGTCACAAAAGGTAAGATTTCCTCCTTTTTTATGGTCACATAGTATTACATTGTATAAATGCACCACATCTTTTTAATTCACTCATCTACTGATGAGCACTTGGGCTGTTTCCAGATCTTGGCTATTGTAAATAATGCTGCAATGAACATACGGGTGCACATATTCTTTTGAATTAGTGTTTTGGGATTCTTAGGATATATTTCCAGAAGTGGGATCACTAAGTCAAAAGGCAATTCCATTTTTAATTTTTTATATAACTCCATACTGCTTTCCACAGTGGCTATATCAATCTGCATTCTCACTAATGTCTTAATGATAGTCTAGGGACAGAGTTCAGGACCAAGAGAAAGACAAAAGCTTTAAGAGGGAAAAAGTATAGAACATAAGAAGAAGCATTGCTATGGTGATTCCTGTTTATATAAGGAAATACATGAGGCCATTGGCTATGATGAGACATGGAGAATGAACCTCTGAGGAAAAATTACATTTGTCTACAATTTATTTAAAATTGGTTGTGCAGAGGAACATTTATTGAGGAAAATTAAAACTGAAATAATCAATTAAAAATAATATGACAGTTTTATTCAATATTAAATAATTAATTTTACTATTATTATGATCTATGTCAATATGGTTTAAATTTAAAACTATTGAAAATAAAATTATTCAAAACTAACAGGAACTCGATAAGAACACTAGTCAAGTCTGAAATTTTTTTTAAATCTAGTTTTAAATGGATGCAAATATTAAAGCCTTTTTTAAAATAAAAAAGTCATTTTGATTCAGAAAACTTTTTTTCTGGGAATTGTTAAATTTCCAGATTTAATATGGTTTACTTTTTTTCTCTCCAATAAAGACATCCAGCATTGAAATATAAATGGTTCCTATCATTTAAATTTTTCTTCTTTTTTTTTTTTAAGTGAGGGTAGGGGAGATACAGAGACAGACTCCCACATGTGCCTGGCCGGGATCCACTTGGCAACCCCATGTGTAGCCGATGCTCTGCCCATCTGGGGCTATGCTCACAATGAGCTATTTTCAGTGCCTGAGGCAGAGGCTCCATATAGCCATCCTCAGCACCCAGGGCTTATGTGCTCAAATCAGTCAAGCCATGGATGTGAGACGGGAAGAAAGAAAAAGAGAGAAAGGGAGGAGGAGGAGTGGAGAAGCAGATGGTCACCTTTCCTGTGTGCCCTGACTGGGAATCAAACCCAGGACTTCCACTTGTTGGGTCAACACTCTACTGCTGAGCCAACTGGCCAGGGCCTTAAATTAATTTTTCAATTATACATAGTAATTAGGGAAGGTGGTGTAAATAAATATAAATTCATATATCATTAGAAGCTTTATTCAGTTTGTGAAATAATTTAAATCTTCTCTACTTTGTATCTTTGTAATGAAGCCACAGTCAAGGGAAAAAATTGACCAATTTGAGTGTCATCTTATATCCTCATATCCTCATCCTGAAAAAGAAACACAAATTACAACATGGCCAAAGTAAGCGGTTAGTGGAAATATTTTTAAAATTAATTGATCTCTTGTGCCCACAAATCAAATGCCATTTGCAAATAACATTATACATTAGCCACAATTATATGTACTTTAAAATACTCTATCTAAATATAAATTAACAAAGAAAAATAACATGTACCTTCATTGCTCTTGAAATATGCTTTGGTTTCATATATGGCACTTTTACATGTTTACATTATATACTGTCATTTAAAAAATAATATTTCACCATAGAAACAAAATAACTCATCCATCAGAAGTAGAAATTGAAGTTTTGAATTTAAGAAGCGAACTGTGGACATAGCCCAAGTTCTTTAGTATTCATTAATAGAGGATCCCCAAAGTCTCAGCTTTTATTTAGTTGTATTTACAACTGTTTAGTTTAATCTTTATTGACTTGTGTATAATTCTCAGGAGTAGGAATGTATCTGTTCCTTGTGTGCTGAAAATGAAGGTTTAATTTTCTTTGCTAATTGTTGTGTCTGATTAAGCATGTGGAAGTCTGCAAGGCCCAAAACAGTCATCTGAAATACCATACTCAGAGGAATTGGTTACATTTTCTAGATGTGTGTTCAATTTGAATCTTAGAGAGAGCTGCTTTTGTTTTATTTTGGGTAGCACTACTTAATTCTATTGTTTGTCCCTCACATTAAAAACTAGGAGCTCTGAGAAGGACAAATGGCCCAGGAAAAGTATGAGGTAACTGGCATAGGGCAAATAGAAGTCAAGAAGATGCCGTGACTAGCTGAATATTACTGACCATAGAGAGGTCCAAAGTAGTCTTAACTGCACAGTAACAAAATATTCAAACTAAAAGTATCTTATGAATTATCAATGCATACATTCAGACCAAACAACACAAAACAAAAACAATGTTATGTTATATCCCTTATCTCAGTTAATGTCATAAACCCAAGCTATATCATCTTCAATTCCTAAACCTATATAGTCATTAGTCACCAAGTCTTGTAGATCATGCTTCAAAATATTTGCCAAGTGAGCCCTCCCCTCTCCATGTTTACAACTACATATTATAACTGTCTCTATTCTGCAAGCTATACACTCTTGCTTCAACAACTGCTCCTTGGGTTGAGACTGCGGAAGCTCTATTCATCCTTCAAGGCCAACCACACCCCTTATTTACAGCAAAGCAATCTCCCTCTTTTTAGCATCCACCCAGTAATATTTTGGCATTGCTACCATGGTATTCCCACGTACATTATAATTAGATGAAGGTAACTTGTCTTTCTCTTATTTTACAATACTTCCTGTTGAGGCCAGGACTTGTTTCATTTAGCTTTCTGTATCCAGCCCCTGTAACAGTGTCTAGCATCTGATTAATGCTCCATATTTATTTTAGTTTAAATAAAGCGACCGCAGAACAACTAAACAATATTCAAAATGAGCAATTTGAGGTAAATTTACTCATTGATAACTTGTATAGGATTTAGTGTGGCATTAGCATTGCTCACGATCTTTATACATACTTTACAATCTCCTCAGAATCTTGGGATCAGTTAGTGTTTGAAGAAAGTGAAAGAAGTGACTTAGACTCAAATTCTCATTTTAGCAGGTATACTTGATAAAGTCATCCTAAACAGTGAAATGGGCTTGGGATTCATGTTTCCTATGCCTTATATTACCTCAGAATGCAAATGGAGTGCTGGTCACAGGAAAAATGCCCCTCAGCATCTGAGCAGTGTCACAAAGAAAAGCTTATAATAAGAGGAAAATTAATAGAATTCACTTCCTGAATCTTATTTTACATTGCTTTTTATTTCCCTAAATAGAAAAGCTTCCCATATTCCATATACATTAGAATATCTCAAGAACAAGAAATATCAATTGGTGAAAACTATAATTCTATTTTCTTTCCCTCAACATGGTAAAAAGTATTTAAGTGCCCCTCTATGGGCTCTTTTTTAGGTGCTATACATGACAGGTTAAGAAAGCATAAAAATCATTTAAGTACTTATAGTACCTATAAATAATAGTAATATGTAACATTTAATTCTGTTTAATATATATATATATATATATATATATATATATATATATATATATATATATATATATACTCAATCAAACATTAAGCCATTTCATTTAAGAATTCTTTTTAGCCTCATTACACAGATGAAGAAAATGAAGTAACATAAAGGGTAGATAATTTGAGCACGGTTACAGAGCTAGGAAGTGACAGAGCCTTGAATCAAACCCAGCCCTGTGTGGGTCCCGAGCCCAAGCACTTCATCCCCATTTAAGCTGGGGGCAAGGCGGGGGAGGTGAATGAGAAGGGAGAGGGGGGAATGCTCCTAACCCGTTCCGCCAAATTATACTGTTCAGTAACAATATGCTTTCCCTTTAAATACGTGTGTTCTTCCCAAGTTTAAACTGCCCAGGTAAGCGTATGTGTGTGTATGTACACCTCAGAAGATACATGTACATGTTTTACTCTGTAGTATCTAGAATTCTTTTCTAAGATGGAGAAATATACAAAATGTATAAATATATTTTGAAGAGGGAATACTTGTCAATATTTTAGAAGTCTTAGAAAGTACAAGTTTAGATATCATAAGATTTAAAAATAAAATTTTTTATTATTATTCTGAGAATGAAGGCACTGGGTCTTCACTACACTAACATTTACATCTCAGCTGCGGGAGGCTGGGTTTTCATTAATGCTGGGAGCCCTCTCCCATAAGCAGTGAAGTCTGAGCATCCCCTGGCCTTCTCTTATGCCCTCAAGTGAGACCTGAATTATGACTGGTTGTTTTAGGAAGCAAAGGACTCTTACAGGACACAAGATGGGGTGGGGTGGGGGTGGCTAAGGAAAGGCCTGACATGTAGCTTGTAAAAAGCAGCAGCTGTGGCCTGTTTTTACTAATATCTGACATGTTTCTTTGGCCACTCGCCAAATTGAGATGTACCCAGCACTTCTCCCATCCTTCCTGTGCCTCCGGGAGCCTTTGTCACTGCTAATCGAGACTCCAGTCCACTCCAAATCAGTCCCCTCGGTTCCTTCCTCCCCTGACTGTGCAGGCATCCCACTCTAATTAATTAACCAATACCAACTTCATCTAGGACCTTCCCACACTTTGCCCCTCATGCAGCCCAAAAACATCAGCACATTCCTGACTTCATCACTTGTCAACTCCCTTTCTCTTAAAGACCAGTGTCCCCTTTCCCTGACCTGGCCTCTGATTTGATCTCACTTTAAAGTATCCCACTTTAAGAGACAGTAACAAATGCTGCCTTTTTCCTGTTTGGTTTGTTTATTCACGTTCACCGGACCTATTATAATTAAAGACTAAGGGACTTAGCAGAAGAGCCCAGGAAGACAATGTATGCCTTTGATATGTAGATAAACTCAACACTGGATCAGTAATGAAGCCTCACTTTGCCTGTTACTAAATGTGTGAACTTGGATGAGTTTTTTAAGCTGTTGCAATATTCATTCAAATACCAATTGAACACCCCATTACTATGCTAGGCTCTGTTCTAAATGCTAATGTTGCAACTTAAAATAACAAAAACAAAAATAGCTGCCTTTGATGAAGCTTATCACTTAGGGAGGGCATATCACCATTAATAAATAGATAAGTTTTAAAATATGCATAGATAACCATGAAAAATATAAGTGAGAAGAGAAGATTAGGAAATACTGAAATTGGGGTTGGAGGAAAGGTGGCAACTCGGAATAGGAAAATCAGAATCACCTGGTATGATGACTGACTGCACCTAAGAAGGTGAAAGAGTATAGACTATGTGGATATCTAGGGGAGGAAATTATTCCCAACAGAGAAAACAGCAAGTGAAAAGGCCCTGAGACCAGGCCTTTGCCTGGAGTGTTGAAGGACCAGCAGTGAGACGACTATAAGCTGGTGGAGAGCTAGCAAGTGGTAGGAGGTGATGTCAGAGCAACAGGGATGCTAGAACATCAAGGACCCTCGTGTGAGATTAAGGACTTTAGATTTTTCTGAAATGGGAAGTCACTAGAGGCTCCTGATTAGAGAAGTTATATAATTTGACTTAGCTCTAAAACACCTGGTGTCAGAGGGGTACTAGATTTATCAGGGTGATCATTTTGTAAGTTATATGAATGTCTAATCACTCCATTGTATAGCTGAAACTAATAGAATATTATATGTCAACTGTAATTGAAAAAAAAAAAACAACTTAGTTATTTTCTCCGTAAAATGTGAAAAAGAAAGCAGTTAAGACCAGAGTGCATGCCCAAATCCCAGTGCCACCACTTACTAGCAGTGTGAGTGTAAGCTCAATACTTAACCTTTCTAAGCTTCAGTTTTCTCAGTTTAAGACAGAATTGATAGTAGTTTCTATTTTGTAAAATTCTTATAAAAAATAAATTAAGTAGTACATGTTGTTAAGGTGCTCACCACAGAGCATAAATCATGAAAATATCCAGCATTTGCTAATATTCTTATGCTGATAAGAATCAGAGACATGATGAACATGGAGCACAGTAAGCACCTACAAGTTTATGGGTAATTTTCAGATGTCTCAGAAGATTGATATAGAATTAATTGAATGCAACTCTGTGCAAAGCACTCTTTTAGGCACTAGAAAGCCCTATGTACTCAGATGGAAATGAATATATATTGGCCCTGGCTGGTAGCTCAGTGGATAGAGAAGCAGCCTGACATATGGACGTCCTGGGTTCAATCTCCCTGTCAGAGCATACAAGAGAAATGACCATCTGCTTCTTTCCTCCACCCTCTTCCCCATCTCTCACTCTTACCCTCTTGCAGCCAGTGGTTTGGTTGATTTGAGCATTGGCCCTAGATGGGGGTTGCCGGGTGGATCCCAGTTGGGATGCATGAAGGAGTCCTTCTCACTATCTCCTCTTCTCTCACTTGGAAAAGGAAAAATAAAAAAGAATATAGGAAAATATAGTTAGAGATGAGAGAGATAAAGAGACTCTTATCTTACATATATACCTTAAATAGATACATTTTTTTTTAAAGAAGGAGAAAGCATTAATTGACATACAAGTTTCTATGTTTGCTGACCCCTGTTGTGTGGGGGGAAAAGAACTGGTCTCCTGAAAAAAATAACATTATGTGCTTGTCAACTCCCTGGTCACATTATCACATATGGAACCTAGTCTTATCCATTTTAGTGATTCCATACCTTTGGCTTCATTGGGGGTTTGGGAGGTCCAGTGATTCTTCACAGTCTTGCTTCATTGCCCAAAAGTTATGTGGTTCATGCCTCATTTCTTTCCTACAACCTGGACCACTTTATTCAGAAGAAAGGGATTCTCATCATCCTTTTCCTGCCCACCACACACATACACTCCCTAAACAAACACAAATACCCAAAGCATAGGTCTGTTTGGAAGCTCAACTATATCTCCTACTGTGGTTTTAATAGCCCCTCACAAGAAGAAAAGAAAGATTAATGTAAAAAACCTGCAGTAGAGTGATTCCTTTCTCTCTAGGACAAGACACATCACTCTCTCAAAGGACAGGCAAAATTTCATATCCTTATTCTTATTTTACCTAATAAAGAAAAAAACAAACAAGAATGTCCTCTTAAAATCAGGTGGAAAATTAGCCACTGTGCCAGGTATATTGCCTTTTTTTTTGTATTTTTCTGAAGTGAGAAGCGGGAAGGCACAGGGACAGACTCCCTCATGTGCCCAACCAGGATCCACCCAGTATGCCCACTAAGGGGTGATGCTCTGCCCATCTGGGGTGTTACTCATTTGCAACCAGAGCCATTCCGGTGCCTGAGGCAGAGGCCATGGAGCCATCCTCAGCACCTGGGCCAACTTTGCTTCAATGGAGCCTCGGCTACAGGAGGGGAACAGAGAGATAGAGAGAAAGGAGAGGGGAAGGATGGAGAAACAGATGGATGTTTATCCTATGTGTCCTGGCCAGGAATCAAACCCAGGACTTTCACACAGCAGGCCAATGCTCTACCACTGAGCCAACCAGACAGGCCTGTGCCAGGTCTATTTATAAAGAACATAAGCTACTAGAGAAAAAAAAAATGATGTCTTTTATGTATAATTTAAAATAAAGGCCCTGGCCAATTGGCTCAGTGGTAGAGCATCAGACCAGCATGTGGATGTCCCAGGTTTAATTCCCGGTCAGACCACCCAGAAGAAGCAACCATCAGCTTCTCCATCCCTCCACTTCTCCCTTTGCTCTTTCTCTCCCCGCTCCCGCCCCCCACAACCATGGCTTGATTGGTTTGAGTACTGGCCTGGGCATCAAGGATGGCTCTGTGGAGCCTCTGCCTCAGGCACTAAAAATAGCTTGGTTGTGACCATGGCCCCAAATGGGCAGAGCATTGGCCCCAGGCAGGCTCGTCAGGTAGATCCCAGTCGGGGTGCATGTGAGAGTCTGTCTCTCTATCTCCTTTCCTCTCACTTGAAAAAGAAGAAGTAAGTAAGTAAATAAATAAATAAAGTTAAACTTTAAATATGGTTTTATCTTTCAAACAAGATGGAAGTTGCATTTTGATGAAATTAAAACAGCTTCTTATTGAACTTCTGATACTCATTATTTATTTTCTTCCTCCTTAGCCTACTCATTGCAGTGCCCTGCTTAGCTAGTGCCCTGTGGAGGAAGCCAACCCTAATTCTGGCTAAGCAAAATTCACTCTCTAGAATGCCCCTTTGCTGACTTTTCCCCTAGTAGCCATCATCTATACTAAAAGTCATTCCTTGGCTTCTGACTTCATGGCTCCAATCTCTGCCTCCAACTTTACAAGGCCACATTCTCTTTGTGTCTCTGTCCGAATTTCTTTAGTCTTATAAGAATGTCAGTCTTTGGATTAGGCCTTATTTTCTTACAGTTGATTACACCTGCAATTGTTAAATAAGGTAGCATTTACAGATTCTGGATAGACATGAATTTGGGGAAAGATCATTCAACTTAGTACAACAATTATATTTGGGGATTTTGACACTCCAGTCTTAATAAATGACAGAGTGAATAAACAAAACTCAGTAAGCATGTATCATCCAACTTGACCTGACATATTAGAGCACTACAACCAGCAATGGCAGAAAGCATTATCTTTTGAGTGCATCTAAACCATTCACCAAAACAGGCCACAAAAAACCAAGGGACAATCAATCCCAAAGGACTGGAATTGTACACAGTATGGTTTCTAACAACAACAACAAAAAAAAGAAATTAAAAAGAAAGCAATAACAAAATACTACTAAAACTTGCAGATGTCTGAAAATTATAAACATACTCTAAATCAGTGGTTCTTAACCTGGGTTCTATCGAACCCTAGGGGTTCAATGAGTCGGTCTCAGGGGTTCTGAGAAGCCTCTGCTGGGGAGGCCAGAATAAAGTAATACCGTAATTTGTTGTGAGTTCATGCACTTCGTTGGTTTTGTTCTTTGAGCAAGGTGATGTTCATGCATGGCTCATTTTGTGCACCAGTAAAAAACATATACCTATGTCTTGAATTTGGAAAAAAATCATATTTTATTTATCACTAAAGAAGGGTTCGGTGAATGCGCATATGAAACTGGTGGGTTCGGTACCTCAAAAAAGGTTAAGAACCACTGCTCTAAATAAAGTATTTCTAAATAATTTTGAAATTATACAAAAGTTTTTTACATATCTTTTGTGTTCAAAGAAGGAATTGTAAAGAAAAACAGAAACGTTTTAAAATGAATGTTACTAAAAACAGAAAAGATAAAACATCCACTTATTTTTTATAAGCTTGTATAGAAAATTGGCACCTCATGAACATTTGAAATAAAGAACTAGGGACGAGGATTAGTGGTTTCACCAGCTGCTGTTAAGTAAACTACCTTTGTGTTAATATTTTAATATGACATAGGTAGTTTTAATATTTTTTATTAAAATATTGACTCCTAAATTTTAATACATATATCTGCATCCTATGAGCTTAATATCTCCTTAGACAAAAACAACCAGTGTGTGTGTGTGTGTGTGTGTGTGTGTGCGTGTGTGCGTGTGTGTGTGTGGTATTTTTTCTAAAGTGAGAAGCAGGGAGGCAGAGAAACAGACTCCCACATACCTGACCAGGATCTGCCCCAGCATGCCCACTTAAGGGGCAATGCTCTGCCTGTCTAGGCCATTGTTGTTGCAAGCGAAGCCATTCTAGCACCTGAGGCTGAGGCCATGGAGTCATCCTCAGCGCCCTGGCCAACTTTGGTCCAATGGAGCCTTGGCTGCCAGAGGGGAAGAGAGAGATAGAGAGAAAGGAGAGGGGGAAGGGTGGAGAAACAAAGGGACACTTCTGTGTGCCCTGGCCAGGAATCAAACCCAGGATTTCCAAACACCAGGCCAACGCTCTACCACTGAGCCAACCAGCCAGGGCCCAAACCATATTTTTATGTTCCTAAATACTTGGGGAAGTTTTAAAGAAAGTTTTTTTAAAAACTAAATATATGTTTATTCTATAGCATATATGTGCATATATACCTATTCTATATCATATATAAAGCATAACTATTTGTTACAGAGGTTTCTAACCTGTGTGTGATCTATGAACCTAGAGGTATGTTGAGCCTTGCTGAATATTCAAATTTTGCAAATGTTTCCTTGGAGAAGGGGGATACAGCTTTCATTGGATTGTTAGAGGAATTCATATACCTAAAACTCTAAAAAACAATTTTAGAGATTAAAATGTAGTTCAGTGCTCTTCTTTACTCTCCATATTCTCTTCCCTCTAGTGACCTGTTAGGGTTTTATTGTGTTATTGATGTTTTGATGTCCAAGTAGGGAACATTGCAAAACATTGAGAATAATCCTTTTAATGCAAAGAATGACCAGATGTGATAACATAACCCAGCCCTGTTTAAGACTCTTGACTTGTTTAAAATTAAAGTAACATTACATCTCTTTACAGAACTGGCTTAGAATAAGCAGAGAAACAGCTTTTATGCTGTCTATGAGGCCAAAAAATAAATGCAACTCTGCACATTTTTTATTTGGAAGCATTCACAAATGACATGCAAGGCATAAACGTTGGCCAAAAGCCACAGCTAAGCATTGTGTTAAAAAAAAATTTTTTTTTAAAGAAAGCACAACATGTTTTTAAGTCAAAAGTATTTAAGAACCAGTTTTTTATTTTCTAATTATTAAATTATAAAAAGAACAGGAAAAAAGATATGTTTAAAGAGATGGCCTTTCAAATAGCCATGACAACATTTTTAAAAATCCAAACATAATTGATCAACAAGCTATGTAAATGGTCATGCAGGACTGAAGAGGGGTCTCCTACTCAGATTAACAATAAAAGTGTGCTAGAGGAAGCTTGGTGAGATGTGGAGAAGTAAAACTAATGAAATAAATGTGTACTATGAGAAATGGTTCTATGCACATGTTCTGAGCGTTTTTGCTTAGATTAATGTTTTCCTGAAAATAAAACTGGTTATCATCTAATAGGTTAAATATCACAGTTACAAAGATGAATCTACTGTAAGTGAGGTATTTTGACATTCCGAGCTAAGATATGAGAGTTACTCTAGAAAAATATTAAATAACCAAAAACACTTTGGAATCTCTAACAACAGCACATGTAAAACTCTTAACCTGTATGACAATGAAAAATGAAATCTCTAAACAAATCCAAAATTTTAATGTCTCCAAGTACAAGTCTCAGCATTATAGAGCATGGAAAACACACATATTTTTTTTTTGAAATGCCATTTAAATATATGTGGCTCTCTTCTATCTCACAATAAAATGTTCTGCCACTCACCATTAATTATGATGTTAACATCTCTCTTGGAATCTGCTTCCATCTTGAAAAGGTTTAGAGAAATGGACATAACTAGTTCTCTCAGACAAATCACAATGATTTTCTCTCAGAAGAGGATAGTCTGGAAATAGCATTACAACTAAACATCCGCTTTCAACCAAAAACATCTAGATTTATCAGTGCATTTTTCACATCATGTGCTCTACTTCAGGGTGCCTTTAGAGGTGTAGCTAATTTATTAACTAATGTATAAGTAAATAATAGTAGAATGTTTATTAGTCCAGGAAATGACTAATAAACATGCAGTGACACCTTCTTCTGCTGCTTCTAAAACTGGTCTCCAATTTTAAGAACGTCCAATGGCAATGTCATCACATCTGATGCTTTCTTTTCCATCTATGTGACATAGAGTTAATAAATCCACGCTCTAAATACCACTCCCAAAAAAACCCATATTCTTGAGCTGTGTGTCCTAACTTAGTTTAACTCTAAGTACTTCAAGCTGTGGTTTGTGTCTGTTTGCTTGTTCTCACTCCCCAGTGGTGATTTCCAAATGACAAGTACAAGAAGGAAAACTGAGGCATTCTGAGAAATGGTGTTCGGCTATGCTTTTATCAGGAAGGAATCAAACCTTCACAGTACCACTATTGTTGACCTGTATACAGTTGTAAGCTCATAGGTCTACAATGCCAGATGGTATAATGGAGAATAAAAAATGTGAGGTCTTCGTAAAATGGGCAATTATTATTCCAATTCATTGGTCAACTTATGAAAAGAACATTAAGTTTGGCTTTTCAAAGCTATTTTCAAAACAACCTAGATATCTGGTTTTTACGTAAATCATCCTCATTGCTAAATGTGTACACTAATTCCAAATTTTTAAACTATTGTGTAAGCTTGCAGGCCCAACACAACAGCAAATATTTCACAAGTATGTGACCTCCGGAATAAGACCTCTCCAAACAATCAGCCAGGCAGCCATGTGAACTTGGTCAAATGAATGTATCTAAAGGATGGGTGAGAAGGCTGCCTTAGCAATGACCTCTGGGGTCCTTTGTATGGCGTCAGTTCATGGATTCTGAATCCTAATCATCCTCTCCACATCCAGTATCAGCTCTGAGACCAAAGCGTAGTTTCTGACCCAGCCACCAAAAAAAAAGAGCAAGTGTACTTCCACCCAGCAAGAGCCAGTGTGACAAGCTTTCTGTATTCAATTATACAACACTGATTTTATAAATATAATATTTTTTTAAAAAAAAGTACTTCTAGCCTGACCAGGCGGTGGCGTAGTGGATAGAGCATCGGACTGGAATGCGGAAAACCCGGGTTCGAGACCCCGAGGTCGCCAGCTTGAGCGCGGGCCCATCTGACTTGAGCAAAAGCTCGCCAGCTTGGACCCAAGGTCACTGGCTCCAGCAAGGGATTGCTCAGTCTGCTGAAGGCCCGCGGTCAAGGCACATGTGAGAAAGCAATCAATGAACAACTGTGTCGCAACGGCAAAAGAAACTGATGATTGATGCTTCTCACTTTTCTCCGTTCCTGTCTGTCTGTCCCTATCTATCCCTCTCTCTGACTCTCTCCTCTGTCCCTCAAAAAAAATAAATTTTAAAAAAAGTACTTCTAATTATAAAATCAACTAAAGTTTACTATAGAAAAATTAGTAAGTACAGAAAAAACAAAGGGAAATCTTTTTAAACCATTTCTATTCCCACTAGTACCTTGATATAGAGCCTTTTAAATCTCTACATGTACATTTCAGAAAAATGATATATTACCAAATGCATTTTTGTAACCTGCCTTTTTTACTTAATATATTTATTCAAGAAATACTGGCTCTTTAAAGGAGTACAGATGTAATTTTTATGATTAATTTTAACTCACTTTATACAACATAAGCACAAGTAAATCCAATTTGTCACTAGTACGGTGTTGAAGGTCAAAAGAAAAAAATACAAAATAAAACAAAATGCAAAGCAACCTTTCCCTCCTAAAACACAGCTTTTCTTAAATCACTCATTTATTTAAAGATAGAATTTTTTCTTCAAAATATTAAGACATCTAGGAGTGTTAGTCTCCAATAATAAAACCTTAGGAATTTAAAGTGAAAAAAGAACAAAATACATTCATTATATCATGAAGGGTATTATTATTTAGATATAAGAACAATATGTTAGAGGATATAAGTTGTTAGTCTAAATAACGAAGCTAAGGAGAACGGGGCTGGAAAGGCAGGAGGATCATTGCACCAATTCTGCAAAGTCTATAGAGCATATGTGATTAGAACAAGAAAAAATAAATATAATTCCTGTGTATTAATATACAATGAATGTATTTATTTATTATATTAACATAATAAAATATGTAAATAATATAAGTAAAATGCCAAGTATTTTGAATTCACTTCTTTAGTAAATCTCTTACTAATTAAAATGAATATAACATTTTTCCAACTTAGTTTGTGATTCAGCAGTGGTACAAATTTCTGTACACATTTTTTTAGGAGATATAACTAGTAAAATAAATGACCAACAAACTAAGTCAGAGCTGAGAAATATAAATCAGCATTATAGAAGATTATATCTTTGTTAAGTTTCCCTCTGTTTCTTCCCCTTCTCTTGACCAAAAAAATCAATTACCAAAGCACATAGTCAAGAGCAGGTAAGACACAAAGCAAATGTTGAAGAAGTTATATAATACAGCAAGACAGTGAAATGTTTTTCTTAGAAAAAGTCTCTCCTTGTCAGCAGCTCCAAATACTAACACAGACTTTATTTCCACATTCCCTTCATAGATCCGATTGCCATAAAAGCAAAACTTAGCAGAAAATCATATAATATTGGCTGATTGGACATGTTCAATAATCTCATAGTTTTCTCTCAAAGTTGGATACACCAATATTGGGTTCTATTAATATAAAAAGACCCACAAAACAATAAACTATTAAAGGTGCTGTGTCACTCATCTTATACTACTATTCAGAAATTATTAGGCTGCCCTAAAGTGGATATATAAAGTCAATATAGCTTTCTATATTTCCATTTGCTTCCTGTCCACAAGGCAGTGATAAATCTCTTCTTTGGTGAGCACCCTGTTCCCTATTTCTGAGATTAAATAAATCAATGTTATGAAGCCATCTTGCAATACTGATGCTCCCTTTTTCCTACCCACATATTCTAATAAAAATTTAACAAGAAAATTTTAAAACATCTCGTCAACATTGTTTCTACAAAGCAACCGTTAGTTATAAACAGTCTTTTATGTCTCCAGGAAATTTAAGATACCTCAAAGACTTGGTCAAAACCCCTTAAATCCAGGTTGTTCTCATATATTTTCTAAAACATGATATGTTAAGTTTAATGATGAAAGAAAATTTTGAAGTGTTTTATTATGCACTGGAAAAATTTAAACTGATCTCATTCTCAAAAACAAATATTTCTGAAACTCCCATTTTTGAAAAGATAAAAAAAAGCAGTATCTTTGTTCACGTGTTTTTATATCAATATTGTCAAACTTAAAGAAATAACACATTTCATCTGCCCAAGACAATTTATATTAACATATTTTGATGCACATTAAAAAAAAAGAAAACAAATTCCTCACAACCTAGTTCTTGTAGATGGTCTTCTTGGTTACTCTTCTTATCAGGAAACAGACTGATCTGTTTTCTTTGAGCATATCCTATGGGTCAGTGGCAAGAAAAAACAAATAAAGGCCATCTTGGTAATTATTACAAGCTTGTGCAAATATTAAATACAAGAATCATACTGATCTGGATAGTTCAGTTAATATTTAGTGATACATCATTAGATTTTAAAAGTTCTGACTTGAGTCATTTATAAAAGCATGCACAATACTATTTTGAACTAAAAGTCATGGGGCATGTTTTGCCCTGAAGCTTTAAGTGATAATATAAATGGAATTTACCCTGGAAAGTTTGGGTTATTCAATACATTTTTTGTAATTACCATTTTTGAGGGCAACATTTTTTACATCACAAGAAAGCTTCAGTTGGACCAAATAAATACATGCTCAGCTTTCCACTCTTATTTCCACTAGTAAGAATCATAAAGACAAAAAATGTATTATTTATTGTTTTAGCACATACTTTGAAATTTTTATAACCAAAAGGAACACAGTACTTTATAGGTTCATTTCCTCTGAAATAAGACAACGTGCAGCTCTTATGACTGGTTGACATGTTCCCCTCAGTTTTGAAATCGGAAAATAAAAGAATCAAATTTTATCTATTTGTTCTATTTGTTATAATACAAAGTACCAGAAGCTTTAAGACATTCATTTACATGACTATTTCACCCAATGAGAGACCTAATCTTCCCCTAATATGTGTAATACACAGAAAATAATAAGTGCTCAACTGGTTATTAAAAGATCATCTATTAAAAACGGCCTTATAATGAGATTTATTCATAATTGAATCATGGCTGTAATTAGCCTTTGCTTTGTGCTTTCTACTTTTTAAAATATTTCCAAAATGAATGAAATACACCTATTTAAAGAAAGAAAAAATTGAATCATGGTTTCTAAATTCTCAACAATCTGTCGCAGATAAAACACCATCAATTTCTAAATCCAGCTCTCAAACATACAGAGACAATAAAAACAAATTTTAAAAGATCTCCTTCTCTTCAGAGGAAAAGAATGTATTAATTTGATATTTTGTAATGGTTGTTGCTAAAACACTATACTTACAGTGAAACTGAGTTTATTCTGTCTCCCATTTCAAATTAACATCTTAATAATTTTCTTTTATTTTATACAAATAATCCTAAACACTTGTACATTTGAGAACTTGTGCGTCTAGATACTAGAGAGTAGCAAGTTTGAATTATTTATACCCCCTTCTTCCCCACTTCTTACACACACACACACACACACACATACGTACACACACACGCACTCACACCAAGAGTTGTGTATCTTGACACACAGTAATTACTCAAACAATCATTGACATTTACTGAACAGTCATGGTATTGGGTACACGAGGACATTCTATCTCTGATATGTCAACTCGTGACAAAAATTATACTTTTTTATAGTTCAAGACTTATCTCTGAATACTCAGAGTCCAGGTGCCTACAGTTGACCATCAATTTATCCCAGTTGCTTTATCATTTTCTCTGCATTTCATTCATGATCCAGGCCTCTCTTCATCAATAGAGAACCTCCAAAAGACTTATGTAAACATTTTAAATTGGCAATGAGATACATGCTTATTTTCCAAGTATTCTTCATTCTCTTTTCCCCAGAACATGAGCCTTGACAACCTATATAGTAAAGTAGCCCAAACTGTTTAATTGCCCAGATAATAATATAGTTACACATATTCTTGTTATACAAGGAAGACAAGAGAGAAGGTGACAAATATCCTTAGAATAAAATGCAAATTACGTAACTAGATTGCCAAACACCATGCTAAATCTCTTTTTCCCTCGTATATACAGCAGATGTCTAGATTTTATGATGTACTTATTCCATCATTCACTCTCTTGTTTATTCACTTAACTTGTGTCTTTTAACTTTGACTGGAAGCCAGTGGACAATGAAGGTTTAAGGAAATAATTTGTGTGCAATTAATGCCAATATAGCTATAATAAGATTAACTACTGTATGCTATTCTGAGGACAGGTTTTTCAGGAAGCCCTTTGTCCTGTAATATGTAAATAAAATGGAGTTATATATTTCTGTATAATTAAGAAGTTAAACATGCATTAAGAATAAGTTTATTTATATCCATGAAAGGAAGTTGGGTCTCTTTTTTTTTTCTGCAAGAATATTATTAGGGAATCATTCTGCAATGGAGAAGCAAATAGTTTTAACATTCTTCATTACACTAGGGCACCTTCTTCCAGTATTTAGTACCAAAACATGTTTTGTCCTGTGCAAGAACACACTTGGAACCAAGCTTTCTAAAGTTCAGGGAGATGTATGCTGTGCAGGATCTTCATGCAAGAAGTGCTAGAGCAGGAAAAAGAGGTCAAAAGCTTTGGCCAATTAGATGTTAACAGTGTGGAGTATCTTCATCTGAACGTCATACCTCAGGATTTTATGCTGCCATGTCTAAAACCCAATTCTCAGACCACTCACCTCACCCAATTCCAAAATCACTTTCTGTCTATACAATCTTTTTTAAAAGGCCTTTAGGAGTATAGCTTGTGTCTGGGTTTAAAACATGGATGCATTTAATCAAAGTGACACAAAAGATAAAGCAAGTGGAAAGTGCTGAAGTCCTGTTGAATTTCATTGCGTTAACTCTACACCTCACACAGCTCAGGAAAGTTCGTGTTTTCTTTCAAATAAAATACAATCCTGCATCTGGGCTGCTTGAAGTTATAAAAGTGTCAATGGCTATGGCATTTTGGGGGGGGGGGAGGAATTATTATTTTAATTCTTCTACCACCTAAATCACTACAATCTATCTATAAAATTTCCCTTGCAAATTGAATGCGATCTACTTTATTTCTCTTAAAACATCAAATACATTGAGCTGTTTACAAAGATGTTGCTGCTGCTACCAAAGTAGACTTTCTGTTTTGAATTACTTACAATTATTAATTATTATTAAATATGTCATAACAACCTATTACTCTAGAATTTACTCTGTAAAGTGTAAACCTTAATTCAGTGGGAATTATTTTAACTATAAGGTTTTTCAACAGAATCAACTACATTTCAAAGACAGTAAATTGTTTTGTGCTATAGATTATGTTCCATGTAATCTTTGAGTTCCAAAAAGATTTCAGATATTCTAGGAGGTGCTAGATTAATCTGTGATAGATCTATGTGATAAATAATATGCTAAAGCAAAGAGATTGCAATGTTAATGTTTGGAAATTATATTTAAGTGTATTGTGCAAGTTTAATCTCAAAGAATGCCACAAGTCAAAGTGGCCCAGGCTTAAGCAGTGTCTATTTTAATGGGGGATAATGTAAATCTTTAGCTACATAAAAAACAAATAGAAGGAACTCATCAACATCAACAATATCAACACTGTGTTGACAGGCAATCAATAAATATCTGTTGAATGAAGTATGACCCTTTTCTACTGAGAACATATACAAGTGCTAACAGCTGTCCAGTCCATCTAATATCATACCATCTGTTTTTCTTGGAGTTCTACTGTGGAAATAAGAAATGTTTTAAAATTTGTGTTGGAGTCAGATTCATCACACTTAATAAGCAGAATACCATAAGTATTCTACTTACCCTCTTAAAATGTAAATGAACCTGCAGTCATGAAAGTCAAATGTTTACTGATAAACCAAACCAATAAAGGCTAAAGAAGCTTTGTTTACCAAATAAAAAGTAATACTAATTAAAACTCAAAATGAATATTCTGTAGAAATATAGGGATTATAATAGAAAACAAGCATCCAAGAATTTAGGGTTAGCAGAGTCAACAAAAGAAGAAATATCATCCAAATTGCACCAGATGGAAACTCCATAAATAAAGACAGCTAAATCCTAATATTTAATATAACTTAATTTGATGGCATTTATTAATTTGCCTATGTAGAAATGAAAACAATTGATATTTTCTTTTTCAGGTGCCTTTCTTTTAACTGGCTCAAATGAATTGACAGATTAAATAACTTTTTACTCATAAAGTGCTTCTTAGAGATAAATTGTATGCATATATCAGAGAACACAATTCACAACCTGGCAAATGGTTGAAAAAACTTAAGTTAGAACTGTGTGTCTTTTAAGGTGGAGAACAAATTTTCATACTGTCACATGTACATACAGATAAGCAGTGCACGACATGATATACAATCACAGCAGAGTGGAGTGCAAAACACTGTACGCACTGTCCTTAGCAGCATTAGTAGTAATAGTCCACAATTGGAAAGAACCCAATGTCCTTCACCTGATAAATGGATAAATGAAATGTGGTATATATAAACACTGGTATATTATTTACCATAAAAAGACATGAAATACCGATACATGCTACAACATGGATGAACTTCAAAGACCTTATGCTAAGTAAAAGAGCTAATTACAAAAATAACACAATTATAGTTATAAAAAATGTCCAGGACAGGCAAATCTATAAAACAAAGTATACCAGTGGTTAACCTACAGCTGGGGTAGAAGGGGGGAATAGGAGTGACTATAAATGGGCAGAGGGATTCTCTGTAGTGGAAGGGGATAAAAATATTTTAACCCTTTTGAGTTTATTTTTGTGAATGTGAATGGTGTAAATTGGTGGTCTAGTTTCATTTTTTTTCAGGTAGCTGTCCAATTTTCCCAACACCATTTGTTAAAAAGGCTGTCTTTACTCCATTGTATGCTCTTACCTCCTTTGTCGAATATCAGTTGTTCAAAAGGTGTGGGTTTATTTCTGGGTTCTCTGTTCTGTTCCATTGATCTATATGACTGTTCTTATGCCAGTACCAGGCTGTTTTGAATACAATGGCCTTGTAGTATACCTTGATATCAGGAAGTGTGATACCTCCCACTTTATTCTTCCTTTTCAAGATTGCTGAGGCTATTCGTGTTCTTTTTTTTTTTTTTTGATTCCATATAAATTTTTGGAATATGTGTTCGATATCTTTGAAGTATGTCATTGGTATTTAATTGGTATTACATTGAATTTATAAATTGCTTTGGGTAATATAGACATTTTAATGATGTTTATTCTTCCTAACCATGAGCACGGTATATGCTTCCAATTGTTTGTATCTTCCTTGATTTCTTTTATAAATGTTTTATAATTTTCTGAGTACAAGTCTTTAGTCTCCTTGGTTAAATTTACTCCTAGGTACTTTATTTTTTTTTTTGTTGCAATAGTGAAGGGAATTGTTTCCTTTATTTCTCTTTCACAAAATAAACTCAAAATGGATAAAAGACTTAAATGTAAGCCGTGAAACCATAAGCATCTTAGAAGAAAACATAGGCAGTAAGCTCTCCGACATCTCTCGCAGCAATATATTTGCCGATTTATCTCCACGGGCAAATGAAATAAAAGATAGGATAAACAAATAGGACTATAACAAACTGAAAAGCTTTTGCACAGCTAAAGACAATAAGAACAGAATAAAAAACAAACCAAACAATGGGAGAACATATTTAACAATATGTCTGATAAGGAGTTAATAACCAAAATTTACAAAGAACTTGTAACACCAGGAAGACAATTCAATCAAAAAATGGGCAAAAGAAATGAATAGACACTTCTCCAAAGAGGATATACAGATGGCCAATAGGCATATGAAAAAATGCTCAACATCACTAATTATTAGGGAAATGCAAATTAAAACCACAATGAGATATCACCTCACACCAGTCAGAATGGCTCTCATCAACAAAACAACACAAAATAAGTGCTGGCAAGGATGTGGAGAAAAGGGAACTCTCCTGCACTGCTAGTGGGAATGCAGACTGGTGCAGCCACTGTGGAAAACATTATGGAAATTCCTCAAAAAATTAAAAATCGAACTGCCCTTTGACCCAGCCATCCCACTTTTAGGAATATATCCCAAGAACACCATATCACTGATTCAAAAGGAGAAACACACCCCCATGTTTATGGCAGCATTGTTCACAATAACAAAGATATGGAAACAGCCCAAGTGTCCATCAGTGGACGAGTGGATTAAAAAACTGTAGTACATATATACAATAGAATACTATGGGGCCATGAAAAAGAAGGAAATCTTACCTTTTGTGACAACATGGATGGACCTGAAAACTATTACATTAAATGAAATAAGCCAGGCAGAAAAAGAAAAATATCATATGACCTCACTCATTTGAGAAATCCAAGGAACAATGTGAACTAAGCAACAGAATTGAGAGAGAGAAGGCATCAAAGGGACCAGAGGAAAAGAGGACAGAGGGAAAGGGGATGATAAGGTGGGATAAACCTGAAGGGAAGCGGGGAGGGCGTGATGTGGAGGGGGGCAAGGGAGATGTTGAGGGGCATACGGGGGGGAAGATGCATTCGGGGTGACACTAGAATCTATGTAAACGCAATAAATTAAAATCAATAAAAAATATTTAAATTAGATTGTAGTAATGTTTGTACATCCCTGTAAATGTACTAAAATATCTTGAAGATCATAGTTTAAGTGAATGAATTGCATGCTATATGAATTATATCTCAATAAAGTTGTTTTTCAAAATAATTATCTAGGCTTAGATTTGTTATTTGGAAGCATAACTATTTACTTACTACACAAATCAGATTCACTTGAAAATTACTAGAAGCTCCCTTTTTGAAGAATGTAAGTCCTGTATGTTAAAATAATTTAAGAAAAAGTTTTTATTTTATCTCCTTTTCAAAAAAATCTGAAGATGTAGCCCTGGCTGGATGGTTTGAATGGTTAGAGCATCATCCTGGTATGTCCTAGCAAAGGTTACTGATTCGATTCTGGGTCAGGGCACACACAGGAATGAATCAATGCTTCTGTCTTTTTCTTGCTCCCCCTTCCTCTCTCTCTAAAGTCAATAAAAAATAAAGATTAAAATATATAAATAAATAAAAACTCTTCTCTAAAAGCAAATCTGATGATGTTACTTTTTTTCTAAATTATGTCAACAGAGGATTATTTAAAGTGATACAATCATTACAACTGGCATAAAATCGTTGCTTTTATCTTAATCTTTTATTTTTCATTCCTTTCCTATTTTCATTGTTCTGTTCTAATACTGCAATAATTTGTCTCAACTTTACCGTAATGAAGCTTTTGTTTTCATGCTTGTCTGAATTAACCTGAAGTTAATCCTTTACCTTGAGTGATATTACACAATGGTTTAATTTCAAGGTAAATTAATAATATCAAAATCAACACTATTATGCTCTGTCACCCACCAAACTACCTTGAAGTGAGAAAAGAAAATTCAGTTGGTTAACTGACCTTGTACCATTTAACTGTCAAATAAATCCCATGATGAACAGCTCAGAAATCTAATTTGGTAATCCTGAGTAACTCCCTCCTACTCTTAGTCTCTTCCTCTCTAAAAGGTTCTAAAAAAAAAAAAAATACCCAGCAATTATAACTTTGACATCTAGCTCTAATTTATATAATATTTCATATGTTCTCCATGATATTCTTAAAATCAACCTAGCTTGCCTAGAGCTGAGATGATGCTGTCTTTAAATTAGGATTGTCATATGCTGACATTTGCTACCATTACTTTTTGATAGAAAAATAAACTAAAAAATCTTATAAGCAAGAAATGCCACAAGTAACAAAAATTATATGTTAACGCTGGCCCCTCTGAGAGCTCCAGATCACTGAAATGTAGTATATTTTCCCCCACGTGACAATATTTCTAACTCCCAGTATAGATCTGTATCTTACCTTTAACTCTTATTTAAATGCCATCTCTGACTAACAAATCAGTCAAGATCCTCCAAAACTGGTTTGTAAAACAGGAAAACTCTCTGCTCAGTGGAGTTCCAGAAGTTCAGGATCACTAGAGAGATACCACTCTAGAAAGAAAAACATAAAAGTATCAAGATCTTAACAAAATTGTCCCTGAAGCCCACTGAGCCAATCTCAAATTGTTCTAAGTAATAGGGAAATTGGAGTAAGCACTTTCCTTTGCATAGCTTTCCTCTCTACCCATTAACCCAAATGAATTCTGTGAGCATTTACTGAGAACCTAAGGTTCTGTTCAGCAGCACTAAGGCAGGGTCAAGCAGAAAATAATTCTAGAGCCACCCCTTCTACTTTGAAAGAACAGCAATTTTCAGGTGAATTATCAACTGAAATCACCTAGAAGTATCCACCATCTCTCCAAGAAAGTTAAATATTTAGAAATATAAACACAGCACATCCTTTCTTTTCCATGTTGTATACACCTCAAGAGCCTTGCATAATAATCGTATGCTCGCCAAATGATTTGTAATCAGTAAAATTTGAAGAGAATGAGCTATTAAATAAGAAAATTGAGTGAGAAAATCAGCAATAGTCAAAAACACTTTATTACTGGAGTATTAGGTTTTGTTTTTGTGGGAAAAGGGTTATGATTTTTTAATTTGTTCAGATAAAACCCACTTGACAATCTTACAAATGTTCAGGCAAAGAATGTCTGTCTCTCTGTATAATTATCATTTCTCTTCAATGTAAAATGATTTTTTTTTCTTCGTGAGTGATTCCTCTTACAATTAAAAGTAGATAATATCTGCAAATCAATGTATGGCAAAATTAATGTTCCTGACTAAATACTTCTAGTAGTGTATTTGATTATCACCATAATGAAATGAGTGAGGTTTGGGCTTTCTTTGGGTTTTTTTTTTTAATTATTTCAATAATGGTTTTTTAGAAGCAAATGGAATATTTCCGTTTTACTTTGGATGTTTTGGGGTTTGCTTGAAGACCTGTTGGATCCTTTTACAAAAGCTACCTGTTGACTCATCCTGGGCCTCACATTAATTTCACAGACGCCAAGAATCCAGGACTGCAGGGAGCAGAGGAGGGCAGAGCCCGGGAAGCAACGTGTAAGATAGCAATCATCGGGTCTATTAATGTGGTCCCAAATTATCCAGGCCGGCACTCAGGATTCACAGTCATTCCCGGTGTTAGCCTCGCTAAGCGACAAGTTGATGGGGCAGAAGGTGGGGAGGAAAATGACCCTGGAAGCGGAGTGTTGGTTTTACACCCGCTGGGTATCTGTTACAAGTGAATTTCCTCTGGCGCCAGCAGATATTTTGAGCAGGCATCCAGAGGGATCCCAGAAGGGAAGGATGGGAGTGGGGGAGGTGGAGCCAAGAGTTTGGGGATCAAAGCTTTAAAGATCTCGGGGGAAATCGGAAAGATCTGAACTGATTGGCCCTAAGATTTCAAGTGGGATGTGAAAGACATTTCAAATTTCTGAGGCTTAGAGCCGCCAGGATAGGGGGTAAAAAGGTAGGGAATAAACAAGATCCCAGAGGAGGAGTCTCCGCACCTGGCCAAGCGGGTAAAATTCCAGATAAAACTACAGGGAAGATGAGAAGCTTTGCCCTCGTTTTTTAATCCGAGGACCCAGAAGGCAACTCCTGCCGGCAGATCAAGCCAGCGTGCGGTCGCTGGGCAGCCACCGCTCCCAGTGGCCCCAAGTCACGCGAAGGGAAACTGAGATTCCGGCAGAGTCAGGAGCGCGCACGTACGCGCAGAGACCAGGGCCAGTCTTCCCTGGAGGTCTGAGAGGAGAGCCATTAGAGCCTGGCTGCCCGCTGAAGCGCTCAGTAAAAGTGACTGCGATTTATTTGGATTAGTCACTATAAAGGTCTGGGAAGACAGCTATTTATCCGATGCAGGGCCTTGACAAATTAACTGGGCAATGAGAGAGAGGATAGTCCTCCTGACCCCGGCTGTGATGGGCCGGAAAGCAGGATCCTCCCACCTGCTCTCGATTCCAAAGGGCGTGCACCGCGGTGGGACGCGCTTGTCCACCTGCGGCTGCGCGGTGGCCCCTGCCCGCAACCTGCCCTCTCCCGGCAGGAGGCCGCTGCCTGTAGGCCTTTCGGGGACTTGCGCTCCTTCTCCAGGGTCACCTTACCTTACCGCGACGTTTCAGGCAATTAACCAAATCGGAGATCTGGCCGGGTTGCCCTGCTCGTGACCAGTCTTGAGCCCACCCTGGAGGGTCCACCTTGGTAAAAATCATTTGGTATGGCAGCATCCGGGTCATATATCAGAGAGGTCGTTTAAAAGTCTTTTGGATTTTTGTTTTTGTTTTTTAATTGCTGACAAATGATTTGAAGCTGAAATTTAATTCTTAATATGGAATGCGACCATAATGTACTTATTGGTTCTTAATTGAACATGACTTAGACCTTGGTGTCAGCGAGTCTACAAAAGATCCGCTCCAAAAGCCTACCATCCCACAAAGCTCCAACGAGAAAAGAACAAACCACTGCCAAGTTCATTTTTTCTATATTTTTAATTTCATTTTTTTCTTATTTATCATTAAAATAGAAAAATTAAAAGTTTTTTAAAAACAAGACATTTGTACTAAATGCGAACCAACAGAGATAAATAGGTAAATTTCTAACTTGAAATGCAATCAAAGGGGATTCTTTTTCAAAAAGTATGTTGCTTTTAATGTAATTTAATGTTACCTCAGGTTTAAGGCCAACACTGTATTATCAGGTAGTGCAAAAATTTACGACTAGATACCTAATACATAATTCTGAACAAGAACTCAGACTATAGGTAACAAGAAATCCTCATGACTTTGCTTTTAGGATGTGAAACAGCCTTTCTTGGACCATTGCTTTAAAAAACAACAGCAGCAACAATCTCTGAATCAAGCAATGATGTAAATTTCTTTCATTGTTTGACTTTATTTTGGTTAAAGACCTAAAGCTAGAAGAGTAATTTGAATAAATTCTTTCTTATTCGGTGAAAGAAATTGGATCCTTTTAGTTAAAAGATGAACGTTCAGTGTGGCCAGAAGATGAGAATTTTAGCCCTTTTTGATGGAGACTGTTTGAACCCGAAAATTTTGCGTGGCTATCTATCTTGCTAAAAGTCAGGGCGAGATAAAGTGTAATCTGGCTCTGATTTCTGCTGGAAAGAAAACACTGAAATGACTGCTCATTTATCACGGTGCCCACCCTCCCCCTCTTCCACCTTGGTTTAATTGACAATGTAACACCGAGCTGTTTGTGTCTTCCCTTGACTGTTGGAAATGAAATCAACCCAGTTCAGTTGAAGGGAGGGTTCTAAATCATCCGGTTTAGTAAGTAAAGAAATCATAAAGAAAAAAAAGTATAGGAAACAGTTGTAAAAAGTCTACCACCAGCAAGAACACTGGAGAACTATTCAAATTCTGTGAGGACTCGTCAGGTTTTTCTTCTTGTCTGACTGCTGGGTGAATTTGCATATATAGGTCCTTTGACTAATAGTAGCTACTTAAAACTTTTACTTAAGATACTTTTTGTGACACTTGATTTCCAAAATACCTACTGCAGTGATTATGGAAATTAAAATCATTAGATCATTCTTTGCTAGTCCAGATAGTTATTTTAGCCAAAGAGGCACAGCATTTATTTCCTCTAAATGCCTAAAATCACAGAAGAAAAATCAATCTAACATATATAATAAAATTCAGTCTCAACAGTTATCATTTATATAATACTAAAGCAATTATAGAATATTTTCCAATTGCCTAATTCATCAGGATTTCTCAAAATGGTACCCAATTTTGACAAAGGTCTAATAAAACAACTACTCCCAAATACTGCTTGAGAATATGTAAATTAGAACATCTTAAGGAATGCCCAAATGACTTTAAAATCCATGTAACTTTTATGCTAGCAGTTCTATCTTGGTGAATTTATTCAATGGAAAGAATTAAAAATATGCACAAAGATTGTACATAACATTCACAATAACAAAAGAAAAATCTAGAAAAAAAATAAATACAACATAAAAAATGGTTTTGCCATTCAAGTATGTCATATAAGAACATTTAATGATATACAAAGATATTTATAATATGTAAGAAACAAATAGATTGTTATGAAACATAATTCAATTTTTAAGAAAAATATATTTGTAGAAAAACATCTGGGAAGATCTAGATGATGGTGGTTTGTCACAAGGTAGTGGTATTACATGGTTTTGTTTAAATTTTATTACATTCATATATATAAAATTTAAAATACAGAAACATTACACAATGGAAAATAAATCTCTTTTACGTCTTCTATTCATGTTGCTGTATAAGTTGTTTGCTTTTCTTACATTGGTTTGTGCAATTCTTAATTAAGAAAATGAGTCTGTTTTCTGTCATATACCTCCAAATATTTTCCCTATTCAAAGTCTGTCTTTGATTCTGTTTATATTTAAAATGTGTACATAAACATATTTATTAGTCTTTCTTTCATGGCTTCCAGGTTTTATATTTGCTTACAAAGCCCCCTTTCTTGCACATACACGTACACACAACCCTACCCACACATACCATATACACACACACACACACACACACACACACACACACATATACAGTGTGTCTGTAAAGTCATGGTGCACTTTTGACCGGTCACAGGTCAAAAGTGCACCATGACTTTACAGACACACTGTATATTAAGTTTCTCACTTTTCTTCTAGTAGTTTTACAGTCTAAATTTTTCACTTTTAAATCTTTTTGTTCATTTTGAATTTCTTTGGGCTCAACAGTGAAGTAAAGACATAGCTTATTTGTCCTAATGCAATTTATTAAGAAATATATTTTTCAACAGATCTAAAATAACAGGTTTTCCAAAAGTTATACTTTCACTTGTGTCTGGCTCCAAGCTTAATCATACTACTCTGCTCTCATAGATACCCATTTATCTCCAGCAATCAGTTTACTGAAAGACAAAGGTCACAATAAACTAAGGAACTCTTTCAGCTTAAAACCTATTTTACAGTCAACAAACCCAATTTTTATTGAAGCACACATTTAAATCTATAAAAGAGTTAAGTTAGAGAAATGCCTGTGTTAAAAATGTGTGTGAAATGAAAGGAGAAAATAAAAAGCCCATTCGATGTTGCATCTGCTGATACGCAGTTTGCAAGTACAGCCCGCTGCCCTAAAGAGTGTTCTGTGGCTAACTCAGCACCTTGCGTTCCATCTTAATGAAGAAAAGTGGCGATAAGATGAGCAAGAGGCACGTGAATAATAAAGTCCACAGGACTTGACAGAGGGAAGCTTCTAATAAACATGTGCTTAATGAAAAAATAAGCCTGAAGGATGGACAACAAGCATGGGTTGTTCTGGCATTAACAGCATTATTCCGTATAGTTAGAGAGTCTTGCTTGGACAGAAATAATCCCTTTTGTACATCGTATATTGATCAGTTTACTGATTTTACAGTTCTATTAAAAGCAAACACTATTATACAACTCATAATCAAAATCTATAATTTAACAAAAATTTTTAACCATTTCAATAATGATTTCAAATTTACTTAATCAAAATCCCCACACTTAATTGAAACCATAAATCTAACACATTAGATACATTTAAGTGCTTCAAACAACTCGCACAAATGATGATAATAATTATAAAACTTTCTACTGTATTTAAATGGATTAAAGTGCATTAATACCTTGAATTCAAATTTGCCCCTTCATCATTCTTATACTTATTCTCATTTTAAATATAATTTTCCAGGCTCTAGACAGACCATATTTGAAATATTTAACAACCAGTACTGTTAACCAAGCAGAACTGGATGCTTGAGGTACTGAAACAAAGTCCTAAGCTCCCCTACCCTCCTCCCCTTCAGCTGTCCCAGGTATAACCCTTTACTAGCTAAGTCAGGAGAGGTCTTTAGAAGTGCAAAGGAGAATTGAGGGGGCACACGGCTAAATTGGAGTATTTACCAAACTGAATGGAAGTATTTCCATTTTAACCACTGGTATAGCCATTGTTATACTCACCAGCTGAATATTAGCCCTTCTTACAAATAATATACTGCTCACAAAAATTCGGAAATATTTTATCGCTTCATATTCATTTTGAAATATCCCCTAATTTTTGTGAGAAGTATATTACAAGATTCAGAAAAGAAAGTCTCTTCTCTCAAACCAGCCAAGGTCAATCTGGGTTATTGACTAACTGAATGGGGCACAGTGTCTGTTTACACCATCCAAACCAACCAAAGGTGATCTGATTGGTCCTCTTTTTTTTATTATTTTTTAAGTTGGTTACCTTATTTTTATTTTTTTACAGGGACAGAGAGAGAGTCAGAGAGAGGGATAGATAGGGACAGACAGACAGGAATGGAGAGAGATGACAAGCATCAATCATCAGTTTTTAGTTGTTCATTCATTGCGTTCTCATGTATGCCTTGACCGCGGGCCTTCAGCAGACCAAGTAACCCCTTGCTCAAGGCAACCACCTTGGGTCCAAGCTGGTGAGCTTTTTGCTCAAGCCAGATGAGCCCGCGCTCAAGCTGGCGACCTCGGGGTCTCGAACCTGGGTCCTTTGCATCCCAGTCCGACTCTCTATCCACTGCACCACCGCCTGGTCAGGTGGTCCTCTTTTGATGGTTAGATTTTTGACCGCCATAATTTTTCAAAAAAATACAAAACTCTGACAGATCATTTTTGATATCTCACAATCTTATTTTCTCTATTTGATGCTTATTTTTAAAGTTTTGTTTTATCATTATTATAAAACTTTATTTTTAATCTCTTGCATAAGGTGGTCTTGGACTGGTTTGATCAGGCTGGAAGCCCCTAAAAAGTCTGGTTCACTGTGACTCCAATTCTCCCTTCTCATCAATTGTTACTGTTGACACAGAGAAGTTAGTGTGAAGGAAACAATAAAAAGCTTAGTTGTGGACATGCTGTCTATATGATATATTCATATGAAAATGACCAGGCAGCATGTGAAAATTCATCTCTAGCCTTTAGGAACTAAATCCAGAGGAAAGATCTAATTGAAGAATCCTACATTTAGAAATTATAATAAAAACTTGAAAATAGCTCTGGTTGGATAGTTTGGTTGATTAGAGAGAGCATTGTCCTGATATGCAAAGGGTGTGGTTTCAATCCTGGTCAAGGCACATACAGAAACAGATCAATGTTTCTATCTATCTATCTATCTATCTACTCTTTCTCTCTATCTCCTCCACTTTCTTTCTCCTCCCCTATCTCTCTCTCAAATCAATAACTAAAACTTAAAAAAAAACTTGATTAAATATAATCCTTAAATCTAAAGGGAAGACATGAGAAAACCAGCAACAGAACCTTGGGAAATGTCCATATTTAGGTAATTTGTGTAAGAAGACACAATTAAAATAAAACAAATGATCAGAAACATTTGTGAAGAAAAAGCAAGCTACATAATGTCACAGCATCCAAGCAAAGAGAAAAATTTTAAAATATATACAGAGAAAATTATGTATCATTATTTGAAATAACAACAAAAAAGTGCTAACAACCTAAATTCTCATCAGTCAGCAAGTGATGAAGTTATGGTCCAGTAATATCATAGACTACTACACAATCATTAAAATGAGGTAGATTATGCTTACTACCATGAAAAGATTTTCAAGCCATCTTGTTAAATTTATACATAAATCACAGAAATATATATATAGTGTGTGGTTCGAAATCTGTAAGACAAAACTAAAAAGCATTGCATACTATCTGATATATGCTCATGCACATATCTACATATCTAGATTGATAATTGATTGATTGATATACATAAAATATAATGTTTTAGTGGACTGTCAGGCTGATCACCACACTGGAGAAGAGAGTGTGAGAAAAATATAAAGTAGGATCTTCATATTTTGATTAGGGTAATTCTGCTTTGTGTGAAGTTCTAAAATAAAACTATGGTAATGAACTACTTGCGTGCAATGGTAATAAGCTGTATATAATTTTTATAATAAACCACCAAACAGTGCTGTGGGAAGAAATCAAAAAGGGTAGAAACCAAGAAAAATGTCATTATTTTTAACCTTAGAAATTTAATGGTAACCCAAAAAGAGCAAATTTAAAATATTGATAAGGAAAGAATCCTAATTACAAGAATGAGAATAGGTGAAAGTGGAGGTCACAGATATGACCTACTCAAGAATTTTATCTGTTCCTTGGGGAAAGACTATAAAGAGAGCAGGTAACCACAGGTTTTTTAAGATATTAGTTTGTATTAGTTTCAGGTAGACAGCCTAGTCATTAAACAGTCATACACTTTATAAAGTGTTCCCTCACCCTCAGTACATACCTGGAATCATACATAGTTATTACAGTATTACTAACTGTATTCCCTATGCTGTGCTTTATATCTCCATGACTGGTTTTATAACTAACAATTTGTATTCTTAATCCCTTCACCTTTTTCACCCATCTCCCCAATCCCTCTCCCCTATGGTAACCATCAGTCTATTCTCTGTTTTTATGAGTCTGCTTCAATTGCAACTACTTGTTAAGGCCTTTCTCTGATTGACTTATTTTACTTAGCATAATACCTTCTAAGTCCATCTATGTTGTTGCAAAAGGTAAGATTTTATGGTCAAATAGTAATTCTATTATATATATTTACCACATCTTCTTTATTCACATGTCTATTGATGAACACTTGGGTTGCTTCCATATCTTGGCTATTGTAAATGAAGATAGGAGTGTACATAGTTTTTCAAATTAGTGTTTTGGGTTTCTTCAGATATATACCCAGAAGTAGAATTACTGTGTCATAAGATATTTCCCTTTTTAATAACGTGAGGAAAATCTATATTGTTTTCTATAGTGGCTGTGCTAATAATCTGCATTCCCACCAACAGGGCACACACGCTCCCTTTTCTCCACATCCTTGCCAACACATATTATTTGTTGATTTATTGACGATAGCCATTCTGAGAAGTGTGAGGTGATATATCTTTGTGGTTTTAATTTGCATTTCTCTGATGATTAGTGACTTTGAACATCTTTTCATATGTCTATTAACCTTCTGTATGTTCTCTTTGGAGTGTCTATTCAGATTCTCTGCTCATTTTTTAATTGGATTGTTTGGTTTCTTGGTGTTGAATTGTATGAGCTCTTTATAAATGTTGGATATTAACTCCTTATCAGACATATAACTGATGAATATCTTCTCCAATTTAGTAAGTTGTCTTTTTGTTTTGTTCATGTTTTTCTTTACTGTGCAAAAACAGTTTAGTTTGATATAGCCCCATTTGTTTATCTCTTCTTTTCCTTGCCTGAGGAGAGATATCAGAAAAAAAATTACCAAAAACAATATCAGAGTTTACTCCTGCTGTTTTCTTCTAGGAGTTTTATGGTTTGGAGTATTACATTTATGGCTTTAATTCACTTTGAATTTATTCTTATATGTGGTTTAAGAAGATGGTCTAGTTTCTTTCTTTTTATTTTTATTTTATTTTTTGCATGTATCAAGGTTATGTCTGTGCAGTATCCGGTGAGCCTGTCAGAATCACTGCCTTGACATCAGAACTCTTGCTAGAGTTGTTAGAGAACATTCCCTCTTTTCCACCAAGGTGTTACATGGGAAGAGGTATGACTGGATCTTTAGGCAGTCAGTGACTTTGATTCCATCTGGAGTCTGATACAGAATCCAGTCCAGAAGAAAGCAGAGGATAAATGTGAGCTGAGTTCTAACGGTGAATTTAAGTGCTAAACCCTGTTGTGTTGAGCCAGCTACTACTGTGTATCCTTTGACTATGTACCTGTAACAGCCAATAAATTGCCCCTCTGATTAAATTATGATAGGTTTTTTTGTCACTTGACACAGAACCCATCCAAAAACTCTATTTCATTTGGAACTCTAAGTATTGTAAGAAAGGACACATGAACGTGAATTTCAAGGTAACCAAAAAAAATTTAGTATCGCCATTAATTTCAGTGTCTGTCCCATAACTTTTACCAGCTCCTAGCTTGCTAACTAATACTGAAATAACATTGGGCGTTTTGAATTTCACCTCCTCTCCTTTCCTGCCCCCCTCTCTCATGGAGGTGCTTAATGAGTAGTGAAAAGTCCCAAAAGGTGAATGAGAAAGATAATGTGATTTTGATTCCCAAGGCTAAAGCAGTGAGTCCCAAAGGGATTCAGTCCAGTTAGTAAAAAGTTGTTTGACCTCACTGAAGTCATCAGAGGTAGTTCTTACTGTCATCTTGCTGGTGAGTGGATAGTACATTTTCTTTTTAATGTTGACATTTGAAATATTCAGTACTATCAAAGACTGGCTTTACTAGTTCTCATATTATTTGAGAGGACGTAAGTTCATAATGTCTTAAAATATGTGTGGTTGTATCAAGCTTGTTTTATGGCTTATATCATGTGATAGAATTATATAATATTTTAAAAAGAAAAATTTTTGCAATACATTTGTATGTTATGACACAAAGTTAATAAAAACACACTGCTAATGATTGTTTCTCCTCCCCAAATTTATGTGTTAAAAATTAATCCCCAATATGATGGTATTTGGAAGTGAGGCCTTTGGGGGGTGATTAGGTCATAAGGTCATAAATGAGATTAGTGCACTTATAAAAGAGAGCCTACAGACCTCCTTAGCCTCTTCCACTATGTGAGGACACAGTGAACAGACAATTTTCTATGAACCAGGAAGTAGATCCTCACCAAACAAAGAATCTGCTAGTGCTGTGAACTTGGACTTCCCAGTCTCTAGAACTATATAAAGTAAATTTTTGTTCTTGTAATAAGCCACTCAGTCTATATTATTCTGTTATAACAGCCCAAATAGACTAAGACGAACACCTAGAACCACCATAAACTCAACATAAAACTGAAGCATTGTCAAAACCAGTGAACCTATTTTTGTGTTCCCCCAGTCACATCCCACTTCCTCAAGATAAAATCACTGTTCTGAAGTTTGTGTTCCAACATTCCTTATGTTTCCATATACTTTCATCATGTATAGACATATTCCTTAATAATCACACTGTATGTAGCCTTCCACGGCTTGATTTTTCATTCAACATGTTTCTATGATTCATCTGTAATGTTAAGTATACTTGCAGTTCATGTACTTTTCTCTACTGTATAATATCAAGCCGTTATTTGCTATCCTGTATTAGTATGCACATTTTTCTTCTTTATACCTAATGTAATCTGGGAGACTAGTTGTGCGAAGACTAGTCCCAGCCTTTGTCTGTACGAAATCTTCATGTTGGGAATCTAGATTCTCTCAGAAGTTATTGATATGAAGGAAAAGCTGCTAATTCGGTCTATTACAATCCTCTCAGAACAAATTTCAATGTTACCTTTGTAAGAAACCCAATTAGAAACTACAAGAAACTATGGGGAAATATTCTCCCAATACTGTGAGAAAAGTTTTTCTAATTATATTAGTCATCATATTCCGTTACGGTTTCAGCAGAGCAAGGGAAAGTGTCTGTTTCTCTTTAAAATATGTAACATATAGTTGTTAATATTAAAGTCAAATTTGTTAGTTGGATCTGCGTTTGTATACTATGCTGAATAGTTTGTTAAAATTAAAACTCAAAAGTATCATTCACAGTCTTGGCTGGTTAGCTCAGTCAGTTAGAGCGTGGTCTGGGACACCCAGGTTGTGAGTTTGATCCCCTGTCAGGGCACATGAGGGAAGCAACCAATGAATGCACAACTAAGTGGAACAACAAACGAATGCTTCTCTCTCTCTCTGTCTCCCTTCTTCTCACTGTCTCTCTAAAGTCAATCAATAAACAGAAATTAAAAATATTATTCACCAATTAAAAGGAATTAAATCGTAATATATGCAGTAATATGGCTAAAACTAAGAAACATTATATAATTTATATAATAAGTCTAGAAAAGACAAATTTACAGCTACAGAAAGCAGATCAGTGATTGCCTGTGGCTGCAAGCAGGAGTGAGGATTAACTACAAATGGGCAAAAAGGAACATTTAGAGAGAGAGAAAATGGTCTAAAATTGGATTGTCGCAATGACTGCAGAACTCCATAAATTTACTAAAATTATTGAATTATAAGAATGAATTATGTGATATGTAAATTGTACTTTTATAAAGCTGTTAACAATTGAAATGCTGTCTATTTTAATATCCCTGAAACACTAAATCTGATTCTTCTGTTGTTTGATTTCATTTAACTAATTTACGCTATTAAGTTGTCTGGGCTTTTGAAGAAACAGCTTTGGTCTGCTAAATTTTCACATTTGCATGAACAGTGTAATGCTCCCACTTAAAAGTAAAACGAGAATGGGAGAGAAAGGGCCTCAGCAGAGTACCTGCTCGCAAAGATGCACCTGAGCGAGGCGGATGTCCTGCTCTGTGGCGAGAACACAGCGGCATGGGGAAGACCACCACCACACCACAGGCAAGGGGATTCTCAAAGAGCAGCGGCTTTCCCAAGGGATCCCGTGTCATGATGAGGAAGGATTACAGGAAACTTCTCCTAACACATTATTTTCCTTCCTGGAGCTCCCGGACAGGTTTCCTGAACTCAGTGGACAGGTCAATAGCTACTCACACTATAGAGTTACCTGCAGTCCTCATAACTTACGCCTTGCCTGCTCTTTTTGAAACCCTCTTTCCTTTGGTCAGAGGCATTTAAGTTTTTTTGTTTCTACAAGTTTGTAACCCTCAATTGAGTTCTGTTTGTGAAGTGGTAGTTGTTAATTGAAGGGGAACATCGTGCGTGCACCAAAAGCCTCCAAAAGAAACCAAAGATAGAAAGCCAAGACTAAAAGGACGATTAGCCAAATCAATTCCACTCTTTGGACTATAATTTTAAATAAAAATAACATTTTTACCTCAGTATGGATCAGATCCAGAGCTAAAATATAACAAAAGAAAGCTAAATTTTCTTTAAATATTTAACTTATCATAATGCATGTGGAGCACAGAAAAAACGCAATTTAGATAACAGAAGCTCATATCCAAAATAACCAGTTTTGTCTCAGTTATCTTCACATTTCAGAAGAAAAAAATTTGGCATGAATTATCTTAACGATGAAAATTCTTCTAACGGGTTCTCATTTACAGACACAATGTAAATAAAGTGGATTTCTGTTAATATAAGTTGCTGTTACTACCTAAATCAGTTCTCATATCTCACCAGAAACCCCACAATAAAATAAAACTATGGAAGAAAAGGTTGTTCTTATCATCTCTACCCTATTTTTAGCCCATCAAGGTCATGTGCTGAAATTACATTTCCCAAAAGAGTGTAAAGTATTAAATATAAATCTGTAGAAGCCAGGAAGCTCATTGTATGATGTACCCATGCCCTATCTAGACTAAGCCTTCAGTGCAAACAAAAGACCTTTTGCCTTGACAATACCCTGCAAGGAAAGAATAGAAATGTGCTTTTATTTCCATGTTGTAGAAATCAATCCCAAAGGTCACTTAGACTAGGATCTGATCAAATCATTGTATTAAATAATTTTAACAGGTTATCATAATGCCATAATTAAAGGTAAATATCAGAATATTTTCAACATTATGGTGATTATTATAATCACCACATATTTCAATATAATAATGTTCTCTTACTTTCAGAAGACCCTTAACTTATTATTTTGCAAACTTTTAATAATGAAATCCTTGATTTGACCACAACTTTCTTTCATTTATAACAGTTTGTAATGATTTGATTTACTTATTTTTAATTTTATAATTAATGACTATCAGAAACAAATACTCATTCTTTTCTTAATTTGTATTTGTCAATTTAGAAGAAAATGTTATATACACAGAGGTTTGCTACATCTTGACAAAGAGGAGAAATCAGAGTTAACTGTCACCTATTGAGTGGTGAACTGGTTGTGTGAGCAGAGACAGAATAGGACCAAGGAGGGCTGAGCAGCTGGCTGGAGTGACCAGTTCCTCCCTGGGCCCCACTTTCAACAACCAAATAACCAAACAATATGTATGTTTGCCTGTGTCCAGAACAAATTTGCATCAATTGTATCATATCCGTGTCATGTTTTAAATTTAAAATTTGTTTAAAAATCTTAAAAAGAGCCTGACCTGTGGTGGCGCAGTGGATAAAGCATTGACCTGGGAACACTGAGGTCGCCAGTTCAAAACCCTGCACTGGTCTGGTCAAGGCACATATGGGAGTTGATGCTTCTAGCTCCTCCCCCCTTTCTCTCTTTCTCTCTCTCACTCTGTGTCTCCTCTCTAAAATGAATAAAATAAAAATAAAATTTTTAAAAAAATCTTAAAAAGAGTATATATTCTGGCCTTTCAGGGTATGTGTAGAAATAACACCAACTGAGAGAACCAAAAGAAATTTTAAAAGATATCTGTTTGCTCAAGCTTCTTTTTCTTCTACAGTGAAAAGAACATTTATTAATAGAATTGATCACTTTTTAAAAATCACAGAAATCTCAGAAGTGATGCTAACCTCACATCAAGTTAAAAATAAATATCACAAATAGCTGTATCTGTGTTTTAATCTTTGGTAATAGTTGTTGTTGTTTTCTTAAGTGAGAAGCGGGAAGCAGGGAAAGACTCCCGCATGTGCCCCAACCAGGATCTACCAAGTATTGTTTTCAATGTGTAGTTATGAACAAGGCAAAGAAAGTTGTGATTTTTACCTCCAAGATCAAGTCTTGGTGATAGTAGTCACCTCTTGTGAGGCCCTTATGAAACATGCTATATTTTATTCTGCCATGATTAGTAGTTCATAAATTTAATGTGAGGCAAAAAGATAATGATTATTAATGAAATAATCATTTAAATCACCAGAAAGTGAGAGGAAAAACTAAAGTAGTTAGAGCTTAATCCTGAAGTTTTTTTTTTAATTTTGTGATTAAGACCATGATTTGCCTCTCATTCAAAATAATAGGATTCTAGATTTTATTGAAGTTTTTTCTCTTCCCCCTACATTTTCTAGGGCTTAATTTTTACAAAAGGGGTTCCTTTTGTTTTTGTTGAAAGTCTTTTATTCTTTATAATCTTATACCACCCTAAAGTGAAACTCAGAAAAACATGTAAGGTTATTATTACAAAGGGCTTCAGAGATATAGTCAAAACAATAATCACCACCACAACAACCAATATTCATAAGTGCTCACGATATGTTAAACACCAAACTAAATCACTTTACATATGTTATCTCAATTAACACACCCAAAACACTATTGAACCTATTCCTGCTGTCACCACATTAAACAGAAGAACACTGAGAGCCAGTGAAATTAGGGACTTGACCAAGTTCACACAACTCATTAGTTGTATAAGCAGAACTTGGACCAAGTCCCTTGGTGTTCTACTATGCCATAGCATCTTAAGAGAAAAATATTAAAAAACCATAAGTCTATTGAGAATGTTTATGTTTTATAACTTAATATGATGTTGGGATGTGAGCATTATATTTTCCATTCAATATTTAGTTTATCCCTCTACCCAAGTCCATTTGAGAAGTGTTATGCCCTACCCTTTTTGGGCAGACTGCCTTGTTGTGACCAGTTTTCAACTGAGTTAAAAGAAAAAAAGACTTACTTATTCATGCGAGAGGTAGATTAGTATCTCCCTAACATTCTCACTAAAAATAACACTGGCTTTATCAAAAATATGTCAGAGTGACCAGTTAAAAAGACCCCAGGACAGTCAATCAACTGTTTGTTTTGTTTATACACTAACCCAAAAAACATTTGCCAAATTTTATTACTGAATTGATCTAACCCATGTACATTTCTGTGGGAGCCCAATGATATACTCAAATGCCTTGGATGAAGAATTCCTAAATTATTTTTCTAATGAGTTCTTTAGAATTGATTTAGAGCTTCTAACTATAGAATGATCCTCCTTTCTCTCTTTCTAACTATAGAATGATCCTCCTTTCTCTCTTTCATGGTCTCGTTATTGACCATGAATCTGGATTTAAAGCTCTTCATGTATATCAATTCTAAAAGAAAGAAAGGAAAGAAAGAAAGAAAAAGGACAGGAAAGGAAAGGAAAGGAAAGGAAAGGAAAGGAAAGGAAAGGAAAGGAAAGGAAAGGAAAGGAAAGGAAAGGAAAAAGGAGGGAGGGAGGGAGGGAGGGAGGGAGGGAGGGAGGGAGGGAGGGAGGGAGGGAGGGAGGAAAAAGCAAAGCCTGAAGCTTGTTTTTCTTATTGTTGTTATTGTCATTAATATAATGACTTTGGAATACAGTAAATGCTCAAATGAAAGAAGAGCCCTAGGCAAATTCTATATAGGTTGAAAACTGAAAATAATAATAAATAAGAAAAACTATTTTTGCAGTTATAATTTATAAAAATAAATGTTATAGAGTCTGTAGCATTTAGACCAAATCAAAAATATGTGGGGGACACTGACTTGTGTCCCCCACTCACTCCCAATTTATGTTGAAACCCTTAACCCATTATGACTGTACTTGGAGATAGGACTCTTATGAGGTCATTAAGGTTAAATGAGATCATAGATTGAGATACAATAGGATTAGTGAGTGGCCTTAAAGAAGAAGAAAAAGAGATCTCTCTTTCTCCTGCAAGTAAAGAGAAGATTATGTGAGGACATAGCGAAAAAGCAGCCAACTGCAAGTCAGAAATATAGTTCTTACCAAAAACCAAGCATGCTGATTACATGATCTCTGACTCCAACCTTCAGAACTGTGAGAAAATAAAGGTCTGTTGCTTAAGACACCCAGTCAAAGATATTTTGCTATAGCAACTCAAGAAAATAAACTATCAAACCTTGAAAATGTATTTAAAAAATGAAAATTTTAAAAATAACTTTTTACTTGCTCTAAATCTACCTTTATAAATATACTTGCTGTATGATCAAATTGATAAAAAATTAAACAAGGAACTTAAAGGACTTCAGTGAGTTCCAGTGTTTTTTGGTAAATAGCTTAATAACCTGCATATTTTTAATGGTAATTCCTCAGAAAACAGTAACTTTAATAAGCCATTTTATGGAGCATAAATTAGTAACAACATTAGTTGAAATAGACCACATTAATGAGTGTTCTCAGATATGTAGTCAGAAGTTGGTTGTTCAATATTTTTCAATTAATTCTGAACTCAAGATAAGAAGTGAAGCCCACTGGTAATTATAAACTTTATAAGGAACTTGGGCTGTGCATTTTCTGTCAGAATCAAACAAAATATTCTACTCTCTATATAGCTAACCTTATCCATTATGCTACAAATATACTGGCGGAAACTGAACTTGGCTCCCTTTCTTTTTACTAATGGATCCCCAACTCTGAGTTTTAGTAGAGTATATTTAGAGACTGTATTTCCAAACTTTTCTTGTAACTAAAGAGGCCAATAGGATAGGAGCAGAAGTGATATGTATAACTCCCATACCCATTATTATAAGAAATCTGCCTGCCCTTCAGCTTCTTTTCCCCCTTCTTGCAGGCTGGTGAGTGTAAGCTGACTTCACCTATGTATTTAAAGGTACTTCCCAAAGGATGACAGAAAAACAAGATAGAAGAAACCTGGGTCCTTGGATGACCTTGTATAAGAGACTCATCCATCCACCTCGGATCATCTACCTAGTCTTGCACTATAAGAAAGAAGTATATTTGTGGTTTATATGAACCACTGTATTTTGGGTTTTGCTAGTACTGTAAACAATGCATATCTTACAATTTTTAGTGTACCTTCCGTATGCTAAGGTGTAGAACATCCATACAGTCATTTAACTATTTATTAAGTGTATATTACATACCAACCCTGCTCTAGGTTCTAGTCAAACAACTGAGCCAGATATACAAAATTCCTTCACTAATAAATCTTTCATAATAATAAGGGGTAGAGAGCAATAACAAAGGAAACACAAACAAAGTAATTTCTAAACAATAACAGTAGTTTAAAGTGAGGGCACTAGAGTCCAATTATTTGTGTTAAATCCAAGCTCTGTCATTTATTCATTTATTCTTGTAGTAACCATCTTCTGAGAATGACACTCCTGCCACACACACACACACACGCACACATGCTGAGCCATATCTCATAGTATTCAGGCTCTTGTATAAGCTCCTCCCCTTAAATCTGGGTGAACCCCTTGACTCACTTTTGACCAGTAGAAGAAGATTGAAATGATATTGTGTGACTTTTGAAGCTGGGTCAGAAGAGGACTTTCAGCTTCCACTTCAGTCTTGTGTAATGTTCACTCAGAAGGAGGTCAGCTACCATGTGAGCAGTTCAACTACCTAAGACTGCCAGGATGAGGAAGTCATGTAAAGAGGCTGTATGGAGAGAGATGCCCAATCAGACCCTAGTTGCTCTAGCTGTCCTAGCTGAGACCTTGGGTGTGTGAATGAAGAAGTCATCTTTGATGTTCAGCCTGATTAAGCCTTCAGATGATTCTAGGTCCAGATGCCGTTTGACTGCAACATGAAAGACCTCACATGAAAAACAACCAGCTGAGGCCAATCAACCCACGGAACCAAGAGAAATAATAATAACTTAAATCACTCATTTGGACTATTACAGCAGTCAATAACTGGAACACTGATTTTGTGAATTGAGTATATCTTAATCTCTCTGTACCTTAGTTTTCTTATCTGTAAGGTTCCTATCTCATAAAGTTGTTGCTAAAACAAAATAAGTTCATCTAGAAAGTGCTTACAGCAGTATCTGGTTTTGATAAACATTTAGAAAATGTTGGTTACTGTTATTTATCTTTAATAAATAAAATAGGATGATGATGAGACAGAGATATTCTTAAGTGGATGCTCAGGGAAGTTCTTTAAGGTAAAGTGACACTTGAATTAGACCTGGAAAAACTGTTATTTATTATTAATAAATAAAATAGAATGATGATGAGACCAAGATATTTTTAAATGGATGCTCAGGATAGAGACAGAGATAGGGACAGACAGGCAGGAAGGGAGAGAGATGAGAAGCATCAGGTTTTCGTTGCGGCTCCTTGGTTGTTTATTGATTGCTTTCTCATATGTGTCTTGACTTGGGGGCTCCAGTTGAGCAAGTGACCCTTTGTTCAAGCCAGTAATTTTGGGCTCAAGCCAGCGACCTTTGGGCTCAAGCCAGTGAGCATGGGTCATGTCTACTATCCCATGCTCAAACTGGTGACCCTGAGCTAAAATTGGTGAACCCACACTCATGCCAGTGACACCAGGGATTCGAACCTGGGTCCTCTGTTCCAGGCCGATACTCTATTTACTGTGCCACAGCCTGGTCAGGCACTTTGAGCAGTTTTAAGCAGAATGACTTGGACCACTCTGTTGAAAATGGACTTTAGAAAGGCAAGACCTTGTATAAGAGACTCATCCATCCACCAAATTCCATACCTCTTGGCTCCTCAAGGCTAAAATGGAAACAAAAATATCTTTAAGGTGACTTTTATAGTCATCTGAGTAAAAGATTCTGTTTACCTGAACCAGTGTTTTACTGAGAACCTGGAGATAAGAGGACAGATTTGAAGATGTATTCATTGATCATGTGGCCCTTGGGCTGCCTATTAGGCCCCCATGGTAAAGATAAGATTTTATTCTAACAATGTCATTCTGAAACTATATTACTTAAACCCCCTTAGACAGGATTCCAATCATTATATCCCAGGATGGCTCAAATCTACCTTATTGGGTTCAGTTGTTACACTTTATTGTTATTAAGTACAGGCTAACAAAATATAAATTATCGTATACATTTCTTATTATTATCAAATAATAATGATTGACTTAGTGGAAGGACTATTACAAGGCAAATCAAAACACAAGTTCAACTTAAAATACTGTCACTAACAACTTATGTTAACCTGCACAGAATTCTTGATCACTTAGGGCCTCCTTGTCTCTAAGCCCCTTCCATTTCTGACAGTCTATTGCTTTGGGGTTCTTTTTAAAATACTATCTCACCTGGAAATATTTCGTGTTCCTAAAGTCAGAATTAACACTCGGTACTTTCTTGCTGGTCCTAGGAGCAAAATTCCATACCTCTTGGCTCCTCAAGGCTAAAAGCACCTGCCACAAAAATATAATCACGAGATAATCACCAGTAAGAGTCCTGGATTCTAGTGCCCATCTTCTCCTAACCTGACAGGAAGGAAGCTGACAGCAAGTTTACCTGCATCTGTTTTCTAGCGATCAACTAACCACATTTAGCATACAAGTGCTTTAGAAGTATCTTTCATTTAATCCACAGATTTATTCTTCTTAGGAAATCTTAGGAGGCTTTATTCTCAGATCTTACATTAAAATACAGAAAAGTCATCACTCAAGCAAGTTTTTCTAAAACTTTGTTGTTATGGGGGAAGTCTCTGGCACACATTTCTATTAAGATTTTAGTTTTATATAGCAGCTCTTTCTGTAGTGGTAACAACAGAAAAGAGAGATTCTATATTTAATGAGAGAATGGAGACTTGTTCAATTTTTTCTAATATTAAGTGGGTCTAATAAAAATATCCTAGTATTAGAAGATAAGAGAACATTAAACTGGATTTGTAAAGTTTTTATTCTCACTATCTGCCTGAGATTCCTTCAGCCCACTTGCTCCCTGAGGTAAATTCAGTCCTTCATGTGCACAGCCTTGTCTGCTTTTTAAGTTGTATTATGGAGCTTGTAAGATTCAAGATTGCCGCTTGGATTTAAAGAAACACGGCAAGTCTTTCTTTAAACTGTTTTGTTGTTTGCCAGGTTTAAATCTTAGTGTTGTGGCCTCCGACGTACAATTCATTGGATTACATGTAAAAAGAGGGAGTTAAAGTATGGTGAGCACCAAGAGGATTTCTGATAACTGAATGCATTTATGACCTGTTGATGATAAATGATACCAGGCAAAGATAACAGCAACACCTCACATCACCATTATTGACCTTCTTAACTAGCCACTCATCTTATTCACTAGTGCTGTATTCACCTTGGTGGCCAAAATAACAGCCAGAACCATTACAATTTGGTACAGTAATGGGAGATAATGCTCACTTTATAATAAAGTTAAAATTTAATAAAAATAGAGTCAAATTTCAGCAGATTTATGAGCAGAAGGTGAAAACCTATCAGACAGGAGCAAACCAAAGGGACAATGACAAGTCTGGAGAAAGAAGCACCAATTTGCATCCTAGGTCAGCATATTGTTGCAGTGCTGGTGGCTACCATCAAATAAAGAGAGCGACACATCAAGAAGAGTTCATTAGAAGTGGAGAAAAAAGAGGAAATGGACAGTTTTGCTAGTTTGCAAGCCTGTGTGTCTCCTGGACAAATGATTAAAAGTATGATAAAAGGATTAAAATTTGAATTCAAAGCATATTTTTCTTCCCTGGGAAAGAGACTGCAATGGCACATGAAGTCAGTTCAAAAGAAGCCTATAATGTTTTTCTTCTCATAAAAAATAAGGCAAATTACTCCATCCAAGTGCAACTGAATCAAATTTGAACTTCCTGAAAATTTATCAGTTGATAAACTAGGATTTAAGTTCAAGGATACATTCCATGCCTAATCTTCATTTTACAACTTTTGGAGATAAATTTCCCTCTGCACTGAAATCTTTCTGAGATAGCCTTTCTTGAAAAACAAATTGTTAGAAGTGTGCAGCAAATTGGCCAGATGTCTCTGGCACATGCACACTCTCTTAGAAGAAAGGTAAGATCTTCTAATAACTACCTTGTGCTTTCAGACCACTAGTTTTCCATCTAGTGCTTTGAAACAGTAATGTTCAAAATATTTCTCTTGTTATTGAAAGAGTTGATACACTTTCTCCAAAGTGCTTCTCTTCTCACAGAATATGGTTTATATTTTAGGAGAACTTGGCACAGCTTTAGTTACAACTTCACTGATTTTCTTAGTAGAATCCAACAGTAAGTCATTTCCCTCACCCATTTGTCCTTTAATGTTTATCAGCAAGAATAGACACAAAACGTCAAAAGCAAAAAATGTATTATTCACAGTAATCTACTTTCTTCAAGACTCCACATCAAGATACCTGAATAACATCCTTCTTCACATCTTGCTCCCAAACTAGCAGCCACCCCTTAGGGAGTTTTTACAAGTACCCCGAAGTTCATTATCAATTAATTTACCCTTCCCTGCCCAACTGTATCACTGAAGGATAAGTGTATTTAATTCTTGCTTATCTAAAAAAAATAATAATTGCCAAGGACAAAAATCAGCATGTGGCATAAAGCTAGTTTTGCTCCCTTCTAGAAATTGGTACTTTTAAGTTGCAGGCTTTGAAAAATTAGACAGCAGACATCTGTTCAGTGGTATGTATAACTGTGATGGCTACTATTCCCCAAATAGCCTGGCCAGCCTACCAATTAAGGTGTGGCAGACAAACATACCCTCTCTCATTTCCCAAAAATCAGTGATTCCAAGAATCAAAGTCCTTACAGCTCAATAGTCTGATGTATGGTAAGAGCATTGTTCTAATTCTTAATCACAATCCCATTCTGGAGCCCTACTAAATTATCTGTGGTTATTTTACATATATCGCAGCAGTTACACACACACATTCACACATTTACAAAATATTGGCCAATGCCCACTTCACATAGTTCTTTTAATCTAAAAATAACTTTAAATTTCAGTCTTACCAAGTTTGAGAAAAGGGAGGGCAAGTCAAGGAAAATTAGTTTGGGTATCAGGGGGGAAAAGCTTAACAGGCCTGCTGGGTGTTCACTTAATGCTGTCTTGAGTCTCAGATTAAATTATTATGCTTTCTGCGTTCTAGTACTGGGTCATTTGTGCATGAGGACAAAGGAAACTTCAACTTGATATTTCTGTCATTCCTGCTGTGGGAAGAGCCTTTTTCCTGGTTTATAACATCAATCACTCTTGCAATAAATCTTGGTGGTGGATATGGTCATTTAAATCTCCACCTGCACAAACAACAGAAAATAAGAGAGCTCATAAATCTCTGCACTGGTGATTAACAAATTTTGAATCCTGGGCAAAGATATTATGGTGGTGAGGGGGGAGGTCTCACTAATTCATTAATAAAGACTGATTTGCTGACAATCTGTTTAGTTTACAGCATAGGGGGAAAGCAAACAAGACCCTGCTAACAAAACAGAACGTTAGGGGTTAGTGAATTCCCAGCTGAGCCCAGGATTAGAGATACGATATCTTAATGTAAGAGAGGGATGCAGACTGCCAGCCAAAAGCTCAGATGCCACTCTCACACTTTGCTTCAGTCCCTCATCTTCAGTGCCTAATTAATTGCAAGGAAGGAAAAACTGGCAAAAACTAGTAAGAGAGATTCAAGCATTCTGTCTCTCCAATCTTAGCTCATCAATGTCATTCTAGCCTTCCATTTCTGGTTCTCTTTGCTTTTCTACTTACTCCCCAGATTTTATTCTCTCGGAAAGATGGTCTAGGCTGGCGTCAGGAATAGAAGAGAAGCTTGCCCAAAGGGACGATGCTGGTTAGTGTTTTTGGAATATCAGCTTTCCGTGAGAAACCCTCATTACATAGAGGGAATAAGGAGAAAGCAAAGACAGCAGGACTGGAGGAAGAACACAAGAAGCCCCGGGAAAGGTCTGAGACATCTGAGAGCAACTAAGATTCTGAAGATAATATTAAATACATGTCCAGAAAAACAAATGTAGAGAAAAGTTTTAATTCCATTAAGAAAAGATTATCACCTAACAAAATACTTTCCTCACACTCATGTTGCTACTCTACTTTATTACCCCTACTCCCACTATGTGTACGGTTGCCTGTGAGTGTGCTTGTGTAATGGTGGTGTGTTTGTGTACACACACACAGTTCCTTGATATCTTTCAAGTGACCAGATTCAGGTGAATTTTTTGGTACTTTCTCTGACATCACCCTAAAGATTCTATAAAGCACTTGTTTTCTTAAGTTACATCGGCTAAGGCTGGAAGATGTCTTAGTAAAACTGTAGTCCCATGGGGTGTTGGCAGGAGGTAGTTGATCTCCACCTGATTTATAATAGGTGTTTTCTTGGGAGGAAAGGAGGCAAGAAGGGTGCTTGCAGAATTTGTGGGTGGAAGGCCCAGTAAGAACAAAAGATATGATCGTTTTCCTAAAGTTCTCTAGGTACAACCGGCTATGACCTCTTTAGAGCGAAAGCAAGCCTTAGGAGATGGAGGTAGGCGTTGGGTGAGCGCAGGAGAGAGGCTGTTGGTGAGTCCTGCTCCTTCTTGGCCCAGCCCAAAGTGGGAGAAGGTGACTGGTGTATTAGTGTAGCAGTTGAGTTGATTTACATTACAAGTTGGAAATCAGGGCCTGTGAGTGAGAGTTTCCCTCCGGTTGTGAAAGGGGTCTAAGAGCGTGGCTGAGGCCTGGCAGGCCCCTCCCCTGGGCTGCAAGGATCCGCCTCTCTATTCCCCAGATAAATTCCTAGTGTCCACCAAATTCCTCAGCGCTCTCTCACACTCCTTTACGGCCACGACTCTGGGGGTGGGGAAACAGAGCGTCGGTTTCCTTCCCAAAGAAGCCCAGGCGGCTCCTTCTCACAACTCTGCGAAGGGGAAAGGCGTGTGAGACCCAAGCAGAACCCCAACTCCAATACCCAACACGAGGTGGCTGCTCCACACTGCACACTAGGGGGGCCCATTGGTTTCGGGGTCTCTCTCTCCTCTCTCCCTTCCATCCTCTCCTGCAAACATGTCCACCGGTTCCCTCAGCGATGTGGAGGACCTCCAAGAAGTGGAGATGCTGGACTGCGACGGGCTGAAAATGGACTCGAACAAGGAGTTTGTGACCTCCAACGAGAGCACCGAGGAGAGCTCCAACTGCGAGACTGGGTCCCCCCAGAAGGGCCGCGGCGGCCTGGGCAAGAGAAGGAAGGCGCCCACCAAGAAGAGCCCCTTGAGCGGGGTCAGCCAGGAGGGAAAGCAGGTTCAGCGCAACGCGGCCAACGCGCGTGAGCGGGCCCGGATGCGGGTGCTGAGCAAGGCCTTCTCCAGACTCAAGACCACCCTGCCCTGGGTGCCCCCGGACACCAAGCTCTCCAAGCTGGACACGCTCAGGCTGGCGTCCAGCTACATCGCCCACTTGAGGCAGATCCTGGCTAACGACAAATACGAGAACGGTTACATCCACCCGGTCAACCTGGTAAGTTCTCCGGCGCGGCGGTGGCGGTGCGGGCGCCCGGGCCCAGCGCGCCCGCGGTCCTGCCGCGGGTGTGAGTGTGCGCGCGGGGCTGGGACTTCCGCGGCTCGGCCCCCGCCAGCCCAGCGCCTCTAGGGACCCGTGCAGGAGATCCCCAGGCGGCCCTCGCTCTCTGCCCTACAAACTGCAAGAGCAGGGATGATTTATGCGAGTGTTTGACGTGGCAGCCCAATTAGGAGTTTGTAAGTGTACTGAGCTGGCAAAGAGGAGGATCCCTTGCGCCCGCGCCACGAGGGCTGGAATGCAGGGACCGGTGCGGTACCGGGACCACTGACAAAATGCTGCGCGCCAAGAAGGCATGCTATTATTCCCTTTATTCTTCGTTTAGCTAAAGAGTAGAACTCGATTTTCCCTCTAATCTTTGTAAATAAAACCACCAAAGTCTGTTTTTCCCCCCTCAGGCTATATAAGACCGTTAGATATGTACCCGTCATGTACCCCATAATTGTCATACAACTCCTCAACTACTTAAAACATTCTGAGCTTCGCCTATAGGTGAATTAACATTTTTAAGTCCCAGAATTTCTAGCAAATCTCAATATAATCAGTATATTCTCACGAATATCCGTGTAATAAATAATACGTAAAAGGTCACTTTCATCCGAGATTTAAGATCACTTTAATTTTTTTATCTTACAACGGAATGCTTAATGACTCTAATTTTTTTCTCAAATGCATTTTACTGTTTAGCAAATATATTTCATTCCTTTTTCATTTGATTTAATGTTAACACAGGATCTAAAGAAAAACAACTTACTAGCACCTCTGTTTATATATGATAAGAACGAGAGGTTTTCCTCTTAAAAGTCGTCTTATCTGCCGGCATGAATGAGAGGTTTGAAGATTTGAATTGTCTTCTCACTGAGTTGGTTTCAGGAATTTGGGGGGAAGGGGTGCAAAACCACATTTTGCCTCAAAAATATTTTTCCTTCCAATTAAAAGTTTATTTTTCGAATGAGATGACTAAATAGCTTTTCAAAAATCTGGAAGTCAAATGGAAATTGTGTCTCCATTTATTGCTGCTGCCTTCATCTTTAAACAAGAAACTTAAGTGAGCTTTATTATAAACCTTCACGGACAAGTGAAGAGGAGGTTACGTTTGCTCAGCCCAAGAGGAAGACGAGCTTAAATAAAATAGTCATGTTCATTCTTTCATTGGTATTATCTTTTTTCCGTAAGACGCAGCGATTAGTTTAGAAACTGTGGTCAAAGCCCGCATTTGTGATGGAGGAAACGAAAGTTGGCAAGGGGAGATGGATGGAGGTAAAAGTTGGAGGTCCAGGAAACCTGACCACGGCCTCAAAAGTGGGGGTAAAGAGGACGCTTCGCCTCAAGCCCGGTTTCTAGTTGGCCAGAGGTCCTTCTGGGTCACACCGCTCAATTTCACAGTGGCATCTGCCTCCCGGCTGTGCCATGGCAGGAGTCACTTAGGGCTTCTTTCGAAGGGCCTTCTCTCTCGGGTTTCACTTCGAACCCAATAAGTAGTCTCCTCTCTGCTCTGCCACCCGAGCTGTGACTCAGCGCCAATGCTACTTTTTGCTTTATCCAGCCTGGAGGCTCACTGGAACTCAGAGTAAATTGCAGAGATAATGGGTCTGTCCGATTCACTGCCTGCTCCTCTCCTTTCCTCTCAATCTGGGAGCCCATCCCACCCCTCCTCCATGACCACTTACCTCCTCCACCCTCTTCTCTCCTGCAGACGTGGCCCTTTATGGTGGCCGGGAAACCAGACAGTGACCTGAAAGAAGTGGTGACCGCGAGCCGCTTATGTGGAACCACGGCGTCCTGACCTTGGAGGTGCGAGTCTGGGAAAGGCGCGCTCCCGAGGGGAACGAGCCCCGGGAAGGCGACCCCTGCCCTCCCTGCTCTCTGTCTCTGCTTCCCCCTGCAAAGCTCCTCTCCCTGTCCCACCCTGCGAGAACACTTTACAGCGACGAGGAGATTCGTTTCCAAACCAGAGGAGACCAATTGTACTTACAAAAATTCCCATCTATTTAACTTTATTAATTGTACCGTGAATGACTCCGCGAGCCTTGCTGGTCCAAGTGCAATATGTAATTATAAATATATGAATAGATGATAAGAGCCTATGAATGTGTATCTTTTGTACAATATGTTGTAAAGTGTAGATCATAGAATAGCTGACTTTGACAGTCACATTTATAAAGTAATTCACTTAAAGTTATATATTTTTTTCAAACAAGTTTTGCTACTTTCGAAAATAAATCTTTCTTTATATTGCTAAAAGCCCTGACATTGGTGTGATTTTAAAAAAAATATTTGTTAGAAGCAAAGGGAAGAAGTATGGGGAAGTTTGATAATAAAAATGGTTCTTTTGAACCTCAATCCAAACTTCTAGAGATAGAAAAGGATTAAATTATTTCAGCTACAAATGTTTAAGATCATATTTTGCACTGAAACTTCAAAGAAAGAAGGAAAGAAAGAAAGAAAACCTCTGATCTCTCAGGTTTCCAGGCTACTTTTAAGACAATTAGAAATAATGTAATTATAAGTAAAGAAAGATCAGGATTAAAGTTATTAATAGTTGCACAGTTCAAGAGATAAGCACACCGGGAAAGAAAAATTTGATTTCCATATAATCTATGGTATAATTACTGACATGAACAGGAAGGTCAACTCCGCGTTTTATAACTTGACGAGGGAGAGCAGGTAACCCACGGTTACAAACCAAAGAAGAAATAATAGGAGCTATGAAAACTGTAAATTCCAGAATCCTTAAGAGGTATTTTCCGATTTTCAAAGTGCTGCAACATACATTATGTATTTCTTACTAATATTTAATTTTAACAACGCGCCTGCCTGCCTTTTGGTTAAGGTTAGTCAGTGCATACCCAGCTCCCCTCCACGACTTCCGGCGGACTGGGCTGTAATTTAAACATCTTCCAGGCTACGGAACAGCTCGTTGGGGAAGATTAAGTTGAGATAAACAGAGAGGCGAGGCCGAGGAGCCTGGGACCGGGTTCCCTCGCTGCCCCAGCGCAGCCCGCGGCGGCCGATGAGCCAGATGCCACCGGGGCTGTTTAATGTTCGGGGTTATGACCGTAGTGTTTACAAGACGTCTTCGGTTATTTATACTGTTATTCCTCGCAGAGGGCCTTGAAACTTCCGTTTCATTTGCTCTTTCTTTTCGATTTATTTTTTTCTTTTTCTCGGTTCAGTTTGGTACCTGGAGTAAGAGCTCCCCCGCTTCCCTTCCCGCGCTTACTTCCTACTAACCCCAAAGGCGGCTTAGGGGTAGAGTCCTCAACTTGACCCTCACGGAAAGAGCTTGTCAAGAAGAGGGAACCATTGTGCCCCTGGGATGTTCCTGACAGTGATCAGTTACCACCTTACCAAGAGCAATTCGTTCTCCAAAGGTTGGGGACTTCCACGATTCCTCATCCACCTGCCTGTCCAGCCCGTCGGTAGACTCCTCAGGGTGTCCTTCCCACCACTCTCCCACCCCCACACTTGACCTTCAAAAGCGCTTTGCAAGTTCTGTCCACCTCCTTATTCCTCAAATTCGCATGCTCCTTCTGTCCGTCCTCCCACAGGACACTGCCCTCGCCTCCACTGGTTCAGAGTTCAAGTCAGAGATGAGTCCCAGAGTGATTCGGCTTCGTATGTTTCAGTTTAGCCAAGTTTCTAAGCTCCCGCTTAAGTCTTTTACAAACCAAAAGCCCAAAATTCTGAGCACGAGATGCAGTTCTGAGATGGTCCAATGTCGATGCAGAAGGCCCCATAGAGAAATAAAAGCCTCCTGCCCATTCTCTCAGACGACCTCAAAAACTGCAAACGGGGTGTTGTTTTTTAAGCTACCGGGCTTCCTACCTATAATTTGAAACCTTTGCTTTAAACTTGAGTTATGAGGTCTTGAACATGAAACACGTGGGTTAAACCCTAGTTCTGTGTCCAGCATTTTCTTAAAAGGACTAGGTCCTCGGTTTTCTCACCTCTGTGGGAATAAAGGTGGTAATAATAATTTTCCTCTTTTGCTTCACTGAGCATTAATGAGGTTCAAATGCGACTTTCTTTGTGCAGTTAATTTCGAAAGGCAAGAATACATGAACTTTTATTAAGTGGAGGGTGGTGAGCTGTCAGTACTAGACCTGACCTGAAAGTGTCTCAAGCAGGAAGCTCAAAAGGGTGTATGTTTATAATGTACAGGCGAGGGTCTTTCTATTGCACACATTGAAACACCTCCCTTGGATGCTATGTTTAACCTCACAATTCTTTCTCACTCCCCCACCACATACACACCTTTACCCTTCCCCAATGTTCTCAGATGTGTCCATAGCTCTTTACAAATGTGACTGTTTCTTAGAAATCTGGAATCCAGAAAATTCAGAGAACAAAAATCTGGCATCGAACCAACAAATAGAAAGGCTACACAGGTGTCTGGCTGCTGGGAAGCCGCACCCCCAAGGGGCCTCAGCTCTGGGACTTGGGTGCACTCTAGACAGCACCATGCCCACTGAAAACAAGCAACACAGTGGGAATTACCGCGCTGTGGCCGCCACCAGCTCAAAGTCTGAAAACGTGACTGCTCACACCACTCCACACGGTGGTCATCCACAGTCTAAACATCTCTCCTTCCCGGTGGGCCCTTCTCTTAAACTAGATCATCAGCACTCCCACAACCACCACACCCTTCACCTGTCTATTAGTTTCCTGGAGTCTGTCCCCACAGGTTTCCACCACTAGCCTACCTGTCCCCACCTTAGGTACTTGGTGTGCCTTGATTTTAATAGGAGGGTAGGCTGTCCGAAAAGGAAAGGGGGACCTCCTTTGCCACCAGCCGACACAGTTAGCAGTGGGGAGAGTTTTGTCTGTGTTGTCTCGGTTATGCAAATTATGTTAGAAGATGCTTTCAGAAGGAATCAGGAAAATATCCGAAACAGGCTGCAGAAGCCTGGAAGGAGAATAAAGTATTTCAAATTAACATGCATCTGGGAGTCCTCAGGAGGAGTGGACAGATATTGAAAATGGACTTGTTGCTGGGGAAATTTCTCTCTCTCTCTCTCCTTATATAACTTTTTACAAGTAACTCATGGGTCTAGTAGGTTTCCCCACTGTCAAATCAGGGACTTCTTTCTAAAAAGAGATGTAGTAAACAAAGTCTGGAACCAGCTGGTCTGTTCAGTGATCAGTGGGAAACACTGCCCAAGCAGACTGTTAGCCACTGGTTTTCCAGTGTGTATCACAATCACCTGGAAGGCTGGTGCCAGTAGATTGTTGGGCTCCATCCACCTCAGTTCCTGATTCAAGAGATCTGGGGCTGGGGCTCCAGAATTCATATTTCTAGCAAGTTCCCAAGGGATGCTGCTGTTGGTGGTCCCGGGACCACGCTTTGAGAATGACTGTTTTGGGATCTGTCTCATCAGAGAAACACAAGAAGTTAATGCAGAGGGAAAGAAATGTTTGGAATATTTTTCATAAGAGGCTGCACGCTCCGGGCTCCAGTTTCACTTACTTTGCTTTTCATTCCACGATGGCATGCATTGTATTCTTACTGCTTAAAGAATAGTCGGGAAATCAAACCACCCATCTTTGGAAAATAAAAGGTCACTGCCACCCTGATGTGTGGAAGTGTGTGCGATCGTGTTGGGCGCTTCAAGGCAGATTTCAGTCTTCAGGTGATCAAGTGAAGACCTGAGGGGATTTGGGCCTGGCTGCTGTTGCCTCTGTTGCGACCCTAAACGGGAGACAAATCTGGACACCCGGTACTCAAGTTTCTTGCGACTACTCGATTGCATAGAGAGTCTTTGGGTCCAGTCCAGCAAAGGTTTTCCCTTCATCCCAGTGAGATAAGGTGGTTTTATTTATTTAACTTACTTACTTACTTATTTATTACTGATGTGGGGCCCTTTACGTCCAGCTTATTGGAAGTCGGTCTGCGGTTGGGGCGCAGAGGCCCTGGAAGGAGAGCTAGGGCGGAGCCAGCGCAGGGTGTAGGGGGTGGGCAGGGCGGGACCCGAACCAAGAGGCACACACCCTAAGGACTCCTGCGGCTTTTCTGCTCACCGCCAGCCCCCTGCCCCTCCCCTGAAGGGTTTATGGAAGTAGGCGGGAGGAAAAGGAAGCAGGCGCAGAGTTACGAGCCCCAGCACACACACCCCAGGGTCACGGTCCCTTTCCCGGCGCGTGCGCCGCTGCGGACCCGGGAAGGTTCTGGGGCTACGACCCCACACCTCCAGGGAGGGGATCCGCGGATCCCACGCAGTTGGCCAGCCCAACTCCCTTAGTTTCTGAGATCCCATCTGGCTTCCTTCAGGGTCTTCCTCCACGTGCCTTTGATCCTTAGAGCTCCGTCGCTGCACCCTCTTGCCGGGTCACGGAAGGATTAACCGCCCCGAGGAGTTGGCGTGAAGATCCCCTCCCAGGACAGAGGGAGGAGAAAGGGGAGGAGAGGACGGAGAGAACAAGCGCTTAGAAATTTCGATGAGTTGTGAGACTAGACTCCTGGAGAGCAAGCAGCATTACACCATTTTTGGATCTATCACCCAACGTAGTACCTGACACCACAGTAAATGTGGAATCATTCACGCAGGCTGCGGTGAAGAAAGTAGATAGCGTAGAGGCCAGCTGGAGCTGAGCATTGACAACGGGCTGCTGCTCTGCCGGAATTGAAATCGAACCTCTCATGTTGAAATCTAGGTGCATATTTGAGAAAAGAATGAAGCAAACGTTCAGTAAAAATAAAAAAAGTAAAGCAAACAGACATCATGGGGCTAGATAGACGGCATCAGCTGGAGGTGGCATGTTTGTACTCCCCTGCCTGATACTCAACTGAAATGTGTTTTTTCCCTTTCTTTCCATTTCAAGATGGCATTGCTGCTGTTGAATTTTTATGGCCCTTAGGTCAGAATAATTCACTTAAAAGATGCTTTGAAGAGTGGAAATAACCCAAAACAGTATAATAATAAAATGTTCACAGGAAATTATTTTAAAATTGATCCAGTGAGCCATAAGAAAGTAATTATTTTGCCTTTTAAAGATGTACAGTAGTTTATACCTACAGCTAGTGAATGGTACAGTTGGAGAAAGCTTTTGACTGAGTCCTTGGACAAGATATATGACCTTTCAGGACCTTGTTCTTCTATCTATAAAATGGGTTTAATAATGACTACTTCAGTGACATAATGTATGTATGTGGTCAATGTCTGGTGCATAATAAGCATTAATTAATTTTGGTTTTCTTCCCTTCTTCTTCCTTCTATTAGTCATTAGATTACCAAAGTACCTGTAAAAATAATATGCATTTCTCCTAGGTAGTTATCTAGTCAACAGTAAACAATTATTAAATTCCGGTGATAATCCAATAGCTTCAGGTCAAGAGATTAAAACAAGTTATCATTCAGTCTTGTCTTTCTTCAGTGAGACCTAGCCACGTTATCTTCAGTAGACCCTGCTCCTAATTCTGTCCCCCCTCCCCCCGCATTTATCACCTTATCAATAACAGGTCATTATTTTTTTGTTTGTTTGTTTACAAAGTTTGTAGCTTTTTCCACTCCCTCCATGACTGGCTGGTTAATCTTGGTTTCCCCAGCACCAACCACAGTGACAGGCACGTGGTAAGAGTTTGAAGAGAAATGAATGAATAAAGCTTATTAATGAGCTTCTTAGAGAAGCTAAGTAAGTTCATGTTGCATTGCTATAACCACAGGCTGGTTCAAATATATTGTCTAATTTTAGAATATGGTAATGAGTACTTATTCTATAATAAATGAATCTATGATTTAAAAAGTCACCATGAATTCTGTTAAAGGGACACTAACCTAAAATATTGATTGTCACCACATATGGATGCTTTATTCTTAGCATAATTGTGTCTTTCAGAATAATGTGTATTTTCCCTCAGCATTCTTACCATTATTGGGGGACAGTCATCTCTAAACTTTCTCTTTGGTTCCTGGGGTTATTCACTGATGAATCTCATTAGGATAGATTTTTTTCTTTCTTGTACTCTATGTAAGTACCACCATCTTCTGCTGCCCTCTAATTTTTCACTTTCAGGCATTCCTCACCCACTCTATACTTCCTTCTACCATTTTATTTAACAAGAATGCTTTCTCTCCAACCCCCACCTCCATCCCACCCCCACCCCCACCAAGGACTAAAATAAATTTTTTTCAAGATATCTCTAAAACCAGAGGGAGTTTTCAAGCCAGCAGGGCTCATTTGGTTACAAGAAACAAAAATCCCAAGGGGAATAACTCATTGTAAAGATAATGCAAGGAATCTGACATATCCAGGCAGAAAACAAACAGGGAAAACCTGTTGGGAAACTGAAAGGCCCAAGGGAAACGCTCTCTCTTTCTAAGGCTCTCTGAGCCCATTTCTCTGCCAGTCTTCTCTGTATGGTCTCCTCTGCAATTGGACTTTCTGTGCTGGCTCACTTTCTACTCCTGAACTTTCTATTTCTTATCAGGTTGGTTTTTTTAGGTTGCTAATTGTGGTCCCAATTCTACAAAAACATGTAGTGACAGACTCCACTATCCATCTCTTAATTTAAACCCTCAAAATAGAGACCATTATAAACTTGTTCTAGGAGAGTCTGATTAAATTGTTCAGGTCAGTTGTATGTCTGCCTCTTGTCCTATCAGCTATAGTTGGCTGGGGATGGGTGCACAGGTTGGCTGCTGGCTGGGGCAGACTGTTTTGAAATGGAGGGTCTGGGTACAACAAGAACCCCTAGTTTGTTTCCTACAAATGCAATCTTTTGCAATCAGGGCTGGGCTGTCTGCATATGGACCACCTGGTTTTATTCTGTTACAACAATGTTGAGCAATGTGTGTTTGGGAAAAGGTTGTGTTCACAGGTTATTGTCTTTGATGGGGGGGAAGGAGTATGGATAACAGCATGAGAACATATATCCATTATAGCCTAAATGATCTACTTTATGAAACAGAATAATTTTATTGAAAAAATCACCACTACTCTTTAGCCAACAAAATCCAATTATTGGGCATATATAAGAAATACCAGCATAATTTAGCTCATTTAATTTCTTTTGCCATTTAAATTACACAGAGCACATTCATATTTCATCTTTAAAACAACCCTAACTGGGAATATAATCATCATATTTTTTCACATAGGGAAACTCAGGGAAAGTAAACCTTGAAAAATTATATGGTGTATAAGTAGCAGAAATCTGAGTACAGAATTATTGTATATTTTTTTCTTTTTTATTGAATTTATTGAGGTGACATTAATAAAATCATATAGGTCTCAGGTGGACATCACTATTTATCCATTGGTACTGTTCGGCAGATAAAATATGGTATGTTCACTTTGTTAAAGATGGTGCTGCCCACATGGAAGCCCGTCACCCAGGTGATATTATTTGCCCTTATGCTTGGGATGGGTGTGGGGAAAAGGCTCTAATGTAAGCAGGCCAGGTTGTTATAGCCTAAGGCTTGGCTTTAAGAGTAAGCTTTTCTCCACATCCTTGACTGATTGGATGATGTAGGGTGGTGCACTCTCTTGAGGAATCCCATTATGCCTCAGATGGGTGGCTTTGTATCAGAGACTTTCTTTACGTATAATTGGATTAAAGGTTTGGATTTTCTAGGCTATAAACTGGGGCAGTCTGGGAGCTTGCTCTCTCTCTCTCTCTCAGTTCCTGGGTTCCTGAGGTTAGTATTAGAGAGGAGAGCAGAGTAAGGCCACGTGAAGGCCAGGAGAAGCAGCCAAGATGGCAGAATGCTGAGGAAGAAGCCAGTTTGTGAAGAGTTTGTGCAGGAGGAGATGGAAAACAGAGGTGAATAAGTCTGGTGAGCTGGAAAGCTTTGATGCTAGGAAACTCGGATAAGTCAGTAGCTTTGTGAGCACTGAATGTGTGGGTTTTGGAGCCCAGAGTGTGTTTTTGCTTGTCCGCCGGGTGCAAGCTGGAATTAAAGTTGATGGCTCACCAGTATTTGGCTCCATTGTTTTATTACCGACTGTTCGAATCCAATGCGAACCTGCGTGGGTTGGGCTGCTGTGGTGATAGTGGCCCTGACTACTGGCTTTACATTTGGCGTAGTCTGTGGCAGGATTCGATACAGATCGACATTGAGCCACCACCACCTTTGAATGGTGGAGTAGAGGACTGGTTGCTGTTTTGGTTTCCCATAGCTGTTTTTTGGGGGACTGTAGGCTGGCTGACTTTTACAGCCATGCGTGAGGAAACCGAGAGCTCTATGGAAGAGGCTGCCCAGGACCTGCAGGTTGAGCAGCGAAAGGAGCTGGAGGAAACATGGGAGAAACAGATGCTGACCCTGGAGCTGAAGGAAGCGCTGGAGGAGGAGGCTGACCAGGTTTGTGAGATTCACCTGGAAATGGAGCAGCTGCCGGAGAAGGAATCACAGGTTCGTGAGTTGGAGATTGCCCTGGATGTTGTTGAGAGCCAGCAGTGGCATGAGGCCGGGCCTGAGGCCAGGGCCGGAGCTGAGGCGAGGACCGGGGCTGAGGCCGAGGTTGGAGTTGCAAGGCCTGCTGAGCAGAAGGCAGCGGTGGTCCGGAGATCAAGCCCAGCAGCAGGAGCTGGTGTTTTCAGTTCCTCTTTGGAGGATGAGGAGAATCAAGCTGGAGTTGCAATCCGCAGTCTCCAGAAGGTGAGAACCCAGCAGCAAGGAGTAGTTATGCTCCTGGTAGGTCTGCGATTTGGGGACATAGGGGTGGATGCCATCATGCTCCCCAGAGCAGAGATGGAAATTTTGACTGCCATGGCCACGTGCTCCTTTTTAGGACAGTGTGAGACTTGCCATGATGGCAGGAATGAGGGGGGAGGCTAAAGCCCTATGTGTGTGGACTGATTTCCTGGACTACGACCCGAGTGAGCACTGGCTCTTTTGTTGAATGGACTTATGGTTTTTTGGACAATGTGAAATACCCTGATGGGGGTGGGGGTGGCTTTGCTGGAGGCCTTCCTGCCCCGGGAAGCCTTTCAAATGGCAAGAGGGAAGGCTGAGGACATTTTGCGCTTTTGGCAAAGTTCTCAGAGACTGGTGAAATGTACCTTTGTAATTGTTGAAACTGTATGATTTGTGCTATTGCTGTAATTTGTGTAATGTACTTAATTTCCTTGTACAGGGATGCCGGTGGTGTAGATTGTGGGTAGTAAAGTGAGAATAGGGGTGGATTGTTCGGCAGATAAAATATGGTATGCTCACTTTGTTAAAGATGGTGCTGCCCACATGGAAGCCCGTCACCCAGGTGATATTATTTGCCCTTATGCTTGGGATGGGTGTGGGGAAAAGGCTGTAATGTAAGCAGGCCAGGTTGTTATAGCCTAAGGCTTGGCTTTAAGAGTAAGCTTTTCTCCACACCCTTGACTGATTGGATGATGTAGGGTGGTGCACTCTCTTGAGGAATCCCATTATGCCTCAGATGGGTGGCTTTGTATCAGAGACTTTCTTTACGTATAATTGGATTAAAGGTTTGGATTTTCTAGGCTATAAACTGGGGCAGTCTGGGAGCTTGCTCTCTCTCTCTCTCTCAGTTCCTGGGTTCCTGAGGTTAGTATTAGAGAGGAGAGCAGAGTAAGGCCACGTGAAGGCCAGGAGAAGCAGCCAAGATGGCAGAATGCTGAGGAAGAAGCCAGTTTGTGAAGAGTTTGTGCAGGAGGAGATGGAAAACAGAGGTGAATAAGTCTGGTGAGCTGGAAAGCTTTGATGCTAGGAAACTCGGATAAGTCAGTAGCTTTGTGAGCACTGAATGTGTGGGTTTTGGAGCCCAATGTGTGTTTTTGCTTGCCCACCAGGTGCAAGCTAGAATTAAAGCTGATAGGCTCACCAGTTTTTGGCTCCGGTGTTTCATTGCCATCTGTCCGAATCTAATGCGAACCTGCGTGGGTCGGGCTGCTGTGATAGTGGCCTTGATTACTGGCTTTACAGGTACCCTTTCATTCCCCCTCCAACTCTCCCTTTCCCTTGGCAAACAACATACTGCTGTTTGTATCTATGAGTCTACCCTCTCTCTCTCTCTCTTTACTTAATTCTTTTACCCCATTCATCCAGCCCTGTAACCCCCATTTCCATCTGACAGCTGTCAGTCTGTTCTCTACCTCTGAGTCTTTCGCTATTCTGCTTGGTTTTTGTTGTTGTTGTTCATTAGATTCTACATATGAGCGAAATCATGTACTTGTCTTTCTCTGAATGGCTTATTTCACTTAGCAAAATGTTCTCCATGTCCATTCATGCTGTCACAAAGACTGAGATTTTCTTCTTTTTGATGGTGTAAAGCCAGTAGTCAAGGCCACCATCACAGCCGTCCAACCCGTGCAGGTTCACATTGGATTCGAACAGTCGGTAATGAAACACAGGAGCCATGAACTGGTGAGCCATCAGTTTTAATTCTAGCTTGCACCAGCAGGCAAGTAAAAACACACACTGGGCTCCAAAACCCACACATTCAGTGCTCACAAAGCTACTGACTTATCCGAGTTTCCTAGCATCAAAGCTTTCTAGCTCACCAGACTTATTCACCTCTGTTTCCCATCTCCTTCTCTCTACACAAACTCTACACGAACTGGCTTCTCCCTCAGCACTCTGCCATCTTGGCTGCTTCTCTCCTCCACGTGGCCTTACTCTGCTCTCCTCTCTAATAATACTTCAGGAACCAAGAACCAAGAGAGAGCAAGCTCCCGGACTGCCCCAGTTTATAGCATAGAAAATCCAAACCTTTAATCCAATTATACATACAAGAAAGTCTCTGATACAAAGCTACCCATCTGAGGCATAATGGGACTCCTCCCTCCATCACCACCCTACATCATCCAATCAGTCAAGGGTGTGGAGAAGAGCTTAGTCTTAAAACTAAGCCTTAGGCTATAATGACCCAGCCTGCCCACAGCCTGTTCCAGAACACACACTAATATCAACGAACTTCCATGAGGGCAGCGCCATCTTTAACAAAGTGAGCATAATATATTATATCTGCCCAACAGATGGCCAAGTAGTAATCCACTGTGTAAATGTACATCAGCTTTTTTACCTACTCATCTACTGATGAATACTTGGATTGCTTCCAAATCTTGTTTTTTGTAAATAACACTACAATAAATGTAGGGGTGCATATATTTTTCAAATTAGTATTTCAGGTTTCTTTATATTCCCCAAAGTGGAATTGTTGGATCATAAGGCCGTTTCCCTTTTTAATTTTTATAGTTAACTCCATACTGCTTTCAACAGTGGCTGCACCAATATGCCTTCCCATCAAGAGTGCATGAGGGTTCCCTTTTCTCCACATCCTTGATATCACTTGTTTACTGATTTATTGATAATAGTCCTTCTGACAAGCATGAGGTGATATCTCATTGTGATTTTAATTTTTGTTTCTCTGATGATTAGTGACATCTTTTCATATATCTATTGGCCATCTGTATGTCCTCTATGAAGAAGTGTCTATTCAGGTCCTTTGCCAATCTTTGGTGTAGATTTTATAAATTATTCATAAATTTTTTTATATTAAGCCCTTATCAGATATATCATTGGTCAATATGTTCTTCCATTCAGTAGGTTGTATTTTCATTTTGTTGACGGTGTCCTTTGCTGTGCAAACGTTTTTTAGTTTGTTTTAGTCTGTTTGCTTATTTTTCTTTTGTTACCCTTACTGAAGGAGATATATATATATATAAAAATATGCTGTGAGAAATGTCCAAGATTTACTGCCTATATTTTCATCTCAGATTTTTATGGTTTGGGGTCTAATATTTAAGTCTTTAATCTATTTGCAGTTTATTCTTGTGTATTGTGTAAGAACGTGGTCTGGTTTTATTTTATTTTACTTTTTGGCATGTATCTGTCCAATTTTCCCAATACCATTTATTGAATAGATTGACCTCATTGTATATTTTTGCCTCCTTTGTCAAATATTAATTGACCATAAAGATTTGGGTTTAATTCTGGGTTTTATATTCTGCTAATTGACATCTGTTTTTATGCCAGTACCATGCTGTTTTGATTACTATGGCCTTGTAGTATAGTTTGTAATGAGATAACATAATTCTTCCAACTTTGTGCTTCTTTCTCAAGATTGCTGTAGCTATTTTGGGTCTTTTGTGGTTCCATATAAAGTTTTGGAATATTTGTTCCAGTGCTGTGAAATATGCCATTGTGATCTTCATAGAAGTAGCATTGAATCTACAGATTGTTTTGGATAGTATGGACATTTAATGATGTTAACTTTACCTATCCATGAATACAGTGTATGCTCTCACTTATTTGTGTTGGGTGTGAGGCCACTCAGCAAATGTCACCAGGTATACCAAGTCTAGCTAACACCTTTGTGTTGGGGTAGAGGTCTCATGGAATTTTCAGAATGAGGTCAGCAGAGTTTATCAGGTCTAAAGTAACAAAGATTTGCCCATGTGAAGAAAGGGCTCTACTCTGGTCAGGCATATGAGAGAAAAAATGGCCCCTGTCATAAAGTCACACAACTCAGTCTGTCCCAGATTCTGCTAGGGAGAGACAGAGCTCAGCAGGGTGGAGTTGTAGGAAGTCAGGAGGATGGGGCTAGTGCATCTCCCATGAAAGAGATGTGCGATTAGGCTTCACAGAAGGTGGGAGGTGTGGGTCCCTCTCCAGAGCCACACAATTCAATCTGTCCCAATTTTGCTCTGACCTTGGCAAGGCAGAGATACTAGGAGGTAAGGGTGGGACTCCTGGAGCCCAGAGTGTGGTTCTAGCAGATCTCCCACTCAGGTTCACAAGAAAGTGGGGGAAATGGCCTCCATGCAAAGCCACACAACTAAAGCACTGACAGCTTTTGAGTCTGTCCAGATCTCTGCACCCTGGCCAAGGCAGCTGACTTCTCAGCAGGGCATAAGCTCGGCAGCATGGGATGAGAAGGAGTCCAGAGGGTGAAGTTATTGTTTTCCCTAGGCTGATGCCACATGGAAGGGAGTCCTCCACCCAAGAAAGATGGCATCTGTGGCATGAGAGTATGACTCAACACAGACATCCTGGTGATTGTCCCTTCAGTTCTCTCCCCAGAAACACAAACCCCAAACTCTCCTCACACAACTGTAATCTGCTTTACCCTGTCTCCACTGGAGCCCAGAGTGAGTGGCCACCAAAATATTTTGTGCATTGGCCCATTAACATGGTACTGTGTCTTTAGCAGAATTCTGTCTCTTCCTTTCAAACAGAAATCCTGTTGCTTTTCACAGACAGATGTCATGTGTGAGCCTCTTCCCAACTCTGGTGCTCTGGGCTGAGGAGCCTGGCTTAGGGTTTAGTCACCCACAGCTGAGATATCCCTCTGAAACCTCAGCTACCACCTGTGGGAGCAGGACCAGTCCTTTTCACATCTCTGCCCTTCCTACCAGTCTCCATGTAGCTTCCTTTATAAATCCTTGGTTATAAGACTTCTCTTCAGCTAGTTTTTAGTTGGTTAATCAGGATGATTATTCTATAATTTAGTTGTAATTCTAGGTTGGTCCTGGGAAGAGGTGAGTGTAGCTTTCACCTACTCTACCATCATCTTGTATTCCCTCCAGAATTGTTGTATTTCATTAAAACTGAAATGATTCCTGCCTTAAACATAGGTTAGTCCTCAGGATAAAAGAAATAAAAGATGATTATAACCCTAAAAAGAGAAACTAATGTTTCCAAAAAAGCATAACATCATGCTTTTTTTTAATTAGAAATTTTATTTTATACTTATTTAAAGATCTCTTCTAGACTTATCTTCTATCACCATTAAGGATACAAAAAATAAAAAGAAGAAAAAGAAAAAGAAAAAAGTATAAGCAAAATAAATTAAAGTATTCTGAACACTGTTTCATATTCAGAGTCCAACTCATTCCAAGTTATTTATTTACTCTGTAATTAAAATCTGGTGATTTTCCACCATCAAGTATCAGTTAGTTTTTGACATATGATAAACCATCCCTGAATGTAATGGCTTAAAATAATAAACATTTGTTATTGCTCATGAGTCTGAGATCAAGTTGGCCAGTTCTGATGATCTGGGATGGCCTCTGTTGTTCTCCCTGGAGTTAGTTATATCTCTGTGGTCAGCTGATGATTATAAGACTTCTCTTATATTTGTTTGAGGGTTAGCTAGTCATGGATGACCTCACTCATATGTCCGGTAGCTGAATAGTCATTGACTGGAATGAGGAAGGTGACTGATCCACATGTCTCTCATCATCCAGTAGGCTAACTTGTACTTGTTCTCAGGGAGTCTAAGGAGGGAACAGAAGTTCATAGGGTCTCTTAGCTTCAGAACTGGCATAGCATTACTTTAGCTGTGTTTTATTGGCCAATGCCAGTCACAAGGGCTTCCTATATTCAAGGCATGGGGAAATAGGTTTTACCTTTTGATGGGAGAAGCTTCAAAATCACATTGAGTAAAGCGTGGGTACAGAAAAAGGTGAAGATTTGGGCCATTTTACAATATAATGGCCATATTAAGATTTCCCTGAAACTTCTTTTTACTGAGATTCTAGCCTTTGAGAATCATTTTTCACTTTGAATTGTCAGTATCTAGTAATTAAATACCCAATTTTGTTCTCTGGATTATTAAGAACATTTTTTATTAGAGTTCTCTATTGTCACTGTAATTTTTTTTCCAAGACACTGATACCTGTTCTGTCCTTTCTTGATTTTGTTAGAAGGGAACATAAAAGAAATACCAACATAAATCCGTCACCCCAACCTGTTTTTCACCTTTTCTTAGAAGTTTGGAGGCTTTTCTGACTCTGGTTCTGTTGCTTGGCATGTGTAGTGGGCTGAATGGTGGACCTAAAGATATCAGATCTTAATCCCTGGAAACTGTAAATGTTACATTATTTGGAAAAGGGGTCCTTGCTCATGTGATTACGTCAAGGATGTTGAGATGGAGAGATGATCCTTGAGTATTTGTGTGGTTACTAAATGTCATTACAAATGTTTTTGTAAGAGAAATGAAGAGGAAGATTCAATATACAGGAAAGGAAAAGGTGATGTGAAGACAGAGGTAGAGATTGGAGTGACACAGCCACCAAAGGCTAGAAGAGGCGAGCAATGGATTCTCTTCAAGCATCTCCAGACGGAGTCAGGCTGTCGCTACACCTTGATTTTGATGCAGTGCAACTGATGGTGAACTTATGGTCAACTAAGAAATAATAAGTTTCTGCTTTGCTAAGGCACATGTGTGGTCATTTGTTATGACCACTTAAACAGCATGTGATAGGTAATCCTTTGCACATATCTCAGTAACAAAATGTTAACAGGGTCATCTATTTATAGTTTACTTGCTTTCTTAGTTCTGTAAAGCACTTTAATGTTACTTTCTAGGAAAATGAAAAATTATAGATATTCCTTCAGTGATGAGTGCCTTTGTTCCAACACACTATTTTTCTATTCCCTGCTTTTCTGTGTATAACAGAATAACATTTAATATCAATTATTTATATAACAAAATAAGATTTTTCCAATATTGAATCATAGTGTAATCTTTTAAAAGAAATTTTTAAGGACAACTAAACCCAGCATGGGTGATACCAACAATCTAAATAATTCAAACAAAGAGACCAATGTTGAGATGCATCCCAATTTTAGAAAAATGTGAATGTGAAAACAATGCTTCTGAGAATGATGATATACAATAGTTCATCCCAGGCGTCATCACTGAGTATACATGGCATGCAAGACCTTGTGCACTGGAAAGAGATGAACAAGGTAATACCCTTCTGATCTCCAGCTTGGATCTTCCTCTCCAGAAATTAAAGAATCTCTTCTATGCGTGGACCGGGGACGGTAGGAGGACAACCTTGTATTCTGAAAAGCACCAAGTGTACCAGTTTCCAGAAAGGTAGGCTACCAGGATGAGCTGATTGTCCCTGCCACACTCTGTCCACCAGGCTACGGTTACCTCAGCCTGCCATTTATGAAGCTAGTCCAACATGGAGTGCTCCCAGCTGCTTCTATCCCAGACCAACTCATCTCCCAGTAGTGAGGAAACAGCTGGGAAAGTTGCTTTCCACATCTAAGGTGGTTGTCTGGGAGCTTTTTATTTTTCTAAGGTCAAAATTGAATCTCAGGCTGTTTGGAAATGTGCTAAATATGGTGGGCCACAATTTTGCTAGGCTGATATAGCCAGTCATTTTACAAATATATGCTATCAATCCTAAGAAAAAAATAGGCCATGTTGGTACATGAGGAAAAATGTATCTTTACTACTGGAAAATCAACACCAAAGTTATAAATGATAGATCATCAGAGTCCACCATGCTCTGTGATAACTGAGCACAGCTTTTCATTTCTCGTCTGCTGAGCCTTCTGCGCCATCTCAGAGACCTTCCCCTCAAACAATCTATAAACTTTCCAGATCATTTGTCTCCAGAATCTATTTTTCACTTTTCTTTCTTCAACCAACTCACAAATTACACATCCCTGAATTTCACTGTCTTTCTCAATTTTTCATATTTGGCACATTCTAATTTATTAAAGGTTTTAAAAAGTGATATTTTCCAAAGTTTATAGACAGGCCTAGGTTTGGAGGGCTCCGCCACACATTGTGCTGACCCCAAGTTAATCATTTCATCTCCCCATGCTTTGGTTCCTTCACCATGAAGAAGATTTCTAAGTTCTTTCTAGCATCAAAAAAAAAGTCATGACTCTAGAGAAAACGTCCTGTGGTTTTTGAGCCAGACTGCTGATATTCGGCCAGATAAATGCCCACCCGTGTCAGTTGGATGTTGCTGGAATTCCCAGAAATGTTGGTGCCGTGACGTGTTTGGGAACCTCTGCTAGCCCTGACTATTAAAACCAAGAAAAATCCAAAAAATTTTTATAAGACCCTCTTTTATTAGAATGATTTCCTTTTTCACCAGTTACATAATATTTAGAGAAAATTCAAATAATGTGTTTGTATCTATTTAGTTACCATTCTTAACTGGATCTGGGGTTCATCTCCACCATGGCTGGTTAAGTAAAAGTAAGAGCATGGCCCAAAGGTATGCCGTTCTCTGAAGATTTGTTAAACTTTCAAAAGATTTAATATTTTTTCATGTTTTATTTATCCCACCCACAGTCTAGCTAACTATTCCATGTTTTTAAACATTCAGATTGTGCTTGACCACGCACTGTTTCACGTTAGGCTGTGATGCCCACATTGGATCTTTGCCTGCATCTTCCAAAAGTAGAATTCTGGGCCAATGGATGGGACCAACTTTAGGTTTTTCAAATATACTGCCAAATTGCTTCTCATTTACACCTCACCAGCAATTTCCCAGAACTCTACTTAAATCGAATTTGAAACATAACATTTTTTTCCACATAGGGGAAGTCTAATCATTGAGCAAATAAAGAGAATAAGGGGTTGGAATGAATGAGTTTATCTCTTCTCCACTAGTTCATGCCATCATCTCTTTTCAATCAACTTATAATATTAAAAAAAAAATATTTGTTCTTGGGCAAGTTCTGAAGAACATGAAAAAATAAAAACTATTGTAATTTTGTAGCTGTTGGGCAAGAGAATAAAATTGTCTCCAAATTTTGCCATTCTGATCAATCCTTTAGAACCTTTAGCCTGACCTGTGGTGGCTCAGTGGATAAAGTATTGACCTGGAATGCTGAGGTTTCCAGTTCCAAACCCTGGGCTTGCCTGGTCAAGGCACATATGGGAGTTGATGCTTTCTGCTCCTCCGCCTTTCTCTCTCACTTTCTCTCATCTCTCTCAAATGAATAAATTTTTAAAAATCTTAGGAAAATAAAATAAATTCTCTTTTAAAAAAAAGAATGTTTAAGAATGAAATTCTCCCAAACCTGTGGTGGCTCAGTGGATAAAGCGTTGACCTGGAACACTGAGGTCGCCAGTTCCAAACCCTGGGCTTGCCTGGTCAAGGCACATATGGGAGTTGATGCTTCCTGCCCCTCCCCCCTCTCTCTTTCTCTCCTCTCTCTAAAATGAACAAATAAAATATTTTAAAAATAAAATTGAACCTTGTATGACTTACAGGAAAGGATTTTATCCCCAAACGAGGAACTCCCCAAATGGGTTGTTACCAAATTAAAACAAATACTGTTAATATTTTTTACATAAAAATAATCTGACTATTTTAAAGCATTTGGAAAAAATAGGTTACTTCCAGAAAGATAGATTAACATAACAAAATATGGTTAATATTGTATATATGTAGTTTAGATTCTACTTTTGTTAAGTAACCTTATAAAATAAGCTTTTTGCCACATCATGCACTTTTTCTTTTTTTCCAAATGAGAGGAGGGGAGATAGAGAGACATACTCCCACATGCACCCCAACCAACATCCACCCCATCTGCGGCCATGTTCGCAACTGAGCTAATTTTAGTGCCTGAGGTGGAGGCTCCACAGAGCCATCCTCAGCACATAGAGCCAATACACTCAAACCAGTGAGCCATGGCTGCTAGAAGAGAGAGAGAGAGAGAGAAGAGAAGAGAAGAGAAGAGAAGAGAAGAGAAGAGGAGAAGAGAAGAGAAGAGAAGAGAAGAGAAGAGAAGAGAAGAGAAGAGAAGAGAAGAGAAGAGAAGAGAAGAGAAGAGAGGGGGAGGGAAGGAGAAGCAGATGGGCCCTTCTCCTGTTCACCTGAGCAGGAAATCAAACCCAGAACATACACACACCAGGCTGATGCTCTACCTCTGAGCCAACCTGCCAGGGCTCATATAATTCTTTTGAAACATGGTTTTTTAAAGATTGGGCCACTTTTTATTTTGTGCATAAACCATTTAAATTGTTCCCAATTTTTCCTATGATAAATAATATTTCATTGAACATTCTTATACATCCTGACATCTTGATTATTTCTTAAGATAGATTCATAGAAGTGATTCTTTATAAATATTGCATAATTGTTTTATAGGAAAGCTGCACTCAAACTCTCCATAGCAGTGTATAAGAAAGTGCATTCTAATGAGTTCTTATGAACATTTAATATTATTCTTATAAATCTTTAATAAAGACATTATATTTTTCCAGGCTGCTTACAAATCAGGTTTTGGTAACTTTATTTATTTATTTTTATAGCTTTTATTGAGAGAGATTGAGACTTTCTGGTCCCAGCATTGTTTAAGGATCATTTGCTCTGAAAGTTAAGTTATCTCCCTTCACAGCATTAGGGTTGGGTAGCAGCTAAGCTATGTAGTCAACTGGAGTTAGACATCAGAACCCTCTAGAGGTTCCCTAAATGGTCAAACCTGATAACCGGTAGGTCCCCAAAGTCATCTGGAGTGGAGGGAGGACAGTGAAATCCAAAAGAAAAAGACTACCTTGAGTGAAATAGAGTGGAGTAGAGTGGAGTGGCTTAGCTGCATGGCAGGGCCTGGATAGTAGAGAGAACATTTGCTCCATGGAGAATGAGGAACTGGGACAAAATACACTCAGTGGGTACAGCCAATGGCAGAGTAAAGGGCAGAGAATAAAGGAACTGGAATAAAGGACAATAGAAATTACTTATTCTAAACAAAAGAGGGAAAATACACTAAAACAATTTTCTTAGGTCCTTTCGTTTTTTGAGATAATAAAAGGTCCAATATTTATATTATCAGAGTCTTGAAAGGGAAAAAAAGAGACCAGGACTGGAAAAGTACTAATGATATAATTACTGAAAACTCCCCAAGTTTGGCAAGAGACTGTAAATCTGCAGATTCAAGAAGGTAAATGAACTTCATATAGGGGAAAAAAGAAAAAGTAAAAGAAAAGAAATCCAGGATAAGATTTGACTAGGAAAGAAAAAAGAACACTGAAAGTTTATAATACTAAAAAGAAAAAGAAGTCTTGAAAGCAGAAAAAACAAAGTATATATATGGTACCTTAGCTATGAGAGTAAAAGTGACTGATAGTGGACTTTTCAATAGAAATAGAGGTCAGGAAAAGCTGACTTTTCTAAATTACGTTTGACAGTTGAGGCAAAAATTACTAAAACATTATCAGATGTGGTTCTAAATATACGTAAAGAAAATATTTAAGGCAGGCAGATATATTATAAATAAGAAAGGATAAAAGGACATAAAGGGAAGTAATATATCTATATATCACTTGAACTGATAAAATGCTGACATAAGTATATTATGATATATTATATATATATATGGTAATATATAGAAAATTCACTGATATATCTATACAAAGAGATACACTGAAAACACTATAGATAAAAACAACAAAATTCTAAAAATATTTGAATATCCCACAGGAAGGCATAAAAATACCCCCAGAAAATAGAACAAACAAAAGAACAAAATAGCAATAATTACATTAAATGTAAATTATCTAAATATACCAACTAAAAGACAGATCACCACAGTAGACTTCAGAACATGATCCAACTATATGTTATCTACATGAATATAATATAGGTAGGTTGAAAGTAAAAGAATGGAAAAAGACAAATGATGCAAACAAAACAGGAGTGACTATATTATCAGAGAGGGACATTAATATAATGATAAAGAAATCCATCAAACATATATGAAAATCTTAAAAGTATACTGACTAAATAACAGCTGAAAAATATGTGAAGCAAAAATCGATAGAACTGAAAGGGAAAATCCAGTGATACAATATTCTCACTCACTCAACATTTTTAGAACAACTAGATACAAAATAAGTAAGGATATAGACTAACCTTAACAGGTTTTTAAGAAGGCTTTACTTACTATAGAATTATTATTAAAACATTCTCTCAAATTTGTCTATTATATTTAGAGCTTTTTATGTTAAAATGTTGGTTCCACTTGGAATTTATTTATTAATATTATACAAAGAAGAGATTTAACTTATTTTTTTTCCAAGTGAGTGGTCATTTGTCCCAAAATAATTTATTAAATAATTATTCCTTATAACTTCATTTGAAATGTCAATTTTATTACATATATAATTCCCACACATACTTGTACGGGTTTCTGAATTGTCTGTGCTATTACTTGTATGACAAGGTGAGGGGGTTTCTACTTAGTAATATATTTATATCCAACCTTTTATTTATAACAATGTGTTCTTTTTTCCCAATCTCAGACTGTTAAAGCAAATTTTTGTCACTTAAATGACAGCACAAATAGGTACTGTATGTGAATCTAAGTTGAGATAATCAATAGATAAGGAGAATAGTGAAAAGCACGCACAATGCGTCCTGTCAAATACTCTAAAACCTTCCCTTGGTTGTATAATGGAGAAGCAAAGAGCTAGTCTTGGACCATAACAAATTGTCCATGGATAGGAATTTATTTACTCAACTGTGCTGGCTACATACAAAATATTATGCAAAATAGAGTCCTATCATTTGCTACTGTGTTTATTCTAAGGGTGTAGTTGCACACCTAATAAGGTATGCTTAGCAGTTTCACTAATATCCCAGAATACCAGGCATGGTTGTGCTTCTACTGTCAATGGCTTTGGTTCTCTTCTTTACAACTGTAAATGGCATAATTTGTCTCCCTTTGCACAGATGCCCGAAAGATCATAGGCAAATCATCAATAGAAAGATCATAGCAAATATTCAGTGTCATGTAGCCAAGTTGGTGCCCTGACTCCACCACGGGTTTCATCTTAGCTTTTGCACCCTCATTATCCATTTTTTACATACTCTCCTTTCACTGATTTTTCCTTTTTATCCTGCATTGTATTAGCCATATGCAGGAGACAGAATAATGGCCTCTAAAAGACATCACTTTTGAATCCCTGGACCTTATAAATGTATTATCTTACATGATATGATGGTTTTTTGGAATGTCAATTTGGCTAACCTATAGTCCCATTATTCAATAAGTCACTAACCTAGGTGTTGCTGTAAAGGTATTTTTGGATGTAATTAAAATTCATATTCATTTAACTTTAAGTGAAAAAAAAAAGATTGTGTGGATAAAGTGGGTCTGATTCAATCAGTCAAAAGACCTTAAGAGCAGAGCTGAGGTTTTCCAGATGAAGATAAAAATTCCATTCTTGGACAGAAGATTCAGTCTATGCCCAAGAGTAAATTTATACAGTGAATACCTTGTCATTTGTCATGGGATTCCACACAGTATTGTTTCCAATCAAGAAACTCACAGCACAGCAAATGAAGTACATCAATGGGCCTATGCTCATCAATGAGCCTATGCTCATCAGTGGACCTATGCTAGTAGAAATCATGGGTCTTTACACATTTCCCACCATCCTGATGCAACTAACTTGATAAAATGATGGAACAGTCTTTTGAAGATTCAGTTACAGCACTAGCCAAGTGGCAGTGCCTTACCAGGCTGGGGCAATGTCGCCCAATAGGCTGTTGATGCTCTAAGCTAGCATTCAGTACATGCAGTGCCTCCAATAACCAGGATTGGCAGGTCCAGGGATCAAAGGGTAGATAGAAATGCTCCATACAGTGTTATCCCTAATGTTCACTATAAAAATTTTGCTACCTGTCCATATGACATTAAACTATGCTGGTCTAGGTGTCTTAGTTCCAAAGGGAAGAATGGTTTTACCAGGAGACACAACAATGATTCCATTTGACTGGAAGTTGAGACTGTCATCCAGCCACTTTGGAGTCACCACGCCTCTGAATCAACAGGCAAAGCATTGGTTACTCTATTGGCTGGAATGATTTGTCTTGATTACCAAGGAAATTGGGTTACTACTACACAATGGACTTTATAAAGAACATACAGGAGATACCTAAGGGCATCTGTTAGTACAGTCAAGTCTCCTTATTTTTGGTAGTTATGTTTTATAAAGCCACTGTAAACATTAAGTTAGAAAATATTGAAACACTGTTCCTAGGGGAATAGAAGATTATATATGGTATGGGGCTCAAGTGTGAGCTTCATGCCACCCCAATCCCAAGGGGCAAAGAAGGAGCCTGCTATCTGCTGGGGTTGTAGAGGTTGCTGGAGGGCTACTCAGAGAGCTTTGTGCGTTCTTTAGGGATGGAAGAGTGGCTCCCTCCTGAGGTCAGAGAGGTTAATTTCTTTTGTGCAGAGCCAGGACTTGGACACTATGCTGGGATGTACATATCCAGAGCTTGTCCCATACTGAAAAGAAAGAGCAGACACAAGATCATCCTAGGCTCAGTACAAGCAGACCTCCTGGAGAGGCAGAGGGACCCAAGCAGAAGTTAAAATCCTCAGATAGAGCCTCAGATGGCCTCCAGAGTGGAGATGCATCTGCCTGGGACAAAAAACAATGCCCAGAAGAGAAAGCTTGCCTCTAAACATCTGTCAGGTCCAGTGCACATTAGAACAATATTTTATTCTTTAAGATTGTTTATGGGTCTCCAGGCTGACTCCTTCCTGTTCCAACTTTTGGAGTCAGAAAGTGGCAGGGCTAGGGATAGAGGAAGAGAAAATAAAGGGAGGAGAAACTGAGATGAGGCAACCCTAGTTTCCTTTTCCACTTCTGACCTGAGGTAGGCCTGTTCTGGGGAGTGTAGTTGTAACACATAATTAGGTTCAGAATTTCTATTAAATATCTTGGGTTGGACAGTCAACTTACTGAATTTCGACTCCATGACATTTAGAAATGTGTCCTATGGAAGAATAAGCACAAATTTATAGGACTTGCCAAATTTTTATTCAGGAGAATAAGAAGGACTTCCCTCACTGAACACTTTTTAAAGAGGCAATAGGAGAATGGATAAAGAAATAAGAAAATAAGCATTTGGAAAACATCAGCATACCAGTGAGATTTATTATAGGGACTTGCTTTTCCTTGCAGTGAAAAATTAACACGAACTCTCTCTCCCCATGAGGCTGTGTTTCTGCGTCACACACAAACTGAGCACCTAAAACCATCAAGATTTCTTCTCTCATATCCACTGAAAAGTGTATCCTTCCTTTACATATTTTATGCATCTATTCTTTCTTTTCCATTTTTCCTAGCTTCCATTGCTCTACTATAGGTCCAGACTGTCTCATATCTTGGTAAATATAGTAGTTTCTCATTAGTGTCTTTGATTCAGTCTTAGGGTCGCTTTCCCATTGGATCTATACTGCATTAACACCAACTCTTCCTGAAAATGTTACCGTATTTCCCGTGTATAAGATGCTCCCATATATAAGATACACATTCATTTGGGGGCCTGAAATTTTTTTAAAAAAAGATGTATTACATAAAGTTATTGAACTCAAGTTTTATTCATCATAAAATTTATTCCCGTGAAAAAGCGGAAAATATACGTAAAGAAATCTAGCACTGGTAATTTGTCTATTGGCTTCCAGGTCTACTTTCTACCCTGTCCTTGCTTTGCTCTGTAAGTCATGAGGCTAATTCCTATGAGCTATATTTCCTAGGCAAATTTACCCAGAGAGTTCCAATTAGGTTTAGTCAATGAGAATCCCTGGGGGGTGGGGAGTAAAAATATCTACAACCACTGTATAAGACCCATCCAGTTTTTAGACACCAAATTTTTCAAAATAGGGTGCATCTTATACATGGGAAATACGGTAGTATCTCTCCATGTTTCCTTGCCTAGCATTCAAGGCCTTTCATTATCTGACTCTACCTCCCTTCTAACTCTCTCTACTCTTACATCTTCCCTATCCTATGTGTTTGTTCCAGGTGAACAAGTAAGCCTCTGCATCTTTTCCTTATGTCTGAAATATCCCATGGTGTGGCTATATTTTTGTTTTTTGATATCATATCCTTCCTTCAAAGTCCAACTCAAATGCCACCTCCTCCATGAAGCCTTCTCAAACACCTCAGCCTGAAGGTATTATTTGCAGTGTGAGTAGGGTGGATTCTGGAATGGTATAAATCAACCTAACTAAAGCAACCAGTAACTGGAAAAGGTATAACGTTTGCAGGGTCCCACCAAGACTGATTTGACCGTTTAGTAAAATGTATACATCTGAGCCAAGAATGGATTGACAGAAGTGACCTGATTGACACAAAAAAGCAAAATCTTTATTCTATATGCAGGACTTCCAGGAAGATGAAGGACAGACTTTATTTTGTCACCAGAAAGGCACGTTTTTGGTAAAATTGAATTTTGGGTTTTCGTGGAGGTTGGAACTTCCCTGGTGGCCTAATGGTTAGGATTCGGCTCTCTCTCTCTCTCTCTCTCTCTCTCTCTCTCTCTCTCCTGTAAGTTGGATGAAGGACCCCGCTTGACAGTCCATGTCCAATTAGAGGGCAAAAATCGGAACAAGGAAAGTTTAATAAGCTTAATTTAAAGAGTTATTAACTACAGCAGGAGGTTAACTGGAAAGGGAGAACCCTGAGGCTGAGGGACTATGCCCACGGAGGGAATAAACTTGGAAGAGAAGCCCCATTCACGAGGCTAGGATACAGGCCTTACTGGAGAAGTCCACTGTACAGAGAAGATCCCTGGGCTGTTCTGGACCAGAGCCGGTCCACAGCTGGTCTGAGTAGAGGCTGGCAAGCAAGAAATTCGAGTAGGGACCAGTATTCCGGGATAATTCTTCTGGGACCCAGGCAAGCAGAGACTGACAAACTGGGAACCCTGGCTAGGAATTTTGCAAGGGAAAGACATCCACACGAGGTACCACCAGAGGAGATCCTGCGTAGAGGTCCTCACAGGGAAGTGCTGTGTTTTATTGGCCACCAGACACTGCTGGCTGCCCCACGTGCTGTAGGAGGCTAGTCCACAGAGGCTGCCCAGCCATGGAGACTGCTGGAAGGAGTGTGATCTGCCAACCAGAAAGACGAGCTCTTTCCTCTTGCAGTGTCCCTCGAGCGCCCTCTACTGGCCATTTAACATGATGCCAGCTGCAAAGGAGGGATGCTTTAGAAAACCAAGCTCTAACGAGTGGATTTGGAGCTGAGAGGCAATACCTTGATAACTGGAACACACAGCCAAGACCATTTCCTTTTTGTGTTTTTATTCCTGTAGTAAGCAAATGAAATGGATTTGCAAATCAACTCCCCAAGTACCCAAATCCCAGGACTTCTCTAGACACCACCAACACCAAAGAAGACCAAGGAAACAAAATACATTATTGACACTTACTCTAGAATAGATGCTTACCTACAAAATCTCCCGATGTAGGATAATGTAATATGCATTATATTATAAAGAGAGCAGTATGTAAGTACATACTACCATTCTTCTTGTTTTAATATATAGGGAAGTGAAGTTTGAGAACACACAGTAAGTGATGAGCACAGAATCTGAACCTGGGAAAATAGAGACCTGTTCACCAACCTGGCCCAAATGTTGCGCCAGGAACTAATTTTGTGTGTGTGATGTGCTAAGAAATTTCGGGTTCTAGACTGAGAATGTGGTGCCTTAACTAAGGCCTTTGAATGATCTCGCTGGCAATCAGTTGTTCCTTTTGAATGACACATTTAGATGAATGCCTAGAAACTTCGATAGAAGTCAGTTTTCTTCGTGAAATTTGATAGCTTCAAGATGAGCACACTTAAGGTCTAGTTGTGCCTCCCACTTATGGGGCACTGAGTGAGTGCTGGGCATTGTGCTAACTGCTGCACGTGCCCCTTTGCTGTGTAATCCTGCCCACAACTCAGTGGGTAGTATTACCACCCGGTTTTTTTCAGATGAGGACACTGAAGACTGGAGACATTAAATACCTTAACCAAAGTCATCACCTAAATGGTGACACTCAATTTGAATCCAAATAGGTCTGATTTGGAGCTCAAGTTCATGACCACACCATGAGGTCACCCAGCCACTTTCTGTTGTTTACCTTCATTTCAAATGGTCTAGAATTTTACGTTTAAACATGTAAAATAAGGTTAATATACTTTTCAGCTTCTTTCAGTTAATAAAGGAGATTGCTCTTTTGTGATTAGTAGACCCCTTTAAAAATAGTAAGCCATCTTACAGGGTGCAGCCCATTACCAATCCTGCGAAATCAGTAGGGGAAGAGTTATTGATACAGTGACCTTTGCCCATTCTCATTAATTCCAGACGAGGTGCCAGAGACATGTGGGAACTAGGTGTGAGCAATTTGCAATTGTGTAGGATGAGGCTAGTGGCTGACATAGTAAATATTTCTGGAGGACTTACTTTTCCTGGTCTTGCCTCTTACCCTGGTGTGCATCGCATCCACAGGGGGTCTCTAAGCAACCCAAGCAGTGTGTCCCCTTTTGCTTCCACTTCTGTTTAACCAAAAATAGATCTCAGTGCACATTTCTGTGACACTCAAACTACAGAACTTACATAACTATTGAAATAAAATCTACTTACTGTTTAAATATTTGCTTCACATACCATTCATTAAATTCAATTCAAGGTTATTTATATAGCATGACTATAAATAGGAACAAAGAGAATTTTAGAAATACCCTATAACAAATTATTTTACTTAATTCCATATTATAAAATAAAATGGCAAATATATATATACCTATTTTTAAGATAAAAAATATGTTTTGAAAGGCATTTTAGAGATGGCTCAATGCCGGACATCTGTCAATTATATATACAGCGTGTCCGTAAAGTCATGGTGCACCTTTGACCGTGTGACCGGGCAAAAGTGCACCATGACTTTACGGACATGCTGTATATCTTCCTGGGAAGTCAGGCATAGGTCTAACTAGGAGTTCCTGATGTAGTCTAAAGAGGATATCACATTATCGCAAATCTCATTAAATGAGTCGTAATAACAATTACAGAAGTTGGTAATTGATGTTCTAATCAATGAAAAATCACCTTGAATGCTTTCCTCAATTCATACACTTCTCTGTGGAATACTCTCCCTTCGGTTCTATTGTCGCGCCGCAAGGTGGCAGCCTTGTTTCTCGTTTCCTCTTCTGTACGCTGATTGCAGAGATTCTAATTGTTACTGAATCGGTCTACGGATGCAGAACCACATTCTGGAGGCAGCTCGCAGGAAAAGTAGTGTGGTCTTTGTTTTCTTATTTGTAAAACTGAATTGATCTCCAAAGTCTCTTCCAGGTCTAACTTAGGATTCGGAAACCGACTTGACACTGAACCTCACTCAGCTGAGGTTGTGGGAAGAGGAAGGTGAAACAAAGCCTGCAGGAGCAAGCTGAACAAGCTACGCAGAGACAGATGAGGAAAGTAGGGAGGGAGGGCATGAATTGAGGGTGTTCCCAGTATTTTCAAATGGAAAGCAGGAAAGCAATCCCATCAAACGTCTTAAACGGTTGAAGGTCTCCAGGACGAAAGAAATAAAGATTGTGATGGAAGTTACAAATGAACTCAAAAACACTATTGATGTGTTGAATTTCCATACTCTAAAAAATGTGATAAAACTAATCCTTATGTATAAAATTACCGTCTCATAGAATTAACTAGAATAAAATCAATTTCTAATGAAAGTAACTCTATCAGCTTCTTAAGAGGAGAAATGCAAAACCACACAATCCAATCACCGCATAGTTTCAGGAGTGGAAAAAAACCATTACCTCATCAATGTTTACTTTGAAGAAAAAAGTAATTTAACAGGACAGCAGCAGTTGGCTACCTGCTCTTATCAATGGTGTCTGTAAAAGGGGATACAGAGAATTAAAGATGTCTTCTCTAGCATTGTTCAGGTGACAAAGTCTTTTATCACTTTGCATATATATTTGGTCCTTTTGAGGTAACTACTATTAAATAAGAGGTGCCATCTTTATTTGATAATGCTTGTCACTTAAAGTGTCTAAGAATTTTATTTGGAAAAGATTTCTGATCAGCAGCTATCTCAGTAATAGATGAAATATCTTATTTTAAATATTTATTTGAAGACAATGTAACTGTTTCAGAGTACAGGCTTTAGAATCAGACAAAGCAAGATCCAACCATCCTGCCACTTGAGCCAGTTATTCGACCTAAACCTTCTCCTCATCACTACAGAGGTGTACCAGCATACCACAGAGTGCTGCTTGTGAATGTAACTTGCTGAGCAGCTGCTGGGACATACTAGACATGCAACAAATTGCAGGTATTTCTCACTCCGTTCCCTCATCCCTAGGGAAGCACTGCTCTAATTTCTATCACTATACAGTACATTAGTTGTATTTCCTGGAATTTTATATAAGTGAAATCATACAGTATGTATTCAGTTTTGCCTTTTTCCCTCAGCATTATTCTCCGATTCATCAATGTTGTTATTGCCTGTATCAATAGTTCACTCCTTTTTATCTTCAAGAAGCACTCCATTTTATAGAGATACCACCATTTGTTTACCCGTCCACCTGATGACAGATGTTTGCATTGCTTTGTTTGGGGCTGTCATAGGTAAAGCTGCCATGAACATACGTGTTCAAGTCTTTGTATAAACGAATGCTTTCATTTTTAGGAGTGGAATGGCTGAATTATGTTGTAGATGGAGATTAAAATTTTAACATATTGCCAAATGCTTTTCTAAAGTGGTTTTTACCATTTGCATTTGGCCCTGTTTTCTCTTTCCTCTTTTTTTTGGATTCTGATTAAATGTACATTAATCCTTTCTCCTCTGTCATTTATGTCTCTTACCTTCTCTTCTGTATATTCCTTTTGTTTCATTTTATTATCTAATTTTTCCTCTCTACTAGATGGGAATTTATACACTCTTTTACATTCTCTTTATAATAGCAGTGGTCTTCTAGTAATCTTATTTAACAACTCAACAAGATCTAAAATTAATCCCATTAACTCCTTCAAACAATAGAAGTTTGAGGACACTCTTCTTGAATCAACCTCCAACTTATTTGAGTTGCTAAGGATGCATCATAAAATTTCCAGAGTAGAAATAAAGTAAGTTACTTCCCCACCACTAAAGAATGAGATGCATTTTCAAAATAATTTTTATGTCTAAATTTCCAAATAATGTATGTTAATTTTAATTTGAATTATTTATCAAATGACCTTTTCTTTCAAGAAGGTGGTCTAAAAACACATATTTACCACTTTAACCTTTCAAAATTTAATAAAACTAATGGAAGAAATACAAATATCAAAAAGTAATTCATAAGAGCACTAAAAATGAATTGGGGTGCTGCTAGAATACCAGAATAGTGGAGAATTTCTGAATCGTATAAATTAGATGTCACCTTATAAATTCTGAGGAGGGGAGTGGAATGCAGGAGAGGAATTAAAGGAAACCCCATTTGTGCATATGATTGTATTGTCTGAATTCCTACAATGAAAATGTACCTAGGTATTATTTGTGTAGAAAGTTTATACAGTCATCTATAAATAAACTATATGGTTAGAAATTAGATGATACACATCTGAGGATCTTTAAAATCCGTACATTTGACAAATGTCCTAAAAACTATTCCAAAATGGAGTTAAAATGAGACCCAGTGGAGATCTTTAATCTATGTGGAATTTACTTTTGTTATGAAATAAAGATCCGGCTATATATTTTTTCTCCAATGACTAGCCAACCATCTCAATATCATGTATTGCTTGTTTACCCTCTTCCTCCAAATTGAAATGTCATCTTTATTATTTACTATATTCCTTTAAATACATGATCTATATATCTATTTTTTTCCACTCACATTTTTGTCCATCCTGTCCAATTCTATTCTGTATTAATTACTATTGATTTTTAATGTTTTTACATCTGGCAGTTTAATAGTTTTGTTTTACAAAATTGTCTGTTATGCTCCCGCTTTTTCTTTTTCAGGTGAAACTTAGATCCTGATGAATTTTATTAAAAATTGTCATGAACTATTGATGGAGTAACATTACATTTATAGATGCAGTAGAAGAGAACTGACTTTACACCACTGAGCCCTTCTATCCAAGCGGTTTTGCACTTGTTTCTCTTTCCTCTCCATCCTCTGTCTCTCCACCTCTCTCCATGTTCATTCATCAGCTTTGTTATCTTCTAGTGAGTATCACCCTTTTCCTTACGGAAGCAGAAATGTCAGCCTGTTAACTTCAGTCCACACCTTCCCAGTTTCACTAACAGAAAGGGAAATGTCTTGTTTCTGTTTTTCCCAGCTGCAACTCGGTATATCCTGGAGTAGGACTCTCTTTGACCTGGCTTGGTCATGTACTGTACCCTCATCCCAATCAATCACGCGAGCCAGGAAATTGGGAGTAGTGAGTCCAATCAGAAGACATAAACTGTACACTAATTTGAACAGACAGTACAATACAAAAAAAAAATTATAACATAAGGGGTGGGGGTATTGAGAGATTGGCTAGAAAGAGAGCTCTAAGGACTACAGGAATAGTACATGTAAGGAGCAGCCACCACCCTCAGAGTTGAGATGGAGCACCCATGGGAGACCCCATCCCTCTAACATGGCTGAGCTCCAGACCTTGGTAGACAGGTTATGGCCGTGGCTCACTAGATAATACAGTCCTTGCTATGATGCTTGATAGGCAGAATTGACTGGAAACCCATCGTTTGGGTATGTGGAAAGCAGTTGAAAGCGTGGTGTGTAATGGAGGGACACTCCTACATCCACACAAAGGGATGGTTTCAGGGACAAGCTGCAGGAGTGGGCACAGGGGGTTGCATGGGTTGCAAGAGGCAGACACCTGAGAAGTTGCTCACATTATAGGAGCTTCATGCATAACAGGAAACTGCCTGACTACTGACCTTCCCTGTGCCCCTTTCTTCAACAAAACAATGCTGTGTTCCTATGTAATAAGATACTATTAATATCTTACAAGTGAAGTTCTCACCTTTTCCCAAAAATAAAGGGACACAGAGTCATAGAAGGCTTTAAGTCCATTGCTGGCTGTATCAATTAATCCTAAAATTCAGTGCCAGTTCTAAATATCCAGTCACCTAAACATTATAAAGTTATCTTCTGTAGTGGGTTACACTGTGAGCTCAGAAGTATATGTCGAACTCCTAGCCCCCAGTACCTGTATATGTCCTTCTTTAGAAATAGGGTCTTTGTAGATGTAATTAAATTAAGGATTTTGAGATGAGATCATCATCCTGGATTTAGAGTAAGCCCTAAATCAACAACTGGTATCCTCCTAAGAGAAAAAAGAGGCGGGATTATTTATAGAAATAAATGTATTAATAGTTTCTTTATTAATTTGTATGAGTTATTAATGCAGTACATACTTGTAGAAGAAAAAAAAAATCACTCCAGCCAGTAGATTATTCCTTGTTTTTACTTTTTGTTTCAGGGATAAAAGGAACCCCAAATGGCCACGTGGTAGACTTATCTTCCCCTTTTGTGGACCCATCGTTGCATCTCCTGAGAAAGAAGCATTCTCTCCATGGGGACTAAAGTTTCCACACTAGTAGCAGTCCAAGTTTCCAAGTAAGGGAGGAAAAATTCTGAGAGTGGATTATTAGGTGAAACTGTGAGAAGAGTCACTCCCACTGCCATACCTTGATTCAAATATATTCTGGCTATGGGTGAGAAAGTGCCATACAATGGTCTCTGCTCAAAATATATCCTGTAAGAAAGAATCACATTTTCCCAGGGTGTTGCCTCCCGACTGGGCATTAAGTGGGTCTTCAGCAAGGCATTTCACTGTTTGGTAGCCGGCTGCTTCCACGTGCTGTGTATGTGGTAAGATCTGTTCATTCCGTAGACATGGCCCCACTGCTGCACTTCACTTACTGTGAAATGAGTTCCCGGATCAGATGCAGAAGTGGTGTGTGTAACACACTGGTGGTACATAAGCCATTTTGTGAGTTCACAGGTAGTGGTGCTGACAGAAACATGACCACTTAAGGCCAATCCAGTTGCACAATGTGATGATTTTAATGAGGATGAATCTTTGCTCCCTTAATGATGAAAGAGGTCTAATGTAATATACCTGCCACAAGATGACTTGTTCTTCACCATGGGGAACAGGATCACATCAGGGATTCAATGTTGTTTATTATTCTTGACAAGTTAGGCAGTAGTGTTAGCAAAGTGAGCCTTGGTACAGAGAAATTTGGGGGGCTGAGTCAATGCAGTGTGTATCCCTACCACCATGGCCACTATGTTCATAGAACCACTGAGCAAGCACTGGGGTGGCTGGGGAAAGAGGCTGGCTGACATCCACAGTGTGGCACATTAACAGTCTCCTCAGCACTGTACATACAAACAGGTCACAAATACCTTCATAGTCTGTGCTCATTCAGAGCAATCCATCAATCGATATACCTCTTCCCCAAACTTCCTAGTCACAAATCTTCCAATCCTATTCCTTGCAAGCCCCTGTCCATCTGGAAAAAATCATTAGCAACGGCCCATTCTGGTCATCTCTCATTCCAGTCACAGTAGACAAAGAAGGCAGATTCTAAAGAAGCCTTCCATGTTTCAGGAGCCTGAAACCAAGAGACAGAAACCTTTCCTTCTTCAATGTCTCTCCAGCACTTCTGACTAAGTTTAACAAAAGAAGCATATTTAAAGGGTCAAGATTCATCTTCACAGAGCAGATATAAACAGTGAATCTGGAACTGAGAGCAATAACTCAGTTATAGTACAGGTGCTATACAGCTGCCCCAGCGTAGCTCAGACACGGCCTATCAATCACTGTGGCTGTTGTACCTCCCATTTGGACCCACATGAGATTGGAGGTAGGCAGAGTAAAAGTAGTTTCCCCAAATAAGAGGGAAGAGTACTTGGCCCTGGCTAGTACTCAAGTGAGTCAAGGTCCCAGGTTCAACACCCAACCCGCCGTGTCAGGGCACACATGAGAAGCAATCAATAAATGCACAACTAAATGGAATGAGTTGATGCTTCTCTCACTCTCTCTCTCTTCCTATCTTGCTCTCTCTCTCACTCTCAAATCAATGGGGGAAAAAATAAAAATAAAAAAGAGAGAAGAGTCCTCTTCCCAAAAGAAAAGTTCTGGCCTGAAAACACACACACACACACACACACACACACACACACACACACACAGCTTTTGCTATTTTCTAGTTTATCTTAGCATAAAGCAGCTATCACACATGCAGCTGGAAATCTCTACCCAGGAAGAGGAGAAACTCAATGTCACATCCAGCCCAAATTCAGGCTCTCTGAGTGTAGCCAATCTCAACTAGATTCAAATAGAGCTAAATAAGGAATAATAAAACTTTGCCCAATGCACAAATATATAATAAAGGAGTGAGCCAACAAGAATTTGTGAGAAAGGGCAAAAATGAGGCTGAATGTGCAATGATTGTGACCATATACATATCCTGTGGGACAAGAGTAACAGGAGGAGGGACATTGCCTCTCCAGCAGAGAAATGAGATCTGTGGTCAGGGAAAGTGCCAAGACTTCCTCTGTCTATTATCCTCACAGACTCCGCCGTAGCTTAGTGAGCAGGAATATCCTGGGACTTCCCCGACAACTGAATTCAGCTTTCTACAGACACAAAGACTGGGACATTGTCTTTGAGGCAGCAAATCAGTAGATATCTTTTGCCAGGCTGACTTCTGGCAATGCCTTAAAACTTACATGGTTGCCAGCCAGTGTCATTGGGGGAAATCCATTAGCTTGTTATCAGAAATCTCACTGAGACATGAGCTTTGAATACGGACTCTGCCCTTCTGGTTTCTATCTCTTGGAAACTGGCCTGGCAACTCTATCAATCTCCCTAGATCTTAGTTCACTATCTTTGGCATGGACTTTATCTGAGGCCAAAGGGAGGAAACAGAATGGGGTCATAAAGCCAAGCTACAGCATCAGACTCTATGCGCAAACTGTATAGCACTCAACTGGCGTAACAGTTAAGGGGCCACGACAGAAGATAGGCGAGAAGAGTTCTGAGGAAGGGGGCATTCCTGATGCCTACCTTGCTCGGCTGGGTCTTCACATTCCTAGTGCATTAACTTCATGTGGGGGCAGAAGTGTCAGCTGTGTCCATTGACAGAGTAGGTATTATCTGATCCCTATCAGTATTAGATAACTAACCCATGACAGAAAGGACTCCAAACAATGCCATGGAAGTATCACCCCACTGTTGCCTATCTCTTTCATAAAGGCCATGCTGAACCAGTTGGTCTCTAGGGGAGGCAAACATATCCCAATAGACTGATTTTTTAAACACCAAGTTCATAAAGCTAGAGCCTTAGTGGGCATGACTATCTGTGGTAAAGGATCAACTTTTTTTTTCTTTTTAGTTACCAACCAGATAAATGCTTTCATAAACACAAAATCACATGCTGCATTGTCAGTGATATCGAATTATTAGGTTTCAAAATGTTCCTCTCCATTTCTATAACTATTTCATTAGACATTACTTTCTAATCAGCCTCTTGTATTTCATTGATGATTGGTACAGTCTGTAACTACCTTTGGTCTATACATCACATTTTAAGTAGCACTGACTGATCCAAGTGATAAAGCTAACTATTTGCCCGACTTGTGTAGCAATTTTTATATTAATTGAGTCTTGGTTCAGAACACCACTCTATTTTAATCTTACCAAGCACCTGAAAAATGGAGTTTTAAGTCCAGTGGAGCTCATGGCCTTTATCTCATTGTCTTACTTCTTTCACTGTGATTTCCTTGGTCATGTATCGGCTAATGTGATAGTGTTTACGCATTCACAAGTTTATGAAGAATGGTGCTTGCAGCAAAACCAGATCCAATTCCAAAATGAGCAACTATTATAGTGAGACAAATTGTTGACTGATTTATGACAAAACAGAGTTTAAAGTACGTAATTGACGTTCTTGATACCAGGTATCTCTCCCGTGAGAAGACAGTGCCTGATAAAGACCTCAGAATTGGGTCACTGTTGCCGTAAAATTGATTTTTCAACAGTAGCAGTACTCACCCGAATAGAACCTTTCCCCTGCCATTCCTTGGTAAATCAGACCATGTTATTGTACAGCTTACAACCCTTCCTGTCCCCTAGCACTTGAAAAGTTTACAAGGAACTAAAGGTTCAAGACTCCAGCTTTTCTCCAACTTCATCTCATATTGCTCTTCTTGCTCTGATCACAACACCGTCTATATTAATACTCCAGCTCAGCAAACTCTTAGCATATCCTGTTCCCTCTACCTGGAACACAATGCACATCCCTCCCACTCCTGTTCCTTTTAGAGAACAGCTAAAACGTTTCCTCCTAAAAATTGTCTCCCCATTAACACATAGACATTACTTTCTAATCAGCCTCTTGTACATTTTCTTCACTATACCCAGCACAAGCTGCACTTAATATTGTTTGAAAAATAATTTAGTTTAATGCAGAAATTGAAACAAAATGGAAATTCCGTAATTCTACAGGACTTTTAATTGCTCGGGTATTTTTCTTAACAGAGTGGAAAGAAAAGATCAGGAGGCATCCTTGGAGACTCCCTAAATAACGAAATGTCCAAATGGTTTCATATACCCACCTCTCCAGGAAGTCAGCCCCTGACTTTTTGTTCAAAAGGAGAGTGCCATTATCATTTTCCATCAATGATTCATATCAACTACTGGCCCGGTATCCATAAGCCCGCCTCATGGTCTTTTATAAAATCAGAGCTGCCCATTGGCCTCATCTAGGGCCAGAGGCTCTGGACCACGGCCGAGCCCTGGAGCAGAGCCCGCGCCGGCCTGGAAGCCGGCTCTGGGGCTCCCGGGCCGTTACTCGTCTCGCTCCCGCCGGCAGCTCTCGGGATTCTGCCGGGACGTCCCGAGGGCGCACTCCGACTGTAGTGCAGCCGTTCAAACCGGCGAGTGTGCGCCCCTCGGGGTTCCCGGGTCGTTTCAAGGCGCAGAGCCGTGAAGGGGGTCTCAGTCCCCATGGGCCCAGCATTTAGGTGAGCGCCCCGCTACGCCAGTCAGCCCTTGCTGCCACTCCCCTTGCCCGGCATCCCAGTCCCAGCCTGCACACGCCCTCTCCCACTGCCAGTCCTTCCTGCCTCTGGTCACACCGCGTCAAGGCCGCCGAAGTACCTCCCGACTCGCTAGGCAGTCCCGACCGCAGGCTCAAATGAAGTAAGGAATCTCGTAGGGACAGGAGACAGAAGTGCGACCTAAGCTCCTAGCTTATCTATCTATATAATCTATCTATCTTATCTATCTATCTATCTATCTATCTAATCTGTCCATCCATCCGTCCGTCGTCCATCACCTATCGCCTCCTATCACTCTACTTTAAGGACTGGGATTAGGATTACTTAATGAGAGGTTTACCGCGACGTAGTAAATACGTTTAAACTGAAAAAGAGAAGTAGGACTTTATAGTTGATAAAATCTAAGACTTTTACTAATTATGTTAAATGGTGAACCTTTTCTAGAAATTGAATGAGCTAACGAGAAAGTTATAAGGTTTCGCCAAAAAAAGGGGGGGGGGACTATTTATATTACACTTTACGCCAGAAATTACGTGCTCTTTAGGTATCAGCTAAAAAGGTACAAGGGATAGTTTTCTTTTTCCCACCTTTATTATCTTTTTCCATCACCGTTTATTCCCGCCTCCATACCCTCCTCCAACTCCCCCTACCTCCTAGTTGTTGTTTTTTTATTACAAAACCTTTTTAAGCATATTTAGCAAAAGTCTGGCTCAACATTACCGAACCCCCCCGCCCCTCCCCTTACCCAACTTTGCCAATCTCATGGCACGAGGGGCCTGACTTCGGGACCAGGAAGGAGGAAGCGGAAGTCGGAACAAGGGCGTGGAAAGTGACGGGAGCACTGAGAGCCGGAAATGAATGGCTAGCGAGGCACCCAGAAGCGTCCCGTTCGTTGACGCTCTAGTCTCCGCGCGTTGTCTCTATGCTCCCCCGCGTCTAGTCTATTTATTGTCGCGGGGAAGCAGCGGCCGCCCCGTACCCGGAACAACAAAGCGCGAGAGACGGATCTCGAGCCTTGGGGGCTCCTAGCAACGGGCCGGGGCGGGAGTTCCATGGAGACGGGGGAGCGCGCCCGCCTCATCATCATCCTTGTCCTCCAGCTTATCCTTCGCGTCCGACGCAACCGGCATCAGCGCTGCCGCCGCGTCCTCTGCCGCCGCCCCCTCTTCCCACGGTAACCCCACGGGCGACCCTGGGCGGGGGAAGCGCGAGCGACCCGGCTGCCCGAGTGCCGGGTACCGGGCGTCTGGGCGCCGGGCGGGCGTGTGCCGAGCCGGGGCCGTGCGGCGGGTTGGGTGTGCGGGGGCGGGTGACTGGAGGAGGGGCGATCGGGTTGGGGAAATGGGTCCGGGAGCCGAGGGAGGGTCCACTTCTCTGGACCGGGTGACATTGGGGGCTCTCGTTAAGGATAATGAGATGGGGGTTGGGCTCACTGCCGGGGAGCGTTATTCGGCGGGGAGTAGGATGAGAAAGTGGTGTTTTCTTTTCCGTGTTAGCCGCCACTGGGGGAGACTGGAGATGGGAGATTCCCCGTCTGTCTCCGTGGAGCACTCACCCGGGGAAGAGGGATCGTGCAAAGATGCTCCGGCTCCGTTGTTTCCCGGATAACTTGAGCGGCCTCTGCCGCGGTGGGAGGGCTCCCAAATATCGCCTTCGTCGAGAGCCCGGCTTTATATTATTTTATATTAACCAAAAATGTGAAGAAGAGTCTAAAAACTGAGGAAGATAAAATGAATTGTGGATAGGGCTGAGCTGGGGCAAGAATCGGGATAAACGCTTAGTAATATTAGCCAGAAAGGATCCTAAAAGTAAATTTAATTGGGAATGACGGTTTTGAATACGCTCTTCTGCCGCGATGTGCATCTGCGGGCTGTGTCAGTGTGCTCTTTGCAATACGGCTCAGACTACAGCCAATCCACATCTGTGAGCTCTCTGACTGCATCTGTCACCTGCAATTCCAAAGCGACACTGGCAGTTAACCAGCGTGGGCTTGTGTGTCTAGGGTTAATAACAGTGCCTTAAAATTGGCTCAAGAAAAGAAAAAGGAAACAAGCCTGGTGTGATTTTTTTGTGAAGAAACAATGGCAGGTTCCCTGGGGAAATTGAAAAAGAAATAAAGGAGAAGGTTCAGCTATAAACAGCAGTCTCTTTGAGAAAGTTTGAGAAAATGGCAGTTCATTCAACTGGAAGAGGGACTTTTATCAGTACTGTATCTTGCTTAAGGAATTACTCTGTTTGATATGTCCATTAAATACTTACTGGTTTATTCTACCTCTAGAATAACATCACTAACTACTTCAAGGTTTTATGCTTTCCAGAACTATTTTAGGTCAGTAAAGGAGGTTTTCCTGTGGCGTACTGAAAAGGCCACATATACATACTACAATAATACCATTTTTGTGTTCAGTGAGTAAAAAGCTCTTAGATAGACTTGAAGGTTAAAGATGAAAATAAGACTGATACATCAGAAACAATTAGGTCAGGCAGTTTGTTCCCCACCTCTTTTGCTAAGCCTGGCTTCTCTTAAAAAAGTGTCGTTCTAATTTCCAGCCCCTTCTTTTTATACTCCTTGCCCTCAAAATCAGTCTCAGAAACTGTAGTGATCTACTGTGTGTTCTTGAATATGACTGATGCCAGAACAGAGAGTTTTTAACTCGGACTTTTTCATGGAATGGAGTTTCCTTGTCTCTTGTTAAAGGAATTTCATGTGCCATAAGGTGGGCAGTTTCCTTTAACAAAGATGGGAAGTGTAAATTAATACTGGGAAACTTCAAATTGCGTTTTAAGACTCTAAGAAGAAAAACCCAATATTGTCATCTTTAGGTTAGTGAATGAAGGACTGGCTCTTTTGTGAAAGATATGCTGAGAGATGACCATGCTTGAGGCTGCTGGATGTCCAGCCCCAGGATTTCCATAGTGCATGTGAGACATGTTGAAATCAGTTCTCAGTCTCAAAGCTGCCATCAGTCAGTTCACCTAGACCTTATTATCTGTTGCCTCTGTACCTTCTGTGTCTGAGTGGCAGGTGTCATACCTACTGTCCATCTTTATTAACATACAATTTCTGCTTTTCGTGCTCTCTGCTGCAACAATCCTGATATTTGGTGCTGCCTTATTTCCTCTCACTTGTGTCCTAATCAAAAAATAAATTTTTAAAATGCTATTTGTATTACTTTTTCTCAGGGAGTTTTCATCATACGTCCTTGGCCTTTCCATTAAAGTTATATTCTTTTCATTAATGTTACTTTGTTGCATTTTTCCTTCTTTCCGAATCCCTCTCCTTTATTTGGAGAATTTGAGTGGTCATGTCAGATGTTCTGTACTCATTCTGAATAACTGTTGGTTGTGCATAAAAGGTAAGGGCCTTATGCAGAGATTGTATTGAAATAAGGCATGTAACAATATTTGAACTTTTAGAATAAAAGGTGTTTTAGAAGTTCAGAAGTAATACTGTAATTGTAGACATGGTTACTTTGTAAAGATAAAGGACTATTGTAGAGCCTGCTGTGACTTTTTAATTGAACCTTAGATTTTCATAATAAGTAGTCTAAAAAACTTTTAACATCAGTATTTTCTGATCATTTTGCTTCTGAATATTAGACTAAGATTACATTTTGCCAGATTTGGGGGACAATTGATTCCCATAAATTTTTCTTCGTGTGGAAAATGTTGTATATATACATATATAGAACTTGTTATAAAGTATACTGAATACAGATGAAATACACAGCTGAGTATTTTTGGAAAGTGCTATTTCTTATGGATGTAGCATGTTACAGGTATTTAAAAACCAGTAAATATTGTATAAAATACTTGAGTGGGTGTCAGTGCTGTTTTTAGGTGAAAGAGGCCCCATGATAATCTCATGATTGATTTCCTTCTGTTGCATCATTGGCCATGTGATGATATTATTATTGCTATGAAAAATAAAGTTTAAAGTCTTTTTATAGTAGAATGTTTTATGATGTTTGTCAAAACCTGTAGTGTGAAAATTTAGCGGTATTGTGACATTTGAATTAATAAAGATTTCCTGCAGTTTATAACCATATTTGTTGCACCTTTTATATATCTGATGCCACATCAGGTGTGCAAAACTAGACAAAAAGTGTTTCTCTTCTGGTGCTTTTTGTGAATTTGTAAATTGCAGAGAAATAACATGCATGCATATCAAAATACAACAGACACAAATTTGAATTTTAAAGCCTTTATTACGTCTTGCCTGGTGCTGCTATAGTTACTAGTGTATGGATTTCTTCATGCTTGCAAAATTAGAAGCTTCTTGAGGTTCAGGACTGTGATGAGTGGCCATCATGTTGTATGGTCATGGCACGCATATGTGCGTATTTTGAAGATTAATGTTAATGGAAGGATATACATTTTAATTTTACTTAAGAGAGTTAACTTAATAAATAAGGGGAGCCATTAGGCATCTAATCTAATTAGTAGTCTAATTCTTGATCCCAAATTTTCAACTTTTTATACTGGCTGCTAGTTATAAGCCACAAAAATTTCTTAAACATGATTAGGGCTTCTTTTATTTTTAACCAATTCAAACAGTAAATGTGATGGCTAGTGCCTTGAGCAGATACAGAATTTACACTTGTCACATTCTTCCTAGTTTGGGAAACTTCAAAAGGGTGCAAATATATACATATCTGACATCTTGCAGGCCACAAACACAGTCAATCTTTTATTCAGAAGAGAGGTGTGTGTGTGTGTATGTGTGTGTGTGTGTGTGTATGTGATTGTAATTGTGAAAAATCAAGATTTCAGAAATATGTCATTTGTTGAAAGGGATTAGGTCATGTCAGAAATTGTGCAGTCTGGTTTCATCTTGTGACTAAAGGGTGGTAAAATACAGAATTTGATTCAGATGGCAGTGTCATACTGGAAGCATGCTTCTGGGGATCCCATAAAATGTTAAACGTACATGCACGCGCTCTCTCTCTCTCTCTCGCGCTCTCTCTCTCTCTAAGGTGAATTCTGGAACAGTTGATACCAGCCTTCATGTAGGAGTCAATAATGAAACTTTATAATTTCACCCAAAAAAACGGCAGCACAAAAGTTTGGCTGGCGACTTTGACCATGCAATACTCATTCAACAACAAAGAATACGAAAAATCACATTGTGTGTTAAGGACAGAGTTTTCTCAGGACATGTGTGGGTGACTTTAGTACTTTGTGTTTAGCATAAACATTGATCTATCGTTATTGGTGTATGGTAGGCTTTTGTTTTTTAACTTTTTTAAAGAAGTAAACTTTTGTCTTAATAATTAAATGGTGTTCAGCTTCCTCTTCCTGATAAATTACAAGCATTTTCATTGAGACAGAATGGTTTTAATCACAATTAGCTATACTTTCTTGGGATTAAGGGTAGTATAGAGTTTAGAGTACAGACTCTTAATGCAGCCTGCCTGTGTTCATGGTAGTTGTGCTGCTCATTATGGACTTGAGCCAAGTTACTAAGTGTGCAGCACTTAGAACAGTGCTCAGCATAGTTAGATGAAAAACTATTAGCTGGTGCTCGTAGCTGTGGTACTTGGCAGTACATTAAAGGTGAACCATTAGACTACTTGAATGCGTTGTTTTCTTTCATTTGGAGGCTTTCTATTAAAGCATTGAAATTCTTTGTGATTACGGACTACTGGACTCATCTCTTCTGTTAGGTTTTGGAAACCAGGAAGCACTTTTTTGTTTTAATTTTGAATTGTCACAACAGGCATCTGGTTATCACTTATGGCAGATGGACTAAGTAAAAGACATCTCTGTTTCTTGGAAAAGGAAGGCCAACAAAGCCTTGTCTGGCCCTGTGTTGAAGCTATTGAAATGCTATTTCCCTGTGGACTTGACTGCTTCTTTAGCTGTATGGGACTTCTGAATACAAGCAATAGACTCCAGTGGTTTCAGTTAGCAGAATTAGTCTTTCTTTAGAAGACACTATTTTTTACTTGTATAACCTTATATGATGGTAAACTTGAAACTTGTAGGTATCATTGTTAAGCCGTTTGACTTGAGTTTTCTGTGTCGCTATAAATGTTCTAGATAGTAGCCGCCTTGTAATTTTAGCAGTAGCTGAACTACTGCTCTGCTCCATTAATTCACGTGGCTCAAGAACGACTGCGTGAAATTGCAGAATTACTTGTTATGGTAAGGCTAACACTGGGTACTCGGGCTACCTACTCAGGGGAGTGACTTGACGATTATAGCTTTCTTAGGCTGCTACTGAAATGGCTAACTTTAAAGTACAAATGTTAGTTTAGTTTTCGTTTTAGTATGTACATTTGATAATTCTGAGTAGAAAATACATATTATGCTTAAATACAATAAATTGCAGATTGTTTTTCCTATTTTGGCTCTTACTGAGATCTTGGTTTATAGTTGAAATAATTTTATAAAATATGTATTATATAAGTTCATATAAAATAGATTATTTAAAAGTATATTTTGCTTAAATGTTTTATAATCCCTTCTTCCATGTTGTGCTGTTTTTGTTTGTTTTAGATGGTTTTTGTGCCCCTCTCAAAAGAAGGTTGGCAAATACGCATATATTTAGAGGTGTGTGTTTTGTTTTTCTGTTTAAAGAGAGTACAGTCTAGTTGACATTGTTGATCTATTTGAGTAGTAACTACGTTGGCCAGAATAGATTTAGTATTGATATAACATTGTTAATAATATTTCCATAGTCATCACGGATTCTGGATATAAAACATGTTGATATAAGCAAGGAAATGATCGTGGCTATTTTACACACATACACACACACGTTCACACTGCATTAGGGGATTGTTAAGAAAATAAGTCTCCAAGGTGTCAGTACTATTGTCCATAATAAAGCTGGCCTGTTTTGAGATAAAGATTGAACACATTGTTAATGTTTCCCAGTGTTCTTTCCCCCATACTATCTCAGGGACAGATGTTACAGTCCTTCAGGTACGAAGCCAATAAAGCCTAAATGTGTAATCCAGAAGTGCAAATATGGAGATGGGTATTTGGTTTTTGACTGTGGTCAACATTTTATAGAGCCTATTGTTATCTGAACCTCAGCTAAAAATCATGGTGAACCTGAAACGTTTGTGGAATAAGAACAACTCATCCTTTTTAGTTTACCAGATACTTTTGTCGAGCCACAAAGTCATTTTTTTCGTACCTGCTGATGGCTACAGTGAGCTGCTTGTGTATCCAGCTGTTTGTATGCAGGGGCAAAGCTGGTGAAGTTGTAGTAAGCATCCCCTAATTGCTCATGGGCTGAGCACATCCCAGTGTCTCTGCTGGTGGCAGCTTGGGTTGTTGTAGGAGGCACAGCCATGTTGAAGGCACAGTCACCAGCTCATGAGATCTTTCTTCCCCAGCACGAACTCTGCTCATCTCACGGGCACACTGGATTCCCTAACGCGGCTCTCTGCTGTTTCTGATGGTGGGGGGGACCTGAGGTCAGGCATGGGACCTGTCTTAACAGTTCACAACTGATAAAAAGCTATCTTAACAATACTTTTATCATTTTCTCAACAGCATGTTGCTTTTATAAATCTTTAGGTCAGTACAGCAGAGAAAACCTTTGACTGGCCAGTAATCTTGAAATTCTGCTTCAGTGCATAGTATAAAATTACTCAGATAATTATTCATTTGTTTGTACATTAAGAATATGTACCTTAATTTTTCTCGTGTTGTATCCTCACCCTTACCTTGTGAAGAGAGGGATATCATCAAACTGTATACTTGGATGGTTGCTATGCCGAAAGTAACTGACAAGGTAGCCAGTTTTAACCAGCTATCACCGAATAAGCTTAGCCTATGGATGAGCTAAGACCCTTAGGGGAGCAGTGGAGAGCATAGCTCTTAGGGGAGGGAAAGGAAATATACATCAGAAGTGCTGGGGGTCTTTATGTGTGTTTTAATTAAAAGAATTCTTTCCTTACATCAGAAGTGTATTATAGTTCTGTATTTGCAAAAGCTCCTAGAGTACAGTTGTCCTTCAGGATTTGGGGGTTTGAACTAAAACCAATAATAACATGTTAGGTGCTGGAGCACTAAGGGGAACAGACCAGAAAGCGACATAGGGAAATAACAAGATACTGTTGGAGAACTTGAGTGGCTTGGGGTTACTAAGATTTTCATTGTTACAGTAAAAAATGTTTACTCTCCACACTTGTTCCTCACCTCCACAATTCTTTCTTTTAATTGCTGTTAAAGTGTTCCTTTAATTCACAGCTGTTTATTGAGTTGACGACCAAGTCCCAGGTACTAACCCAGATTTTAAAGACACACATTTATGTTGAACAGTTATCTTCAAGGAGCATGGTGCCCACAGTCTAATCGACAGCAATAATACCACAGTACCTTTGTGTTTGCTGTGCCCTCTGCTTGGGGTATTCTCTGTCTTTTGCGTGGCTGGCTCCTTATCCTTCAAGATCAGAGGTTAAGAATTTTTCATTTTTGAGGAAGTTAAGAGGCCTTCCTGGATTATCCTTCTAAAGTTCCTCTTATGTCATCTTATTTCCTATATAACATAGATAGCTGTTCTCTATGTTAATTGTGTCTCTATTCCTGTCTGTTTCTTCCCCTCTAATACAACTGTCATGAGAGTCCCTTGCCTGTTTTGTTTGGAGCTCAAGTCCAGGTGTCTTGCCCCAGTGATGGGTTCACATTAGTTACATACTAATTGAATGCAATTACAACTAATAATGTGTTAGTTGAAGGAGCTGGAAAGGGCATTCTTGGTAGACAGAATCAGGAAAGAGTCTGCTATTGGAAGAGGACTAATTAGAAGTTGAGACTTTTAAATGTATTGGAAGTAGAAAAAGTATATTGCAAACATGTAGCTTGTTGCATTCCAAGCAAAGTAAGTTAGATTCTATTTTGTCCATGTAAGAGAGCCAAGAGATGTTTCTTTAAGCAGGGTGTGGCACAATTAGGAAGATAATTCTGGTTACATATTTGGTAGATGGGCCAGATTGCAAGCAGAGAGTTCCATTAGAGGGCAGTAGCTGTGGCCCTGGCCAGGTGGCTCAATGGATACAACCTTGACCCGGTACACCAGAGGTCACAGGTGTGATCAGTGAGTGAGTACATAACTAAGTGGAACAACAAACTGAAACGAGTTGCTGCTTCTCTGCCTCTTCCCCTCTCTTTCTCAGTCTTTCGCTCTCCCTCCCTCATTTTGCTGAAAAAACATTTTTTTAAAAAGCTCTACAGGAATGCTATGTGGAAGCCTAAAATAAAACACTGATGCTTTGGATGCAGAAAAGACACTAGATCAGAAAAGTTAACTGGGTCTAAGAGAAAAAAGTGATGGAGGATTATTCTGAAATTTCTGATTCAAGTGTGTGAGTGTTGGATGGTGCCTTCAGTAACTAAAATTAAGAATCAAGAGACAGAAAGTATGCCTGGTGGGAGTAATTAATTTTGGATGTGTTAGTTTAATTTAATGAATATGCCTACCAGACAGGACTATGGGTTTAGATCAGGACTGATGGTAGGAACCATACACTCATGTTTAACAATTGCAGCCAGAAAGCTTAAAGAAGAGAAGGTAAGGCAGTGAATGTCAACTTCAGGGATCTACACTCATTTGCAATATGACGGAGACAGTGGCCTGCTCCGGTAAACATCCAGGTTTGTGTGGACATACATAATGGCAAGGAGTTCCTCGCCTCTGGAACCTGTTGAGCTCTTCAGGGCCTGTTATGGAATTTAAGGAAGAACTTCTGATTTAAGGAGCAAATGGGAAAGTATTTGAGATGGGAGGAGAACCCAGGACAAAGTGCCTCAGAAGCCAGGGGTGGGGTGGTGCCAGGGGGAGAATTTTGAGCATCAGGGTTTCCCAGTACTGTATGCCCTGAAGGGGTCCAGTAGGAGGTAGTTGCAACTGTGACAGTGGATTCAGCGGTGAGCCATTCATTCATAACGTTTTATACCCTGCAGAGGCAAAGGGTGGATAGAGATGATTTAGTGCGTGAATCTGAGTCAAGGAAACAATGCATGGTAGACAGAGTGCAGAAATCTTGATGTTTTCTATGATAAACAGATCTGATATGAGACTATAGCCCCTTAAAGACCTATTTACTGAAAGGAAAATTCGATTATTTTGATGACTGTTGTGGTATAGTGTTTCAGCCCAGCATTTCTTAACCAGGTGGCCATTAGAAACAACTTGGAAATGTTTTAAAAATCAGGTCCCTACAAAGGTTAGTTAATATCTTTGGAGGTTGAGCCTCTTCCATAGCTTTTTGTTTGTTTTGTCTTCTTGTTAAGAACCAGTGTTCCGCCTGACCTGTGGTGGACCAGTGGATAAAGCACTGACCTGGAATGCTGAGGCCACTGGTTTGAAACCGCCGGCTTGCTGGATCAAGGCTCATATGAGAAGCAACTACTATGAGTTGATGCTTCCCGCTCCTCCCCCTGCCTTCCCTTGTCTCTCTCTCCTTTCGCTAAAACCAATAAAAAACAAATAAATAAATAAAAAACAAACGAATGTTTCAATCAGGACACTTCCTTATCACTTGTGTGTTATTAATTGCTCGGTTTACTATTGTGCCAGTTTTAAATCAGTGTCCTACAGCCTTTTTCAGAGACCTTAGTTTCAGTTTTAAAAGTTATGGCTTTCTTCTGATCTTCAGCCAAATTCTTTATATGAATCATTTTTGTGACATAGCCCTGAATGAAGTAAAATCCGGCCAGTGCTAAATAAAACCAGAAATTCTTTATCGTGCTTTTGTGGAAAAAGTTTTTATTCTGTAACCCTATTTGCTTTTATTTATGTTACATTTTCTACTAAATAGTAAAAACTGTTTTTAAAAGAACAGTTTGAGTTCTATACACTATTTTCCAAGGAGCTAATTTCATAGTTCCACCTTCCTTTTCTAACATGGCAGTCATGCATGACATAGACCTTTGACAGGTTGTCTGCATAAGCACAGACATTTTATATGAAGGGTAAACCTATGAAGGCAGGTGAAAGGAAACTGTCAAAATAAGAAATTTTACCTGTTACGTTTTCAACTTGTAGTCCATTCTCTTGATTAAATTCCTGGTGAGCTGTCAGCAGTTCAAGTTTGGACCCTGAATTCACACATTTGAAATAAAAATCAGAAGAAAAAGAAGTTTGAACTTTATTCATGCATGCCAATCTTGACACCAACCAGAAGCTGAAAGAGGGTTTATTTGGTTTGTTAGCTGCCTAGTGAATTAATATTTACACTTGCAAAGAAAATAATAATCTTTATAAAATTATGCTGTTTCATTAGCATCAGTGTAATGGCAAATTAGTCTCACAAACTGGAGTTCCTTCTCAGTAACTTGGGACAAATATCAAGATTTTCTAGGAAAAGATAAACTCCCTAGTTTTTAAAATGATCACACATAATATGAGGAAATAGGGCACCTGTGAGGCCTGTGGAGAAAATTGATGCCTTTATACTTGGAATGAACACGATAAATTATACTTTAAATGAAAGGAACATGAAACACAGTGTCGTTGCAATGTAATATCCAAACCAGCAACTATTTGTTTTTGTTTGAAATTACTTTGTTGTTACTGGGGACTTCTTAAAAATTCACTGTTAAACTTAATTTTAAAATACTGATTTCAGTTACCAGATGCATCAAAATTGTATTCTTTACTTTTACCCTCTCTTTTAGACTAGAAGGAACATGATCTGTTTTTGTGTTCCAGAGTTTGAGGACCTCAGTGAATAACTGGAAGTGCTTTTTATTTTTGAACATTTATCTAACCATGGAAGAATGAAGAAAGGAGAATAATAATAGTAACAATGAGATTAGTGAAATTTGAATGCTTATTACCATGTGCGAGTACTATGCTATGTGCTTTGCACAAAATTTCTATTTTCACAACACTCTGTGATAGGGTTTTCCACTGTATTTTACAGCTGAGGACAATGAGGTACAGAGGCATCGAATAACTTACCCGGGGTCACATGACCGATAAATGGTAGAATCTGGATTTAACCCAAGCAATCTGCCCCAGAGGCTGAGCTCTTAAACTTGTGTGTATGTGTAGCTAGTGCTTTTTAATAATCTCAAGATAATAGTTAAGCTCTTACAGACATTATATTGAAAATGGTTAGTGCCTTAGGAACTATGCCAGGGCTAGGGACAAAAATAAGATTTGATAATGCATCTGAGAAGCTTATTGTCTACCAAGGAGACATGTAGAAATAGGAAGTGTCACTAGATTATAGGAAAATGCAGTGACAGTGGTATGCATAGCAATATGGTAATGACTCAGAGTGGGGATATTCTTTCTCAGTCTTGGGGATCAGACGGCTTAGTCCCTTTGATTTCTTATTTTACCCATCATGGGTTTAATTACCTTCTATGCTAGGGTTTGCAAATTTTCCTCTCCAGTCTAGACCTAGACCTGTCCTGAGTAATGTACTCTTATCTGATTTTTCTCTCCCTTGGAGGTTTCACAAGTCCCTTCAACTCACCAAGTCTGAAACAGCGCCTTACCCTTGTTCTTTTACTGTCTCCCCGCAAACCTGCTGTCCCTCCTATGTCTCTGTCTCAGTAAATGGTATCTCAGGCCACAACCTGGGGTCACCCTCCATCTCCCTCTTCCTCTTCCTGTACCAGTTGCAAAGCTCTGTTCACTGTCTCCTGAAAACAGCTCTCTTCTCTCTACTGCTTCCCATCATCCTGCGCCCTGTCATTGCTGCACTGCCTTCAGCTCCCCAGACCGCGCGCTGTGGACCCTGACTGAGGGTTCTGCCCTTCCCCTCTTTCAGCCCATTCTCCTGTTACTGAAGTGACACTGAGGTGTTTAAAAAAACAAAAACAAAACAAATACACCATGTCATCATTTGCTTCTCTTTTAGCTCACCGTGCTCTTGGGATAAATATGAAAACGTTTTAACGTGGCCTAGAAGGAACAATTTGACCCCTGCCTGCCTCTCCAGCACGGTCTTACGTCAGTCTCCCACCCTGTCGTCCCACTCCAGCCATGCTGGCCCTCCTCTGATCTGAACAGTTTATACTGTTAACTTACTTTGGAGCTGAGAACACATGCTGGTCCTTGTACCTGGTCTTTTTCCTTTTTTTAAAAAAATGTATTTTAGTAAGGGGAGAGAGAGAGAGGGAGAGAGAGGGAGGGAGGGAGGGAGGAGGTGGGAGAGCAGGAAACATCATCTCTCATATGTGCCTTGACCAGGCAAGCCCAGGGTTTCAAACCAGCAACCTCAGCATTCCAGGTGGATGCTTTATCCCCTGCGCCACCACAGCCCAGGTGTGTACCAGTCTTGTTCACTGCTGGACCCCACCACCTAGCCTGGACAGAACACTTGGGTTTTAGCTCACTGTTACAGAATGGATTGGATGGGGGTGATGCTGAGCTGTAGAACAAGCAGGAGTGTTCCTAGAGAGAGGGCATTTTTAGCAGAAAGAGTAGCATAAGCAGGCAAAACACTAATATTTTTTACATATAAGAGCCTTTATAAATCAGTAGGAAGTCTCAGAAGGAAAATGGACAAAAGATTTAACAGTTATAAATACTATCGGTAATATTGGAAAAATTTACCCTCTTTTAGCATTCAAGGAAAATCAGTCAACTCAGTATTGCTGTTTTTTTATATCTTGGGCTGTCAAAGATTTTTGCAAAATCCTTTGTTGACTAGGTAAGTTAGCATATGCATATGATCCCAGTCTTGTTTAATATGCACAAAATAATGTATGGGTTTGGTAGCCTCAAAACATGTGTCTACATAAGCATAGAAAAATATTGGTATTATCACTGTGGTGGGTTTATATGTAACTTATCTTTGATTTTTTTATTTTATTTTTATTTTTGTGTGTGTGAGAGAGACAGAGGGAGGAACAGATAGGGACAGACAGGAAGTAAGAGAGAGAGATGAGAAGTATCAATTCTTTGTTGCAGCACCTTAGTTCATTGATTGCTTCTCATATGTGCCTTGACCATGGGGCTCCAGCAGAGCCAGTGACCTTTGGGCTCAAGCCAGCCACCATGGGGTCATGTCTATGATCCCACGCTCAAACCAATGACCCCGCGCTCAAGCCCACAAGCCAGCGCTCAAGCCAGTGACCTCTGGGTTTCAAACCTGGGTCCTCTATGTCCCAGTCCAACGCTCTATCTTCTGCACCACCACCTGGTCAGGCTGATTATTTCTTATGTACTCAGAATATGGTATGCTGTCTTCTTTAAAAGACATACATTAAGACATTAATTTAAAATACCAAATTTGTCCAAAATTTTGCTTTTATATAAGGAATCGATATGATAGAATTCTCATCTCTGAGTCTGAATCCCCAAATTTCAGGTTATATTCAGTAAAATATACTTTTTATTGCCTTGTTATCTTTAATCAGATGTTAGTTAAAATTAGTGGTAGCACTGACTAATATGATATTACTTTAATAGAGCATTTTTTTTAATTGGTGAGGTGCTCATTATTCTCAAAACCGTCATGTGGTGAGGGAAGGATGGGGTTTGCTTTTACAGGTTAGGTAGGAACGGTTCAGAGCTGTCAGGGAGCTCCTTCAGGCTCCGGCTCTTAAACAGCCATCTTTTCTTCCTTTCCCCTTCCGGATACATTGTAGTACCTTCTGAAACAGAGTCTTAAGTAGGTTACTGTTTAAACATTAATATGGTTTGAGTATTGGGTTGTATATTCTTAAATTGCCAAATACTTCATTTTTTCTTTAAACTGGAACTTCTTCGTGAGAGTAAAAACCACTGACTTACCTTTCCTTAAGCACTCCGTCAGCAAATCAGCATCATTAAAATTTTTCTTCACCACCTTTTAGGTACAATATTTTATAGACTGAAGCATAAAATACACTTCTCTTTATTAGTTTTTTAAATAGGTGGTTGCTGGCAGCCTTCATAGTTATTGTTAATTAATTTCCATTAAACATTTTTGTAGTTTTATTAATACAGATTTTAAAAAATTGTAGCAATTCATCTTGATGCTCGCTATTCACATGAATGTGACCTGCTTACCAGTCTTCAGAATTGGTATTTAGATTGATTGAATCAGAGAGATAGTAGTTGGAGACATGTAATGAACATAATTTAACTTAATGTAATGATTTTGTACATCAAATACTTTTGCTTTTACTTAATCATTTCTTAAATGTTTTATATTATACATAGGTATAATAGGTAATCTTTTCCTTGAGAAGTACAAGGCTTTTTGTGACCAGACATACTATTCATAATTTTTTCATTTGGTTCTAATACAAAAATGCCAACCCCAAGGATTGATTCCTAAAGTATAAGCTAATGATAGAATGTTACCCTGCCAAACAAATGAAAGGCTTTGCAGTTTTGTTCACTGTCCATGCTGTCACCCCTTACTGCATCTAATTTTCTTACTGCTCCTTTGAATACAAATGCATGATGAAGGGAAGTGGGAAGTTCAGAATTAGGATGTTAATTTCACTACACTAACATACTAGCTCTAGAATTAAAATACAAATTTAGCCCTGGCTGGTTACATCAGTGGTGGAGCGCTGGTGCCCCGGGTTCAGTTCCTGGTCAGGGCACACAGGAGAGGCGATGATCTGCTTCTCCCCTCTGCTACTTCTCTCTCTCTCTCTCTCTCTCTCTCACACACACACACACACACACACACACACACACACATTGCTCTCCTCCTGCAACCATGGTTTGATTGGTCCCAGTGTGTCGGCTCTGGGTGCTGAGGACGGCTCTGTGGAGCCTCTGCCTCAGGCGCTAAAAGTGGCTCAGTTGCGAGCGTGGCCCCAGATGGGCAGAGATTATTCCCAGACGGGTGTTGCCAGGTGGATCCCAGTCGGGGCACATGCGAGAGTCTATCTCCCCTCCTCTCGTTTGGAAAAAAAAGGAAAATAAACACAAATTTAGTATATAATTTCTAAGTTTGTCCATAGTGTCGTCAACGAAGATGTTAGAATCAGTAATTTTAGAATTAGATGGGATTTTAGAAACTCTCTAGTCTCATTTCTCACTGAACAAAAGACTCATTCTATAACCAACTGTTGTTGGTTAATTTTGTAGCCCTACCCCCCTTAGTTTTTCTTGACACCCTCTGTGGGGCCCCTATTGGCAAATATCTGTTTTTTGGTGTGGCTTCCTGAGATCTACCTCTGTGTGATCTCCTAAAATAAAGTTTCCTTTTTATTCAGATATTTGAGAACTGCCGTCTTTCCTTTTTTGTGCTAAATGTCCTGAGACTTTCCTCGTACAACTATTTTTATATCTCATATTGTCCTATTTTCTTCTGGATATCAGTGCTCTCTTTAAATGATAAGGTTGGTATATTCTAGATGTTTCACCAGCAAAGAAACTATTGCTGCCTGACCTGTGGTGGCGCAGTGGATAAAGCGTCGACCTGGGAACACTGAGGTCGCCAGTTCAAAACCCTGCACTGGTCTGGTCAGGGCACATATGGGAGTTGATGCTTCCAGCTCCTCCCCCCTTTCTCTCTTTCTCTCTCTCTCTCTCACTCTGTGTCTCCTCTCTAAAATAAATAAATAAGAAGAAATTTTAAAAAGAAAAAAAAAAGAAACTATTGCTTCCTTTTGCCTGGACACTCTTATATAACCTAGGCTTTCATTTTTGTCTGTGTGTGTTTTTTTGTTTGTCTGTTTGTTTTCCTTAAAGTAATAGAATTAAAACTACAAGTTGTCTTAGTGTGACTGATTTTGAAGAAAATTTTCTTCCTTAAACAGGTTTTTAAAATTAAGGACATTTTCAGATAGAAATGTACGGAGTGTAGTGTAACAAATATTCATATTATCTGTCATCTCAATTCAACAATTGTGAAGAGATAAAGCAGGAATATGGCATTTTTTGTCTTAAAATACAATTAACTCTACTGTCTAAATCAATTCTGAATAGGTTATCTAAATTTGTTTGGTTCCTGTGGCAAGATTCCAGATACCAAGGGAGTCATCTGAAAATTGATTCAAATCTATTTGTCACTGAGGTCAGGCAGTGAAAAATGACTATATTTTAAAGTAACTACAGACATGACATTTTCCCTTGAATATTTCAATGTGCATGTCTAAAAAAATAAGCATATTTGTCTACATAATCACTCTTTCATCTAACATAATTAACAATAATTTCCTAATACTATTTATCACTAAGAATTTCTATCTCTTACAGCTGTTCTCTTCAAACTAGGATCCAGTGAAGGGCCATGGTATAAGATAGATGTTTTGGTCATTTTAGTAAAAATGTGAACTTCACATTTATTTGTGTTAAATTTTATTTTATTGATATTGCATCACTGAACTCACCCAGAAATCAGTAGACTTTTCTTTAAAAGAGCAGATAGTGACCATACTAAGCCGTGGGTCATTTATTCTTTGTCAGAACTGCACAGCTCTGCCATAGTTACTACTTAAACACACAAGAATGGTTACGTTTCAATAAAACCTTTTTTATAGAACAAGCACTGGCCCCTTGCCTGTGGTTTGCTGACTTCTGGCTGACCTATTATGATCTAGGTTTCTTCTGTCGATTAATGTGACTATTCTCAAGCTTTGTATCAATTCATGAAGTATTATTTGGTTACAGTTTTCCACTATGCAGATTTATCAAACGGTAACAGCTGCCATTTAATAAACATAATGCATGCTATGTACTTGACATAGATAATTAAAGTGAATCTTTAGAAGCACAGTGCTGTTACTACCCATTTCCAGAAAAGAAAAGGAACATATGTGCTGAACTATTAAAACAGGTGTAAAAGAACAAAATGTTTGATTTTCTCCATCCTGGTCACAGGTATGTGTTCTGAGACTGTCAAGTGGAGTAACCAGTTGGAATCACTGTACAAGATGTCTTTTTCCTAATCTGCTATTTTGGGAGCTTTATAAAGAATAGTTGGTTTAAACGGCATGTGTTTCTTTTAGAAAAGAATGATCCCTAGCAGACCATGTAAGTTCATATTGTGTTTGCCAGTTAGTCTATATCCAGACTTCCCGTTCTGCCATTTCTTAAATCATGGATGGTAATTTTGGGGTTAAACCTGTTAGGCCCCTCCCTCATTATCATCATATGTAACTCTAATGCATTTTAAGTAGCTAGAATCTAATTTTCTGTATTCTAGAGTTTATTTAGTTTTATTTGTTGTTTTTCTGATTTTAATTAGATTTCAGAGTGTTTTATGACAGTGTTCATTGTGACCTTTTTAGTTTAAATATCTTTTCTGGTGTGGGAAATTTAAAATGTAGTAGTTTGAGGTGCAATTTGTTTTAAAAGCCAGGAGGTGGCAATGTTTTCCAGGTGTTGCTTTAAAGTTACAAGATGCTGAAGTAATGTTTTTAAATACCACTGTCAAGAGGACCTAAAGAACATAACGTATTCTTTTCCATAAAAGCATGTATCGAGGAAGACGTTGCTTCACCTTCTATAATGCATTTTAACAGAAAACTAGAACCAGGACATTTCCTGAAGTTAGGACAGCTGCAAGTTTGAACTTTGCTTTTTATTAGAAGTACATATTTGACCTCGTAGTAGGTATTTACTTCCGAAACAGGACAAAACACCTGATTAAACCATGTCTTAATATTAGGCCTTGGGCAGTGGGAAGACAACTGATAATTGTATTTAAATCAAAATGGTATTAACTGTATTTTTTTTACAGTAAATCTAATATATGTTATTTAAAAAAGGAAAAAGAAAAATCTAGACTCTATAAAACAAGAGAAGAACAATTTTTAAGCCAATCTTTGAATAGAATACTTGTTAACATTTTGGCTGTATAAGTATATAAGTACATATATATACATAGATATATAAACCAAAATGAACTCTTATTCAAACTTATACTTTTCTTTACATTTTGGACCTCTATGTTCATGTAGTTTTGTAATTTGTAAAATCTATTTAGTAGTCTGTTATATAAAACTGCTGTACTTTATTTAGCAGTCTCATCGAGGTGGAGAGGTGGACACATAGGTTGTTTTGTTATGAACAGAATTGTAATGTATAAGCTTATTTATACTTTGCTCAGCTGAATTATTTCACAAGATGCATTCCTAACAGTTAACTGTAGTTCAGCCTATATGCACATTTGAAATTATTTAAATATGATTTAAATAATTAAATTTACTGCCAGATTATCTTCTGTAGAGTTTTTGTATCAAATTATAGAAGAATGCTGCTTTATTCACACCTTTGCTCTTTGATATTTGCCCATATAAGTAAGTGATGTCTCATTCTTTTATGTTAGCATTTCCTCATAACTAGTGGACTTAAAAGCCATATATATATATTTCTAAAGGCAAAGGATTTCTTGATATATAATTAGTTAAAGAAAAACAGTCTTGAAATTTTAAATATTGATAGAATCCAAGAATAATGAAAACACTATATATCTTACTTATGACATACCGAAAGCATTTGGATATAACCACCTTAAATATTTATATGAATCAGGCATCCACGTTAATTTCCAGTGTAAGAAATTATACAAAGAAAAATCTATAAAAGAAAGAAAATTATTAACATAATAATAAAGAGGATCAACTGACTGCTGATAATTTTCGTTCTTTGAAGAAACTTAGCAAAAAATAGAAAACCATTCAGCAAATTGGAAGAGGGGAAAAAAAGCAGGGGTAATTGATATTACCAAAAAAAGAGTTAAGTATACGAAAGCAGGTATTTTAAAAACATGTAAAAATTTGCCTGACCAGGCGGTGGCGCAGTGGATAGAGCGTCAGACTGGGATGCGGAAGACCCAGGTTCAAGACCCTGAGCTTGCCAGCTTGAGCGCGGGCCTATCTGGCTTGAGCAAAAGCTTGTCAGCTTGGACCCAAGGTCGCTGGCTCCAGCAAGGGGTTGCTCGGTCTGCTGAAGGCCCACGGTCAAGGCACATGTGAGAAAGCAATCAGTGAGCAACTAAGGTGTTGCAACGGCAATGAAAAACTAGTGATTGATGCTTCTCACCTCTCTCCGTTCCTGTCTGTCTGTCCCTATCTATCCCTCTCTCTGACTCTCTCTCTGTCCCTGTAAAAAAAAAAAAAAAAAAGTAAAAATTTTAAGCCAATAAATTTTAAAAATTTAGAAGAAATGGAATATGTCCCAGGAAAATTTGATTTAGGAAAACAGACTCATGAAGAAATAGAAGACATCAATAATCCTAAAACTCATAAAGAAATTAGTCTTTTAAAATCTACCAAACAAACAGGAAATAGATTCAGAGAGTTTTCAGATAAGGTCCCTAACTTGTCTTCCAGAGAATTAAAAGAAAAAGAAATCAGCCCTAACTTGTTTAATGAGTCTGGTGTAACCTTGATTCTCAAACCAGATAAGGAAGGACAGTCCAAGAGAAGGATATTATATGCTTCTTCTACTTATGAGCATAGATGTACCAATCCTAAAGGAAATGCTAGCAAACTGAATCCATCAATGTGTGTTGTTTTTAATCATGACTTAACTGCGTTTAGGGATATAGTATGTATGTAATATGTTTAAGTGAATGATAAAACAGTTCAGCGTAGAGGTTTCCTCAGGAGGGAAGGGAAAGGATGTGGTCTAAGTCAGTGGTTCTTAACCTTTTTGAGGTACCGAACCCACCAGTTTCATATGCGCATTCACCAAACTGTTCTTTAGTGATAAATAAAATATGATTTTTTTTCCAAATTCAAGACATAGGTATATGTTTTTTTACTGGTGCACAAAATGAGCCGTGCATGAACGTCACCTTGCTCAAAGAACAAAACCAACAAAGTGCATGAACTCACAACAAATTATGGTATTACTTTATTCTGGCCTCCGCGGCAGAGGCTTCTCCAAAACCCTGAGACCACTCATCGAACCCCGAGGGTTCGATAGAACCGAGGTTAAGAACCACTGGTTTAAGAGAAGTACCAGGGGAGACATCAATTGTATTGTATTTTTATTTTTTTTAAGCTGGGCAGTGGATACATAGATGTGTTTTGTATTCTTTTTGCCCTTTTGTTTATTTCAAATATTTAGCACAGTACTGTAGTGTTAGCATGCGTAACAGATTTATGAGTTAAATGCTGCTATCAAATACTATATATTTTGTGGGTGCTTATCATTCCCTTTGTAACTACACAAACCAGTTAAAACACTTACATATGTACCAACATTAATATGATAAATATTGTACATATGTATGCATTGTTATAGATATTTTGTTAAGGTGCTTTGGCAGCTTATTCTCATGGGATATTTTTCAATTAGAATTAGATTTGGCTACACACAGCAGAAATACAGCATTGGGCTTAATACAGAAATTCATATTCATAAAGTCTGGAGTTACGAAGTATAGGGGTAATGAGGAATCTCACGGTGTCAGGGACTCAAGCTTCTGTCTTACTGCTTTGCCATCCTTATCTCATAGTCTCATGATCCCAGATGGCTGTCTGACTCCAGCCCTCACACTCAGACTCCAGGCCGCAGGAATGAAGAAGGGCAGTAAGGCAAACGGGACTTTAGCTGGCTTAGTTCAATACCTCTGGGCAGACTTTCCAAAAGACACAAAGCCATTTTGTTTTACATTTTATTGACCAGACAGAGTAATGTGGCTTTTTCTGTTGCCCAGAAGCCTGAAAGTGCAGTATTTTGTTTCTGCCACAGTGTGTGCAGCTCGACATCTGGGTTCTGGTCCTCGTGAAGGAAGGGTGGCATAGATGTTAGGGTGAGCAGTCAGGAGCCTCTGTGTCACAGTTAATACACTCATGGGAAGTGATGCTAACAAATCTGTCCTGCCCACCCGTTGACTTGAACTTCTTTTATCCCTAATCACTGTCGTGTTTGCGTTATTTCCCAGATACAGGTGCAAAGTGCTTTTCATACGTTTTCTATAATCCCCACAACACTGTCTCCTAGGCATCATCTATTATTACATATCATAGATGCGAAAACCAGGACACGAAGAGATTGCATAACTTGCCCAGGTTCTCATAACTAGTTAGTGGTCAGTTAGACACTGAGCCTGCTGCTTGTTAAGATCAGTATTGATAACTGTCCGTCCTCTACTTACTAATCTACCCATATATCTATACATCAGGGCCACTGCCACCCTTGCCCCACACTTTGTGCATAAAGATCATTTAAGGTTGCTTAAAAATACACAAGATAGCCTGACCTGTGGTGGCGCAGTGGATAAAGCGTCGACCTGGGAACACTGAGGTCGCCAGTTTAAAACCCTGCACTGGTCCGGTCAAGGCACATATGGGAGTTGATGTTTCCAGCTCCTCCCCCCTTTCTCTCTTTCTCTCTCTCTCTCTCTCTCTCTCTCTCTCTCTCTCTCACTCTGTGTCTCCTCTCTAAAATGAATAAAATAAAAATAAAATAAATTTTTAAAAAATACACAAGATAAGCAGATGGAAGGGAGCGTAAAAGTAAGAAAATAACAGGGAAGTTGAGGTACAACTGATTCAGAGAATTGGATGCGGTATGATTCTGTGGAGGCGCAAGATGTCTCAGTCTGACTTGTCACTGAATTCTAGTGTACTGAAGGGCAGAAAAACAAAATTGAATTATCTTTATTTGGACTCTTAACATCTTCATTGTTTTAGTCACACAATAATTTGAATCTGTATAAGCATACTAGTTCTTTATATTATGGCTGCAAGGAATCTTTAAAAGATAATTATAATAGAATTGTTAACTATTTTCTGGATTTTCTCTTTCTGAGTTAGATAAGCTGAATTATCATTACGTATTTTTTTAAGATGTAGTAACCAAGTCAAAGAGAATGTTTTTAGCTGGAATATGAATGCTTAGTTCAAACTTAGGATTCATATTGTTTGTTTATGGAAATGCTCCTGTCAGTAGTGTGAAACAATACATACCTGGAAGATGGTGATCTCAATAAAAATGGTGTTATGCTCTTTGTCTGAGCTCCTCTTTACACATACAGGTCTATGAGCTCCTTAAGGACAAAAGACTTGGCCTTAATTATTTTTTCTCCAGTATCCTCTGCACATAGTAGGTGTTCATTATGAATAATAAATGAATGGCTAGTAAATGAGAAAAGTTTGTTTATAAATGTTATAAATAATATTTCTTCTTTAAACTTAAGTCAATTACTCTACTGGAAAGAGCGGGAAAATAGGTCAGCCTTTTCCAGGCCCTAGCAAGCATGAGATGGGTTATAGTACCATTAATGATTAGACATTGGAACCACAAAGTCCAGCTCTTGAACTTGGTGTGTTTGGAGACTTGCCATAACTGTGGTTCTCCTGGAACGTAATGGTTGTAAAGGCAAGTAGAAGGAGATAGTCTGGCAGCCTCCTGGCATGTAAAAGTTACTTATTAAATTTAAGGTATGAAAGTTAGATTTTATACGACATGTTAATCTTTTTTGAAATGGCACGTTTAGTGGGGAAAAGAATGGACGTGATTTGATTTGAGTAACATTTAAAAATAGATCACAGATTTATTTTCTGCATTTTAGTTTTCAAGATTATCTGTGAAAAAGTCAGAAAACATTTAAGTTTAATTACTTTATTTTGTTTTGTTTCTCAGGATGTGATCTTCGTGGTGGGAAGCTAAGTTTTTAAACTACCCCAATGGATGCAGACAGTGATGTTGCATTGGACATTCTAATTACAAATGTAGTCTGTGTTTTTAGAACAAGATGCCATTTGAACTTACGGAAGATTGCTTTGGAGGGAGCAAATGTAATTTATAAGCGTGATGTTGGAGTAAGTGTCGGAACTTAAGTATGTATGCTACATCGCCTAATTATACAGTGCTATGAATGATGAACTAAAATGTGTGCATTTACAGTTAGTTTATGAGCCCCTTACCATGTGCTAGTTGTACTGGATACAACAGTGAGCCTTGTTGAAGTGACCCCTGCTCTCATGAAGTAGCATCTTTTGGAGATACTTACCTCCATGTCTTAACGAAGAACTCATCGGATACTAGGCATTTCATACTGTTATCTCAGTTTCTTTTGACTGAAGAAAGGGACTTTTGTACTTTTATGGATACTTATGCAACTATAATTATATTTAAATGGTGCCGTAATATAGATAGATAGATAGATAGTCTCCCCAGATTAGACAGCTTTTTAGTTTGATAATATGGCATAGGACAGGAAAAGAGAAAACCTCAGAATGTAACAAGGATTTTAAGGAGAAATACCTGATTTATTTATGCGTTACATTATTCAGTAAATGTTACACGTAATGGTCATATGATAAATATTTCCATAAGTGAAAAGTTGCAATAAAAATTAAGTTCACATATTAACTTGGACCTTCGTCCTTGACTTACTTATAATCTCTGTAGGTAATTTTATTCAGACCCATAGTTTTAATGCCTTTTATATCTAAGAAATTTAAAATTACATCTCTAGCTTTAGCTTTTCTCCTGCATTCAAATTTTACATATAAAACTTGAGTATGTAATAGGCATTTCAGCTGTAAGGCAATAGAGTGAGGGATACCATGAAGCAGAGTAAAGCAGGGTTAGAATTTAGAACGATGAAGGGGTGGGTGTTTTGGTAGAACAGTCAGGGAGGATCTCTCTGTGGAGGTGATATCTGGTGACAGACTTGGGTGAAATGAAAATATGAAGTAATAATATTCCAGATGAAAGGAACAGCTACTGCAAAGCTCCTGAGGTGTGAACAAAATTTCGATATTTGAAGATCCATGCAAACTATAAATTCCAGTTACGTGACTGGAGTGACATGAAAGGTGAAATGGGTACATACTTTGTAGTTTGTTGATTTAAAGTATTAGTGAAAGATTTATACAGACTGTATTTTTTATTAATTAAATTTCCTTTTGGATTAATACATTCTTTTGTTCAGTATGGTACTCAATTTCAGAATGGGTGGGTGATACAGAGAACAGTTATTTTGATCTTGGTTAAGTTTGGAACAGTAGTTAAACATTCAAATAGCCATCTAGAGCAGAACCATATCTGAAAATTAATCCTTATTGTGTATTTTTTTTTTCCAGAAAGTATTAATGAAGCTTAGGAAACCTAGAATTACAGCTACAATTTGGTCCTCAGGAAAAATTATTTGCACTGGAGCAACAAGGTAAATTTTTCTTGGATTTTTATTTTTTATTCTTATATTTTCCCTAAATTCATGGAAGAGATATTTATAGACTTAAAAACAAAATCATGTGTACAATTTTTCATGTTCTTCGGTATAAAATTAATTTCCTCTATACTAACCTTTTTCTTTCCTTAAAACTATAGTGAAGAAGAAGCTAAATTTGGTGCCAGACGTTTAGCCCGCAGTCTGCAGAAACTAGGTTTTCAGGTAAAAATATCCAAACTGCAAATATCAAGGATTTATTTTTGTAAAGTTAAAATTGTGAATTTAATAGACTAAAGAAATCACTACAGAAACTACTCTCATGATTGAGTTTCTTCTATATTTTTATTTTATATTATTCTATGGCAGTGGTTCTTAACCTTTTTTGAAGTACCGAACACACCAGTTTCATATGTGCATTCACCGAATCCTTCTTTAGTGATAAATAAAATATGATTTTTTTTCCCCAAATTCAAGACATAGGTATATGTTTTTTTACTGGTGCACAAAATGAGCCGTGCATGAACATCACCTTGCTCAAAGAACAAAACCAACAAAGTGCATGAACTCACAACAAATTATGGTATTACTTTATTCTGGTCTCCGCGGCAGAGACTTCTCTGAATCCAAGACCGACTCATCGAACCCCTAGGGTTCGATAGAACCCAGGTTAAGAACCACTGTTCTATGGTATAAAAATTTAGTAGCAAAACTTGTCCATGTGGCCTGACCTGTGGTGGTGCAGTGGATAAAGCGGCGACCTGGGCACACTGAGGTCGCCAGTTCAAAACCCTGCACTGGTCTGGTCAAGGCACATATGGGAGTTGATGCTTCCAGCTCCTCCCCCCTTTCTCTCTCTCTCTCTCTCTCTCTCTCTCTCTCTCTCTCTGTGTGTGTGTCTACTCTCTAAAATGAATGAATAAATAAATAAATTAAAAACTTGTCTATGTGGGTATTTTTGAAGGATTCTGGCTTTTTTTCAATTTCTTTATTACAGAGAGACACAGACTTGTTTTCTTACAAGTTAACTACCTTTTCAACTTTGAAGGTCTTTTTGCTTCTAAACTACCCTCCACCCCCCAAAATAATTTCTGGTCTTCTCAAGAGTGGTAGAGGTGAGAGGTTGAGCAGGGCTGCAGGACCCTGCTGACACGTGCACACTGGGGGGCAGGCTCTTAAACTGGCACAGGAACCAGTGCTGGCAGCCTCATCAGATAGAACTTTGTAGAGGTCTACATTTAAATAAAATTAATACATATTATGGACTTGCTAGGTCACTTGCAAATAATGAGTAAATAACAGAAAGATAAAGATGAGCTGTAGTCCCTAAAGAGGTGAACTTAGGCTCTTTGGATTTGAATGGGAAGCAATGGGAAGTTGAGCTTCCCTCCGATGACTTCAGTCTCCTCCAAGGTAGACAGTGAGGATGGGACCGAAGTGCCGGTGGGTGTGGGCTTGGGTGCTTGAGGACCACAGCAGTATAGAACCACGGCCAATGGCGGTGCCACTTGGCACAATTGTATGTCTTTCTTCAGCTCTCTTGTGTAGGTACTGAGTTGAAGGATAATTTATCCAAAATTGTGGTTTTACTAAGAATGCTTGAAAAGATAAGATAAAACCATTCAAGATAGTGATAGGAATTGCTGAAGTTATAAATTTGAGAAAATACTATTTTTAGCCTTAGAGCATCTTGTCTTGAGAATAAAATTAGAAATGTTGAGAGAAATCCCAGTGAGTAAAAAGCACAATTTTGTCACTTTATCCCTCACCCTGTCCCCCTGAAGAAAACATACATCTAGCTAAACTCACAGGAAGATCATTTTACTGTGTATGTAAGAAAGTCTGTTTTTTGGCGTTCAATGTATATACTATGTACTGAGTTTTAAAATGTCAACTTTGCCATTTTGACTCTTAAAAGGAGGAGAGTGCTTTGATTTTTTTCCTCACCATTTGCTCTCTTACCCCAGACTAACTATTTCATTTGTATTTTTAATGATTTTTTCAGTCTTTTTCTTTAATTATGACATTTAATAAGTTACTGATAACTTAAAATAATGCATCCATACTTAAGATATTTGTTTTATCTTATTTGTTTTTAGGACTAAAACTTAATTCTTAATTATTAAGGATTTCTCTGATGAGCTGATTTTATTTATTGTTTCAAAATAATTCATTGAGTTTTATTTCTCTCCTAAAGGTAATATTTACAGATTTTAAGGTTGTTAACGTTTTAGCAGTGTGTAACATGCCATTTGAAATCCGTTTGCCAGAATTCACAAAGAACAATAGACCTCATGCCAGGTAGGTTTTTGAAAAATGAAGATAACTTACCAAATTTAAAATTACTTGTCAAGCTATAAATATTTATATTGATTGTGGGTTTTTTTTCTTCTTTTTTCTTCGTATAGCTACGAACCTGAACTTCATCCTGCTGTGTGCTATCGGATAAAATCTCTACGAGCTACATTACAGATTTTTTCAACAGGAAGTATCACAGTAACAGGTATTTTATGATATTGAAACCAAACTTGTCAATTATGTATTGAGTAAGATAAGAGAGGCCTGTACTAAAATAGAAAACTTGTCTCATTTGTCCCATTCAGTCACTTTTGCCCTTCAAAAAAACCAATCTTCTGACGTTTAACACTATAGATTAGTTTTACCTGCTTGTATATGCTCTTTTCTTTTGTGTTTATCTTCTTTCATTCATTATTATCCTAATGAGATTCATCCTTATTGCTCCTTGTGTGGGGGATCGTACATTCTCATTGCTGTGTAGTGTCACCCAGTGTGGAATACACTGTCCACAGCCATTTGGATAGTTTCCCGTTTGGAGCTATTAAGAATATTCTAGTATATATTTTCATAATATAGAATGAAAAAAATTTTTTTTCATTTATGATATCTTGCACTTAAAATACTCAAGAGAAACCGATTTTATGAACTTTATAAAGGTTTTACATAAGCAAAATATTTTGATATAATTGATACTTATTCATTACTTATTTCAATATAATTGATACTTATTCATATTATGTATACTTTGTTCTATCTTTCGAGTCCTTAAGTATTTGGAAGGGGTGGTTTCAGAACACTAGGCACAGATGTCAGTGGGTAGCATTAGCCATGCAGGGTAATTTTAAAGATTCTGTGGTTATAAATTGTACAGAGACGTTAACACTTTTAAATGCTCAACAAATAAATTTGAGTTTTGACTTATCCCATGAGTTTTCATGCCTGCCTCAGAGACTTTTAAAGCCAATTGCCAGGGCTGTCCCTGAATCTTAAAAATGGAGTGGTGAGAAACAAGTCTTTTTGTTCCCTTTTTTCAACTGTCTGTTTCTATAATTGGGAACCCAGACTCCTGAGGGTGCCCCAAAGTCTCTGCTAAGTATAGAATAAAATGATGCAGATATAAAGTCTGTCTTTATTGGGTTAATAAATGAACAACCTCGTAACAAACTGAAGACAAGTGACCTGTTTAATTAGTATGCATTATATATTTACATCTGGAATATTTTTTGAAATGCAGTAACAATCAGGGACCACATGGGCAAAGCACTGTACTATATGGAGGGGTAAACTGAGTCAGGAAGGAGTGGACTAGTGTAGACTTTGTCAGAACCCTCAGAGTACACAGTGAGTGCATATATATGGTTTTAGGATCCTTCAAAGGAGGTGAGTATCATAAGCGAAACAATTTTCATTCAAAATAAAGTTTATGAAAATATTTCTGTTGTCCACTTTTATGTTTCTTTTGAGCTATTTCAATGAGTGATTACAGTTTTAAAAAGTTATTCTTAGCGCTATAAGGATGAATTAATATATAACATCACCTCATTCCTTATACTTTTGATGTTTTCTATTCTCTGCATAGGCTGTGAGGGTGAGATGGCCAGGTTATCAGTAAACATGTTGCTGCCAAGTAGTAGTGACTCTGTGGGCATTTTTAGGCCGTGTCGTTTATATAACAGCGTCTGGATTCCCAACACCTGGGAAGCAGCTTTGTTTTCCTCTCCTGGAGTCCCAGATTTCTTGATAGCTGTACTCGCTTCTGTTGGAGCCTAACTTAGGTCCAGAATACAGTGAGCAAAAGGATAATAGTCCTCTAGGCCCACTGTCATCTGTTCCTTTGACAAGCATGTTATAGTGCTTTTTATTCCCTTCCATGATTGTTTGTGTGCAGCTTTACACTCTTTCACACTGGTTCCTTAAACAAGATGAATCACGTCATTTTTGTTTCAGATTTCCTTTAATTGTCTAGAAAGAAATTTATTATCTTGGTTTTTAGTATGGTAAGTGTATAATTGTATGTAGATTGCCTGACCTGTGGTGGCGCAGTGGATAAAGCGTCGACCTGGGAACACTGAGGTTGCCAGTTCAAAACCCTGCACTGGTCTGGTCAAGGCACATATGGGAGTTGATGCTTCCAGCTCCTCCCCCCTTCTCTCTCTCTCTCTCTCTCTCTCTCTCTCTCTCTCTCTCTCTCTCTCTCTCTGTGTGTCTCCTCTCTAAAATGAATAAAAATTTTTAAAAAACCTGAAAAATAAAAAAATAATGATAAAAGCCCCAGAACTACTTGGATATTTTTCATTTTGAGAAACAAGCTTTTCCTGGTGCTCTTCTCTCTGCCTCTTCTCACCGTGCCTCTGTGTGTTTGTTCCAGGGCCCAACGTAAAGGCTGTCGCTACTGCTGTGGAACAGATTTACCCGTTTGTGTTCGAAAGCAGGAAAGAGATTTTATAATTCGCCATTTAATTGGTTAGAACCCCTAACTGAGCACCTTTTAAAACCTGCTGCACATTGGACTCAAAGCAAAAGGAAAACTGGACCAACAGGAACTGAGGAAACAGACTCTTTTATTCCTTCATGGCTACAGTGTAAGCTCCAGTCCCTTTGGATTTTATTTCAAACTTTGCTGTAATATAAAAAGGAAGTTTACAAGACATGACATTGCTGCTTTTCCAGAAGGACATTCTATTTATTTCCGCAGTGATTCTCATGTCCCCATAAGCAGAGCTGTCACAGTGTGCACTACCTTAAATTGTTTTGTTATTATTTTTTGCCAGTTTGAGCTAATGTGTTTTATTTGTGAATAGTCTTTTACATTTTTGTATGCTGAATATGGGCACCAAAGAACCTGTAAAAGTTATCTTTTTCAATTGAATGTGCACAAATAAAAGTTTGGAAAAGGTCTCTCTTCATATCCATTCTATAACTTTTATTCCCCATTTTCTATTTTAATAAAATTTTATTCATAATTCTTTTTTTTTTTAATCGATGCAAGGTTGGAGTTCTGCTAAAGTATGTTGGCTTCTTTTTGAAGTGTATTTCATAAATATACATGCCACATGTATATAAGTATCTTGTAATGCTCTGTTACCAAATATCAAACAGGGATTTCTTTCTTGCAGATTAGAAATAAAAACATGTATATAAATTCTTAGGAAGCCGGAATAGAACTTAATAGATTAAGTATAATCTTTTATGTTGCTAATTTAATATGATAGAAAATGTGAAATATCTTTTAAAAGTTATAAAATTGTAGTTTTAAAAAGAAGCCTCTTATGGATATGAAAAGCTGTAATGAGTTGTACCTCAGATGTACCATGTGTCCTGAAAAGACTCAACTCTAGGTGTAGGAAAGTAACAATCTTAGGTTGGTACTCAAGGCTATATTAAGAGTCTTGTCAGAAATTGGTATTTTGTGCTATTTTAACAAGAAGTGCCCACTAGCTGCCTCTGCCACGGTGTCATTATACTCTAGTTCACCTTAAACTTGAAAGCCATTTGCAAGTTACATTTTTCCTTGTTGTGTCTTGTTTAATAGAGCTAAAGATTGACTATTCGGTATAGAGAATGGCTACTCTGAAAGTTACAATAAACACGCATTTGTGGAGCAGTGGCTGTCTGGCTCTACGAGCCCCGGAACGAAGATGCAGAATCAGTCTGCCGCCTACGTTTAGGAGTATAGTGTAACCAACAGTGATTTTGCCTGGAAATAAAACTGAGTCCAGAATCAAATGAGCTTCTCAGGGGAGGCAATATTCCAACAGTCTTCCACTAAAATCTGATTTCCAGAGTGGTTTGAAACCTTTGTGAAAAATTTCAACATCTTATCCTCCACATTCTAGGTGCATTTTTCTTACCATATTATAAAATCCTGAAAACTTAGCTTAAACCCTGTACTGAACTATACATATTATTTGTATCTTCTCAGTGCATTCGCCTACCCTGCCTCTCACTCCCTCATAAGCTGGGGGCCAAAGACTAACCTTGACATTTTCTTTCTTGTTAAAAACTGTGATGATAAGACTTGTGTTGTTCACTCTCTCTCTACCTCTCTGTAGTTTTTTCTTACATTTGTGTTTAATTGCTTCACTTAAAGTTCCAATAGGATAGGTAAATCTCATAAAATAGAGAATAAACTTCAATAAAATAGTTACAGCTTCTGGGAAGACTTTTACAAATCTGAGATTTTCCACTTAGTTTTAATGAACCTAAATAAGTAACCTCCTGTTTTGCTTATTTCCAACAAAGAAATATTGAAAGGGGGAAAACTTTACATGGCTAAGGTACATATCCAGATGTCATAACATTTTCAGTATTCGAGTGACTTGAGAACTAGGTAGATCAGTAAATAGCTCATCAAAACGCTTTCTCGAAAAAGAGGAAGGAAGACAATCTGACCAGCAAAGTGTCATGGATAACCCACCAGACCTAGCAAGGCGGGGAAGAAAAGAGCGTGTCTGATGTCTTCTGCTGGCTTTTCACAAGTGCTGTAATTTTCTTATAAATAAAAACTGTAAATATATACATACAAATTACAAGTATTTCCCCTTTTTTATTTTTGAAAATCAAAAAGCTCTGATTGGGGGTATATTGGGTAAAAATTAGCTTGAAGATACAAATGTTTAGAGTCAGAATAGTAAAAGAAAAATATAACAAAGTGTTTTAATATACTGAAGTTGAAATCACTAGTAATAAACCTAATAGGTTTACAAACAGTTTCCTGTTCATTAACAAAGAATGGCTAAACCAAGAAATAGCTAAAGTATATATAACATTTGAACTTCAAAGAAAACATGTAATAATTTTGTTAAATATCTTACATTCTATGATGCTTGGCAAAGAAAATTTTATATTGATTACATATCTTGAATTTTTTTTAAAAAAATCTCAGAATATAATTATTTCCACTGAAGATTCTTAATGAGTTTCTTAAATTGCTCATCTAAAGAACACACTTTTCTTTCTCCTTCCAAAATAAAAGGGGGGGGGGACAATGCATGCTCTAACTTACACGTGAAATGTACCACCGCGGAATTAAGATCTCAAATTCCTTTTCTCATAACTTCCCCTGCCTGTTTTAATTGAGATAGTACATTTCAGAACCAGGACTTTCAGACATTCTCCTGAGTCTCTGATAATGTATTTTTGTGGCTTCTTACATCAGTTCAACTTCCACCTTGTTACGTGGCAATGTAATCGGTCACATACCGTTATATCAAATTTGGGGCAATTTGTTACGCGCCAATAGGAAAATTCCTGGCTATAAGAAAAGGGTTTTTGTTTTTGAAGTTAGGGTGCTCATTAAGTTTTTTCACTGTCTTCCATAGCTTATACTATTAGTAATTTAATGGATTACTCCTGAAGTGGTATGAGCTTCTGTATTGTAGGTTTTCTAGCATATCTAAATTCTCTTGGTAAAATGCCTGACCAAGTTTTAAAATTCAAGTGGAGAACTGAAAAAGAGAGCAACCCATTGTTGTGTGGATGAAAACTCAAGTTTCTGGCACAGTTGGCAATCTCTGTTTTATAGAGAAGACTGCAGTGAGGGAATTGTCCTGATGTCTGAATGTCATTTATTATGTCTGCAGGCATCTGAAAGTCGGCATGGGTTACAGCCTGTATTATAGCTTGTTTGCTGTAACCCGAGGTAGTGATAATCCTGAGGACTGCAAAGAATTGCAGGAAACTAGACTGCTATTAAGTTACCATGAATGCCTTACAAAGAGAATTTATAAGCTTGGCTTAAAAAGTCAAATACACTTGCTTAGAGATTTGGATAAATAATACTAACAGCTACTTCTAAATAAATATGGTCCCAGGAATCTCAATTGTCCTTTCTATTCATATTTTTTAAATAGATCGGAAACGGTTTATTTTTCTCAGTGGTTGCAGAATTGTTTCTCGCATTATTTTACAATAGTAACATGAAATTCATAAAACTAAGATACTTTACATAACATTATTGTTCATAATTCATAAAACGATACATAATCTTTGTGCCTGTTAAATTGTAATTAGAAAATCACTAAAATCCTAGCCAGGACCCTATCCTAATCTAGAACATATGTGCAATTGTCCACATTGAGCCCTGGTTCACTTTTACACAGGACCCAGTGCAAGCAGTGTCTTAGTGTAGGCCACTTGCATATTTGAATAATAAAGCTGCAAGTGGCCTCTGTACATACGTACCTTAAGGCAAGAGGTGATCTCATCCCTAGTTCAGTCTTTTCAAAGCTGCTCTGTGAAAAAACGGGAAGTGTTGAACCAGCCAGTATTTTTTTTTTACCTGGGATCCTGCTCAGGGTGATGAAGAGATGCGTGGGGCCTTCTACCTCATTTACCTATTGTGGGTAGACATCAAAGGTTGCCTTTGTAATTTCAGAGTGACCCTTTAAAACTAGCTCTGTGACACTAAAGACAGCATGGGAGTGGCCAGCGTATACTGGTATGAAGAGATCTTCCACTGCCTCAACATTTATAAGGTTTCAAGGCCATTAAGTATCTGGACAAGGCTGCCTTGGTTGTCCCCTACCACACAGCTTTTTACACTCCAAGAGCTGCTCTTGAGGTTTTCGTTTTTGGAGTTGTTTGGGGGCTAATTCCTCTTGGTGATGACTCATAAAACAAATGTTGTTTTTCACATAGTTCCTGAAAGAGAAAGAGGCACTAATGAAAATGTCATTCTTAGTTTACAGTAATTGAAAAAAATGTGCAGGCTATTATTTTTTGAATTCCCCCTGGGCTTGAATGTTTTAGCTATGCAAAAAAAAAGATTTTTTTTACTGCAGGGCCTTGATGTGTCATAATATTCTGCATACCGAAGAATGCTGGTAAGTCTTCTCAGGGCACAAGGCCCTCCTGGAGGCAGAGAAGAAGTCCTAGGATAGCGTTGCTTAGTACTAATGGCCCTCACATGCCAGAACCTCTCATTTTCTTCCATTTCTCAAACTATCCATATGCCTATAAATTTTATGTCTACATACTTATTTGAGGGGTTTTTATTTTTGCATTGTCCTCTTGTTCCTACATTAGCAAACTCCTTTCTACAGAATTACTTTCCTCAACATGAAAATAGGCTCTAATATTTTACATTTATTAAAAAACAGAAATCCACCTTTGATATCTTTTTCTGGACTTTATTAACCAAGCGACGGCAACGTGCTGGGTCCAAGAGCAGCTGTCCCGGAGTGAGCAGGCGCTCTAGGCAGAGAAGAGGGAGACCCCTGCTTTCAGGGAGATTATATTTGAATAGCGGGGGTAGCACATAGCATATGATTTCAAGTGGTAAAAATGCTAATGAGAAAAATTAACAGGAAAAGATACTGCCAACATCTTTAAAGAAGTAACATTTGATCAGACACTGGAATGAAGTGAGGGAGGGAACCATGTAAAGAATTTTAAGTGTTGTATTTGCAGAAAGACCAGTATAGTTAAAGCATGATAAGCACATGACAGGAAAATGGGATCAAAAGACCTTTTTTTTAAAGATGGGGGAGAAAAACACACCAGGTTTCTATCTGATGGGAAGCAGAGATCCAGCAGGTAGGTAAAATACGGATGAAGGAGGGTAAGCTGGGAGGACTGATGGAGACTATCCTGCAAAAGAGGAAGGAAGGGAAGTATTGGCCTCACATAGGAATAATGGAGCCATGAGATAGAGCCAGGAGGGATGGTGCCAGTGTGGGGGAAGATGGGGAAGGTTATGGAAGCTCCCTACTGATTGTGTCCATTTTCTTAAGTCAGGAGCAAGGCCATCAATGGCAGTAAGGAGGGTGAGGAAGTGCGGAAGTTTCCAAAGAGAGGTGCTATTGGTCAGTTGTTTAGGAGAGAGCCTGTTAATGGATTGGGGATGTGTGTGTAATGGCCAGGCAGCATTGAGGGCCACTTGAATGAAGTCTGTTCATGATTTTAAGTGAGACCCAGCCCTGTACTGTGTGCTTTCTCAGCCAGGTTCACGTATGTGACTGCAGAGGTGCATATGGTAAGCCTTAAAATGTCAGCCAGATTGTGTCATTCCTCTGCTTAAAATATTTTAGTTCAGAATGGCTGCCTGACCAGGCAGTGGTGCAGTGGATAGAGAGCATCAGCCTCGGACGCTGAGGACCGAGGTTCAAAACCTCAAGGTTGCCAGCTTGAGCGTGGGCTCATCCAGCTTGAGCACAGGCTCACAAGCTTGAACACAGGATCACTGGCTTGAACATGGGATCATAGACATGACCCCATGGTCGCTGACTTGAACCCAAAGGTCACTGGCTTGAAGCCCAAAGTTGCTGGCTTGAGCAAGGGGTCACTCGCTCTGCTGTAGCCCCCTGGTCAAGGCACATATGAGAAAGCAATCAATAAACAACCAAGGCACCATAATGAAGAATTGATGCCTCTCATTTCTCTCCCTTTATGTCTGTCCCTGTCTGTCCCTCTCTCTGTCTCTCTCTCTCTCACATGCTAAAAAAAGAAAAGTATTTTAGTAGCTTCCCATTAGACTTAGAATAAATCCAAACTCATGCAGCTTACAAAACCCTACTTACCAATCTACCAACTTTCTAACTGAATCTCAGAGATTGTGACCTGGATTTTGTTCGGTTCCTGGAATTGGTCAAGTGTTTTTGTTTTATCCTTTGCACTAACTCTTCTCTCTGCTGAATTCTCCTTTCTCCTATCTTTGCAAGAGTGGCTCTTTATTATATCACCCAGATTTTATCTTAAATGTTACCTCTTAGCATACTTTTTCAGCTCACTCAATCAAAAGTAGCCCCAGTCATTCTATCAGTGCATTTTTGCTCACTGATCAATTATAGCACCTAGAAACAATGCCTGGCACATAATAGGTGCTCAGTAAATATATCTGAGTAAATGAATTTGGATGAAGAAGGAAAGGAATGACCACATAAAATTATTTTAACCATTTTTTTTTTATTATTTTAACTTTTTTTATTCAGTGGGAGGAGGGGAGGCAGAGAGACAGACTCCCTCATGTGCCCTGGCTGGAATCCACCCAGCAAGCCCACTAGAGGGTGGTGCTCTGCCCATCTGGGGCATTGCCCTGTTGCTCAGCAACCAAACTCTTATTAGCACCTGAGGTGGAGGCCATGGAGCCATCCTCAACGCCCCGGGCCAACTCGCTCCAATTGAACCTTGGCTGCAGGAGGGGAAGAGAGAGAGAGAGAAGCAAGGAGGGGCAGAGAAGCAGATGGGCACTTTTTGTATGTACCCTGACCAGGAATTGAACCTAGGACAACCACACACCAGGCTGATGCTCTACAACTGACGCAAACAGCCAGGGATATTTTAACTATTAAAAGTGAAAAATAGAAGCCCTGGCTGAATAGTCAGTACTACCTGGTGGGTATCCAGTGCTATCCAGTATGTCAGTGTCCTCCCAATACACTACAATTACGGGTTTGATCCCTGGTCAAGGCACATACAAGAATCAACCAGTAATGCATAAGTTAAGTGAAACAACAAATCTTTCTCTCTTTCTTTCTCCTCCCCATCTTCTCTCCCTCCCTCCTTCCCTCTAAAATCAATAAATAAATTTTAAAAACCTTTAAAACAAAAATTGAAAACTAGGCCTCAACTAAAATATTTATGAAACAAGAACTTGTTGGGTTTCTCTCTATGTTTCCACTTAAATTGGAGAAAAGTCACAGCTGAAATAGCATGTGTGGCAAATGTCCCATGTTGAGTTTGTAACTCGCAAGGCAGAAATCGAAATAAAATCCTTTCAAATTACATTATTGCTGAAATCTTTCCTGACCTCTCACTGAGACACTGTTTATTTTATAAGAAACGTAACCTTGGAAGAATATTTGTTTTCTCAGACTGGTAGCAATAGGAGTAAAAGAACCCAACTCCAAACACCAGAGAGAAAAATGGTAAGCAATGTGTAGTATAGCAAATTTGGAGTTAATTTTATTAAAATGGAATTAATATTATAGTTTCCTTTCTCGCTTTGTAGCAAATCATTGGGACTCTATCTCCCTGGTGACAAAAGTTGATTCATTGTTTCCCTGACTCTTAAATTCATCCACTCCCTTCCCTCAGTGGTGTTCTTCCTCAGTCTCTAAGTTCACTTCAGCTTCCATGTCCTTGCACATTCTCTGGGCTTCCCGCCACCCCACCTATACTTCGCTAGCTCAATAACTTCTCAGTACCATCATTTTTTTATTTTTATTTCTGTCTCTGACATTTCCCTCCAGGGAAACTTGTTTAACATGCATATTTCATACATACTTTGATCAGTGTACACAATTCAGGCTGCTTCTATTTTCCCTTTTGAAGCCTTTGCCAGCCCGCCAGCCGGCGGCTTCAAGCTAAGACAAGCCCCAGCCTCTCTTAGGCTGCCTAAATAGGAGTTCGCCAAAATTTCTGAAAGCAACTTTGTTTCCTGACTGACATCAGTTTGGGCTTTTCCATGCATGAGGATACACCCCAGCAGATCCTGCTCCTGCTGCTGTCAATGAGCTTAAAATGCAGAATAATGTTGCCGCTTCATCTTTCCTAATTCTCTGCTTTGTTCTTCAGTGCCAACCTCCCCGTCCTTGTGTAATCTGTCTCGGGGTGGGGAATACCTTGGTTTGTAGATCTCTCCTACTTTGCATTTACAATGTTCTTAGAGAGGGTCTTGATTTCTTTGAGCAATTGCCCACCTCAAAAGTATCAGAAATGTGATCCTTTCAAAAACATTTCCTAATGCAGAGTGTAATTTAGATTCCTTCCCCATTGCAGATTCTGATCACATAGTTCCCTTCGGTTTTAGATCGTTTGTTCCTCCTATCTGGAGGTCCACTAGGTGGAAAGGCGGCTTTCCTTAAGTTTTGCCTTCAGATTTTCATTTGGTTTGCAGTTTGATACATTCTGACAGCCCCTGTCAAAAAGAGATCTAATAGTTTCTTGACTTTAACTCATCCAGAACATTTTGTTTCTAAGTCAAACTTTGTAAGAAAGAGCGCAACATGGAGTGATAATAGGGTAGCTTCCTTCGATTAATTCATTACTACTTTCTCCCTGCCTCATTTTTTTTTTAGCTAGTATTGCTCACAAGGATTTTAACAAACCTTTATTTTTAAAGGAATTTGCTCCTCCGGCTAGCAGGTGGGTCACTCAAAAGTACATGTACACAAGGTGGCTTTCCGTAAAGTCAATGACACTTAAACCCCAAGGCCCTTCCTCTGCATAGCCTCTTCCAAAACCCACCTAGCCATGTCTAAATTTGCATTCATAATTTATAATAGTTTTTCTTAAACTGGGCCCTTGAAAGCTTATCAGGCTCCACAAAATGTGGATCTGCCCCTGCTTGTGTATGTGCCGAGGCCAAATATGTTTCTCCAGCGTAGATCTTTGTCCTCAACTCCAGCTCCCAGTGGACATGTGCCTTTGTCCCCTCCACTCGCATGTCCCCCGAGCGCCTCACAGTCTGTACAAACTGGACTCAGGGTTGGCCACGACCAGCCACCAGGCTTCGCCTCCCAAACTTGCTTTTTCTCCTGCTCTGGGTCTTACTCCAGTGACTGTCCTGCTGTATACGGACCGGGTTAACTCTCCAAGCTACAGAGAGAGATCCCAGGTCCTTCTGCTCCCGCAACTGCCTTTTCCAATCTAGCTCCAAGCTGTGTGGGTTCTATTCCTCCCACCCCGCTACTCACCCCTATAGTGTCCTTCCTGATTCCTCCAACGCAATCGCCAGAGGTCTCTTATTCGGCATCTCCCTTTTTCACTGCTTAGACTTTGCCAGAGTGCTTCTTCAGAAATCGGGTTACTTTCCCTACTTTCCCCACCCTGCCCTGTTCTTTTAATCATGTCCCACTACTTTCAGTATAAAATCCAGATTCTCTGCCAAAATGGGTAAGATCCTTCCTGACTGCTCTTGGCCAGGTGCTCTGGGCTCATCCATCGGTCCCCAGCTCAGAACCTGCCCTCTGCATCCCGTACCACCTGACTCCCACACATTTTTCCCCGACCAGATAACTCTCAAGACTCTGCTCTGGCATTCTCTCTTTCTGGGAGCTTTTCTAGATGAAATCCTCCAGTATACTTCCCTTTGTGCCTTCCAAGATAGTGTATTACAATGGTCTGTTTTCTTGTCTGACTCTTAAGTAAAGGAGCAGTGGATTCTTTGGCTCTTATATCTCCAGTTCTTCCCCAATACAACGCCGGGGCCTTGAAAGACCGTCAACAAAGAGCTGCGTAAATAGTGCCTGAAGTGGGGGGATGAGCAGTACGGTGCCCTCTCCGGAACACAGACTTCGTCCTCCGGGTCGCTCAGACGACAGATTAAGTCACACCGTGGGACCCACAGAGGAGCAGCTGCCTTCCTGACAGCTGTATTTCTCTTTGTAAATGAATGTTTCATTTTATTTTTATCAAAAACTATCTTATCAAAAACTAACCCTACATTTTAACATTTAACATATGACTTGAATTAAGAGAAAGTTTTTCTGCTCACTAAAGTGATATGTTTCTAAAATGTGAACCATTGAAAAGTATACTATAAAGTACAAAGTAAAAAATGTTTCCACAATCTTGCTTGCTATGCACCTTAATAAACCAGGATTAACCATTTGGTCTATATAAACAAATATGCCTACTGTTGGGCAGATAAAATATATTATGCTCACTTTGTTAAAGTTGACGCTGCCCACGTGGAAGCCCATTTCCCAGGTGATAATATTAGTTGCCCTTCTTGCTTGGGATGGGCGTGGTTATGTTACTATGTGTTGGGGGAGGGTTTTTGCGCCAAAAGGTTTTAAAGGGAAGAGAGATCAGTTGTTTCGGGGGAACAGTGATTACGTTCTAGAAGGAGAGTAGAGAAAGGCCATGTGGAGGAGAGGAGTAGCAGCCAAGATGACAGAGTGCTGAAGGAGAAGGCAGTTTGTGCAGAGTTTGTGCAAAGAGAAGGAGATGGGGAACAGAGGCAAATAAGGCTGGTGAGCTAGAAACCTTTGATTCTAGGAAACTTGGATAAGTCAATGGCTTTGGAAGCCCTGAATGGAAAGGGAAGTGTTTTCCCACTGTGTGTATTTCTTGCCCACTGGGTGCAAGCTAGGATAAAGATAATGGCCCACTAGTTCTTGGCTCCGTTGTTTAATTACTGACTGTCTGAATCAAATGCGAACCTGCATGGGCCAGGCAGCTGTGATGGTGGCCGTGGCTACTGGCTTTACACCTACCATCATTACAAGCTTATTCTTCCTTCAGAATCACTACGCCCACAATTTCTGTAGCAATCATACATTTCTCTCTAGTGTATTGGAAGTATCTTTAGAAGAAAGTCACCGACTATAAATATGTAGTTTCCTTCCCATTATATTAAAACCCAAGAACAAAATGTCTTTACACTTCTAAGTATAAGGACTGGATCCAAGGAAGAGTAACAAGTTTCCCCTCGTTCCTGGGCCCAGTGCAGACCCCCTCTTCCAGGCCTCAGAATCACTTCTAAGTTAAATTGTTAACATGGTATCTCCATGTGACATTAAATTAACCAGTTTTCTAAATTCCCATTTACCTAAGAAACTCTTAATCTTTCTTAAACTTACTTTGTGCCATATTTGGAATTATTGTAAACATTTAAGCCTGAATTTTCCTGATACTGTTAGCTGTAACAAGTATTTACGACTTCAAGAGACCAACAAATATGATAGATGGAAGAACTGAAGCCCGCAATCTAGTGCAGGGTGAGCCTGACATTCCAGGGTCTACCCTGGGCTCCAAACAAACAGAAAACCTTCTGCATGGGAGGAAGCTAGGGAGATATGAGGAATTCTTGGATCATTGCTGAAAAGAAGTTGGAAAGATTCACTTGTTAGAAAGTACCAGTTATTCTAATTCCTATCACTCAAATGACTGTATCTTCCCATGTATAAGACGTACCTTAATTTTGGGGCCTGAAATTAGAAAAAAGACAAGAGCAAAAAAGCAGAAAATGCAAGTAAGAAAATATACAACAGCCTGACTAAGTGGTGGTGCAATGGATAGAACATTGGACTGGAAATGTGGAGGACCCAAATTCAAAACCCCAAGGTTGCCAGCTTGAGCATGAGCTCATCCAGCTTGAGCACATGGTCACTGGCTTGAAGCCCATGGTCACTGGCTTGAGCTCATGGTCACTGGCTTTGAGGCCATGGTCACTGGTTTGAAGCCCAAGCTTGCTGGATTGAGCAAGGGATCTGCTGTAACAGCCCCCCGCCCCCAGGAGTTAAGGCATATCTGAGAAAGCAATCAATGAACAACTAAGGAGACTAAGGAGCCATAATGAAGAATTGATGCTTCTCATCTCTCTCCCTTCCTACCTGTCTGTCCCTATCTGTCTCTCTCCCTCTGTCTCTGTCACAAAAAATAATAATAATAATAATTTTTAAAAATTCTACAACAATGAATGGAAAAACAAGCATGAAATGGGAAATGCAAGTAAAAAAAAATCTACAACTGCTGTATAAGATGCACCCAGCTTTTAGAGACCAAATTTTTCAAAGAAGGGTGCATCTTATACATGGGGAAGTACGGTAAATACCTGGAAGAGAAACTGGAATTATGCTTTGGAATATGGTTCCACAGCAAAGAGAATATCCCAAAATAATTTCAGATATTTTTATGATTTTGTTTGTATATAAAAGCTGCATTTTTGCCTGGGCTGGATAGCTCGGTTGGTTAGACTCTAACTTAGAGCATTGTCCCAAATCACAGAGGTTGCTGGTTTGTTCCCCGATCAGGGCACATACAGCAACAGATCAATGTTCCTGTCTCCCTCTCTTCCTTCCTCTCTCTTTAAAATCAATAAAATAAACTTTATTTTTAAAAAAAGCTGTGTCTCTGATCAAAGAGTGACATTCAAAGAACAGTGCACATCATACTTACGCTTTCGCCAGCTCCATTGATATTTGTTCCAAAGAGCATCCCTTTGTCTCGGGTATAAACACAACAACAAACACCAGGGCTGCCAGACTCATGATTGCATATATAAAACACACCGATGGCAGGCCGATGAGATCTACAAAGGACAAAAGAAATTCGTTAGAAATGTGTTTTGTGTTGCTTTGAGCTCACTTGTGGACAGTTGCTTCCTATAGAATATATAAAAACGTGCATTTTCAAACACGCAGGTCGAACCCGGGGAAATAGCAATCAGAAATTAAAACAATAACCAGCCTCTGAAAGCTTCATGTTTACAAACTACCCCAGCTTTCTCTGGTGGAATGAATAGCAGTCTTGTAACCATCACAATTGAAACCTAATGCTACCTTTTTTTGTGAGCATGCTTTTCTTTTTGTTCATTGCAAAACAAGAACCTGAAGCAACGCAGAAACATAAGGCAGAAGGGGACAGAGCTCCACAGCTCCTCTCTGCCAATCACTGCTGTAGCCAGTCGGTTTCTAATAATGGACATTTTTTAAGACATTGATATACATGGATTTTCTTGGAACAAACTCACCCTTCTTGACTCTGATTTGAATAAATCATTTCATGTTGGGGCTATTGTATCATTTAGTAGCTAACATATTTGCAATGATTCCTGGATTCAGAGGGGGGAAAATGCAATAATGGTTCTAGAGGAAGGTATTCATTTGCTCAAAATATGGCAGCAAGAAACAGGATGGATCTCACCTGCCAGCCTAGTATTCCCTCTGGCCACCTCTAGCCAAAGGTACCATCCCTTTGTAGTTACTGAGGTCAAGGTACGTTGACTTTAATCTGCATTTGCATTGGGCCACCCTGGCTCAGCAATGGAAAGTCCAGTGTGGCAGAGTAGTGACAAAGAAGTTGGCTCTATGAACACAGGTTCTGACCAACCATAGGCTGGAACCAAGCAAATAGTCCATCGCAGCTGCAACCAGAAGTCACAATCGGTCAGTCAGGACAACTGACTGAATAGCGGTGTACAAGGCAGTTTTGTATGTGCACTGTGGAAGGAGCTAAGCACATGACCCACTAGTCAGCCAGTTGTGAAACAGGAAGGCAGACGGCACTGCTGTACTCGTATTTTGTTTAAACTGATGCTTCTGTGCTCTTGTTGCTGCTGGCCCAGGGTTTTGCCCAGATAAGTGCTTAATAAAGCACTTATAGAATTGGTTCTTCTTCCCTTCTGGGGTATAAAACCTGGATATAGAAAGTAAAAATACCCCGCCTAACCAGGCAGCAGTGCAGTGGACAGAGAATCAGACTGGGATGCTGAGGACCCAGGTTCAAAACCCTGAGGTTTCTAATGAGCATAGGCTCATCCAACTTCAGTGTGGCCTCACCAGCTTTAGTGTGGGTTCGCCAGCTTGAGCGTGGGACCATAGACATGACCCCATGGTTGCTGGCTTGAGCCCAAAGTCACTGGCTTGAGCCCAAGGTTGCTGCCTTGAGCAAGGGGTCATTCATTCTGCTGTATCCCCCAGTCAAGGCACATATGAGAAAGCAATCAATGAACAACAACTAAGGTGCCACAACAAAGAATTGATGCTTCTCATCTCTTGCCCTTCGAGCCTGTCTGTCCCTGTCTGTGTGTGTCTCTCTCTCCCTAAAAAAAAAAAAAAAGGTAAAAAACCCCAAAAGGTTGTCTTACCACACCTGTCCCCTGTTCTGGTTGAGCATTATCAATAACAGAGGCTCACGACTTTACAAAGTTTCTCTTTTCACAGTAAGCCGACCCAACCTTTTAAAAAGGTATTGCTTACTGATTCCTAAGTGCAAGTTTCAGGAACTTTGGTTCAGGAACTCTGGTTCAGAGGTCCTGCTTTGTTCTCTGGATCAGCTTTCCCCATCTCTTCTTCAAGACCAATTTCTATGCACCCCTATCCCTTCCCTGAGTATCCTCTGGTCCAAGTCAAACATCCTGAACTCTTGCAACTGTTCTTCACAAAACACAGTGTCAGATAGGACAAGTGTCTCAAGGTGTGGGTCATTCTTTTTTTTTTTTTTTTTTTTTTTGCGGCAGAGTCAGAGAGAGTCAGATAGATGGACAGACAGTCAGAAAGGGAGAGAGATGAGAAACATCAATTCTTTGTTGCAGTTCCTTAGTTGTTCATTGACTGATTTCTCGTATGTGCCTTGACTAGGGGGCTACTGCAGACTGAGTGACTCCTTACTCGAGCTAGCGACCTTGGGCTCAAGCTGGTGAGCCTTGCTCAAACCAGATGAGCCTGCACTCAAGCTGGCGACCTCAGGGTCTCGAACCTGGGTCCTCTGCGTCCCAGTCTGACATGCTACCTCTGCGCCACTGCCTGGTCAGGCTAAGTAATTCTTCTCAAATGCTCTTCTTGTTAAACGTTAAAATGTATCCCAGTATTATATGTATATTATATATAAGGAGAATAAGCTTGACAGGTACCCAACCTAGTAAGTGTAGCAACATGTAACTGAACAGAGTGTATATAAGCAGTGGCTAAGCCTCCCTTTGGGGAGGCAGAGCTTTGGATATCAATCCCCTGTCTCCTTTACCTGCTACAAGTAAATAAAACTGCCTTGCAACAAACAAGTCTCACATGTCTCAATCTTGAATAGAACACCCAACTGAATGCCCTGAGTTTAGTAACAATAAGTCTCACGTCCATGTCATCCAGATTGCACTTGCTTGGTGGACACATTGCAACCCTCTTACAAAGTTTAAATAACCTTCTTAAACTATTTCACTCAAAGCCAATGGTGTCCAACCACTTCCTTTATTTGGAAAATTGATTTTTGAAAGTAAGTAAAGAATATCAAACTTAGCCTAATTAAATGTCATCTATTATTCCAGGATTTTTTAAAAGTGTATATGCTTTTCCCAACATTTGTTCAGAAAAACCCAAGTAGAACTCCGGGATCTTCTTAGCTCATCTTACATGTTTGTTGTCCTTGGAGGTTTGTGCCATCTGTTTTTGTCCTTTATTATTGCTGTTCTTATTTTTATATTTCTCCTCCACATCAAACATCAGACAAGGGTGTGTGTGTGTGTGTGTGTGTGTGTGTGTGTGTGTGTGTGTGTGTGTGAAGGTGAAGGGCACAGGTCTCTCTGGCTGTGATTTGAGTAGGAGAGGTATGTTTGGTATTAATGACCAGTTTCTTTGTTTCATTTCATCTTGGGCTAGTTCTAAAAAAGTAAGGATGTAAACATTTAAAATTCTTAAATAAAAACTCAAAACCATGCTTATTTAACAACTCCAAAGTTCCAAAAATATTTTATCGCTTCATATTCATTTTGAAATATCCCCTAATTTTTGTTAGCAGTATAGATGTACTTTTTTAAAAAGTGAATCCTGGCCAGGTTACTCAGTGAATAAAGCATCAACCCAGCATGCCAGAGGTCGCGAGTTTGATCCCCAGTCAAGGTACAGAAGAGAAGCAATCAATGAGTACACAGCTAAGTGGAACAACTAAGTGAAACAATGAATTAACATTTCTTTCGCTCTTTCTCTCTCTCTCCCTCTCCCCATCCCTCTCTCCTCTTTTTCTCCCTTCTTCTCTTTCTCTTTCTCTCAACTCAATGGAAAATTCTTTTTTAAATCATAAAAATAGAAAAAGTGGTTGACAAGATTCAAAAGTACTATGTATATAAAGATATACATTTTTGAATATACATCCTCTTAAAAATTTATATAAGATGTACATATTGTTCACATTCTTCCAATGGTCTTATAATTATTTTTTATACTTTGTTTAAATCACGATCCAAATACTTAACTTAAAATTGATTGATATGTCTCTTAAAATTTGTAGGTTTATTCTCCATTTCTCTTCCCTTCCCTTCTCCTCACTTTTAAATTTTAATGAAAAAACTGGGTTTCTTCATTTGTTTCATAGTTTTCCCCAGGCAAGATTTTGCTAATTATCACCATATCACGTGACCTTCTGTCCTTTGTATTTCTGATAAACTACTATTTAGATCTAGAACACCAATTTCCTACCATTTTCATCTCATGGCATCCATAAACTAATTACTAAAATTCTGCGGCACAACAAAACATATATTTTTTGCCTATCTAACAACAACAACAAAACCACTTGGTTAAGAGTATCATCCTGAAACGACCAGGTTACAGGTTTGATCCCTGGTGGGGCAGACACCGGAAGCAACCAAAGAATGCGCGACTGAGATGAACAGGAAATGGATGCTTCCCGCCCCCCCCCCCACCTTCTTCTCTCTGACTTCTTTTAAATTTCTTTTTTTAATTTTCTTTTTATTTATTCATTTTAGAGAGGAGATACAGAATGAGAGAGAGAGAGAGAGAGAGAGAGAGAAAGGGGGGAGGAGCTGGAAGCATCAACTCCCATATGTGCCTTGACCAGGCCAGTGCAGGGTTTTGAACTGGCGACCTCAGTGTTCCCAGGTCGACGCTTTATCCACTGCGCCACCACAGGTCAGGCTCTCTGACTTCTTTTAAAAAAATCAATAAAAATTAAGCTCCGGTCAGACTGCTCAGCTGATGGAGTGTTGCTCTGGAGCCCGGAGGTTGCCAGATGGATTCCCCCAATCAGGGCAGTTCAATGTTCCTCTCTCTCCCCCTGCCTCTCTCAGAACAAACAAACAAAAAAGGATATCATTTTAATTCATTCACGACAGACTGCTATTGATGTTTTGACTGTTATTTTTTTCCTTGACAATATAAGGGAACAGAGGTCAGCACCCCTGACTTATTGCATGCTTTAAAATTTAACCCACACCAGTTCTCTAAATCACTGATCTAGAGGCTTGAAGAGATTTAGATTTTCTTGTTTCTTTGCTTGCAGCGTGTGTGTGTGTGTGTGTGTGTGTGTGCGTGTGTGTGTGTGTGTGTGCGCGTGTGTGTGTGTGTGTGTAAAGGAAATAAAAGAAAACTGAACTCCTTGGTCAGTTATGGAGGATGATGGGGAACCATCTCATGATTTCAAAAATTATAAAACCAAGAGGAAATTTTATGTATGTATCTTCTCTTTCTTATATGACCCATAGTTCAGAATAGGCAAATAACTATTAGTTATTAGAAATTTCTTCTACAGCTATTAGAGAAATACTGCAGGTGAAAAGTTAGACAGAATGATAGAATGGACAATGACCCTCCAAGAAAGCTGAGGTGACAAGCAGGAGACAGGCAAACCAGACATGCTCTGATGGCCGGACCCATGCATGCCATCACCAAGGAAGGGGTGTGCAAAAAAAGGAGCAAGAAACTCTAAATCTCGCCAAGCCTCTCAGTCTAACTAGCTCAGGAAACACAGAGGGCAGAAGGCCATGTGCTGTGACTACTGTCAGCAAAATCCCACCCAGGGAAACTATGAGACAAATGACCCAGTTTCTTTATTAACAATATAAAGTGAGAGGGAGGAGAGAAGAAAGGAAGATGAAACTGACAAATTTACAAAAGACCTATCAATCTATTGTAAATTGTATATTTGAATTGTAATTCAAACAAATAAAATATAAAAAATTGTTATGACATTTTGAGAATGTATGTGAACACAGACTGGCTATTGATACCAAGGGACTTGAATTAGTATTTTTAGGTTGATAATAATATTCTGGTTCTAATTTTTGAATGTCTTTATCTTTTAGAGGTCCATGCTGAAGGTTGAAAACAAATGACATTCTGTCTGATATGTGTCTTAAAATAAATTAGGGGAAAGAGCAGGTGGGGTTATAAAGTAATTAAGGTTGACAACTCGTAAGTTGGGTGGCAGGTGCACCAGGTTCCCTGCTGCCGCTCTCTTTACTTTAGCATGTGTTTGAAAATGGCCAGTAAAATGGTTTTCAGGTGCGTGTGCTTCCCTAACATCGGTCCTAAGATCACAGAGACATTAGAGGAAAAGGACGCATCCTTACCAGTCACGGTCAAAAACGTCAGAGAGATGAGGAGGTTGACGCCCCAGTTCATGCTGGAAGTTAAAGCCATGGCGCGTCCTCTGATTCCACCGGGAAAAATCTCGCTGAGCACCAGCCAGGGCACTAGGGGAAACGGCAGAGGGGGCAGGCACAGCAGAATGATCAGAAACCTATTAAAACTGAAGCGTCTGCTCCCTAGTTTCATGAGATTTGTGGTTGGGGCGCAGGGCCATATCCTTTCTCTTTACCCCAGCCAAGTGAGAAAAGGTTCAGGAGAAACTTTGAGAGGGCCCTACTGTTGGAATGTGACAAGGGTCTGACAAATGCAAACGAAAGGGACGGTGGTGGGGCCATCCGCCAAGCACAGATCTTCAATGTCAGCCTCTAACTCCACCTGCTATACCTCTGGGCTCTTTCCTGTGATTTCCTTTGCCCCTGACCTCAGAGAAATCCAACATCATAGCTACAGAGTGGGTGGGAAATAAAAGTAGGAGGGTGGGAGGAAGGAAATGGCTACTCTCACGTCCACTACTTGGGCTTCCTGGCCTGGGGCAAGTAGGTAGAGAAAAGCTCTGAATTAAATAGAGCTCCAACAGGACCTTAGCATGAACACTTGAACACTGATCACAGGACCTCTTATTATCTGCAAGTGACAGGGAACAGTATAGGGAACTGCCCAATGGAATCAGAAAGGAAGTAGAGGAGAACATTAATGTTCTCCTGCTCACAGCCAATCCAACTGAGTTTGCTTAACACTTTGGCTGCGAGTTCCTACAAGGGGTAAGCACTTCACAAACCTTATCTCACTTGATCCTCACCAACTCCTACAAGACAAGAAGTATTACTATCCCTCTCTTCTAGAAGAGGAAACTGAGACTTAAAGGAGCTCATAAGTAACCAAGGTCATGGGGCAGGGCTGGCATTAAACCCTGGCACTCAGTCTCTGAAGCTCATGCTTTTAATTACAGTAGTGACTCAATAAATACTTGTCAATTAGTAATTAACTGTGGTGTACAAACACATTTGACTCTCAGGAAAGAAGGATTTAAGAGTTGCCCCAGCCCTGGCCTAGTGCTAAGTCACCTCGTGCTGGGAAACCAGCTTACTGTACCCCCAGCTGCATTGCCCTAGCCCGGAGTTGGCGGTGGGCAGGGGGAGAAGCAAGGAACCAGGGAGGGGCCCCGCTGGGCAGCCACCACTTGGGCCACCTACGCCAGCACCAAGCAGTCAAGTGTGCCTCTACCTTAACAATGTCCTTCATGACACTGTCACTCTCTATAGAGAAAATACCTGCTTGTAATAAATTTGCAGTTTCAAAATAAGAAAAATAAGTGAAAATAAAAAAGGCAGGAAAATGTGGGGGTTTTTTTTGTGATTATCTTCTCCAAGTAAATCTATATAGGGTTACCTTTAGGGCCTGGAATAAAATGGTAAAAAGAAAAGGAACATGATTGTTATTGTTCTAATTGATAGGGAATTCAGAAACAAAAGTCTACATGCCTCCCCTTCACTTCCTGCCCCCAAAGACCTTCACGAGGTTCTTGCAGTCTTTCCTTAGAGAGCAGTGCAATGCCCAAGCAACCTTGCCTGGAGCTTTGTAAGACTGGGGGTCTGGTGCAGAGTAGACTAACAGCTGTGTGATTCTGGTGACGCCTTTGTAATAACCTGTCCTTGGGCAGGTGCACGATAAAATTATGTAAATTTAAGTTTTTGAAGCTAAACAAGCGATACCACAGACCAATCCCCCTGTGTCCCTTGTTGCCATGGGATACAACATGACAGGGTAGAGCAGAGGGTCCTTAGTGCCTTTTGTTCTAGCAGCTGTGAGGAGGAGGTGAGGGAAGGGACACTCTCATTTCCTTTTAGTAGAGCAATTAACACAGGTTCTCTTGATCTACTTCTATCCCATCCACATCACCTCCGAAACCCCCTTCCTCCCCTCCCGACCTTTCATCATGGTGGCCTCTTGGAATTGTTTGATGGGCTTTTGGGAAAATCACTGCTGTGATCATCAGAGCCATGTTAGCCACAGATAAAAATGAGCTGGCCCTGCTGTTACAGCAAGTGATGGCTCTCAGCAGCAAAGAGATGGGACAGAGGAACAAAGTAATAGTTATAAGTGCTCAGATGGAACTGTCAAGGGTTTGTCCGAGAACACCCAAGATCCATACTGAGAGCCTTTCCAAGGTGTATTTCAATGCAGCTCTGAGCCAAGTCCCAGGGCAGTTTGACTAGTCAGTGAGCAACTGACTGAATATTGAAAGAGAGACTTCTGTCAATGTCTCATGGAAACTTGTCAGGCAAACCTCGCCCCTGACAGTTCAAAAGATAATGTATCATTGCTGAAAGCTTCTACTTCTTTTTACAAAAAAATTCTAAATTCTACCTCTAATAGAAAGATTTCAAGAATTGATGCCTTGGCTTATCTAATGGACTGGATGTTGCAACAATTGGCAAGTGTTTCAACAAGGACAATTTACCTCTTAGTATAGAGCCTGTCAAGCCAAAAATAAAGAGAATATTATTTTTACTATGATTTCAGAACCATAAAAAATGCACACGTTTTCAGATTTAGAGAGAGTGAAATAAAAATAAAAATGGCACTCACAGCAAGCTAGAACTTACTGAAAGGGTAAGAGCCTTCCCTGGCAGGCTTAGGAGGAAGATAGTGCCAGAATCTCACAGGCCCTTGTACCCCCTGGGAATGGACTGTGAGCGCCCCAAACAGAGGACACAGAGAACCTTTGTTTCACTCAGCTCATAAGTAAGGAGCACAAAGGTATATCGCCAGGGGATTTACTATGTTGATATTTATAATAACAAGTATAAAATTCTTAAAATCACTGATTTTTTTCCTAACAAGATGGTCTTAATTTCTCCCACAATGAAATTAAGGTATTGCCACATGCCAAGTTAAGAAATAGTAACTCTGTCTGGCTGTCCTCCTGTCCCCTTCCCTGAAGAGAGGCCCACAGGAGATGCTGTGTGCTGTTTCCTTGTGGGGGCCCACAGCGTATTCAGAGATGGTGGACGCGAAGAGAGTGCAGCCACGCTAGCTTAGTAGGTCCTGAAACAATTCTTCCTGACCCCTCTTATTCTGCCCTTAGCTCAGCCCAGGACTCCCTCGGCAGCGATCTAGGTCTCTGTAAATGACAGCCTCTGCACGTGCCCATGAGGCCTTCTCTGCACTGCAGGGATTTAGGCTGGGGAATAACTGTGCACAGAATTTCACGTGGTGTTGAAGCAGGCTGCCTGTCAGAACTTGCCTGGTCCTGTGGAAATCAGCAGACAGTATTTACAGCTGTACAGAGCGTCATAAAAGGCCCATGGAGGACAGATAGGTTGAAGTGTCTTTGTGTGCAGTGGGGGACATAAACTTGGATCCACAGGGGCAGTCAGTGGACATGACTGAGCCCTGCCACGTGTAAACCGCCATGCTGATCCCCTCCCTCCTCCATCCTGTCGTCGATGCCACAGTTTTCCAAACCGAGGTTGTGCCATCTGTCACTCCCTGGGCGTTCTCAGGTTTAAGCCCTTGGCTCTCCAGGCGCACTCTCTGGGCTTGGGTCCTTCCTGAACTCTGAACCTGAACTCCTGAACCTGGGGCATGGTAGCCCCGCTGTGAGTCTCACGGAGGTCCTGAACCTCTTCCCAGACAACTCCTGCCAACGCTGGCGGAAGTTCGACGCTTAGGCTGCGAAGTGTTCAACAACTTGATTTGCCCAGGAGCCTGTGCCTTACAGGAGCAAAGCCTGCTCCCATGGCTCCCATCGCCTTTGCAAGTGGCATGCGGCACACTTCTCTCATTGCAGAGGGCTACTCAGATGAGAACTTGAAAGGGAACATGCCCAGTTTGTTTAGAATCTGGGATCATATTTCCCTAAGTGGGAAAATTATATACTTTAAAAAAATATATTCCACCATAGCCCCCATCTCCCACATCAACAACAATGTAGTAACTTTATTTTTTGTATTCTCTCTTCTCTCGGTCTCTGAGTTTTGTTCACTCCTGGCTTTGTAAAAGAAATACTTTATCAAGAATATGATTTTCTTAAATAACAAACCAAGACATTCCAGGGTGAATGTCACTTACTTCTAGAATAACAATACATTTCTACTCTTTAAACAGATGAAATTTATTGTTCTGAAGAACAATGAAAATGGATGGGGAGTTAAAAAATGGTTATAATAGTACATTCATCTAAGTCATCCACTTAATAACACCAGTTATTTGTAATATCAACTGATAACTTGAATAGGTCATCCTTCAGTTTTGTTGAAAGCAAATTGTTGAGAACATCTAGGTATATGAAAGGATTATCATCTAGTTATTAGAGTCATTTTTCCACCCTACACCTACACAAATATTTCCAATTGTCTTTTTAATTAGTGTATCTCAGGTTTTTACAATGTGTGACATGTATCCTACGATGTCTGATGGGTAATAGGTGTGTTTTCTTTTAAGTGGGAGAGGACATAACTTGGGAGAAGAAAGGAGAAATGTTAGAAAACAGATTTTTTTGAAATTGAAATTAATTTCATTTGAAGTATCTTTAAAGGACCACTCTGGAAAGTGCACCCCCTGGAGTATGCATATCCTAATTTGCAGACCACTGAACTAGAGTTCAAAATAAAAAATAAAAATAAGTAAAAATAAAAAGGAAAGAAGGACAAGAGATTATTAGCCTTTTCTTTTTCTTAAACTATAACCTGAATGTCATGTTTCAGATGTAACATTTTATGTTTTGTTTTTTTTCATGATCGATGCTTTGGACTTCAATCAGAAAAAGGTATTATAGTTTTTAATATGGTACATGTTCCTTAGAAAAATTCTTAACCTTGTGTTCTAGAAAATAGTAAAGTAAAAAATGAATGTGTGTGTTTATCAGGTAGTGTTAAAACCTTCGTCTGTTCCTTTACTATCTTTACTGTCCAATGTTCATAATTTTCAAGAGCATAGGAGTATGGTTGTGCTGCACTGAAAGAAAAGGTCTAACACAGTGGTTCTTAACCTTTTTTGAGGTACCGAACCCACCAGTTTCATATGCGCATTCACCGAACCCTTCTTTAGTGATAAATAAAATATGATTTTTTTTTTCCAAATTCAAGACATAGGTATATGTTTTTTTACTGGTGCACAAAATGAGCCATGCATGAACTTCACCTTGCTCAAAGAACAAAACCAACAAAGTGCATGAACTCCCAACAAATTACGGTATTACTTTATTCTGGCCTCCACGGCAGAGGCTTCTCCGAACCCCTGAGACCAACTCATCGAACCCTTAGGGTTCGATAGAACCCAGGTTAAGAACAACTGGGCTAACATCAATGTATCATGTGAACAGTTGCTGAGGGTAACAGAATTGATGGTGTCATTCCGCAATGAGTATAGCTGTGCTCATGCTACAAAATGCGTTTTAGACTCTGGTTCTGTCAGGCACTACTTCATCATCTAACTCCACAGAGAAAGATGGGATTGAATGAGCCGAGGCAGCAGCTTTCTGCCAGTGCGCCAGTGCACACCGCTGCGTCGCAAAAGCTTTTACAACATGCGCTACTGGGCTGTTTAGCGAGGGCATTGACCTTTTCCCTTAGATTGCCCATCAAAGACTGAGAACAGCAAAAACACAATAGCTGTTTGGTGGAAATGAATCAAAATTATGTCTATTTTGTTGTCAGATCGGCAAAAGATATATTTTTTTGTTATGCCACAGAATCTTAGCAATTAGTTTATGTGTGCCATGAGATGAAAAAGGTTAAAAATCACTGAGCTAAGGGCACATATTTCTTTAAGTTTTTTCTCTTTTGCTTGCATGCAAATTTAGTGTAAAACCATTATTAAATTTAGGGATTGTATAACGGCTACATTTAATAACAAAATTTTCCTGTTTAAAGAATGATAATTTGTGCAATATACCTTTTCTCTAATGATATGCTATTATCATAAGAATGGTGGAAAAGGATGGTGAACACTGATAAAGCCTTTGACTGTGGTGGTTCTGAACATCAGGGGTCTGGGGTCTAGGAAGAAATATGAAGAATATTAAAATCTCTTTTTGAAACACTTGATGTCTTTCTGGTCTGTATGCCTCTCTGCTCTAAACCAATATATATTGGAGTAAGGCTGCTAACTAAACTTCTAAATTAGAACTTACTGTTTGTTCCACATCCCTGGAATTGTCAAAATCTTTAACTGTGCAAACATCACATAAAAAGTTTCTTTTTGAAGAACTAAACTTATATAAGTATAAAATCTAAATGTAAGTGTTACAGAAAGAGACCCTGGGCTTGCCCAGTCAAGGCATATATGGGAGTTGAAGGTTCCTGCTCATCCCCCTTCTCTCTTTCTCTCTCTCAATCTGTCTCTCTCTCTCCTCTCTAAAATGAATATATTAAAAAAAGTTTTTATACTGTTATAACAGATGTGTCTTTTGCTTCCTATTGATACCCATCTTTCAAAAGGCTGGTTAAACTCCATAGTAGGAATCCAAACAAAGCTAGGCTCTGTAATCTTTGAACCTTAAGAAATTCTAGCTTCTTGTTTAAAACAGAAAAGCAGCCTTTTTTTACAATATTTGAGGTGAGTGACAATTCTCCATGGGTCTCTTGCATTTCTGCATGTCTTACAAACAAAAGCATTGACTGCCATTGTTTCAGGCTTTCTTTCCAAGAATGTTTGTTATACAAACAGCAAAGATGTGTATACTACCCAATAAATTAAAGATAAAGTCTCCCTGCAAGGAAGGACTCAAGTTGGCTTACTGTCTATTATAAAAGATTTGGGTTTCCTAGGCTTGGTGCTCCTCTCTAAAATAACACATCATGTGTCATCTAGCCCTCTTCATATGGCCCTGTCTGTATTGGGGCAAGGGGAACTGGTGCAGATGCTAATATTCTGGCTATTGTTATTGCAAGGAGTAATAAATGGTTTTTTGCCTCTGACCAAACACTCCTTAGCCAACATCCATAAAACTGTGACAGGCCAACTTGCTAGCTTACAAGAGGGCCAAAATATCACCCATTTTGCAGTTCTTGAGGGTTTGTTTACTTGAGCTATGGTATAATTTTTCTACAAAGATCTTTATTGCCATTATTAACTTTGGACAGCCCTTTCTTATATGAGGGATTTAATGTGATTCTGAAGCCTGAAATAATCCATTGAAATATTTCTGTAAGCTCTAATGCTAATTAAGTAAGCAAAAACAACCAAATTCCAGGTTCAGATTTTCACACATTTCTTTTAGGAAAACCATGAAAGAATTACCTTAAATTATTTGTGATGAAGAGTCAAGTTTAAAAACATTCAATTATTTTAAAAAGATAAGAACAATCAGCTCATGATATAGTTAATCTCAATCTTTTTTTTGTTTTTCCAGAGGAAGGGCTGGGTCTTATGCTTGGAGAAAACAAGAGATATTTGGAAATAAATATTTTGTCTAACACCTTAAAATCTTTTAACTACCTTAATTTTGGTACTTTTTATTTATTTATTTTTTTTAGTGAAAGAGACAGACAGAGAGAGAGACAGATAGAGACAGACAGGCAGGAAGGGAGAGAGATGAGAAACATCAGTTATTCGTTGTGGCACCTTAGTTGTTCATTGATAGCTTTCTCATATGTGCCTTCACCAAAGGGGGGCTATAGCAGAGCAAGTGATCCCTTGCTCAAGCCAGCAACATTTGGATTCAAGTCAGTGACCATGGGGTCATGTCTATGATCTCACGCTCAAGCCAGCGGCCCCCCATTCAAGTGGGTGACACTGCACTCAAGCCAGATAAGCTTGTGCTCAAGCCAAACCTCAGGGTTTTGAACCTAGTTCCTCTGTGTCCCAGTCTGACACCCTATCCACTGCACTACTACCTGGTCAGCCAATTTTGGTACCTTTAAAACATGAACTTTCTTTAGTCATCAGTTGAATTGGAGATATCCCTGAATTCACAATTAAGTAGTTTTTCTCAGATATAATTTTTGGTCAAATGTTCATAGGGTTCCACACAAACCACAGTTATCTTTCATTTCCTAGGTACTGACTCAGATTCACGCCAGAGCAGATCAGGATGCATCGACCCCAGTATAATAGAGAGAGCTCCCCTTTAACCACAGAAGCTGAGAGAGTTCCAGAAACAGCTCTCTCTTTTCTCGAGATGTTTTTGACTCATTTAACAAATATTTATTGAGCCTCTATTGTGGGCTGACCCTAGGAAACAACAGTAAACAAGACAGTTTTTTTGGGTACATAAGACATATCGTCTGAATTAGTTATGCCAACTTAGAACAGTGGACCTTTGGGTGTTTCTCAGTCTAAATCACATCTTTCACTTTTTACTAGAACCTTGGGGTTTTCTGTACAACCTGTCTGTTTTTCTAGGAAGCTCTGTTTACTGCAGGTAATCCAGAATTGAACCATACTTCAAGCCACAAATGTATTTTTGTAGTCATGACTAAACTAGAATTGTTTATAGAAGGGAAGTGAGGAGGATCACGGCATCATAATTCAGTAGAAGGCTACGAAGCACTTCCTGTGTGTCCTGACATGACTTAAACAAAATGCCTGCTGAGGACAGTGCTGGCATTATCAGAACTACCCATCAGTTTGACCATAGCCTGATACTTAATTGAATTCATGCTGCAAACTGGACACTAAATTAAATACACTTTATACAGATTGCTTCATTCAACCCCACAATCTCACCATGGGACAGGATTGCTGATGCCTACAGAGATGAACTGACTTGCTCAAAGTCCTACCTTGTGGAGTTGGGACTCAAAATGATGCCAGAGCTTAGTCCAAATTCAAACACCATGTAATACAACCTCAGTAAGCTTTCTTGCTGTTCTCCAAAGGCAACTCACATCTTCCTCAAGGCCACTTGACCTGCCATTCTCCCTACTTAAAACTCCCTCCTCCCATAGTTACACACTACTTTCTTCATACAAGCTGTAGCCCAAATGTCATCATCTCAGAAAGGTCTTTTGCAACCACCTTATCTGAAATAACCCTCATCCAAACATGCTGTTTCATTGATCTGTCTTCATTTTTCTTTATCACTCTTAACCTACATCTAAATCCGTGATGGCGAACCTATGACACGCGTGTCAGCACTGACACGTGTAGCCATTTTCGATGACACGTGGCCACATACCAGAGAAGTATGGAGCCGCATGCTGAGAAGGACGTTTCATCCTTGGCTCTTGCACGGCCAGGTGCAGTAACCGAGGAAAAAACATTTGCTGTAGTGTAGACACTCTGTGCAGGAGGTCTGTAGGTCAAAACAACAGAACTCTGGCACAGAGCGTCTAGTTCTGGGACTTCCAGTTAGGCCATTTTTCTCGAAGTGACACACCACCCAAGTTATGCTCGGTTTCTTTTGCAAATTTTGACACAACAAGCTCAAAAGATTGCTCATCACTGATCTAAATTGTAACACTTCTCTTTTCCTGAAGTGATATTGTACTTGATGCCAAATACAAGGCATCAAGTTATTATCTCATAAGTTCATTTGAGTGATACTTCATTTTCTTGCTTATTTCCTATAATAAGGAAGCTCTATAAGGACAGGATGTAGATCTTGTTCAGCCATCCCTGGCTCTTCAACACCTGGTGCCATGCCCGTTACATCATTGGTGAGCAATACACACATACTGGATGAGTGAGTGAATCAATGAACTCCCAAGGTTTTCTTCCTCTCTCTTTTCTTCTTGGTCACTCCAAGATGATGTCTTGCTGGAACTCCCCCTTATCTGACAGAAGAAATTGGGGAAGGTAATTGGGTGTCATCTGTCATTCAGTCTTCAGTGTAAGATTGTATTTCAATGTGTAAATATAAAGGTAGTTTAAGGATGAAAGTTACAGTCTCCTAATTGAACTTAATATGTGACTTTGGACAAAGTCCTTTCATATGCTCATAATGAAAATATATTAATCATGAGATGGAAGAGGATGTTAATTAATGACAGATGTAGGAATCTGTGGATCTGAAAAAGTCCTGGTAATTATTATGAACAGAACAGCCACACACATTTTTCTGAGTTACAGTGGCTATTTTAAGAAGGGCTGGGTTTCTATACAAGTATCACCTCAAATGAACTTATGAGATAATAACTTGATGCCTTGTATTTGGGCTCATTTTGGCTTTACCTTGAAAGCATGAATAGAAAAGAAATCTTCATATGGCTCTAAGTTCTTCCAATGTCAGGACTCTGGTTCTACTGAGAAGTTTGAACCATGATAGAAAAATATTTAATTATTAAGAGAAGCTAAAATGATGATAGTCAGGATCACCCCAGAAATACCATGGATAGTAAGGTTAATATTTTGAACACATTTGGCCCTGGCCAGTTGGCTCAGCAGTAGAGCATCAGCCCGGCATGTGAAAGTCCTGGGTTCAATTCTCGGTCAAGACACACAGGAGAAGTGTTCATCTGCTTCTCTACCTCTCCCCCTCTTCTCTCTCTCTCTCTCTCTCTCTCTCTCTCTCTCTCTCTCTCTCTCTGTCTATCTTTCTCTATCTCTCTTCCCCTCTTGCAGTCATGGCTCAAAATGGTTTGAGCAAGTTGGCACTTGGTGCTGAGGATGGCTCTATGGCTTCACTTCAGGCACTAAAATTGCTTGGTTGCTGAGTAACAGAACAACAGCCCAGATGAGCAAAGCATCACTGGGTAGGGGGCTTGCCAGGTAGATACCAGTTGGGGCACATGTGAGAGTCTGTCTCTGTTTCCCTGTCACTCATTTAAAAAAAAGATTTTGAACACATTTGAAAGTAAAATATCAGGTATGGAAAACAAAATATTTAATAGTAGTCTTCAATATAAACTATAGAGCATATATCCTAATTTTATTTGATGGAAGAAATTTAGTGTTACTTAAAGAGAAATACAAGGCAGATGTTCTTAACCTCTTTGGGCCATGAACCCCTTTAGCAGGCTGCTAAAGCTTATGGATTCCTTCTTAGAAAAATATTTCAAATATATCAAATACAATATGTAAGATTACTTGGTATCAAATTTGTTTCCCCTCCTGAATTTCAGACTTTAGGGCAACTCTATTATTTTACAGTTAGGGAGACAGAGGACCTACAAGTAAAGTGATGTAGGACAAAACTGTAACCTAAAAATAGAAACGCTTTTTTGGCAGAAGAAATTACAATATGACTTAATACAATTAAGAAATGTTGTTCTAAGCCAATCCATATTTAAGAAAGCTCATTAAAGATGGTGTAATCTTGCTTTTGATTTTACTTTAGAACAGCAAGAGTACTTTTTTGTTTATACCTTTATTTACAGAAAGAATTTACTTCATTATAAACAATCAACTCTCTAAATTAAATACCTGAATAATAATCCCATTAGGTTAATAAGTTGTAGAATGCATTCAAGATATGGTATGAAAATCTACTCCTAATAAAAATCTTCTTTAAACTTGAATTGGTTTCTGCAGTTTATACCAATGCTCTAGAATACAGTTTTGGTAATTGAATTAGAATTCCTATAGTATGTTTTCTTTAGAAAAGAAAAATAAACTACAACATGAATACAGACAGACTAAAATAACTGACTCTGAGCAAGAAAAAAAAAGGACAATAATTCAAATCCCTTCTAAAAGCTTAAGGAGAATCAATACCTAGCCCCAAACCACAGATGGAAAATAATTGCTTGCTTGTTCTCTTCGACAGGCTGGTTCAGAATTCTATCTCATGCTGCATGCTCCCCAGCCTCAGGCAAGTCCTGGGAATTGCAATTATAAGTTGGAGAAATCACATGATGAAGGGTTATTTCCATTTCCTATACCCAAACCTCTTTCAACTCTGAGATTCTCTATATCACTAGTACTGGTTTTGGTCTAAGAAATTCTCAAAGGGGCTCTCTTCTCCATACTGTAGAAAAACACAGAGCTGTCCAAACATGCACACACACACACACACAAATGTGGGACTACTTTTAGGTCCTCTGTGTCTGAAATTCTCAAATAACTATGACTTAACAAAGAAAACCCTTAAATACCTCCCACTACTTGTTTCCAAGCACTGCTGACTCCTCTGCATCTTTTCTCATGAACAAAAACAGAAAGATTTTTAGAACACATGCCCATGTGACGAATTATTCTGCAAAATAACTCGTGATGGTGTTTGGCAGAAGCAGGTACTCCTCTGGCAGCCTCACGTTTCTAATTTATGTGGCATTTAGTTGGCCCTGCAGGTAGCTTGACACGTGTAAGGAAGCACACTTTACGATTTCTCCTATTTTTGCATCTTACTTTTAAAGTCCTTCTCCTTCGCCTCCTTCGAAACCCAAAGGTATTCTTGCATGCTTTTCAAACAGATTTATTCAGAGTTCCCTTAAAGGGAGGGGAAAAAAATAGAAGATGTCATTTCTTTCCTCAAAGAACTTAGAATACAGCCATCATATTCTGGCTAATAAACCAAAAGAAACATACAAAAGCAATATACTCTATCAGTAAGGACTAAATTATATAACACTGTGTATTATGCTGTGTATGTATCACACTGTAATTTCCATTTATATCATATTCTATAGCATACAAAACACCCATGCATTAGCTCACATGATGCTCAGTTTGTAAGATAAGACAGATATTATTATGCCTGATTCATAGATTAGAAACAGCTTCCTGAAGCTAAATGACTTAAAGATCACACAGCCAGGTGTAGAAGTCCTGGATTAGAACCAACTTTCCTGATTTTAAATTCAGGCTTCTGATAATCGAGAACTGACCTATTCTACACTAGAAATAACTAGTAGTTCATACAAATAAAGACCACTAAAAAATGAAGTGAATTAATAGAGGAGAGAAGAAGTTCACTGAGCCTTAAAGACAGGAAGGATTTGGGTAGGGCAGAGAAAGTGTAAAGCAGTTGAAAATAAAGAAGCCCGGAGCGGTAAGCCATTGCCTCACTGCATAATGCCACGGGGCCTCATTCACTTTGTAGTCTATGTGGAATCTGTATGTACTTCTGCATGAATGGTGGCCCTGGGGTACAACTCCATAAACTACAATGTAAACGGTTCCCCCTGGAGTTGTGCAAATGCCCTAATATCGTTGGGTGACACATGATGGAACATTTGAAAGTCATGCAATTTTCCCTCAATGGTGGGTGATGTAGCAATAAAGATCACGAAATTAGGCTTCTGATACCTGGGGTTTTACTTCTAAATCTGTGTGATCTCAGTCTCCCGGTGTTTCTTGTTTCTTTTCAATAAAAACAAGATGTTAGACTCAATCATTTCTAATCTCCTTTGCATCCTGTGAAGTATTTGACTTCTCTGATGCAGTAGAAAGTAGGACACCATGGAAGGTGCATGAACACTGGTGACATGAGGAAAATAGTATTTAAGAAATACTGGTATGGAGGATGGGTGGTCATGAAAAAGGCTTAGGACAAGAGAGAACTGCAGTCTTCTAGCAACCTCAGAATGACCATAATGGAGAAGTAAGAATGGCAGAAATTGGAAGGGAAAGATAAACATAGGGCCATTTAAGAGAGAAAACCCAAGAGCATTTCATCCTTGCATTGGACACACGTCTGAGAGCATCCAACCTGAGTGACTGGCAGATTGACTCCCCCTCAGAAAAAGAAAGGGAAGGTCCCCTGGTGAGAGGGAATAAGAATTCACCATCAGGTTTCTGGTGTTTGGCTCACAGAGAAGCATCAAAGGGGGAGAGTCCAGTACTCTGCGGAAAAAGGAACTAGAAGTCATGTGAGATGATACAACTGGAGACAAGTGAGAGTCATCAGCTCAAGGGAGATAATTACTGTTCCTGAGAAAAGAAATATGAAAGCTTTCAGAATGCATTAGCAGAAGAGTGGTTTTTGGTTTTATAGATAAAGAAACAAAAGCCAAGAGGCATTAATGAAATGACCTCACCTCTTTTTTAGAAGTAGATGGAATGAAAGCTAACCATAAATTTTAGCAATTAATGTTTTTATGAAAAGACATAAATGTCTATCACAGCAACTGAAGACAGAATACAGGGTCCTTGACCTTCTGAAATATTTCTTTCCTTATTCACTCTGACAGTTTTGTTCTGTCAATTTCGCTGAGCTGGAACTACACTTCCCAGAATTCCCTTCCCTGTATAGTTCTGGGTTAGAGATGGCAGGAAGAGAAATTTGCATGAGACTTGGGAGGTCCAAGTGACACCTCAGCCCTATGCGTGAGGGGTTTAAATCAGGGCCCTCACTGTCATTGCAGCCTGCGCACACCATTTTGACGTGCTGCTTCTCCTTGTTGGTGCCCGGGAACAGCTAGTGCGACCACATCTCCTTTTTCAGCTTCTCCAACTACTAGGCCGGCCACACTGTCGGATCTAAGGGGAAGGACACCAGTGTTTCTACGAGTGTCCAGCATCTTCGAAGTCAATGCGATGAGAGACTGATGTGGGTTTTAGTTTTCTTCTTACCAATTCCACTCTGGCTCAGCAAGGTCTGCTGTCATTGCTTCCTTGCTGGGGGCCCAGCTTTTCCCCTGAGGCCCTGCTGCCCTGCAGAGACTGCCGGCTGCGCACAGATGCAGAGGCAACACCCCTCCCCTCCCAGACGTCTTCCCCAACCTCCCTCCGTGGCTCTGATCAGGGTCCTTCTCCTTTTCCTCCAACGGGCCCCATTCAGACCCTCACTTTCTCAGCATCTCCCACATGGCGTTAGGTCTGATCCCGGTCAGAAATCCTTATCCCCTATCACTCATACCTGCTCATACTCTCTTATTACGGTGGTGTCTGTACACCCAGCCTTCCTTTAACTGACTCTGCTTTGTGCATTCCACTTATTCTCAGGGACCAGCAGCTACCAGAAAAGGGTGACGACATTTTAAAATGCACATTCATAGTTTAAAATAGCCATCGTGATAGAATGAGAACCAATATTACAATACTGGCCACAGTGAGATCTGGAGACATTACCTTTTCGGCTCTAGGTGCCTGATCCCTGGAGCCTCTGCAGCACCTGGGACTACCTAGCCCTGGTTGTTAAGTGAGAGAAAGAAACTCCTATCTTGCTTAAGCCACTATTTTTTGGTCTTTGTTATAGTTGAGTTCTCACCAAAATACCCATTTAACAGTATTTTAATCGAGTTTGGTTCTCACCAAAATACCCATTTAACAGTATTTTAATCGAGTTTGGTTATTTAAGTAAATGCACACCAAAAACTTCTGTATTCTTACCATTGTCCTCTTTTAGCCTGTAGCCTTATGAAAAATACATGCTTACTTATTTAACCGGGCCTCAGAAAAATAGACTGTCTCCATCCGGAATAAAATGCAGGGTGGCCCATTTGATAGCCTCATGTAAGATGTTCATTCTTACATCTAAGGCATCTTCATGGAGAAGATTGAACTAAAAATATTTAACCTTTACTACCAAGACCAGCACAAGACTGCCTATTCTTGTCTTGAACTGGGGATTAACACTGAATTTCAGAGGATGAGAGACGTTTTCATTTTTTGAGCAAGGCACTTCTCCAATGCAATGTTATCATTTGTAAAATTTGGTGAACAAGCCCTTCTTCACAGGCTTGTTATGAAGGTAAAATGAAGTCCTCCAAAGTGTGTAAATACTTTCTAACACAGGATTTGACATAATGGGTATCAGTAAATATTAGTTTAATCTAAAGCTTAAATTTTATTCTAAAAATCCATATAGAATACTATTTAAGTAATTTTAAAGGGTAAATAAATAGTCTTCAATAATTTTTTTTCAAAATCATATTGCATTTTCTGAAAAAGGGAATTCTTACTCTACTACAATAACATATCAAATAATATGTTGGTGACTAAGAATTTGCTACATTTTTCCAAATTACCCAAAATCTAATGAGAGAAGAGTAGAATGAACTTAGGAAGATTCTTACTATGACTGGGTTGGTCCTGGAAGCAACCAACATCTCTCACATTATAATATGCAGCATGTCACAATCTCTGCCATCTTGCAAGTTTCTCTGAATTAAAACAAGGAGGGCATCTCTTCCTTCATGTTAACCTTTTCTTAGATTCTTAGTTGATTGTTCATATTTTATATGGTTAGGTCAAGAAAACTGACATAAAAAGGATGTTTTTTTTTAGTTTTATGATGAATATACAGGATAAGATGCTGGCATTGGAAATAAAAAAAAACAATATCTACCACCTGAATTTTATCAGAAGAGTAATATTTCTTATACTTATTAGTATAGAAAAGTTCACAAACAAGGTTAAGTTGTTCCTGGGTATAATATAACATTCCTGTCTTGCCCTTTTCATAAAGTTTAAAAAGTTTCTGAAAATAAAAATGTAAGACCCTTGTTCAGATTTCATTAGCTTTAGATATCAGACTACCCATATAAGTAGTGTGTAGACTTCATTTTTGTGCCCTGCTATATGTTGAAACATTAATTCCCGATGTGATGACATTTGGAAATGGCGCTTTGGGGAGGTAATTAGGTCATTAGAGTTAAGCCCCCACAATGGGATTAGTGCCCTTGTAAGAAAAGACACAAAAGAACTAATTAGTTTTCTCTTTCTTTCTCTTTTTTTCTCTTTCTCGACTCCTTTCCCTTTTTCTCTCTCTCCTTTTCTCTACCATGTGAGCACACAGCAAGAAGGTGGCATCTACAAACCAGGAGCAGAATCTGCCAGTCCCCTGATCTTGGCCTTCCCAGCCTCCAGACTGTGAGAAATAAATGTTTATTGTCTAAACCATCCAATATTTGTCCTAGCAGCCAGTCAAGATTAAGGCAAGTGCCTCACAGATACACACTTATGATAATTAAATCCTGGTCAAAACTTATTTCCAGGATACTGTTCATTAATGGCATTTATCATTGTTAAGGCTTAAAAAAGCAAGGTCAAGGTTCAGGAGATGTGAGCTAATGGTCTTGTTGTGTTTTCTCTATCGGACCCTGCACAGTCCCTTACAGAGCAATCTTTCTACTAATGTGCCAGAAAAAGGACCAGCTTCTGGCCATCAATGTTTTGGACCACGTGGCCCAATCTTGCCATTTCTGATTAGACCTATGACTTGTCACAGCAAAGAACAGAGTCCCTCTCTCGCTCTGGCATTTGAATGAATCAATATGTAGAGACCGATCTCATTTAGAAGTGGGGGTAGACTGAACGATGAAGAAGTAGAGTTGAAAGAGAGGCCATGTCAGCCATGTGCAAGTCCAGTTATTAACTAACTGAAATTGGCCAAACCTGCTGGTTGCTAACCAAAAAGAAGCAGACACAAGAATACAGAGCTCAGTCCATTCAACTATAGTCTCCTGGAAGGCAAAGACTCAATCTGTCTTGTTCATTTCTGTTTCCCCAGCATTTAGCATAGTTCTTGGTTGTTAAAGAATTCGCCACTGCATACTGATAACTAACGCAGTCCTAAAATGACTTTCTATCCAAAAACATCATCCATTTCCTGGCACCAGAAACCCACATTTATCTGTGAGATTCCTTCTTCTTCAACACAGTCCACTTCTTATTATTCCTATCTTCCAAAATGTCCCTTTATTTGAGCTGATTTGCTTGGTTCTTGATCCTTGTTAACAAAGGTTTTAATACCAACCCTGTGAGAGAGCGAGGAGGGGAGTTGAGAATAGAGATTAAGCACTTCATTTTCTAGTGAGACGTACAAAAGACCTTCTATAGTTTCTCTACAGAGAGGTTTAGGCTTTCAGGCTGAAGCTAAAAGACTAGGGAACTGTAACAAACAATCTATTCTAGCAAACCCCCGAGAGTTTGATTGAGAGTAGGGCTTAAACATTGTCATTGGAGTAGATGGCTACACAAAATAAAACACCCTTGTAGCTATCTCGCTGTAAATTATTTGTACGCAGTTTAATAGGAGTAACTTGACTCCCTTTCTCTTGTTTAACAGAGGAGAATGAAATGCCTGGGAGGTTACTCTAGTGATAAAATATACTTAAAGAACAATGCATCCTCCTTTCCTACTCATAATTCCCTTCTTCTTTATTATAACTAGAAAATATCCACTATTGTGTCTTTAAGAAAATCTGATTTTTTTCCCTTTCACTTATGAAGAAACTCAGGAATGACACCTAAAAACAAAGTTACCTCAGTTAACTTTGCTTTCATGAAACAATATATTCTCTTGGGCAATAAATATCTTTCAAGATCTGGTTCAACTCCAATCAGTTGGTGTTAAAGTATCCTCATATGACAGACACTGGCAAACTTACCCTTCGTGTAAATACTGGTCCTGAACATTTCATTACGCAGGTATAAGCCAAGCATCTTTTCTGCGTTAGTAGAAACATCAGGTCACCAATATTATCCCTGCCTCTTTCTAATAGTTCTGTGTATGAGATACTGTAACAGTAGAATGCTTTCACTGGTCAAAAGAAATTCGTTAACATTTATAAGGGGTGAGAAGGAAGAAATAAAAAATAAAATACTTACTTGGTCCTAGACCAATTGAAAAAGCAGCAACATAAACAAGCAAGCTGGCTAAGGATAGCCATTTCAAAAAAGGTGGGACTTCTGCAGGGTCTGTGAGTATCTGATATTCAGTTTGGCTCAGTCCAGTATTTAGTAAGAAGGTGGATGCTATCTCTCCTTTCTTATCCACATCATTTCTTGTAGGCATCATTGAGCTTCTGCTGCGGGAAGTGATCCCCTTAAAGGACTCCCTAAGAGTTTCGTTGATGGCTGACAAGTTTCTTGGTCCATGTAACAGAGATACATCCAAGGACTGGTTGATAAGATTCTGGTTTCTGCAGATATTGGTGAAGTTCATGTGGATGTTGAGATTCACAATGCCCATGGTCACCAGTGAGGCTGTCATCACGGAAGAGCCAACACAGAGGAAGGTTTTGCCCCCAACATGGTCTACAAGAAGAGTGGCCGGGATGGTGCTGATGACCTTGACAACTCCAACCCCTGTGGAGGCTAGGCTAGCTGCCTCATTGCTTTGGAAGCCAACAGATTTCAAAACGGTCGATGCATAGAATAATATATTTGGCTGGCCAGTGATCTGTACAAAAAATACCAGTGTTAAGCCTATTATTATTCTGGTCCTCATATTGTCCTTTGAACGGAACAGATCCCCAAAACTATACTGATATTCATCTTTCAGGGAAGATTTGATCAGAGTGAGTTCCTCCATTGTATCTGAGATGGCTCTCAACTTTCCGAGAACCTTGCCAGCAGCCTCCTCCTGTCCTTTCATCACCAGAAACCGGGGACTTGGAGGAAGAAAGTACATTCCGATAGCCTGCAGAACTCCCAAGGGAATGACAAGGCCAAACATATACTTCCAGCCATGGGAAACATTGGCAAATGCATAATTTGAAATGTAGGCAAAAAGAATACCAATGACAATCATCAACTCATTCAGGGACACGAGAAGACCCCTTCTGTGTTGTGGGGCAATCTCAGCTATGTAAACACAAGTGGCAATCGAAGAGAGTGAAATGGAAACCCCGATAGCGATGCGTCCCACGATCAGAACCGTGTAAGATAAACGGAGTATCAATACGAGGCTTCCAAGTCCAAGTAGGCAGGACGACAAGATGATGGCAGCTCTTCTTCCATACCTGTCAATTAGGACTCCTCCCGTGAGAGAGGCGAGGAAGGCGCCAATGAGAAGGGAGCTCACAACCATTTCCTGTTCTTGGCAAGACAGGGCTAATAAGGTTCTTATCTGAAGAAGAGCCCCAGAGATGATCCCAAGTTCATAACCCACCAGGAGGCCACTCACAGCAGCCGTGACAGATGACAGGAGAGTAAACATGCCGCAACCTATAAGCAGAGAGGAGAAACAGAAGGGTTAGTTCCAAATAGTCATTTTAAACATTTTATGTCTGAATGGAGACTTCACCTTGCATAAGAAAGTTTTTCATAGCACGAGTATAAACACACCCAGAAGTATAGTAAAATAATACACTCCCCCCAAATAATAGTGAGCTATAAAAGAAAGAAATTCTTTTTCTTTCATTTTTGGGAGAAGGGGGTGGAGACCTGTAGGAGGTCGTTTCTTTCTGTTTGTGATGTTTTAAGTTTTGAGCTGACAGTTATGAAAGATAAGCAAATGATAAATGATGAGGACTGAACAAACAAGAACATCGTTTCGCTTCTGCCTTGGCATTGGGTCAGAAATTTAGATAACCTGGCTCCTTGGGTCCCACCTGCTCTCTAAAGGCAAGCTTGAGGTCAGTATGGAGAGAGCTGGACCCTCTGGAAGTGCTAGCAGCTTCGTGGTGTATACCTGGGGGGAGGGGAGAAGTACAGCCCCAACCCCAGTAAACTTTCCTTCTTGTCTCCTTGCCTCTTTGGCCACAACTGGGCCATGTCGCCTTTTTCTGAGGCACACGAGGGAGGGGACAGACTGGAGGAGATGGGAGTGCCTTATTAAAGTCCAGACTGTGAGAGAAAGGAGGGAGAAATGGATGCAGGGCAAGGAACCAGCAATACCCAGACTGGCTCAGAGTAAGGAGGACAGGATGGAATTGGGGAAGACGCTCAAAGGGACTGCCATTGTTCTATTATTATGTTAAAATAGAGGAAAATGGCAAAATGTTAAGTTATTTATTTTTGGTGGTAGGTCACAGGTGTTTGTTTTGTTTGTAACTTGTCAAAACAGAAACAAAACAAAACAAAAATAGTTGAGGGGAGAACGTTGCAGGCTGCAGGCACAGGAAACAGCAGCTTCCAGGGCCTGAGGTCACGTTGCTAACCTGTCGGGCAGCTGGGACAGCATGTGAGGGGCATACCTCTAGTCGAGAGGTCAGAGGAGCACCAGTGAAGTGCGTAAGCACAGAGCGGGCACTTCACGTAGGCCTGGCAGGTGACAGGAACAATTTCTCATTGTATTCCAAGAATAACGGGGTCAATGCCCACTGACTGGTAAGAGGGCGCTGACACTTGGAGCTTTTCGCTGCTGTGTGCAGATGAGTTCTTCAAGGTCAAAGGTGGGTAGCAGGGAACAATGTGTTGCCTTAGTCTCAACAAGAGATGATGCTAGTTTACACTTGGGAGTGAGGAGTGGAACTGAAGGCAAGTAGATTTGAGAATCAATTTAGAGGTAAAAAATAACTACACTTGTTCATGAGCTGAAGTTAAAGGGTAAGGAAGTGGATCAGGACCCAGGATGGCTCCGTGGTTTGAAGAGCTAGTTGAGAGAAACACTGGGAGATTGGGAAAAGCACTCAGTGTGAATGGGGGTGAAAGGAACAGTGGAAATAAGAAGTTCCATTTTAGATTTACGCTAATATTTTTCTTTGTTTTACCCAAGTAAGGGATTGAGTATACAGATTTGCAGCTTAAGAGGTAGGCCAAGGCTGGAGATATGTCTCTGTAATTCAGGAGCATGTTTTTGGTATTTAAAGTCATGGGAGACAGAATGGAAATAAAGAAGAAGCAGGACTAGAACTTGGACCTAGAGTTCACTGACATTTAGAAGAAGAGGTAACAGTAAAGGAAATGGAGACAAAGCAGAAATGAAATGTATGTAAAAGAAGTAGAAGTGCCTGATCACGCTGTGGTGCAGTGGATAGAACGCCGGACTGGGATGCAGAGGACCCAGGTTCGAAACCCCGAGGTCTCTGGCTTGAACGTGATCATAGAATAACCTCATGGTGACTGGCTTAAGTCCAAAGGTTGTTGGCTTGAGCCCAAGGTCACTGGCTTGAGCAAGTGGTCACTGACTCTGCTGTAGCCCCCGCCCCCGTTAAGGCACATATGAAAAAGCAATCACTGAACAACTAAGGAATTTCAATGAAGAATTGATGCTTCTCATCTCTCTCCCTTCCTGCTGTCTATCCAGGTCTGTGCCTCTTTCTGACTCTGTGACCAAAAGAAAAAAGAAAAAGAAAAGAAGTCGAAGCAAGTGCTTGAACACAGAGATCACAGGCTGAACTACCCAGTTTCAGGAGGGTTAAGTAGCCTTAGTTCAGCCTGTGTGTAGTGTTAATGAAGGAAGAAGGGCAGTTAAAGGTGATCCAAATCTCCTCCCACCTTGTGGGAGGTACTGTACATCTCCAGGGTCCTGGTGCGATATGGAAAACTGGGAGACTACAGAAAACAAATGAAATGAATTGAAAATTTAGATGGAGGAACAAATAAGAATATAATAATCTATAATAAAATAAAAGTAATTTATGAACACTCCAACACAAACCACTGAAATGAGATTAAATCAGCAATTTATCCAGCTAATCATGAAAACAAACACTTGCAACATTACATGACAGGTATTTCCCTAGGCACTTGGGGGCACATATATGACAATGAAACAGAACAGATGTATGTATCTTTGCTCCTCAAGAAAGTTAACATTTTAGTGAGTCTCTCTTATCTATTATTTATTATGTACTGTTTTAATTTTTACATGCAAACTGACTTGATTCTCTTGTAGGTTCATTTATGTCCTCAGTTTCCACGTATTCTTTTTCCCATGTGATCTTAGAGTCCCCAACAAATCCCTCCATCTCAAGGAGAACTGGGTCAAGTTCTCACATTTGGATGAGAATATTATTACGTTGCTTCATATCTCTACTTGTCATTCTTCATTTGTTTATGTTTGAAGTGGTGGTTAGCATTGTGTTTTAGCTATTGGTCTCTGGTATGCTGATTGAAGAAATAGTTATTTGGAGAATGAAACTCTCAGGGAGCGGACTGAGTGGGGCAGCCCAGAAAGGATTTAGAGTGCAGAGAACAGCACGGGGACAAAGATTCAGGGGAATGAATGCCAGAACAGCTTGAGTAGCGGAAGACTGTCCTTGCCACCCTGACCGTCCCCATCCTCCTCCCAGTTTCCGCATTGTGTTAGATGGGAACAAGTGTACTCTACAAAAGGAAAGAGCCCCTTGAAGTACCAGAGTCCCTTCCTTTGATGCTTCATTAACCTGCTTTAGAGAGTATAAGGTGGCAGTTCAGGGGAAAATGGGGGAAGGGGAAGGGCAAGCCTGCTTCTTGTAGTCTGGGAAAAACATATTCTGAGAGAAGAGGGAGCCAGCTTGTTCTTCTGTGTTCTGGACTTCACTTCATGTGCCTAGTTCTTTCCGCCAGGGCTCACAGGACACTGAGAAGCCAGTATGTGTGCAAAGTGTCTGGAAGCCATCCAGTTTGTCAGTGTCCCTCTTGAGGCCCAGCAGCTAGTCCTGAGTATAATTCTTCAGAGATATAATAAATTATTTCTCTAAGAATTGGTTAAAATATATTTTACAAAATTTTTAAAAAAATTAAATTATACTTATATATAATTTAACCATTTTTTAAATAAAATTATATATATAATTTATATATAAAATTATATATATATAAAATTTTAAATTATAGACCACATTATCTGCCTGTCTAATTTATCTCGGGAAAGTTGCCTTTAAAACCTTAAAAACTTGCCCTAGGACATTCTCTGACCCTATCGGATATGGGGGGAGCATAGCATCACTGTATGCTACAGAATTAAGCTAAGGTTTTCATTATCTGCATTTTATTGGAGAGGTATACCTTCCCTTCCCTGTTGGATGCTTTAAGAGATACTGCCCCGAACACTGATTTGTTGCTTCACCTATCCATGCATTCACTGGCTGATTATTGTATATTCCCTGATGGGGAATCAAACCCTTAACATTGGAATATCAGGACAATACTCTAACCAACTGAGCTATCTGGCCAGCACTTTTGAAGATTTAAATGAGGAGTTTGGCCCATGTTAAGAGTTATCACTAAAAATAGCTTTTTACTTACCTGTATGCCAAAGCAAGCTCTTCATTACTGAACATGTTCTCTTCCCGCAACTGTCTTCTGAAGCCCCCTCACCTCACCCCCCGCTCAGCAAGGAAATATATTAAATTTTCCTTTCTGTCTCTGAATCTCTCACGCACATGGAGTCTGACTCTCCTGCATGCGGGATTACCATCTATACGTATGTAACTAAATGTGGTCACTTGCTCTTGCTGATCTGTCTGTGTCTCTGTGATTACTAGACCAGCCAGCCACAGGAGCCTTGCCCTCACTTCCACCACAGGCAGTTTTCCTGGTGGCAGACATGGAGTGGGCTTTTTCCTGTGTCTACATTCAGTTGATGATGATAGGAGCAAGATGTTATTCTATGGATGCCAAAAAGAGAAGAGAACTTTTCCAAGAAATCGGTCAGGGAAAAGAAGGAAAAAGAAAGCATGAGGCAGGAAGGTGGAGTTTCTATTTGCCTAAATACCAGACGGGGGCAGCTGCATGGCCCGAGGAGAAGTGGCCAGTGCTGAAGAAGAGAGCAGGGTGAGGAATCATAATTAGTCCCTTTTCAAAAAACAAAACAAAACACCCAACCCTGAAGTCAAACAGTCTGCACTTAGTGTTCCTGATGACATTTACTGTTCCCAACCATTTAGCTCAGGGCCGTACTTTCCAGGGTCCCTAGTTGACATCCCTGTGTTCTCTCAAAGTGCCATAGGAATGCTCAGCCTTCTGTGGACATCATAGAAGTGGCAGCTGTCTGGAAACTGGCAAATGGTTCCCACAAGCTGTTGAGTTACACCTATCAACTGTATTGCTGCTTTGTTAGAAGACCAGCAGTCTGCAAGATGCAGTGAGGATTCTTTAATAAGGTGATAAAGTGAAACTTCCGATTCAAGATTCACAACCAGCAGGCTTTCTGCAAACGAGAGCACTGAGACCCTCAGGGAGACCACGGACTGGCAGCCCCACAGGCCATGAGAAGGCAGCCGGCCCACCGCTGCAACAAGAGCCGCATTGTCTGCCCAGCTCACGGTGACTCAGATGAAACCACAACGGACTGGCGTGCGCTGAAACACTCAATTTTTCCACAATATTTGAGGTTCTGCCTGCTTTCTTTCCTTTCTTCCCATATGCCTATCACAGCGAATGTACACAATGCGCGCACAATACACACTTGCCGGCTAAGTCCTGCAGCTGAGTGAAAAGCATGCACACCCAGGTTTTTTGTTTTGTCCTGTTTCTCTTTTATTTTGTTTTTTTATTGGCAGGCAGCCAGGTAATTATACAGCTTGACAACACTGAATGCTTCACAGTTTAAAAGACCCCTCCCTCATTTCTTGTTTTGCTTGAGAAAAACCTGCGGTAGCCCCCAAATATCCACGCAGCTGTGTTGTCCCGTTTCTCTGGCCCCTCCTCCTTCAATACCAAGTCATCTTACAAGAGTCACCTCAAGCGCCACCTTGCTCTGCCTTGTTCAGCTGCTCCCGCACCCCCGCCCCGCTATGCACAAAATGTGTGTTTCGGGCACCTATTACTTTGTAAGGCATTCATTTCTTTACCTGTTTGTCCTCTGCATTAGGCGGAAAATTTCCTGATCTCTGCTTTACTTATATTTGTATTCCCACCTCAAGTCTTTGGCACAGAGTAAATGCTCAATAAATGTGTGTTGAGTGAGTGAGTAAATACTCAACAAATGTGTGTTGAGTGAGTGAGTAAAGAAATGAATGATAATTGTGCTCCCAAATACCTGCCAGGCGCAGTTTTGTTAGCATACTGAAGTTAATCCCTAGTCTTATGTAATAATTAGCATATAGAACTGTTTACATAAATGCTTAACATTTAAACAGTGCACTGTTAGAATTACTATAAAGTTTTCAGTGCTGCAATTAGCCTGCTAACATCAAAAGCATTGCATAGACCATGAGGTGTTTCACTGTCACTTGTATGTTTATATTTTATTAAATGTTAGACCTGTGCATCAGCCTAGACTCAGCACTTAGCAGTGGAGGAGGTATTCAGATCTCACTGCAGCTCCAGGCACCAGTTCTCCGGCCTGTCTAGATCACGTGCTGCACACTCTTCTGGACCTGTGCTTCTCCTCGTGCTGTTCCCCCTCAAAGGATGTCCTTCCCATGATTTCAGAGCCTAGGGCAGTGATGGGCAATCTTTTGAACCTGCTGTGTCAAAATTCGCCAAAAAAACTGAGCATAACTCGGGTGGTGAGTCACTTTGAGAAAAATGGCCTAACCGGAAGTCCCAGAACTAGACGCTCTGTGCTGGAGTTCTGGTGTTTTGGCCTACAGACCTCCGGCACAGTGTCTACACTACAGCAAATGCTTTTTCTTATCCTCGGCTCCGGCACCTGGCCGTGCAAGAGCCGGGGATGAAACGTCCTCGGCATGTGGCCCCATACTTCTCTGGTATGCGCTGTGTGTCATCGAAAATGGCTACGCGTGTCAGTGCTGAAACTTTCCAGATGCGCTCTCCGGTTAGCATTGATCTTGCTTTTCTCTCCTGCCTTTTCATACATGGCCTTACACACCTCGGATTGCACCTGGTTACATCTATTTCCTGACTTAGACTGGAAGTTCTTTGAAAGCATAAGTGTCTGTCTGGGTGGAGGGGCTCACAGCACCTGACGCAAGAGCTCAGTAGAAGCTGTTGGATGCCACAGGAAGGCGTGAGGGAGAAGTGCTGGCTTAAGCAGAAAGCTCCCTCACACAATCTCCCAGAGGACACATCCCATGCAGAGAGGAGGTGTGGTGTTTCCAGCAGCTGGCAAGGGTCCCAGATGCTGCCTCTTGTCCCAGGACTGTGTGTGATAAGTACCCCAAGTGATAGTAAATACTGGGCATGAATCTTTATTTAACCACTATCTGCCCCCACCTTTTATGTCTCTTCTTTCTTTAGAGTACAGTGAAACTCAGATCAACAGAAAAGTTGGCCTTTCTCTATACCGACTGTTGTTTGACCTTTCTCGAACAAAAACATAAGAACTTGGCTTTCTTTCTTTTCTTATTTTTCCAATCTTAGGTTTGAATTAGTAGTACTTCCCCAGACACACTTTCCTAGAACTAGACGACTTCATTGGCTTGGGGAGCTTAAGCAGGGGACATTGTTTAAATTTGCATATTAGCACTTCCCTGCATTTTGTTTTGTTTGTATCTATCCTTTTCTACCTGACTACATGTATGACTTTTTTAAAAATTATTTTTATTTATTTATTCATTTTAGAGAAGAGAGAGAGAAAGAGGAAAGAAACAGAGAGAGAGAGAGGGAAGGGGAGAGGAGCAGGAAGCATCAACTCCCATATGTGCCTTGATCGGGTAAGCCCAAGGTTTTGAACCGGCGACCTCAGCGTTCCAGGCAATTTACTGCACCACCACCAGTCAGGCTAAATGTATGACTTTTTTTTTTTTTATAGGGACAGAGAGAGAGAGCCAGAGAAAGGGATAGATAGGGACAGACAGACAGGAACGGAGAGAGATGAGAAGCATCAATCAGCAGTTTTTCCTTGCTACACCTTAGTTGTTCATTGATTGCTTTCTCTTATGTGCCTTGACTGCGGGTCGTCAGCAGACCAAGTAACTCCTTGCTCGAGCCAGCGACCTTGGGTCCAAGCTGGTGAGCTTTTTGCTCAAACCAGATGAGCCTGCACTCAAGCTGGCAACCTCGGGGTCTCGAACCTGGGTCCTCCACCTCCCAGTCCAACGCTCTATCCATTGCACCACCACCTGGTCAGGCTACATGTATGACTTTTATTCTTTTCTTTCCATCCTCTCTTTCTTCTTCTTTTCCTCCTTTCCCTCCTTCAAAGTAAAACTTCAGTGAAGATATGGTGCTTCTTTCTTCTATCTTTTTCTGTAACCAGTTGAGTTCTTTTACTCAAAAAAGATTTCTTCCAGTGTTTTGGCATATTTTTTCTCTCAATTTATTTAAAAAGAATTCTTAATGTGTTAAATATACTGATTTCTTCTCTTATCTCTCTTTGTCCTTTTCACTTGCATATAGAGTAACTTCCCATATTTATCCTGCCCATCACAGATTTTAGGTAATAATTCTTCTCTTGCACATCTAGACTCCTCCCATTCTTTATGTGTCATCTATAGCTCTATCTGCATCTTCTTCTCAGCTAGCTCCAGTTTCACCTCAGTTTACTCTTGTCATTAGATATGGTCCTACATCTCTTTTTTAACCTTGATTTCTGTTGTTGCTCTTTTTAAAGTAAGAAATTGGGAGATGAGACAGACTCCTGCATGCCCCCTGACCAAGATCCACACAGCAACCCTGTCTGTGGCCAATGCTCAAATCAACAGAGCTACTTTTAGTGCCTCTGGCCAATGTTTGCACCAGCCAAGCCATCCTCAGCACCCGGAGCCATGCTCAAACCAACCAAGCCACTGGCTGCAGGAGGGAAAGAACGAAAGAAAGGGGACAAGGAGCGGGGAGAAAAGCAGATGGTCACTTCTTATGTGTGCCTTAACCAGGAATCACACCTCGGACTTCTACATGCCAGGCTGATGCTCTATCCAGTAAGCCAACTGGCCAGGGTTCAAAGTTGATTTTTTTGTGTGTGACAGAGACAGAGAAAGGGACAAATAGAAACAGACAGACAGGAAGGGAGAGAAATGAGAAGCATCAATTCTTTGTTGCAGCACCTTAGTTGTTCATTGATTGCTTTCTTTTATGTGCCTTGATGGGGGGCTACAGCAGACCGAGTGACCCCTTGCTCAAGCCAGCAACCTTGGACTCAAGCTGGTGAGCCTTGCTCAAACCAGATGAGTCCACACTTAAACCGGCAACCTGGGGTTACAAACCTGGGTCCTCTACGTCCCAGTCCGATGCTCTATCCACTGCATCACTGCCTGGTCAGGCTCAAAGTTGATTTTTTTTTTTTTTAAATTATAGAAAACAAAAATCAGATGCTTTACAAAATTTATGTTTTCTGTAAAAAAAAAATCTTAAAATGAATGTGTTTCCTTTGTATTTAAAACATACTTTCCAAAAACCAGGTCTGCTGTAGTCTCTTGACCCAGTCCTCAAAAATCAGTGATGATATTAAACAAGGGCTTGAACATTGTGGTACTTCTAAATTGGCGAGAAAACCAAGGTGAGTATGGTGTCTTCTTCTATTTCTGTATACTCAAAGGGTTGGCTTTGTCTATACTTGTCATCTCATGTGCAAGGTGGTTGCCATAGTGTCATACATAAGATTCCCTCACAACCAGATTCAAAGGCAAGAGATAATGAAAGAGGCTTAGGGCAAGACCTCTTTCTTTAGTCAGAAAAGAAAATTTCCAGAAGAACTTTGGAAGATAATGAGATTCAGGACACATTGCTTCAAAATATGACATCTTGGCATATTGAATACTTTAAGCTGGAGGAGTTAATGGCAGATGTAGGACGGTATACCTCTGGCTTTCCCCTCACTCTTCCCCCTGCAGCAGGACAGAGCACCCTGTGAGAAGTGCCTTCCCTATACTAGGAGAAAAGGAACAATCTTATCTTCAAGAAGACGCCAAGAAAAATCTGAACAAACAGGACTAAATTTCCCCCAGTTTCCTACATTTATACTCTCTCACCTATCATATTTCCACATCAAACCTGGCACAAAAACACTCAGGTTTAACAATTTCTGAGTCTTCATTTCTTTATGAAGACTCCTGTATCTTGTAAAACTTATATTAAATAAACTTCAAAGCTTTTCTCCTATGAGAAGCCAGCATGAGACCCAAAGTTACCCTAATGTCTCACTAACCAAAATCAGTGGTATCCGTGGTCAAATGTGGCTATAAGAAAGACGGAGAAGTGAGTATCTGACTCTTTTAGTTTCCCAGGTTGGAAAGGCAGAAAATCAGAAAGGAGTGACAGCAGCTTTGGGTTGGTAATGTGTGACCCCATTGTAGCCACTGGGCTGCAGTTGCAAATTCCCCTTAGTTGGACCTGGAAGAGCAACTGATGTGCAAATTTCTGACAGCTAGAAGTTATTTTTCTGGTGTGGCTCCATTGCACGGAGAAAGAAATATATTTTGGTCCCCCGACAATCAATAAGGGATATTATTTCTGTATTATTTAAAGCAGCCTGTAGGTCTTTGCTTGTCAAAAACAGTACATGCAAAACTACAATTTCTAGAATGTAGCGTTCCAGCGGCTCCTCCAGGCTCTGCCCCTTCTTACGCTGATTTCATTTCTCAAAATGCAATGAACACCGTCTTTCCTACTGAAACCAAAGTGGCTAAAATAGAAAGTGTAGCCCCTGAAGAGCCATAGAAAGAGAAGTAATAATGACGTGATAGGGTGGGAAGAATTGCACTGTGGACCAAAAACTTTTGACCTTCTAGAAAAGCGGCTCAAGGGACTATGGAGGCATCTTCTTCTCTGGTGGGTGAAATTTTTTTCAATGAGGAAGGCACAGTAAGAATCTGTGAAAATCTAACACTCTACTGCACTATTTTGTATATTAACGCCCATGTTTGCATTTCATTTAGGGCAGTGATGGGCAATCTTTTGAATTTGGTGTGTCAAAATTCGCCAAAAAGCCAAGCATAACTCGGGAGGTGTGTCACTTCAAGAAAAAGGCCTAACCGGAAGTCCCAGAACTAGATGGTCTGTGCCAGAGTTCTGTTGTTTTGGCCTACAGACCTCTGGCAGGCACAGAGTGTCTACACTACAGCAAATGTTTTTTCTTATCCTCGGCTCCTGCACCTGGCCGTGCAAGAGCCGAGGATGAAATGTTCTTCTCAGCATGCGGTCCCATACTTCTCTGGTATGTGCCACATGAGGCCGCGTGTCACTGAAAATGGCTATGTGTGTCAGTGCTGACACGTGTGTCATAGGTTCGTCATCAACTCCGAACTCATTGATGATTCTAATGTTACTATAATTTTTATTTCTTTCCATGTTTTTGTGGGGAATTTCAATAGACAGTTAAAAGGGATGAATGTGGAGAACATACCAGCAATCATTTTTCCTAGACCAGTGGTTCTTAACCTGGGTTCTATCGAACCCTAGGGGTTCGATGAGTCGGTCTCAGGGGTTCGGAGAAGCCTCTGCCACGGAGGCCAGAATAAAGTAATACCGTAATTTGTTGCGAGTTCATGCACTTTGTTGGTTTTGTTCTTTGAGCAAGGTGATGTTCATGCACGGCTCATTTTGTGCACCAGTAAAAAAACATATACCTATGTCTTAAATTTGGGAGAAAAAATCATTTTATTTATCACTAAAGAAGGGCTTGGTGAATGCGCATATGAAACTGGTGGGTTCGGTACCTCAAAAAAGGTTAAGAACCACTGTCTTAGACATATCCCCTCTCGGGTGGAGGCTCTCAGGGTATACAAGATGTGATGAACTATGGACACTTTAAAATTGACAAGGTCTTTTAAAAGGATCTTCACCCCACCAATGATTATAGACTGCTGGAAAAAGTAGTAATATACATATCTGTACTTCAAGATTTTAAGCATGTAAATGTAATAGTTTTTTAAAATTCAAAGTGCTAGTGAATGCATAGTAGTTTTCTATCATTTTATATTTTCTAATTAATAAATCTAAAACTGTGAAGGTTATTATGTGAGGATTTGAATTTGTTTTCCTCTGAGTTTCTGTACTCAAAAATAATTAAAAACCACCTTTAGTTCTTTTTAAATTCTTTATGTAAGAAAATAGAATGGGAAGAAAATAAAATAATTGTGTAAAACCTGTGTCTACAAAGCTCTTAGACAGAGCACTTTATTTACCAAAAATAAATACCCAGATGGCCACCTGCATGCTAGAGGAGAAGCTCCCTAGGGCTTGTTGATAATATACAGGCAGACTGTGGGCAAGAGGGAGAGAGAAGGAGAAAAGCCAAGATGTTTTATACAATGTAGAAGCAAAATTTTGACAAGTATGTGTGTGAGTGTGTGAGAATGAGAGACAGACAAACAGAAAGAGAGATAAAATAGCTAAAAAGGTCCAGGAATAAGAGAAGAGGTCTTATTTGTCAAGTTGGGGGAGATGGGGAAAGAAATAAGAGAATAATAGGATAAAAGGTCTCTGGACTTTTTAAAAGTTGTTTTAGAAGAAATACCCTATGGTGGATTTGACCAGAGGATTTTAAGAATGGGCCCAGCTAATACTTAACGGCACTAAAGCCCTCTTCAAATCATCAGTAAAAATCTACAAAGAGCTAGTATGAATAGATTTGCCTGTATGGATTGGAACAGGGCAAAAACTAGTTGCAGGAAGTGAAGGGCAGGGATCTGGTGGAAGCAAGGAGTCAGTACAAGAAGTCATGAGAAGAACCACAAGTCTCCTGAGGTATACTGGGTGTGTCTGAGAAGAGGAGGATTGGGGAGAAAGGAGACATGTGAATTTAACCTTATGGAGGAGCTGGAGCTATTTTTATTTAAATAGTAAAAGAATGAACTGGAGGATTTGAAGACATGCAGATGAGATTTTCAAAGACTCCCTAACTCTGTCATTGCTTTCAGAAGCTTTCTTGATTTTTCTTAAACTGATATGGTCTTTTTCTAAGAATTCTTCTTCTTATGGTACTTAGCACACAAAGGTTCATGCTATTGTTTTTGTTTACATCTTCAAACTCCTCTGTCATCTTCTTTCCCTTCTTGGAAGTCGGTGCTCTCATCATAACACAAAATGTGTGCAGTTCCCTGAAAGTGCCATTCTCTCTTTTCCAAACTTGTATCCAAGTTAATTTCTCTGCTCAGAATGCTCTCTGTAAATCTACTGGTCTCAGTTATATTTTCCTGACTCAGCTTAGCAACACTGTCTTCCAGGATGCCTTGCAAACTGGCAGTGCTGCCCCCTGGGCACTACCATGGTATTATGTATCTGGACACCTCTTCCATTGCAGGTGTCCTGATCTCTTTCTTCTTTCTATCAATTGCTAATAAGCATCTGTGTTGCGTGGGTGTTTCTTGCTCACCATTGGACTCAGGTTCTAACATCATGTCTGAATCCTAGTCAATGCTCAAAATTTGTTTAATAATTGTCTTGTAGTTATGTAGATTCCTATCTTTCTGATGAGTTGGTAAAATCTATAGACATGAAAAAATCTTAAGATTATTTTTTAATCTTGAAGTATGCACCACTGTGCCTCCCAATAAGCATTGCTAAATTAAAATTTTCTTTAGTTCAAGTCAATAGACATCTCTTTACTCCTTTAACAATTCCACATGTACTAGGTGCCCACTGTCTTGGGCACAGGTGGCAGTCAGGTTCATCTGGTGGACAGCACATTCAGCAGGGTATCATTGTGAGGCATTTTCTAGGGTACATCTGGATTTGGTGGCACAATATGGTGACACTTGTCACATGAACCCTGATGGAAATGCAGAGAAAAAGCATAATGCTTCCCTCTTATGAATTACACTGTGCTTTCCAAGCACTTGAAGTTGGCTCAGAGCTCTGATAGATCCAAGAATATACATATGTTATTTGGGGATTTATAATCTTATAGAGGATTTATAATCTTATAAAAAAGACATATTACATGTAAAATTAAGAAACTAGCTAAAATATAGTACAATCAAGTTTGAAATAAGTGTAACTGTAACTGGGAACCCAAACTCACAGATCAGATCCCAGATCAGGGCAGGAAGTAAAATGGGGAAAACCCTAGAATGGGCATAGAAAAGTGAGGTTCTGACTTCTGTGCTGTCACCCATTATCTGTGTTACCTGGAGCAAGTCACTTCACTTCTCTCTAGGAGGCACCTGGGCTTAGTGGTGAAGTTACAGTCCCGATTCAGCGTGCCTGAGTGGTTTCCATTTAGACTTTGATGTGTCCCTTAACCTTTTTCTGTTCCTCTGTGTCGTTATTCTTGAAATAAAAGGTGATAATATTACCTACATTATAAAGGTGCTATGGGAATAAATGAGATAGAAGAGTACCTGGTGCATGGTAGTAGGCGCTTGATACACATTAGCTATTATTGCTCTCTCTGCCTCAGTTTCCTTATCTGTGAACTGGGGGTAATATTACCTCATTGGATTGTTATAAAGAAAACAAGTGCAAGTAGTAACAAAAGTTCTTGGCCTACAATCATTCAACAAGGATTTGTTAGCCTGAGCAATGGGGTAAAATCTCCATAACATGGAAGTAAAACTGTGAAATAGTCTCTCTTATTGACAGCAAAAATGTAAGATGATACTTCATTTTGAGCATAACAATTATGCCTTTTTATAAATTCTTGCATTCCTTTGTTTTTGCCAGTACCTACACAATTGGGCTTCCAATGTGAAACATTTTTCCTGTGCTTTTAGCTTTGGGGTTTCTACAGTTTTGTTTCCCAGTGTAAATGAAACATTCCATCAGCTTGGGGATGCTCTCTTACTGTGCAAGCTGATTCCACTTGCAACTCTCCCCCTTAGTCTTGAAAAGCCTTGTGCACCTGAGGCTGAGATACCATTTCAAGCATGTTACTAAAGTAGCATTGCACATAGCTCCTGACTACAACGTCCACAAAATGTGGCAACAGGTGTCTGCAGGAGCAAAACATTTTGGATAAAATAATATATAATTAACTATCCCAGAGCCTAACAATGCCACGCAAACCTGAGTCATAAGCATTTCTGAGAAACAATTACTTCCAAGGGAAACACAATTTAACAGTTTAATGATAAATTACACTTGATTTACTTATGGGGAAAAAAAAACACTCCTAGAAGTTAAATGAAAGACTGTCTTTTTCTTCTTAATATTTTGGCAGAACAGGATGAAGAGAATCATGTTCAAGAAGAATGAGACCTCCCAAAATTAGAATATTGTGATAAATTACTTTAGCCTTATTATTACTTCTACTTAAATGGTACAGAAAATCAGTATATCACTAAGGCACAGTCAGTTCGTAAATGCATAAATGAGTGCGCTGCGGTATAGGAAGGAAACTGATAACTTTGAGCCAAAATAAAATAAAAAACTTATATGAACTTGTAATTTACTGTAAAGGTAATCTATTTCACTTAAAGTTTCAGCTTGGAAGTATTGGTGGGGAGGATTCAGATTTTGTGCCTTTAACTGAGATTAAGTACCTTTTGAAAGAAGGTAGGATGGGAAATCATTCTTATCCCGTCTTTGGTCTGAGATGAAGAAGGGTTTGGTACCCCCAAAGTATGCCTTTGGAATAATGATTTTTTTATTTAGGAATTAAATTTAATGGGGTGACATTGATCAATAAGAATACATAGATTTCAGATGAACATCTCTATAGAATTTGAATTGTTGATTGTGTTGTGTGCCCATCACCCAAAGTCAAATTATATTTCATGACTGTGTATTTGTCCCTCTTTACTTCCCTCCCATTAACCCTCCTCCTGGTAACCATGTTACTTTTATGTTTGTCTGTGAGTCTCAGTTTTATATTCCACTGTTAGGCAGATAAATATATTATGCTCACTTTGTTAAAGATGGCGCTGCCCAAGTGCAAGTCCATTGATGTTAATGTGTGTTGGGGGACAGGCTGTGGGCAGGCCGGGTCGTTATAGCCTAAGGATTAGTTTTAAGAGTAAGCTTTTCCCCACACCCTTGACTGATTAGATGATGTGGGGTGGTGCACTCTCATGAGGAATCCTCCCATTATGCCTCAGATAAGTTACTTTGTATCAGGGACTTCCTTATTTGTAGATTGGATTAAAGGTTTGGATTTCTACACTATAAAGTGGGGCAGACAAGGAGAATGCTCTCTCTCTCTCTTGGTTCCTGAGATTAGTATTAGAGAAGAGAGCAGAAAAAGGCCACGTGGAGGAGGCCAGGAGAAGCAGCCAAGATGGCAGAGTGCTGAGAAAGAAGCCAGTTTGTGCAGAGTTTATGCAGCGAGAGAAGGAGATGGGAAACAGAGGTGAATAAGTCTGGTGAGCTAGAAACCTTTGATTCTAGGAAACTCGGATAAGTCAGTAGCTTTGTGAGCACTGAATGAGTGGGATTTGGAGCCCAGTGTGTGTTTTTGCTTGCCCGCCGGGTGCAAGCTAGGATTAAAGCTGATGGCTCACTAGTTTTTGGTTCCATTGTTTCATTACTGACTGTCCGAATCTAATGTGAACCTGCACTGGCCAGGCGGCTGTGATAATGGCCGCGATTACTGGCCATACACCCACCTATGTGTGAAATTATATAGTTATTAGCTTATTATGATTTACTTATTTCACTTATTATAATATTCTCAAGGTTCATCCATGTTTTTATAAATAGCAATATATTATCATTTCTTATGGCTGAACAGTGGAATAATGATTATTTTAAGCTGGTTATTTTCAAGAAAAGACTCAGGAAAAAGTCTTTGACCTTTCCCTTAACTGCCTAAAAGAATTGACAGAGAGGATCAGGAAGAGAGCTACTACCATCATAGAAAACTACAGTCTAATATGAACTTGTTGTGATAGAGAAGAACCAAGCAAGGCCTCTTTGAGCAATGTCTTCTCTGTGTCCCACTGTTAAATGTGGCTTAGCAAACATTTATTTACCAAAGATTGCTTTTCATCTCCATATGAATTGCCTTCCTGTCCTATGATATACGAAGCTATACAACGCCCTCTCTTCTTAGCTCAAGATAGTTTATATGCCTAACCTATTTCATCTGTTCTTCAGTCTCATATTCTGATGGGGTACCAGTCTGTACGTATGTGATCAATTTGGTCACTTTTTCCTGTTAATCTGTTTCATGTCATTTGATTATTAGTCTAGTCAAAACTTAGAAAGGTAAGAGGAAAATTTATATTTCTGACCCCACAGATTAAACAACTGCTTGGGAATAAGACCATTCCAACTTTTCCTCTTTCTTACCATTATAACTTGGTGTCTTTTTACATGGCTTTTATTTCCTTATTTTATTCGATAATTCATCCTCTTGGAAAAGACTGCTCTTGAGAAACAAAACAACTAGGAAACCCGGGCTCTGCTCTGTTTAAAAATCCTATAGAACCAGTTCTTGCTCATACAATCTGAGAAAATAGCTGTGTAAGCTCTTAAAAGCCCAAGTTAATTGCACTTTAATGGAGGAAGGTTTGGAGTTCTCAGCACTTTTCAACCCTGAGGCTAAATAGTCCTTAGGTTGTTCCTACTGGGAAAAAGGTTACCTACAAAATCAGAATTGAGCTAACTATTCTTTTTAATTTCTTTTTTTAAATTTTATTCATTTTAGAGAGGAAACACACACACACACAGAGAAAGAGAGAGAGAGAGAGAGAGAGAGAGAGAGAGAGAGAGAGAGAGAAAGAAAGAGAAAGAGAGAAAGCTGGAAGCATCAACTCCCATATGTGCCTTGACCAGACCAGTGCGGGGTTTTGAACTGGTGACCTCAGTGTTCCCAGGTCGACGCTTTTCCCAGGTCGACGCTTTATCCACTGCGCCACCACAGGTCAGGCTGACCTAACTATTCTTGAAGGAAAAATATAATCCCACACATCTATGGCAATTAAAAATTGCATGTTTAAATCAGCTGATTTACCTTTGATATATACTTGCAAATTGAAGTTTTCTCAGGCAGCTTCAGGGTAGATTCATTGTGTCTAGAGTTCGGTTTTTACCAGCTACTATAGGATCTAGACCACTAGAAAGTAACCCTTTGAGAATTCACAAAGAATACATCTCCAGGTCTCACATTAGGGTCCTATCAGGTGCCATGAGGCATGTTCCTGGAATCTCCAGGCCTCAGCTCCCACTAGCAATCTTACTGAGAGAAAAGTCATGTTTAAAATAATAGGGGAACTGACCTATCAGAACAGATGTCAGCTGTGAAACAAGTCCACACACACTTGTATCTGCCAGCTAATTTCAGTCAATCCGGGTCAGCAGCACTGCTTGGTGACAACTTGGCCTGCCTTGGTTCATGTTTGCCAGGACCCTGCCAGCACAAGCTCCCACCAGTGTGTGTCTGCTGCTGTGGTCGATGGCGAGTGGCAACCATTCTCCACTTTTTGATGACATGATCTTAAAGGAGAATAAAAGCTCTTTGAGATCTGGGTGAGCCAAATACCAGCCAGAGTTTGTGCTGAAGCAGCTCTCACCGTGTTTATCCTCAGCCTTCTCCCTTTCTAGTTCTTGGAGAAGCCATTCGCCCAGGCCTTACAGTTATAAAAATCTCAAGTTTAAACTTCTGATGTGATGGTCCAAGTAAGGTTAAATGTACAAACACAGAGAGATAAGTGACTAAAGTAAAAGGGGAGATGGTTGTCTTTAAATCAGGTCTTATTTTCCCACAAAAGATTCTGCAAGTTTCTCATAAATTCACATGTCTATAAATCCTGTCACTTCCTTGGGACTGTGTATTTGTTATCTATTTGTTAAATACATGTTTTTAAAACACAAAAATTTTTGTCATGTATTTTGTCACTTCACTTTTTAATATATGGAAAGCCTGGGAAATGGAGAATGGCCTCGGCTTGGGTCTTGCCAGAGTGACTGGTCTGTTGTGAGAACTGCTCCTCTGACAATTGAAGCTCTATTATTAGGTCAAGTTAATTGGCCTTCTTCTCTCTTCCTTGGGGACAAGTGTGTTTCCCAAAGTATCCTTGGACTCTCTCACCAGTAGACTTTCCCTTAGGCTGCCCAAGGAAGCTTGAGAAAGCTGGGCCTGACAGAATTCAAAGGGGGCTAGGTTAAGCTAAAGCTGGGATCTCAACACTCAGTGGGGACACAGTAAATATGCTCCAACCAGTAAAACATGGCCTGCCTAACCAGAGTAGTGGTGGACCTGTGGTTTGCTCATTGTGCTCCTCAACCGGAAGCTTGTCTGCTCAGGGCAACAAGGAACAGGGAGGAACAGGGAAGTAGTCAGGACACAGGGTGTTCCTTTCTCTACTTTCCCTCTTTCCTCCTGAGAGGGCCATGATTACCTGTCTAATGTACTGAGTACCTACTCAACTTCCATTTGTAAAAAGCTTTAAACAGATGTCTTAGAGCAGTGTTTTTCAACCACCATCTCCCATCTGGTTTGCCAAAAATTTCATTCCAGTGCTCGAAACAGTTAACCACCCTGATCTTGTATAAAGATTACAGGCCAATGATCTTAGTTGAATTTGCTTATGCTCAGAGTAATTTCTGCCTTAGAGGTGCCTGAAATAATTCTCCTGTTTTTACCAGTCCTCAGGTGTGAAATGTTGAAAACCACTGCCTTTGAACATATATATGATTAGCAGAAGTGTACATTTATTACACCTCAGACTGTGGCATCTGGATTTAGAAGGGTCTTAAAGGACGTAGAGTGCATCCCTTTCCACTGAATCAGTGAGCTCTGTTCTAGTGATCTGGGTTCCAGAGCCTTTGGTAACAGAACCTGCAGTGCTGAGAATCTGCACTCATACGAATATTGTTCTTTTTTATTTTTCTTTTTAGAGAGAGACAGACAGGAAGGGAGAGAGATGAGAAGTATCAATTCATCAGTTAGTTGCGGCACCTTAGTTGTCCAAATTTTTTCATATGTGCCTTTTTCAGCAATGGGGAGCTCCAGCTAAGCCAGTAACCACTTTCTCAAGCCAGTGACCTTGGGCTCAATCCAGCGACCTTGTATTCAAGCCAATGACCATGGGGGTCTATGATTGATCCCATGCTCAAGCCAGCAACTCAAGCTGGCAACCTTGGGGTTTCAAACCTGGGTCCTCTGCATACAGTGCTAACATTCCATTTACTGTGCCACCACCTGATCAGGCTGTTCTTGGTTTCTGACCTTAATGGCATATCCGAGAGGAAAAAGTAGGGCTGTTGGGGTAAAGAGAGGCTTAAGGAAACCCGTCCCCTTAAGTCAAAGCCAAAAGTGGCCAGGGTCAGCTTTGTACCAACCACTTTATGAACTTAGGCCAAACATACATCTTCTGGCTTCATGTCCTTCTTGGGTGAGATTCTACAGAAGGCCACGTTTCTCCCTTCATCTATATCTATTGTCGACTCTACTTTTTCATATGTGAACCAGGATTTCAAATTGAGCTCAACCCTGCCTTATGAAGTCAAATATAACATCTCTATGAACACTGAAGCATTTACTAAAAATGTACCCACTCTGAGTCATAGATTCTTGAAATGAATTTAGTTCGTTAGCTTCTAGTCATTGAAACAAAGCATTCTTTCCAGGTTAAGAGGGGTTAGTCGAGAAAGAACTGCCAACACTTTTCATTGTGTGTAATAGCATTAATGGGTGCAGTCACAGAGCTTAGAACTTTTGTTTTGTTCCACTTGTCAGTATCTCAAATGATTTAATTACCTTGTCCTGGACTGTGTAACTCATTCCTTTGTGCTTTAATTGTTCCATCTAGGACTAGAAAAAAATTTGCTACCTTCAAATGTTAAAAATGGTAGGATAATTATTAAACATATTTTAAATACTCTAAATAAAACTGTGGAAGTTTAAAAATATCAAGAAGTGGAAAGGAATTTTTGTCAAATAGTATTTCATTAAACCGCAACATCTCCATAGAACAGACTAAAATATAATCCCAATAGCCGAGGTTAAGTAACTTGTCAACACTGTAGGGTATTTCTGTACTACACATGCACTATTGATATATATATATATGTATGTATAATCGCTTTTGGGTACCACGAGATGTTTACAACTTAGAAAAAAATTGCAGCTGTAATAATAAAATGTTTGGATTCTCTAAATATAAACTACATATAGCACAAAATAAAGCCATATCCATTTAAACTTTTAGGGAAACAATAAGGCTTCCTCTTCTACATAATAAAGTTTCATTTAAAAGGTAATTTATAATATACTGCTCACAAAAATTAGGAGCTATTTCAAAATGAATACGAAGCTATAAAATATCTCCTAATTTCTGTGAGCAGTGTATTTATTGATTTATCTTTTCTTTTCAACAACATAAACAGTTGCACTTTAAACTAAATTTTGTCCATGTAGTCAACCTTTGCAAATACGTATACACACATCTTACCTTTTGTGAGGATAACAGTGAGCTTGTGTGTTTTAACCTACTCAGAACATACTATGCTTTCAAAGCCATATCAAAATTAAATAGGCAATTTTTAATTGTGACAGTGGAGGTCCCTCCAAGAAAAAGTTTCTTTTCATCTTCTTTGCGTCATTATCACCGACACTATGTTAGTTCACCTTCTGTCCGTGTCACTGCCTTAGCTTACCCTTCAGCTCCAACTTGCAGAAGTTCAGAGAGAGCTTAGTAACGCTTTTCCGTTACCTGCTCTCAGGCTCAGGCGCCAGAGAAAGCTCTGCTTGGAAGGGCTAGGTCATATTGAAAGATGAGCCCAGATATTACCCATTCTCCACTAGAAGTGGGACATCAAGAGAAGGCTGAGCAAGGAGCAGGACAGAGAAGAATGACAGCTTCTCCGCCCCCCAAGAGGTACTACTCTGTGCCTCCATGAGAGAGGTTGTGGATTGAATTCCAGGATCATACAAACCCACATGCAAAAGTAAGTATCCATAATCAGTCCAAGGTAAATACCCTTTGTATCATTTGGTGCCTTGGATTATTTGGATTATTTGCAAAATTCCAATAGATGGCCCGAGAATGTTATTATATGGTTGAGAGAGTGGAGCTGAAGAATGCAATAGGAAGGAGATAATTATTGGTGTTTGACTGTTTCATGTTACTTACCATCCATCCCCATTCTTTCAAGAACTGAATGACTAGGAAGAGGCAGCTAAAAAGGCACAATGTGTTTGTGGGAAGTGTAAACATGGAAGAGGAGTCAAGCATTTGGTGCACCAAAGATAACTGAAATGAATTAAAACTTTTCCCAATTTCACCCCCAGAAGAATGAGTATTAAACCTCAGCTCAAAGGCTGGATTTAAAGACAGCAAGAGCAAGAAAGCAACGGTTTTAGGCTCCAAATGGAATAAAGCTCCAATTCATTACTAACAGATGCTGGGAATGTAAGTCAGGATTGTGTTCATTGATTATGTAACTAATAATTTTATGAAGCCTACTTAAAATACTGATTTTAAAAATGGTGTTTATAATGTCCACTTGTTACAGATTGTCCATTTGTGAAAACAAATGAAAAAGTGTGTGTGTGCACACGCACGTGTGTTTACACATGTGACTATCCTGCCCGTCATTCCTCCCAAAATGAAAAACGATTTTACACCTTACGTTGTCAACACAATCGATGAGACCCAGCTTAGCAATTGGGGGACCTCAACCTTCACATTACAGCTCGTTGTCACTCCTCCCACGAGAGCCTGTCCCTCTCTCTCCGTGCACTTAGCACGCTCACGTGTACACACACACACACACACACACACACACACACGAGTGAGACATGAGTTCAGCTTGCTTCTCCAGCGGGTCACCCGAGCCCACCTTCCTCACTTTACCTGTGGCCCGGGGCGGATGCCGGCCGCCGCTGGCTCTGTCGCTGCCATCAGTCTCGGCTAGTCTCCCCTTCGGGTTCAGCGGACTGGGGCCCTCTGTGTTTTCAACAGGTACCATGGTAGAAGTTACAGCCGTTCCCTCGGCACCAAAGCACCCCGACTCACCCCTGTGACAACAGTGGTCACTTCCCCCATGGTCGCATACTAAAAAAGGTGGAGAAAAAAAAAAAAAAACTTCAGGCTAAGCCAATGTGATTTGTGACCAACTTTGTTTCTATTTCCGAAGGCTTTGCCCTTTTCGGTGACACAGGCTGTTGCTATTCCAAGTAGCCTATCAGCGGCAGTGGGAGGGCCGAGTCTCTGAGGGCTGTTTTTGCCTTCAGATGCAGAATTGGGCGCAGGGGGTGAAGGAGTTTGGGAAGAAACGGAGCTTTGACACTGCGTTTGGCCGCAGTGGGTAGGTAGCTCTTGATTCCTGCAACTTTGAAAAGAGGCACAAAAAAGACACATGCAGATTCAAACCTAGGCTGACAGCGAGGGCCCAAAATACTCACAGATGGTATCAGTTAATCTTGCAGAGAGAGGAACAATTTATGCCAACACATACCAGAAGGGAAAGTGTGTCAAATTTTCAACAAGACTGTTATTCTGAGAGTCGTGACACTTACCAGTTTTCACAAAGCATAAAACATCTTTATTGTTTCAACTCGATTTTACTCTAGGTGAATGAATGTCCTGTATGCTTTCTCTCTCCAAGGCTTGTCAGCCAAATCAGGGCCTGAGACCAAGCACTTGCACACTCAGAAAGCATGGATTCCTGGGACTTCTTACACCCTGGGATCAGAGCAAGTAATCCAGTTTATTGGTGCACAGTAGCCTTTAAGAGAGGAACCAACCCTAAATCTTCTGCCAGGTTGTGAGATAAGCCTGACTGTAGCAGGAGGGTATTTCTAACTCAGAGAGGCCAGACTAAATGCCCCATTGGGTGGGCATGATGGTCATATAATCTGAAACAAAATCAGGCCATGAGAAGAGGACTTTTTTCCTTATTTATGAATATATTTATATCAAAGTTCTTACAGAGTTGTGACAGTTTGCCTTCAGCTATGTATTCAGCAAATCATATTTATTGAAAAATCTTGAGAGGATGTTAGAATTGTTTTAAAAAATCTAAATTTAGGAGTGAAAACTAAAATTTATGGAGCACCTATTATATGCCAGAAGTAGTGATAAGAGCATGAACGCAAATTACTCTTTTGAGAAAAAGCTGTGAGGCTGATAGCCAGATGTCAGAAGGGGAAATGAAGCTGACTTGCCTAAGTCTCACAGCTAGTCCGTGGTGGAGTAAGACTATGAAACCAGGTGGTCTAACGCTGTAACTGTCCTATATCCTAACTTCCTAGCCTTGACTTTCTCCAATTTTCTCGACTTATTTCACTTTCAGCCCATCTTGACCTTAAGAGGATGCCATGAAATATGGCTTTTAGATGAGTCACTTCTCTGGACAAATCTGTGCTTGTACAAGCAGATGCTAACCCACACAGGACTCACTTTCAGTATTTTGGCTAAATCACAGCACAGTTCTAAATTAATTTATCATTTGTACATTTCCCTTGCTCATCACTAGATACTCTTATATCTTTCTTATCCTTCAGGTAAACAGGTAGCAAATGAAAACAAACCTGCAATAACTGAACTAGTATTTATTATGCACCTATTGTATGTCAGCTAATAGTCCTGACAAATGGAAGTCTTGTCCAAACGTAGCCTAGACCCCCTCCTGATGAAGAGGTGAGTAGTTTAGAAGCCCACAGATCAGCCTGTTGCCACTAAAGAATGTGTAGCTGTGTAGTGCAAGGATGCTTGTTTTCATTTGTGCCCAGGATGTGTTATAAATGTAGGGAGCAGCAGTTTTTATCTGCAAGACACATATTTCTCATCAGCTCTCCATATTTTCTTGGCTTCTATCTTCTTTCTGTTCAGAACCAATGACCTCAGCTGGGGGACATGTTCTTGCAATGAATCAGTTGTATAATTACTTTGTTTTTCATTCCAGGCTCCGTGTCTCCAGCAGCTTTTTGGCACCATGGAAGTGTTGGGGTGTTTGTTGTAGTCTTTGACTAGGCAAAAGATAAACATAATTCCAGAATTCCTTACAATGCCTAAAAGCAATTCAACAATTCTCACTTTGCTATCCATATTCTAGCCATACAGGAACTCCTAAGACATAAACCAACAAGAAGTCAAAAGGACTGATCAGACAGTGCGACTGACCACATGCCTCCTGGTGCACCAAATTTTGTCAAATTCCACTGCTGCCCTGACATGAGCCATTGGCTATTCCAATCCCTGCTCTGTGCTGACTTTATTCTGTCAACTCAGAAAAAAAATTAAGGAGAAAATTATTTTTACCCAGCCAGAAGGGTTATATCCTCCTGCATAATTTGTGTAAGAACCCTGTATTTCCCCTTCACAGTATTTTGCACACTTATTATGTATCTATTATAGTTACCCACAGTGATTATACTACATGATCTGCTAGATAGTAAGATTCATGAGCATGTGGACTATGTCTGTTTGTTTTATTATGATATTTCAAGTGACTGGCATAAACACTCAGTAAATATTTGCTGGCTAAAGAATGGATCCCTATAAATTCAACTAATGTTAACATTACCAGGAGGTAAGCTCCAACAGGGCAAGCACATGTCTGTCTTGTACACTCATTTATCTCTATGTCCCCATCTCTGAACACAATGCCAGACATGTAATAGACCCTCAGTAAATAATTACGTAAATAAGCCGTCACAATGGAAACTTTGGTGAGCTGAATAACTATTTAGTTTTTAAATAATCAAAGCCCCTCTAAGGATTGCTTATAACACTTTGTCTTTTCTCTTTCCCTTAGTTTCTTTAAAATAAGTGCCACCACAGGCTGTCCCTGTGGAGTTGGAACGACTGCCATCATTAAAACATATTCTTCTACTCAAGCAGATAGACAATTCATCTCCAAGCCCCATTAATTTTGCTACATACTACTTTGGACATTTATTTATAGGTAATGCTATCACATCCAAAAATACATAGCATTACTTACAAATTGACAGGGCAAGTAAGAAAGGATGAAAGAAAAGGCAAGCAACATCTCACAACATGTGAACATATATACACCAGAGCTATTTGGGTGGCAATTCTTCTTAAACTTCACAAATGTATGAAGTAAATACTATCACCTCCATTTTGCAGAAGTTGAAATAGACACTTATGGAATATGCCTCAGATCAAAAACCACTTTCCAATGTTTCAGCATTTTTCAGTCAGAAGGAAAGCATAGACTCTTTTTTTTTTTCATTAGCGATAGAGTAAAAGAGAGAGAGAGAGAGACAGACACAAAAGGAGAGAGATGAGAAATATTAGCTCATAGTTGCGGTATTTTAACTGTTCATTGATTGTTTCTCATACATGACTTGACTGGGAGTCTCCAGCAAGCCAGTAATGCCTTGATCAAGCCAGCGACCTTGGGCCTAAGGCTTAGACCCTAAGTCAATGACCATGGGCTTCAAGCTAGTGACCATGGGGTCAAGCTGGCAACCTCAGGGTTTCGAACCTGGGTCCACTGTCTCCCAGATCGACTATCCACTGTACTACCACCTGATCAGACTCTGTCTGACTTATTATGCATGGCAAACTAAGTTGAAATATTTTGGCATGTGAACATCAACCAGAGTTCAATATTTGTTTAGGTTCCTTATTTTCCTTTGTGACTTTTTACATACAATGAAATGCACAATCCTAAGGGTACCATTATATGAGTTCAGGAAAGCACATACTTATATACAATCCAAATCCCTATTAAGTTACACACTATGACCATCATTCCAGAAAGTTCCTTTATGTCTCTTCTGAGTAAATTTTTACCTCAACCTCAAGAAGCACCAATGTTCTGGTGTGTTTCTATGTGGGCCATCTCTGCCTGTCCTAACTTCTCATATAATGGAATCATAGGTTGTGTACTCTTATGTAAGGCTTCTTTCATGGAGTATAATTTTGAGATTCATCATGGTTTTGTGTGTATTGGTAATTCATTCTGTTTATATGTGGATAGTATTCTGTTGATGAACTTCTCACAGTTTACCAGTTTTCCTACTGATGAACACCTAGGGTATTGTTTCATTTAGGCTATTATAAATAAAGCTGTTATAAGCATTCTTGTACAAGTGTTTTTGCAGAACATAACATTTCAAAGCACAGCAGTCTAAGTCTATCTGATTCCAAAATCCACATATTTTCCACTACACCCTGTTGCTTCTTTGTGGTGCATCCCATTGCACTATGTTTATGAAAAATATACCTCCAGAGTTGCTATCCTAATATGGTTCTTTACAGTCTAAACACAAATGGAGAAATAGGATCTTTAGACCAAAAAGTCCAGATGTAAATTCAGCTCCGTATTAACCACATTCCAATAAAATAGTCATACTGCTCTGATTTTTGGAAGGATGTTTATTATTTTACCTGTATATTATCTAAATAATTCCTTTCTTTGAAAAATTTTTTTCTCTAAATATAACATTTTCTCATCTGTAGAATAATCAGAACATTGATTAAACCTCTTCAGGTTACAGAAGTATGCTTAAATTCATTGCTATGTCCACTTGATATAAAATTATACGATAAATCATTAAAAGATAGCAATGTAAGAAAGTTATTCATATTATTTTTAATGGGAAAAGCAGAGTAGAAAATTGCATGCTACCATTACAATAATTTTTTTGAAATCTATATAAGGCAACTTGGAAACTTTGAAAATAACTAAATATGTTGGAATCTTAGGTCACATTAAGGAACTTAGACCAATCCTAATTATGTGTAGAAAGCATTTTCTAAAACAATATACTTTTATTGATGTTGTTATAACATTGTATATCTAAATATAATTCTAAAAAGCAGTTCTTAGGGCTGCCACATACACTCATGCAATTTACACACTGTACAACTATAGGTGTGTCGCCCTCATTCATAGACAGCAGAGGTTTATTTATTTATAAGACAGATTTTCCAGAAAATGATAGTAAAAATCATGGAAAAGGGAAAAGCAGCAGCTTCTTCTAATTTGCACAAAGATGCATTTGGCTAGAACTAATAAGGCTATTCAAATTATACTCTTCCTTAAAATTGCACTGTCCTATCTATTAGTTTGGTCTAAATCTGCTTTTGCATTATTAGCTATGTAAAATGAGCACCCTTCTCCATTTGATCAGCTATTTCTTCAAATAAATTATTTCTAATTTTTAAATCTTTAGTATTATTGCCATGCTTTTTGAATGGAGGCAGTCACAAAAGAATTATTCAGTGACTAAGCCCAGAGGCAGATTAAGGTCAGTTGAGGCCCCATGCACAGAAGAAAATATTGGGCCCCTTAAAAAAAAAGAGAGACAGGGAAAATAAAAATACACGTTAACCATATTTTTAAATAAATAAAAAATATTATGTACTATTAATGTTAAAATTGCACATATGAAACCAAACTTGGTGTCATTAGAAATAAGTGTAAAGTTGGGGTTTTGCGGGGCCCTTCAGAAGTCGGGGCCCAAGGCGCATGCCCAGTGTGCTTGCCATTAAATCTGCCTCTGATGAAGCCTATCCTTGCTTTTATACCCTGACGTCGCAAAAGGTTGTTCAGTGCTGTATGATGACAGCAGCCTTCTTGGCTTCATAGCTCTGGTCTGCCTTCATTACCTGTCTCCGTAGTTGCTGGTCGATGATGAGGGCACTGCAAAGGAGTCTGTCTCCGCCACAAAGCTGGAAAAGGCTCTTTTCTGGCTTCCTTTACACCCGGGAACAGGCTCTGCCAAGCAGATCACGCACCCCAGATTTTGCATCAGAAGCTGGCAGTGCAGATTAGCAGGATTTGCAAGCCTCATTCCAGCAACGATGGTGGTAGTGTTTTTGGCTGTCATGTCTAGTGTTCAAAGTTACTAGATATACACTGTGAGGTCTGTGCTCAGTGGTGGCTGGACCAGCTCAGAGCAAGACTTTGGGAATAATTTTTACTGCAGAGTCTCCAAGTTGGAGCTGGAATCTGAACTCATCTAGCTGAGTCCTTTTATATGTGTGCAGAGGCAAATCAATCACAAAGCCAACGAAGCTTCAGCTTCAGGAACCCTTACTCATACTGGCCCTTCCAAGTCCCTGGGAGGGGCCTAGCAATGCATTCGTAGGATTACACATTTTGGTAAAGTTTGCAAAAGTAAAATATTTAACTGCAATTAAGACTACTAACTCTCTGACATCCTCTCTGTCACACTTTCCTTGTGTCAAGTGACATAAGAGTGGCCATGGAATATTTGGGATCTAGTTAAGGATCAGTTAAGTTAGAAAATAATTTGGTGGGGTTTTCATTTAGATGGCTCACGAGTACTTCAATGCAGAGTTAATGGTTGCTAGTTCTCCTGGTGAAGAAAGGTCTTCCAGGAATCCACCTGCTACTGTGCCAGCTCATGATGCACAAATTTCACATTATCACACAGGTGACACAATGATAAAAAGGTGCAAGGCTGGAGGTCGCCTCAATGTGAATCTGTCCTGTGACTCCTAGAGTCAAGAGTATATGGGCCCTGAAATAAGGGCATGCTAGAAGACAAACTGGTTTCTTTTTAGTCTCTCTATTGAAAATAATGTCACACACACACACACACACACACACACACACACACAACGTATGAAAAGGAGAGGGGAAAATATTATAGAGATTTATTAAGCCATTCCTGGATTGTGTGATGTTTATAATCCTTGGCAGTTTTTAATATTTGCAATTTATCTAAATAAATACTCACTTTTATTCTTAATTTTATATTCATATTTTTTAAAATAAGAGACCCCTACCTTAAGTTTTATAAACTTCAGGCCTACAGAACTTGGGCCCGACACTGTGAATGTGCTGAGGAAATGAGTGCTGTCCGTATGACCACGCTTACTACCAACCTCCTTGATCTAGTCCCTGCGTCCTCACTGCCACACCTAGACTTCAGGCCACATCCTATCTCCCACAGGGACACATACAATGGCCTCTGTCAGGTATCCTTGCCTGCATTCTTGCTTCCTGAAGCCCATTTTCCATTCTGCAGCCAAGAAGATTTAAAAAAATAATTCTAGTCCCTTAAATGGCTTCTAGTTGTTTCAAACCTTTCAGCACCTTCCATTTCTTCTTAGAATTTGTCTAAGTTCCTTAATGTGGCATATAATGGCCTGTAGGGTCTGGGGGTGGGGGTGAGGGGGCTGGCTTCTCCACCCATCTCCTACTGCTTTTTGACTTGAACACCCCCACACCCTGTGGTCACCTAGTCTCACCCCCAGCAAAACTAACTGGCTAAACCAGACTGCCAATCTGAACAAAAAGCCAATAAGGTAGGCCCAGGTCCTCTCTTTCTGTTGTATCACAGTTCAGTGCATGATCCTATTGGCTAGCAGAAACTCTCCAAAGAGGCAAAGAAAATAACCTCCCCATCTACCTTCATGTGGCTGCATCAATCTGATGTTTAGAGTCCAACTGCAAGGAAGTCTGGGAAATGTAGCTTATCTCCCTACTGAGAAGGAGGGCAGAATGGAGGTAGAGAGGGCTCTGCCACTGTGTCCACCGTAATGGTGAATGTCTGGGTTAACAGAACATATGGAGTGAGGCCTGTGGTCAGAGCCATGGCACAGCAAAATTTGTACAAGCCACAGTCATGGCAGAGGGTGCAAATGAGACACTCAAAACAAGGGAAAGCCAAGCGTAAAGAGGGCAGGAGAACAGAAAATTGCAGTGAAGCAGAAAGGTGGAACCCTACAGCTCCATGAGAATGGTCTGGTTGGTGTTTGTTTATGAGAGCTGGCTGTGCTTTATACTTGCATTTTGATGCTTGAGGAATTGGGTGGTATGGCCTTTTCCATCTCTCCCACCTTTCTGCCCTTCCCCCCTTGCCAGGTGCTTTGGTCTTCTCGGATCTGTGTTCCCCTAGGCTTCTCCAAGTGCCCATGGCACAGAACACAACATGGGCATAGGATGAAGCAGAGAGCACTGGAGTGATTTACTGACCTGTTCTCCCTACTGGACTGGAAACCCTGTGAGGCCACGCTGTGACCACCTTGTTCACTGCCACACCTCTTGAGTACAGCATGGTGTCTGAAATCTTGATTTGCATGCAAAATATTTGCTGAAATACCAGAGAAAAAGACAGAGAAGAGGGCGTAAGCAATACAACAACTTTAGAGTGATCTTGTGTTGTGTCATTACACCATGATTTTGAAAGTAGTTTCTCGAAGTAGTTTTGGTTTTAATTCTGACTGTATTATTGACTATCTCTGGAACCTCTTTATGCTTCCCTTTCCTCAGTTTTAAAATGGGGTAATAATAGCACACATATCAGAGGGTTCTTATGGGGATTAAATATTGAGGAATTTTTTTAAAATATTGACTAAATATTTTTTATTAAGTAAATAATTTTTTTGAATATTGAGTAAATAATTTTTTTAAAATATTGAGTAAATATTCAACCACAGTAATCCTCAATAAATAATAGCTTTTGTTATTGTTGCATCCAGGGGGCTCCATAGAATTATAAGGTACTAATAAAAAAAATACCAGCTCAAGAGTAAGATAATATCAGTTCTAATGTTGGATTTCTGTTTATTATCCACATGACTTTGGACAATTCAAACCATCCCTCACTTTTCTCAACTCTAAGAGAGGGAGGCAAACACTTGCTTTGCCTAAAGCTACTAATTTTTTGCCAAGCAGCCAAGCTCCCCTTTTTTTGGCAGTATTCTTAAAATTTTATTTTAGGAAAATTACATGCCACTTTATGATGGGCCATCCCTTAGCCAAGGGGTAGGCTTGTAACTGCCTGTCATGACACTCAGATGCTCTGTCTCCGGAATGTGAGGCTTGAGGGGTGACAAAAGGACTGTACCTGGTGGAAAATTCTGTCCCTCCCCATGGCAAAACCCGGGAAAGACCACCATTTCCCATTGCCCATTTCTCCAAAACTTTCCTGGTTCTTCCCAAGACTTTGCTCTTCTTATTTTTTTCCTTCAGTTCTGTAAATTACTTCAAAGCTAAGCAACAAGTTCATTTTGGGCTAGTGTTGGCCAGAATCCAAACATTCCTTAACATAAACTCTCTCAAAGGATTTTAGTTCAGAGAAAATCAGAAAAAGTATTTGAAAGCATTTTAAAAACTGTTAAGGTGCTATGTGAATATAATTTTTTCATTAACAAGACAATAATAGTAACTATAAAAAAGAATCCAGTTAACGCTCAGTCTGTTTGTTCACTCAAATCATGATCTCTCTTTCTACATAAGAATGGAAGCAGCATATGACAGTAGACTGGCAACTGATACAGTGGTGATAAACCAGAAAAGTCCATGCACCTCCAGCCTTTACAATAGCATGAGCTGACTCAACAATTCACAGAGCTGCACACCCCACTGGAGGCCCCTGGTGAGATCTCTAACTCTCAGATGAAAACTTGGGGGCTGGCCTTACCTACTAGACAAGAAGGTGAGATGGGAAGTGCCAAGTACAAACAATTGGTGTTACACCTATATTTCTCAACCTCCAACTTCAGAGAAGTATTGTGAGCAAGGAAGCATCCCCAAAAGGAGTCACTCACCCACATTTGTGCCTTTCTACAAAGCCAGATTTATTAAGGGAGACCTCTCCAATAAGCCAGTAGAGTCACACGCAAGTTACACAGAGAGGAGAGAGCAATAGAAGAGAGCAGAGCAAGTGTCCGATATGAAGTCCTGGCCACCGGTGGTATACACAGGTAGAGGGTTAGGCATTGACCTTAAGCCAGTTGTGTCCAGTGGTGGCATGCATCTGGTGGAGTGAAAGTCTGGCAGGGTTCCAAGTATGATGGGTAGTACAACTTAGCTTGGGCATTAGGTGGCCAGAGGTCTGAGTTCTTATAACTCGCAAGGGGTTGGGGTCCTATTCATATCAGTGTCTAGATGGAATTCTTATCTAGTGTTCAGACTTGTGGTTTTGGGTGTTCTGGACCCCCTCAAAGGTGCTTCCATTATACCCCATTATTTCAGTCTTCACATAGCACTTGACGTAACTGTCACGACTGACAGTGGCTCCATATATTCGATTGGTCAAGGTGTTCAGAATGTCTGTTCTGTTCTTGCTCTGTACAACAGTTTACTCATTAAATAGTAGGGGTCAATGTTGCAGTCCCAGCCTCTCCATTGATAGAGCTGATATCTTAATGCTGAGAGAATTAACTTAGGTATAAAGAAGGGAACACATTTGCTAGGACAACACTTCCTAATTTGTCTTTTACATGGTTTTGGTGTCCCTTGGGTTGTTCCTAGGCATTCTGAGAAATAAAAAAAAATGAGAAGACTCTCATCACTTAAAAGTTTGAGAAATTCTTCATATTGTATGCTGTTCTTGAATCACCAAAAAATATTTTAATCTCTAAAAATTTTCAGTATAGACACTAAATAATTTTAATGTAGATTTCCCCTAACTTCTTTAATTTTAGATCCTTAATTTCTCTGCAGAAAAACAAAAAAAAAAAGAGAGAAAAAGGAAAGAAAGAAATTTTTTATTTTTAGAGAGGCACAGTTTGGGACATCTACTTTAAGATATTTGTGAGATGGATGGTTTTGCTCACAGCAGGCCTCAAATCTGAATTTGCTCTTCTCTGCTGCCCCCTTTTGATTGGTGGAAGGAAAAGCAAGTTTCCAGCTGCAAGGGACTGAGGAGATGGTAGGTAAGTGGCTGCCAATGTCTAGTGGGAACAGAAAGCAAAGCCACATATCAATCCTGGGTGTTGCTTTTGTCAATCATCTGTTCAGTTTTTGTGGCTCCAGTTAGCTACATGTTTGAATTGACCAGGTGTCCTTGAGCCCTGAAAGAAATGAAACAAGGACATTGAATCAAAAAGTCATCCATCCATACATACAAATATTTATTGCATGTTTACTATGTGCCTAGTACAATGCAAGGTGACAGGAATAGAGCAATGAACTCCTCACTCTTGTGGAAGAACCGGAGACTTTTCACAGACCATCTGACTTCATTCACTGCCCCTGTGTCTGACCTGCCTTTGACTCCTATCCTTCCTTCCTCAAAGGCTGAACCCTTTGATTGAAAATTTTCTTCTTCTTGTGACATCTAATGGCCATCTCTTCAGTTTTTCAGATCCCAAATACTATTTAGTAAGGATGCTTTCCTTTTCAGTCATAAATGGCTTCCTTAAGTTTGTATACATTTCATTGGCTCCCAAATTCTTATTTCATAGTCTTTTACTGAGATTTGAGGCAGAGTCTACCACTTGAAGTTATCCTGGGCATGGAAGGGCATTCACTCTGGGAAGATATCTTAATGGAATTCTTCAGGTGTCAAAGTGTTATCATTCTGAGCATGAGCTTTTCTAGGGCTCAGGAGAGTATTTTTCTTAAAGATAATTTTTATTTATTTAAAAAAATTTAATTGCAGTTGTAATTGATATTAATTTCAAGTAGACAAAGAGAATTTTTTCTCATGCATAATTATTATTACAAAAACTGATTTACAAAGGAAGCCATTATCTATTATATAGTAGAATTATTAATTTAATGTTATCTTTGATTGTTAAAATTATTTTAATTTCTTTTTATTTTATTCATTTTAGAGAGGAGACACAGAGTGAGAGAGAGAGAAAGAGAGAGAGAAGGGGGGAGGAGCTGGAAGCATCAACTCCCATATGTGCCCTGACCAGACCACTGCAGGGTTTTGAACTGGCGACCTTAGTATTCCCAGGTTGACGCTTTATCCACTGCACCACCACAGGTCAGGCTGTTAAAATTATCTTAAAAAGTCATTTGTTAATTCCAATTTACTGGTGCTGCTGGACCTGACGTTGGGTTGTGGTGCCATGGGCCTTGTTGACACAACTCTTGCTTTGCCTCACCCTTGTGACAAAGAACTGGCAAGTCCAAGGGGCAGGTAAGAACTAGACAAAGATTAACATCATGCCCTAGGAAATACGGTTTTCTCTTGCCTTATTCCCCTAGGTACATTTTATTTCTTTCTCGACATGCTAAAAGATTTAAACACCATGGCAAGAATTTAAAAATGTATATAGGATGGCCAAATTTTCCATGGTCAAGAAATTAAATGATGAGTATGATTTTTGATGAACATTCTGAAAGAAATTTTAATTTAGTCATTCTTCTGATATGCATCACACACTTCCCTGCTTTTGTTAAAATAAAATAAGAACCAGATGGAATATTTTCTGGATTATTCTAGGTAATGAGTATATTGAGTTGTTGAACAATGGTGGCCTGAAAAGTAACCGATGTGTGAAATACGAAGTCAACTTTGTTTCTTCACTAAATTGGTGTTAGCTGGTGAACCTCAAACATTTTGCTCAAGTGCACTTTAAAAGAATTTTAAAAACTATTGAAAACTTCTGTACCTCTTCACACATTTTTAAAGCTGACATCTAAAGATTTTACCATAATTTTAAATAGCTACAAAGTCTGTATTCTCATGAATACTGAATAATATATATATTCTTTAAATATAGTCATTAAAAGCAAGGAACTGTACATTTTCTCTGTGGATATCTGTCACATATATTGATAGGCTTCAGTGTCACACCAAACAGTTGAATAATTTTCTACCAGGAAATATTTAATCTTATTTTTAAGTTCAGGTGACCACATTAATGTGCATCTCCTGGGACAGTCTTATTTCTGAATTCTTGTCCTAAAATAATTGATGGTAGATAGAGGGAAGGGGATTTGTCATGAGTTGGAACTTGAGGCCTGAAGTTTGTCCAACACCCATCTCATACTGGAAAAATTGTATATTAAAAAAAAAAGCTACTAGTGTTATCAAGTCATGAAAAGATATGAAGGAATCCTAAATGTATATACTCAGCAAAATAAGCCAGTACACTATGTTTTGTACGATTCCAACTATATTGCATTTTGGAAAAGGCAAAACTATGGAAATAGTAAAAAAGATCAGTGTTTGCCAGGAGTTGGGGGGAGGGAGGAATGTATATGTAGAACGTAGAGGAATTTTAGAACAATAAAATTGCTCTGCACGGTACTATAATAGTGGATACATGTCTTTATACATTTGTCAAAAACTATAGGATGTGCAGCACCAAGAGTGACCTTTAATGTAAACTATGGACTTTGGCAACTATGCTGAGTCAATTGTTCATCAACTGTAATAAATGTACCATTCGGGTGCGGAATGTTAATAGTAAACGCAGGGAGAATATAGAAAATCTCTGCACTTTCTGCTCAATGTTGCTGTGAATTTAAACTTACTATTTTTAAAAAATGTTTTTTTTTTTTAAAATAAAAACTACCAGACTGCATTTGACCAAACTCAATCTGAACTGCTCTCTGAATGTCCCCTAGGTGCTAAAATGCCAGATTAAATCCCTCTGGCCTGGGCAACCATGGCCTTGCTAGTCTGCTCTGTGGATTCCGTTGTCTTGCTAGGGCCCAAGAAGGTTAACCCCTCTAGAATGGGGCTACAACTCCAGGAAACAAGTGGAAATTTCCACACTCATCTGAAGAAGATCAGATCTAGAAACCAAAGATAAAAACTCTGAGGTCAAAGATGAGATTGGGTGAGGTGGAAGGAAAATGTTCTTTCTTTGTACTATAGAGAAGCAAGTTTCAGCGAGGAAAGGTGTTACGAAACTAAAGTGTGTTGTCGGCACACATCAAAGCCCAATAAAATGTGAACAGGAGTTTGCAGCATGAGAAGTAAAGGTTTCGCCCTGGCTGGTTGGCTTAGTGGTAGAGCGTCGGCCTGGTGTGTGGAAGTCTCAGGTTCGATTCCCAGCCAGGGCACACAGGAGAAGCACCCATCTCCTCCTCCACCCTTCCCCCTCTGTTTTCTGTCAATCTCTCTCTTCCCTTCCCACAGCCAAAGCTCCATTGGAGCATAGTTGTCTCGGGTGTTGAGGACAGCTCCATGGCCTCTGCCTCAGGTGCTAGAATGGCTCTGGATGCAACTGGAGCAACACCCCAGATGGGCAGAGCATAGCCCCCTACTGGGCTTGCTGGGTGGTTCCTGGTTGGGCGCATGCGGGAGTCGGTTTCTCTGCCTACGCGCTTCTCACTTCAGAACAATAAAAAAATAAAGCAAGGTTTTATTTAAGGTAATGGTGCCAAGTCCAGAGGCACAGGTGAGCTAGTGAATCTGGCTCTTTGATGGCCTGCACAGAGACAGAGTGTATAAGAAAAAAGTTATCAATCATAGTAACTAAGGGAGTTGGGGTTGTGGGCTCTACTGATCGGTTCAGACAGAACAGAGTAAGGAATAATTGATCATTAGGTCCTGAAGTCAGCTACGATGCCATTCTATCTGTTTTCATGAAGGTGTGGTCTTTAGGGTCATTTCACTTTGATTGGCCTGGAGCTGAAACACAACTAAAATCAAGATGTCATCTTTAGTTTGATGGAAATTGTTTCTGTGGTCAAAACAGACTGAAAGCTTAGTTCCTATGACCAGAATCTGATGTCGTAAGACCCTAACGCTGACTGAATGTCAGGTTAAGTTGTTGGAACTGGTGGTGCAAGAAGCTTGTGGTAGAACTCAATCAGAAACTAAGTGACTGTAGGCCCCAGGCTGAGAGAAGTGGGAATATGAAGTAGATGGTGCCAGAGTCACAGTTATCCAAATTCAGAAATAATGCCCACTGATGAAATATCCCAGGTTGCATTAGTGTTTAGGGTTGACATAAAGTGCCACAAACTGAGTGGCTTAAACAGTGGAATTTATTGTGCCTGTTCTGGGTGCTAGAAGTCCAACTTGAACGTATCAGCAGGGTCATGGTTCATCTGAACAGCTAGGGAAGGCTCTGTTCAGACCTTTCTCCCAGCTTCTGGTAGTCCTTGGCTTGTGGCAGCATAATTCCAATGTTCACATGGTGTTCTCCCTGTGTGTGTATGTCTAAATGTCCTCTTTTTATAAGGATACCCGTTGTATTAGATTAGAGGGTCCTCCCTAATCCTGTGTGACCTTCTTGAAACTAATTATATCTGTGACAATTTAATTTCACATTCTGAAGTCCTGGGAGTTGAGACTTCAATATATTAATTTAGGGCAGTGGTTCTTAACCTTTTTTGAGGCACCGAACCCACCAGTTTCATATGCGCATTCACCGAACCCTTCTTTAGTGATAAATAAAATATGATTTTTTTTTTCCAAATTCAAGACATAGGTATATGTTTTTTTACTGGTGCACAAAATGAGCCGTGCATGAACATCACCTTGCTCAAAGAACAAAACCAACAAAGTGCATGAACTCACAACAAATTACGGTATTACTTTATTCTGGCCTCCGTGGCAGAGGCTTCTCCAAACCTCTGAGACCGACTCATCGAACCCCTAGAGTTCGATAGAACCCAGGTTAAGAACCACTGATTTAGGGTGAGGCACAATTGGGACTCTGCTCAGAACAACCTTTCTTCAGAAGTTGTGTCAGAATGGCTAAGAACTTTAGAAGAGGACTGAGGATCCACTGTAACCTGGAGGACACTGCAGGCCTGTCTATTCCCTAAATAGCCATGTGAAGGATGTTGAAAAGGCTGAGTCTGAATTTATACTCAGATTAGTCTTTGGCACAGAAGAAGCTGGTCAAGGAGATTTAGACACTCGTAGCTCGAATTTTACTCATTTAAAACAGGCCTGGGCACTTGCAAAGCGGCATGCCTCATAGGCTGCATACTCACCCTCATTGTACTCTGTGTATCCTCTCCCTCACCCCAACTGCTCTCTATTCATTGAAGCAGGTGAAAAAAGGGGGAGGGGAAGGGCCAGGAAGCTATTGCTCACTTTAATGAGTATAGGAGCAAGGCATGGATAGATTGACTTCCGTGGCCCCTATCCTGCCTGCTGTGATAAATTGTTTTACTCTCCAGCTGACTTTAAGCCAAACTCTGCCTCCCTAAAATGGAGGGCAGTGATTGGGACTTCTGCAGATTAAGCCCATTCCAAGCCTGGGGTAACTGTGACCTGGGGAGCTCCTTCACAGGCCGCCCTGTCTGGTAACACTAAGGACCACTGGTAAAGAGCCTTCTCTAACACGTAAGCTGCTTCGGGTCGGGGAACCACCCTCCGGGGACACAGATCTGGTTTTCTTGAAGGGAAAACAGGATGGGAAATAGCTTTCAGAGACTTCCACATCGTGTGGGGTGGCGGGAAGGATGTCAGGTCATTCTTTGAAAATTTCCGATCACGTTTCAGTGTTGTTGCTGGAGTGCATGTACCTCTCCGTCCTCGAGAGAGCCGGGCCTTTTGTGTTTGCAGAGGTCCGTGCGCTTTTGTGTGGCACCGCGGGCAGCAGCGGTTGCCAGGCATCCGGAGACAGCCCTCCTCCTGGCTTTTGTCTTGCCCAGGCCTGCGCTGATTGAGGGGAATTAAGCTGCCTAAGAGGAAGAGCGAGTGGACTGAGTTGAAAAGACTCTGGCTATTCTAAGGGAGGAAGGTTTTCAAGAGTTCCCCCTCCAGAACTGAAACCGGAATGGGGGCTTTTGTGATTTCCACTCTAAGGGCATTAACACCGGCCCCTTACTCCGCACCCACCCCCACCACTCACATTCACACTGTCTTGAGCATCTGCGGGCAAGTCTGGCAGAATCTCAGAGAAATAGATTGACTCTGGGTTCATCCAGGGCGGCTGCCCCTCTCCTCACCCAGTCCTGTGGACATCAGAAAGAGGTGCCCCAAGCGGTCCCCCTCACAGATGTGATGAACCGAGTGCAGCATGGACCGCACCCGCCCCTCGCTCACCCAGACCTACTAGTCCTCGCTCCCCAGTTCATTATAGTTCTTCTCTAAGGCGTCTATTGGATTTTTTCCCACATGTCTCCAATTCTCACTACAGCACCTCCCAACTTTTAAAACAAAACTTATTTTTACGTTCTCAATATTTATAGCATTTGCGTTTTTAATGCCTCCAGCTCTGATGAATTTATTCATGCTTTATAGTTTTTTTTTTCATGTTTTAAAATTTATTTATTTTAGTGAGGAAAGAGAGGGAGATAGCAAGAAGTGGGGAGGAGCAGGAAGCATCAAACTCCCATATATGTAGGCCAGGGGTTTCAAATCATGACCTCAGCATTCCATGTCATCGCTTTATCCACTGCATCATCAGGCTATACATTTTTTAACGACTGGTATTCACTATACCTCATTTACAACAGGATGATAATGAGTGCATCATACACCATAGAATTATATAGAGTAATGTGATGGCATACATACAAAAATATACTTCTGTGTCACTAAAAGCTGCAACAATAGGAGAAAAAATGTCCAAATTTTAAAATTAAATAATTATTTTGTTTTACACTCTATCAATTGCTCAAATTATGCCACATTTTAGATTGCTTCATATTTGAACTTTAACTTCCTTACAGATGTTTGTTTTAGTTTCTAATTGCCTTTGTGTTTTCCTAAAAGAAGCATACAATTTTACCTTTCCACAAAGCTCATCTAGCTTCCTAATGATATTTGTCAAGGTGAGTCCACTGACCTTTGACTTCTTGTCTTAATTTGAACAGGCTGCTTTCCAGGCTCACTCGGTATTTTTATTTTTCAGAAGGATAAATAGAAAAGCTGCTGAGCCATGAAGATCTGGGAATACCTTTATTTTTCCTGCACATTACAGTAATGGTGTGGGTTGGTATATAACTCCAGGTTAAAACAACCTTTCCTGAGAACTTTGAAGCCACCCAGCCAAAGAATGGCCACCTAAATTTCATTACTTTTAGAGAAATTGTGATATTCCTTCCTCTCTCCCAAACTCTGGTATTCTGAATTTTTTTTCTTGATACGAATATTTTCTCTCCCATCTTTTAATCACTCTGTACAGTTTTCAATTGGAGTTGTTAAATTCTTTATGTTTTAGAAATGTTCTTGTATTATTGCATTTATTATTTCCTCCCCTTTATTTTCTCTAGCTTTTGTTTCTGGAACTTTCAGTGACCAGCTTTGGGGTTGACCTCTCATGTATCAGTCATTTATTGTTGCATAATGAGTTACCACAAAATCAGTTTAAAGCAAAACACGTTTGTTATCTGCTGCTTTCCACAGGTCATGAATCTGGGCAGAGTTTAGCTGAGTCCCTGCTCAGGTTCTCAAAAGGCTACAATCAAGGTATCAGTTGGTTTGCAGTCTCTTCTAGAGGTTGACTGGGGAAGAATTTGCTTTCGAGCTTGGCAGAATTATCTCCTTGCAGTAACAGGACTAAGGATTCCTGGCTTATTGGTAGTTGGCCTGAAGCCACCATTAGCTCCTAAAAACCACCCTCTGATACTTGCCACCAGGACTTCCCAACATGGTGGTTCTATTCTTCAAATCCCAACATGGTGGTTCTATTCTTCAAAGCAGCTGGGAAGAGAGAATCCCTAGCATTCATCTTTGAGCATTAAAGGATCTTGTATAGAGTTATGTAATCACAGAAGTGGCATTCCATCATCTTTGGCGTTGTCAGTTCACTGGAAGAAATCACAAGTTCAGCCACACTCAAGGGAAAGGGATCATCCCAGAGAATCAATATCAGGAGGTAGGGGATCATGGAGGGGCCACCCTAGCATCTGTCTGCTGCATCTCAGGCCTCGTAATCACCCTTTACCTTCTGCACACATTTTCATTAATTTTTTTTTTCTCTATGCTCTGGAAGAATTCTTCTTCTTTATTGCCTGTTCTTCCTGAGAATAAGAGGCCAAAGAAGTAGGAGAAAAATCACAATATTGTGATGTCCTGTATGTCTAAATGTGTTTCAAAGAAGGGGGAATGGTTACCAATGTTAAAACTATATTTTATTTGTTAATGAATCAAGAAAGATAAGGGCTGATAATTCTCGTCTCCATTCTATTCAACAACATGAGAACATTGTGACCTTGGCAAGGACAATTCTGGAGGAATGATGGGGCTAGAAGCTATTTGGAGTGGGTTCAAAAGAGAGCAGAGGCATGAGTTTTAAAAATTTAATTAATTTTTTCAATTTTATTGAAAAATAACTGACTGGAGGAGTTTTTTATTAAGAGAAACAGTGAACGAGACAGGCATTGGACAAAGATGCAGGGTCAAAAAAGAGATTTTTTAACGTAAAAAGTTACTACATGTGTGGGAGCTAAAAAATTAATCCCCCCCTCCATCTAAGTTTTTCTGGCTGGGCTAATAACTGTAAGGTACTTTTCCCTACTGAGAAAGAAGGAACAGGAGGGCTGAGAGCCACAAAGTGTGGAATAACAAACGGCTTCATTAAGTACCGCGCATCCCGCCTGACAATGTCCCCCAGCCCTGGAGTTCAGAGGCTAGGCAAGTCGCCCTAATTTGACTTCGTGAGAGGTATTTAAAGGGGTCTTCTAGGGTGGGTGAGCAGTTATGATGTGGTGAAATCTCACTGGCTGACAGTCAATCTTTTCCCAAATTCCTCTGGGAATTTTCTTTTGGCGCGCTTGATTGTGTGGGCGGACCTAGCCAAAGTTCTCCGGCTCTGAGTTCCCCACGTGACCGTCCCCCACTAGCCACCCACAATAACTAAATTAATAGAGACAAATTAACAGGAGAAAATCAAAATTTAATACATGCGCATGGACAATTAACATAGGTGTGAATATTCTATAAAAATTCCGAAGACGGTGAGGCAACATCTGGTATAAAAGACATTTTTGGACAAAGGAGAAAAGGGGAGGGGATGGATGGGGTACTAGATTTCAAAAATGAGAATGGGGGGTTTACAGGTAGTTGAGAAAGAGCAGAATACACAAGGTAGGAAAGTCCTTGCTAAGCAACTCAGGAACATTGGGACACAGGGTATCTACCTAACAGGTCCCTGCCTGAAGCCCTCTTGTTTACTAAATAATTCAAATAGACTAAACCAGTATCCTAAGTTCTCCTTCCTGAAGGAGATTTCTTTGTCTGAATCTCTTGGACAGAAAAAACGGGAAGGTCAAAGTTTCCTTCTGCATCTTTTGTTTTTTAATCAACAGCTTAAAATCAGTCTCCCAAAATGGCAGATTCAGGGTGGCAGAATTTTGGTGCCTCCCATGTTTAAGTGCTGGTGGCTGTAATCTAGGAGAGAAGAACAAAAAATAAGGCAATACAGGAGAGAAAAGAAACAATAGGTGGATCAACAATCTTTAATAGATAAAGGGCAGCAGGATCTGATGAACAAGTGGGAAGGCTGGCCCTAGATAGGAGCACACAGCTTATAAGAAGAATGAGAATTCAGTAGGGAAAAGTTAATAGCAAGAACGTGGACTCACTTAAGGGACACAGAAAAGAGATGACTGATCTTGACCAGAGGAAGACAGAAGACAGCCTAGAGTTGTATAACAACTCATGCCATTGTTCCAACATGAAAGCAAAATAAAGTTTTCAGACATGTATACCTTAGAAAAATTTTTATTTATCTTTTTGAAAAAAAATGGAGATTTTCCTCAGCAGAACTTAAAACAGCCCTGACCTAATAGTTCGATTGGTTAGAGCAGCATCCCGATATGCAAAGGTTGCAGGTTCGATCTCTGATCAGGGCACATACAGAAACAGATTGATTTTTCTGGCTGGCTGTCTCTCTTCCTTCCTCTTTCTAAAATCAGTCAAATTATAAAACAAACCATCTTAAAATAAATCTGAAGAAGAAAAGAGCTTCAGGTCAAGATTGCCTGGAGTTTACGAAGCGAGGTGGCATGACCGGCTGGGGAACGGACAGTACACTCCACCATATGCACTTTGCAGAAACCAATTGTTCATCTGAACACAAAATGCACTCTAATCAGGGTGAAAGAGATATTTTTACAAAGCTGAGTTTGACAGATTCGGGTTCCTTTCCAAAGAAATGCCTGGTCCTTCCCGTCATCTTTGACTTATCAGTGAAGTTTGGTGCTGGATAATATCTATTATTTAAGTGAGTCTGCTTTGACAATTCAACCCTTCTACTCTAAAGGCAGGTAAATAGGCAGATGTTATAGTGGGAGTGTGATGGGCACAATATCTTCTCTATCTTTTATTTCTCTTGGGTTCCCTGGGAAAACTTGATTTCTCCATAATTAGTCATTCTGTTTATTCTTTTTGGTCCTTCTCTTTAGATGATTAATTTTGGGAAATTGTTCTTGGTTGCCTGGCAACAAGCTAGCTGAGACTAACGGTTCACGCCTCTCAGGGCAGAGCCTGAAAATTTCTTTGTAATCAAGTGCTATGCCTGCCTCCACTGAGAAGGTTAGTACCCAAATTCAACTTTCCACACTAGCAGGAACCCCCCAACTTTTCAGTTGTGCACAGCTGGCATTTCCTGGGAGGTTCCTAAATAACTGGTACCCAGGCTCAGACTTCTTAGTGCTCCTGCCCAAAATGTTTACTTTTCACATCCAAGACCACTGTTGTACTCACCTTAATAAAGAGCAACAGAAATCAGGATCTCCCTGTAGGAGCCTAGCCCTACCATGTGCTCACTGCTCCCCAGATCAAGCATGTCTCTCTGCAGAATGTGAAAGGCCAAGGCACTCCCAACACCGACCACATATAGCCTCTGGTGTTTGCCCACAGCTCTTGGGTGATGATCTAGTGACTCCTGGTTGTCCTTTCCTGATTCTACATGAAAGGCTAGAGTGACTCATGGGTGGTAGTTGGCATGGTTTCCAAAACCCGTTCATAGATCTGTTCTCCCAAAGGGGGTCTTCCTGAAACTGGCATATTTCTGGGAAGAAGTGTATGTGTGTGTATGTGTGAATGACAAGGTTTACTTTACTTTTGAGTGGGAGCCCTGCTTTGATGTGATAGTGTTCACTCTTGGAGCCCTAAACTCAGTGTAATAGGTCACCCTTTTTCTTCAGCTACCACATCCGCGTTTTCCTCCCTAGGACTAAAGACAACAGTGGCAGGTTTGGTGCGAGGTGAGAGATCAATGGGAAGCAGCTACCAGCCTCTCTGTTCTGTAGAAAGCCTTCCATTACATGCCAACCTCTCCCTTGTGCTCTGATTAGGCCGATGCTGGGCTTAGTGACTCCCTGGAGCTAGCAAAGGAGACAGCAGCCACCTGTATGGCAGCCTTCTTCTGAAGGTGCTAGATGGCTTGGGGTGTCATTCAGTACAGTACAACCCAGTCTTCTTTCTGCATTCTAGAAATCAGTCAAAATCACTAATCCACTCATTGCCTGGTGAGGTCACTTTCCCCTCTGTATTTCTTTGCATGTAATACATATGTTCATCTGCTATTTTGAACCAGAAACCTAATCCCTTCATTTTAAAAGGAGTCTGGGTTTGAAATAACAGGGTATTCTGAACTCTGCCTTTTGTGTTTGTATAAGGTGTTACTCTATGACACTTTTGTTCTCAATTTTAACTGTAGCCTCAAAAGGCTGAGTTGAAAATAATATGTGGAAATGTTCTCACATTCCCAAGGGAGGTGCAGCAAAGGAGATGTTTTCTTGACCCATCTTAACATCCTATCCTAATATCCTATCCTAATATCCACCAAAGGCTATAAGAGGTTGAGGTTGAAGAGGAAATTCCTTAAAAAAAAAATGCTGGCAAGCTGAGGTTCTTTTCATTGCGAAAGGGAGAGAGCTGCTTCCTCTTTACTCAAGCCTAGTGAGAAAAAAGCTCAGAGCCACACTGGGAAAGCTTGACGAGTGTTCTTAGAGTTTGGGGATGTGTTTGAGCCATACTTATGAAGCCAAACTAAAAAGTTAAGCTGAAGCCACAAGTGAAGACAGGAGAGGAAAGAGGGCTGTGATGGGGGCAGGTGGAATACTTTTCTTACTTAAGAATGCTTGAGCATGTCATGAACCAAGCGGGCTGTGAAGGTCGTAACTGGATAAATCTGGAAGGAACTCTACATAGGAGAGCAGCCTAATGGGGTAATCCCATCAGTCTCAGGGCAAAGGAACCCCACTGGATTTGGTGCTGATGGTAAGAGTTGTTACAGCAGTTCGATTAAGGAATGCATCATCTGTGTCAGAGGACTGGGCAATGTGAGGTCTCATAGGGTCCTCTGAAGTCCCCATAGGTGCACTAAGAGAAAAAAGTCATTTTGGAATTTCAGTAACCTGTCCTCTGCTACTGCCCGGATCAATTGGTATAAAGAAAGAAGTTCATGGAACTAGAAAGAAAACTGATCATAACTGTGTGTTCTATTCCAAGTTTCTAGCCTAAAGGTGCTTTGAGCTGGGTAAGGAAGAAGCCTGTATTTACTTTAAGTTTGGAGTTCTAACTATATACATGGAACTAGACATATTGTTATTGAAATGAAACTGTTGCCAAGACTACAAATAACTAGAGGTTTTTGTTTGTTCATTTTCTAAATTAGCGAGAACAAGAGACAGTGAGAGAAAGGGACAGAGAGGAACAAACAGATGAAAAAGAGAGAGATGAGAAGCATCAATTCTAAGTTGCGGCACCTTAGTTGTTTATTGATTGCTTTTTCATATATGCCTTGACCTGGGTGCTCCAGCTGAGCCGGTGACCCCTTACTCAAGCCAGCGACCTTGGGCTCAAGCTGGTGAGCTCTTCTTGCTCAAGCTGGAGACCTCGGGATTTCAAACCTGGGTCACCAGCGTACCAGGCTGATGTTCTATCTATTTATTGTACCACTGCCTGGTAAGGCTAGATGCTGGGTACTTGATGACATCTTTGGTTATTTCATTTTTTTCTCTTAAGTGAGAAGTGAAGAGGCAGAGAGACAGACTCCCACATGCTCCCTGACTGGGCAATCCACCCCACTAACCCCCTATGGGGTGATGCTTTGCCCATCTGTGGCCATTGCTCTGTTGCTCTACAACTGAGGTATTTTGGTGCCTGAGCAAGGTCTTGGAACCATCTTCAGTGCCCAGGACCAAATTGCTCAAACCGAGCCATGGCTGTGGAAGGGAAAGAATGAAACAGAGAGAGAAGGGAGAAGGGAGGAAGGGAGAAGCAGATGGTTGCTTCTCTTGTGTGCCCTGATGGGGTATTGAACCCAGGACGCTCTACTGCTGAGGCCAGGGCCTCTTGATGACATCTTTGAACTTGCAGGTCAAACCAATCCTATCTTACCTCTGAAATATTGAGTTTGAGGAGCCTATTAAATATCTTTATTATGCAACAATAAGTAGATAGAAAAATTTTTAAAGAAGAAAGTGATAACATCTTCAGTTATTGTTTTACCATGAATTTGACTTTTAAATTGTCATTAGGTAGGCTTTCAAGTACAAAAAAGGCAGTTGTGTTTTGATATTAGTGGAGGGAGAGAATAAAGGAAGAGAAAAAGGGAGGAGGTGAAGAAAGAGAAAGAAAATCAGAAAGCTATTTTTAAAGCTAGCCTCTGGACCCCAATTTTTATAAGACTAAAACAAAAACCAGTTAGGGAGTTTTTGATGAAGGTAAAATTACTCATTTCAAATGACTATTCTTTATTCTGAGATTATGTTCTTCCAACTACATTTTGGTATTAAAATATTCTTCACACACAAAAAAAAATATATTCTTCACAAAACATGAATAGTGGTGATAATCACAGTAGCTTTAAAAAAATTCTCTAGGGAGCATTTGAGATCTTGCTCCCAGCATACGTTATCAGTTTGGTTCAAATAAACTCTTAAAAAAATTCTCCATATACTGAAGACATTGACAACTACCATATTTTTCCATATATAAGACTCACCTGTTTCCAAAAAATTTGGAGTCTATAAACTGGGTACATCTTATATAGTGGTTGTAGATTTTTATACTTGCATTTCCCACTTTTTCACGCTCGTGTTTGTGCTCGTTGCTTCGCACTTGTTACTGGTATATTATGGTAGGTTATGTTCTGTCAGAAATGGCTCAGAGATTTTCATACTCAGAGAAGTGCTGAATTCAAGTTAAAAGTGATCCAGTTTGCAAAAGTGAGTGGAAATCGTGCTGCTGAACATAAGTTTGGTCTTCCTCCAACTGAGAAATCAATCTGAGACTGACTATAGGAAGAAGAAACCCTACCGGAAATGCCACAGCAGAAGAAGGCCATGAGAGGTAAGTCAGAAAAATGACCTGATTTAGAGAAGGAATTGAAGATATGGATTGAAGAGCAAAGGACAATTGGAATTCTTGCATGAGGCAAGAAGACTTGATGAAAAAGAAGTAACTGATTTCAAAGAAGGACACAACTGGTGCTTCAGGTTCATGAAACAAAATGGACTAAGCATGCATACACACATCAGACTTGCCCAAAAGATGCCTGAAAGCTATGTGCAGAAGGTCCGTGAATTTCATTGCTTTGTCAGTCAGTGTCAGAAGACACATCAATTTGAGTTGGGACAGATTGGAAATATGGACAAAGTCCCCCTTCAATTTGACATCCCAAGTAACAGAACTGTTGATAAGAAGGGGGTGAAAACTGTAACTGTGAACTTGTGGCTGTAACTGTAACTGTAACTTATGAAGACAAGTGGACATGCAAAGAGCCGTTATACAGTTGTTCTAGCTTGTGCTGATGGAACCAAGCTGCCTCCTATGCTGATTTTCAAATGCAAAACAATGCCAAAAGAAGACATTCCTCAAGGAGTGATATTCCACATTCATGACAAGGGTTGGATAGACCAGGATGGGATGGAGATCTGGTTTGAGAAAGTTTGGATAAGAAGACCTGGTGGGCTCTTACACAAACTTGTCCTATTGGTGCTTGATCAGTTCAGGGCACACATAACAAAAATCACAAAGAAGATTGCTACAGAGCAAAAAACAAAACTTGCTATCATAGCAGAGGCTTGACATTCCAGCTCCAACCACTTGATGTCAGCATTAACAAAACCTTTAAAGCTGCCATGAGAGATGAATGAAACCAATGGATGAAGTCTTTGGGGGACAATTTAACACCAGCAGGAAGAGTGAAGAAACCAACTATAGGAAAATTTGTACTTGGGTGAAAATATCCTGGGATAATATCAAGATTGAGGTCATTGTCAAGTCATTTAAGAAGTGTGGCATTTCAAATGCCATAGATGGAACTGAGGATGAGGCAATATATGGAAACAGTGATTCATTATCAGACACTGATGAGGACAAGCTAGTGGGTGGGAGCTTTTACAGTGATGAACAGTTGTATGAATTTTATGATGAGTAAAACTTGAGTTTAATAACTTTATGTAATACCCCCCCCCCAAATTTCGGGTCTCAAAATTAAGGTGTGTCTTATACATGGGAAATACGGTAGGTCTTGGCTTTGCCAGCACTCACAGCTACCAATCACAGCTAAGTTTGGTCCTTTTCTGTTGAATAAGAATCGTTTCATAGAACATTAACACCAGACAAGGTCATCTGTGACCATGACTGTGACAGACTAGGCAAAAATAAATGTACTCTGATTCATGACTGACCACAGACAAAAAACATAAATGTTCCCCAAATTATAAAAATGACCAAACATCCACTTAGCCGGGCTAGTAGTCGTGGCTGCTGTTTCTTTACAAATGACAACTTCAGCTTTGTTCTAGTCCCTTTTCTAGATAAGATTTCATAAGATACCTGTTATGGATTGAATTTTGCCCTCCCGTTTATATATTGAAGTCTTAGGCCCTAAAACCTGAGAATGTGACCTTATTTGAAAATGGGTTGTTGCATATAGGAATAGTTAAATTGAGATGGGATCATGCTGAAGGAGGTGGGCTCCTATTCCAATGTGACTACTATCAAAAGAGAGAGGAGAAATTGGGATACAGACACAACTACATAAGGAGAATGCCATGTGAAGATTAGTGTTATGTTGGCACAAACCAAGAAACTATCTAGAAGCCAGGAAAGAGGTCTAAATAGAGCCTTCCCTAGTGCCTTCAGAGGGAGCACGGCCCTATAGACACCTTGATCTTGAACTTTCAGCCCCCAGAACTATGAGAAAATAAATTTGTGTTGTTGAAACCACTCAGTTTGTAGTCTTTTTTTAATGGTAACCTTAAGAAACTAATAACTATTCATAGAATAACTTTTTGTGTGTGTGTGTGACAGCATCAAATCCAAAACCGTACTTTATTGAACTTTCATCAAAATGACCTAACAGAAGCCCAAATCCTATGTTTTTTCTTGCACTCTCTTACCACAGTTCTCCATGGTGTGTGTTCTCTCTCACTGCAAAATGTCAAGAAAACCAATTTTATTTAATGGCATGTGTGCTCCTGGTGACCTTTGGATAAAGGGCATTGACACAACCCAGGAGAAAAAAAATTTCCCCCAAATTGTGTATAATTATTTCTTATTTCAATTGCTTGGATGATTTTCAAGAAACCCTTAAGTTCATATCATGAATGTTTATTCCCTACTGCCTTCTCTAAATAGTAAGACACCTAATTATCACTGGTTGAATTTTATACACTGTCAAGTCAGTTTCTTATTATTTCAAATGCAAATTTTTAATTGTGTCTGCACTTCTAAGTTCATTTAAAATGTTTCACAATCTTCTTACTTTCATTGCCTGAGTGTACATTAAAAATAATTCAGCCTTTTCTCTATAACTTTCTGATTTTATTTCATGTTGAGCATTTTATTTCACATTTTAAATTCTATTGAAAGTTTTAATTTTTCATTTAGGTTCTGTAATCTATAACTTTTAGAGGTTTCTTCTTTTGTTAGTTGTCTTTAATATGATCTATTTTCTACTTGTTCTATAATACATTTTCAGAAGCTCCATGCTTTTGTTTGTGTAGATTACAGGCTTGCTAAAAACTATTCACTTCTATGAAGGAATATAGTCAGTCAAGTGTCCAGCCTAGATCAGCCAATCCTTAGCTGATCCACAGATCCATGAAAATAAGTATTTACTGTTGTATATCACTAAGATTTTGTGGTTGCTTGCTATGCATTAACAGGTAATGAATATACCTTGCTTCCTTGCTTTCTCATTTCTTTGCCTGTGTAGTCATCGTCCCATGATCTAGATCCAGGATTTGCCAAGTTGGGTGGATGGATGCCCTCGGCTTCACTTTCTGACAAGTGAGTGCTCTTTACATTTTCTCTTTAGACCTGTGACTGTTTAATAGGCTGCCTCTAGCCCAAGTTCTAGCAGCTAACAAGTTACATTCATCTAGCTTTCTTCCGTGAAATCATGGGATTTTATTCTACTCCTTCTACCAGTTTTCTGACATTGATCACAAAGAGAATATGGACAGCGGTTCCCTTCTGTTAGTAACACTTTAGTTATAGAAATGACACGTCCCCAGACCCAGTGCTTTTCCTCCTTCTTGTCCAGCTGTCTCCAGGTGCAGTCCCTGAATGGATATAAAATAAAAAGGTACTAATAGGAACATCGACATGGGAGACAGAGGTCATGAGAGCCCTAGAATGATTAACTTTAAAATAGATGCTATCGGCTAAAGAGAAATTAATCCTAGTTAAAATAAGATATTTCTTGTCTAAACTTGTTCATGATTAATACCTCAGCAGGCATTAGCAACAGGTAATTCCATTTAAATTAGTTATTGAATGCTAAAACAAAGCTGCTTAGGAATGTTTCCTTTCATTTTGGCAAAGTGACTTTCTGATTATTAAGTATTTCTGGCAATGCTGACATGAATTTATTACAAAAGTTTTGCTACTATTAATGGAAAACAGGTTGAGCAATGCAATCAAGTACCTTGGGAAAATTGGGCAAGGAAATATTTACATTACATAAGACAAATTATTTAAATAATTTTCTATGAAATGATCTTATTTATCTTACTTTATGGTGCTTCACCTCAGTGAGACTGCAATATAATGAAAAAATTTAAATTTAATTACCTTCTAGCTTTTAAATTCTATGATTTTATAGTTCTTCAGTCATGGGCAATATATGTTTTGCTCTCCTTTTCAAGTAAATAAAAATAAAAATGAGTGTTTTAAGTATTAGAATTGACATATAAAGAAACATAATTTCTGTTTTCATGTATGTACTGTTTCTGTCACTGAGTGTATCCAACCAGGGTTCTCCAGGAATCTTGTGAAATCTCCAGTTTTCTAGAATTTTTCTTTATTCCAAATATAAATTTAATGTTTAAAGGTTAGAGAGAAATTATAATAGAATAAATCTACAGCATCACTACGTAAAAAAAACCAAAATCTTCTTTGAATAAGCCTGTTGCTTCAGCACCAGTGGGGACCATTTCTGGTGTGCCGGCCAGACTCTTCCGAGCCAACATTGCCATCTATTGGTAATGTTACTACAGTATCTTACAAAGTGAAATTCTGGTTGATAAATGGTGAAGTGTTTATTTTTCCTTCTACTTTGGTCTATTTTATAAATTTTATTCAAATTGACATGGGTGGAAGGAGAAGGTTTCTTCTACTTCCTGAAAAAATTTCACAATTTGGTGTTGTGACTAAAAATATTGGTTTTCCTTGCTGTGCTGTTTCCAACTTGTGTGAATTTGGTGAGTTCTATATACCTTTCTGCATCATTGCTCTGTCATCTATAAAATGGACAAATTTAGAACAATGCCTGACATATAATCTGTGTTCAATTAACATTAGCTATTATTATTACTTTCTTCTTAAGGCAAACCTGAATAAAAACTTCTTGATTATTTTCCGAGTATATCCCTAATTACTAAAATACTTCTTGTGTGGTTTGTTCCAATAGTCCTACAAAAAAAGCAGAACATAATGAAAAATCTAAAATTTACTGAAGTTTTATTGTCATCACTTAAAATTAACCAATGTCTTAAATAGACTTAATTGAGAGTTATTTCAGGTTGCAACCTCTTTTTAAAAATAAGCAACGCTAGTTTTATTTTGATTTTTTACATATTTTTATAAACCCTTTTTATTTATGATGACAAAATTTGAAAAGGATAACTATGAACAAATAAAAAAATAAGTACTGCTTTTGGAAATGCAACATGTACTTACTAAGAACAGCTTCTAGAATACAGCAGACAGACAGACAGCTCAGCCTTCCATGCGCTCTAGAGCAGAAATTCACCAAGGGCTGCGGTAACAACCCAATGCGACTTCTTTTCTCCCATCAACCAACTTGTCCCCTTCCTTCACTTTAAGATTTGTCCTGTAGGTTCCTACCCTTTCCAGTGTGAATTTGCTTCTCCTTTCTCAGCTCCTGCCAAATCTTCTCTTCATTCATTCTTGATCAATATCAATAAAACCCAGGCGTTCAGCAGTTCCCCTCAGAGTCCTCCTTGGAAGGTCTTGGAGAGGAGGGTTGAAGACGCTGTCATCATAATGTCTGTGACTCAGTCTCATACATATTTTGTAAGTGACAATTAACACACAGTGCTGTTAAATAATAACCCATGCTCATCATCAGAAATGTAATGAGACTGCTACCAGATATTTCTGCCTCAGTCTTCGAGGGTTCGAGGGTCCAATTCTCGGGTCATTCGGCTTCCTTATTGTGTCTTTTTCTGAATCTTTTATTAAATCTGAATGGTTACTTTTCTTGCATCAAGACTGTTATACTAATTGCAGAGAACCCTGGCACACAACCAAGTCTGGCGTTTGGATTGCCCAAGCCTCCTGTCCTGCCCCAACTAAGCTCTGCTCTCTCCCCATCTTTGTCAATGACACTCCACTCATCTGTCATCTCATTGCTCAGGTCCAACATTGTAGAGATGCCTTTCCTTTCTCTTTGTGTCTCACATCTCAAATTCAGTGCATAAACAACTCATCATCCCTACCTTCAAAATACATCCCTAATCTGACTGTGTTTAAGTAGGTCATGGCCTTTCTCTATTCTAGCTCTTCAGTGTCCTCCCATCATATTTAGGATACAATTTAAACTCCTCACCCTGCCCTCCAGGCCCTATGGAAATCGGCAGGGATGACTTCACTCATTTCTTTCCCTTTCTCACACTGTGCCTGGGTCTCACCAGCCTTCTAGCTCTTCCTGAACATTTTGAGTTTATTCCCCCTCAGAACCTTTGTAGTTGATGTTTTACCCACCTGAATGCTCTCTCTCCAGGTGGTGCAATGGTATGCTGGCTCACATCATTCATACCCCTGCTCAGATGGAACTTCCATAGCCAGGCCTCCCACACACATGTGAGTTACCTCGTCCTGTTACTTGCATCCCTGAACCAGCTCTATATTAATTTGGAGCATGTATCCCTCCCTGGTATTATCTGTTTCTTTGTTGGTAGTCGGTCTCTGTCCTAAGACGTATACTTCTGTAAGACAGGTCTTTCTGTCACCGTTGCTATACCCCCAGCACCGACCATATAGGAAGAATTTATTTTTAATTTGTGTGAAAATGATTGTTTAAATCAAATCTGAGGGTCTCTATTGACTATTTCACAGACATTATATTTAGTTATTAAAAGTAAAAATTACTTACCACTTAGAGAATTTACCAAATGCCAGATTTTACACTAAGCACAGCACACATGTTGTCTGATTTAATCCTTACAGTATCTATCAATTTTCATAAATTAAGAAAGTTGTTGATTAATATTGATAAATAGCACAGTCTCAGACATTTTGTAGATATGTTTTTTTGTTGTTTTATTCAATGAGAGGAGGGGAGGTAGAGACAGACTTCCAATGTGCCCTGACTGGGATCCACCTGGCAAACCCACTAGAAGACAATGCTCTGCCTATCTGGGGCCCTTGCTCCGTTGCAACCCGGAGCCATTGTTTAGTGCCTGAGGTGGAGGCCATGGAGCCATTCTTAGTGCCTGGGGCCAACTTGCTCCAATCAAGCCATGGCTGCAGGAGAGAGAGAGAGAGAGAGAGAGAGAGAGAGAGAGAGAGAGAGAAAGAGAGAGAGAAAAGCAAGAGGGGAGGTGAAGGAGCAGATGGACGCTTCTCCTCTGTGCCCTGACCAGGAATTGAACCCGGAATATACACACACTGGACTGACGGTCTACCGTTGAGCCAACTGGCCAGGGAGGTAAATATATTTCTAAAACAAAACCCTTTTCCTTGATTTAAACTGGTCTAAGGTAATCTGCTCATTTGAGATAAGTTCTTTTGGGGACAAGTCAGTAATCTCCAGGGACTAATAGTGGGAGTGAGTTAGAGGATCACTTCTCACCTTTACTATCAGTATATGTTACCATGAAAGCAAGACTCGGGTTGAATTATGCCACACAACAGTTCTTAGCAAGTGGGTACAGTAACAGCTATGCAATCTGTTTCCAAAAGTTCAGTGACTACCTTACACAAAAGGTTCACTATCCATGACAATATTCAGGCAAGAGTGGAGTTAATTAATGTAACCAAAGCAAGTGATCTTTATGAACTGGTGTGACCAGCTCTTATTTGGAGCCCTGAAATAAGAGCTATGAGGGGATAGGTTGATATCATCATAAGATTGTTATATCCCAATTCATGCAAGGGCAAGTGTTTCTGTACAGTATTTCTAAGCAAATCATATATCTTTTTATCTTAACAACACAAAACTAATTCTAGCACTTCATATGCTGATGAACAATTCTTATAATGTAGATGAAAATTGTTGAAGCCTATAAGCAGTAACCTCTTGAGTGAGGTTGCCTAACTAAAGTGTTTCAGATACAAACTAACTACTAAAAAGTGTGTATTCTTTATTAGAGAAAATAAAACACACTTCAAATGCCAAGTAAACTATCCTCAAGTGTTCATATTTCATACATACATTGCACAAGCTGAAGTATTTATTTAAAGGGAAAATACAAACCATGCAATAGTCTCAATGGAAAGACCAATTCTACTGCTATTTGGGTGATGTACAGGCTGAGCAGACAGCCGGAAACCCTTTATGACGTCTTGCGGATAGTAAGTAGGTGGGCTGAAGCCCTCACAGTTGCCAAAGAAAGACTTCTTTGTAATCTATTATTAGATGAAGCAATCTTCACTTTTATTCTCACTGAGCCTGGGGTAGAGTCGGAAGATAACTTAGATTCCACCTACAACTCTTAGCTGCCATGCGAGCTCTATGAAGCAGGCACCCACTTATCTTGGAAAGCTGCTTTTGGCCTGACCAGAAGGTGGTGCAGTGGATAAAGTGTCCAACTGGGATGCAGAGGACCCAGGTTTGAAACCTTGAGGTCGCCAGTTTGATCGCGGGCTTATCTGGTTTGAGCAAGGCTCGCCAGCTTGAGCCCAAGGTCGCTGGCTCAAGCAAGGGGTCACTTGATCTGCTGTGCCCCCCCCTCAAGGCACATGAGAAAGCAATCAATGAGAAACTAAGGTGCCTCAATGAAGAATTGATGCTTCTCATCTCTCCCTTCCTGTCCGTCTGTCCCTATCTGTTTCTCTCTCTGTCACACACACACACAAAAAAAAATAAAGCTGCTTTTGGGCTGTGGAAATAAATGAAAACCAACCAAATGAGAAAAGCAAAGGCTATTCAAAAATTTTTATTGATTGATTTTAGAGAGAGAAGAAGAAATAGAGAGAGAAACATTGACTTGGATTGAACTTTGGGATATGGAGAGGGTGCACTAACCACTTGATTACCTGACCAGGGTGCAAAGGCTATTCATTCAGAGCTACGAGGCAGTCAGCCACTGTCACATGTGCTTTGGCAGGACTTACAGCAGGCAGAGGAGTGGGAAAGCTTTATAATAGAAAAGAAAAAGAAGGGTTTAGGTATGCCCTGATTGGGGACTGTTACAGTGAACTAACTAGAAGTGGGGCATCCTAAGGGATTGGTTGGGGTGCATATTTGGCTTTCTCTGGTTGGTCTTAAGTTAGAAGCAGGAACAAAAATTAAGGAAGCTGTCAGTCTTGGCCATTCGAAGCCGACTTGCTACAGAAGTTAATGTTCAGCTTCCTGTACTGTTACTAAGAGATAGCAGTCTGACTTCCTCCAACTCTGACCTTTAGCTGACTGTAAATAAGGGGGTTAGCATCTTGGCCAGGTTGCTGCAGGTTTTAGGTCAGAATTCTTTTTTAAAATACAATTTGATCATTGTCTACTGTATATCTAGTCTCTTGGGGTAGTGGACAAGTGAGATGAGGGGCCTACCCCGAGCCAGGTTCTTTCATGACCTTGTGGCTGTACCTAAACCTGCCCAGAGAGTCTGGAATTTGTGAGTTCACCCAGGGCACTATTAGGAAAAATAACTCTAATCTCTGTAATTGTCTTCTTTCACAGCTGCACCTATTTTGGTTTGTGGCTTCTCTTTACTAAGTGCTTTATCAATAAGAGCCCATCTGAATTCTGTTTTCTAGGATAATTTTTAGAAATTTCTGTCCCATTGATGGCACCTTTCTTTATCATATTCTTATATTTTTAATGTAATTTTGGTGACTTTTTTGGTAAGGAGAGGAGTTTAATATTTTTGTTGCAGGATAACCTATAGTGCTTTTTATATCAGAATAAAAAAACAAAACAGGATTTTCCTGTCCCTATTGCCAATTCTTTGGGGAAAAAAGTCATGGCTCTGATTTCAGGGGATGTGCTCTTTAGCTCTCAACAAACAAAGAACTATTCTTAAGCTTCTTTTTTTCTCTAGGAATTTTGCTGAAGAAAACCTTACCCTGTTTTGTTTGGATGATTAAGCCCATGAAAGAATTAAGTTGGAGTTGCCATGGATGTGGACATGAGGTTAGGGAGAGAAAAGTGGAGAAAGAGATGGTAATAATTACAAGAAAAGAATAAAGTCATTCTGTATGTTTTATGTAAATCAAGTTCATTAACATAAAGTCTAAATTTTATTTGCAGTAATGAAGGACTCAAAGTCACTGAAATAAAATAATTTATTATAAAATTATCACAGACTTCTGGTCAAGAAGTTAGTGTAGGTACATGTGATGCTTGAATCCTTCCACAACCACATCAAAATTATAACTAAACTACAGAAAAACCATCACTGAGAGCCATCTGAAATCTAGCTGAAAGCAAGTCCTACAACTAGGATTTAGAGAAGAAGCCACATGGGGCTGGTAGAAGGAGCGGCGATGCAGACCAGGCTGGTCCCACGCCCATGTGTGGCAGTTTAAAATGGGAAGGGCTACCCTGGCTGCAGAGGCCCTCTCAGAGGAGCGAGGGGTCTTAGCCCCACACCAGACCTTTCAGCCCTGAGTTCCAGTGCCAGGAAGAGAAGTCCACATTACTTCTGACTGTAAAAACCAGCAGGGATTGTGGCTGAGGTAGATGGAGGGCTGCAGGAGTCCCAGGCAGCTCCTCTTAAAGGGCCCACATGTGGACTTACTTGGACTTACTCCCTCTGAGCTCCAACACTGGGTAGCAGCTTGAAAGGGACAAGAGACCTACTGGGAGGAACTGGAATGTGGGGCACCAAGGTAAGAGCAGGAGGGCAGTTTTCTGACAGACAAAAGTGCTGGCCAGGGCCATTGCTTATTTTCTGAGACACTTCCCTCCTCCCTACTCTCACAGAGCCAGCAAAAGCCATATTTGAGCCATATTTGAGCTTCCATCAACCTGGCTCAGACTGTTCACCTCGCCGGATGATTCCCTGAGACTTCACCCCACCCAGCTTTCGGGTCTTCTCAAAATGTTTCTAGTGGCTTTTCCATACAAATAGCATGTTCTTGCCCTGGACTTTCCTAAAACCTTTCAAACAAGCAGGATCTGAGTTCTGTGTACCCTATGCCTCTTACTAAGTGACCCCGGGCCTGGCTAGTGGCAGCCGGCTTTGGTTCAGAGTTTGGCCTTTCCTGTGCACCTCCTAACCCAGCACAAGTAGCAGCCATCTGCACATCATCTAGCTCATGACTGGTGGCCCCAGGCAGGGCACAGGCAACCGCTGACCTTGCATCTCCCGAAGGCCGCAGAGCCAGTGCACCCAGTAGATAGCTTTAGACCACATTGGAGTACAACCTTATCACCTACTTAAGCGACACACTTAAGTGAACTCAGCATCAAAGCCCCTTTTAAGCAAGTCCTGCTCTGTAGGTTTGACTCCTGCACAGCAGCTCCTCTTCTGTAGTCACAGCCAGTCCTCACAGCTGATTGGCCTGGCAATCAATCCCTCCCAGTGACACCAACAGCAACCATGGATCAACCACAACAAGACAGCACACACAGCCCACACAGGACTCACCTGCAGCACCCAACTCCAGGGACCAGGGAGGCTGCACCATTGAGTCCTACAGGAAACCTACTATACAAGGCCACGTTACCAAGTCTGAGAGATGTGGTAGCTCTATATAATACATAAAAACAAACACAAGGAAACAACCAAGATATAGATACAAAGAAACATTTCCCAAATGAAAGAACAGGAGAAATCTCCTGAAAAAGAACTAAACAAAATGGAAGCAAGCAATTTACCAGATACAGAGTTCAAAATACTGGTTATAAGGGTGCTCAAGGAACTTGGTGAGAACTAAACAAAGAAATAAACACAAAAGGGACATAGAAACTATAAAAGAAATAACCAGACAGAAATAAAGATACACTAACTGAAACAAAGAAAAATCTACAGAGAATCAACAGCAGAGGAGAACAAACCAAGGATCGATATTTTGGAATATAAGAAAGCAAAAAATACCCTATCAGAACAGCAAAAAGAAAAAAGAAATAAAAAAATAAAGGTAGTATAAGGAGCCTCTGGGACAACTTCAGGTGTACCAACATTCACATCATAGGGATGTTGGAAAGGAGAAGAGACACAGCAAGAAATTGAAAACCTATTTGAAAAAATAAGGACACAAACTTCCTTAACCAAGGAAATGGACATACAAGTCCAGGAAGAACAGAGGTCCAAATAAGAAGATTCCAAAGAGGTCCATACCAAGACTCATCATAATCAAAATACAAAAGGTTAAAGACAAAAAGAAATTTAAAAGCAGAAAGAGAAAAACAGTTAGGTACCAACAACAGAGTTCCAATAAGACTGTCCGCTGATTTCTCAACAGCAACTTTGCAGGCCAGAAGGGAGTGGCAAGAAATATTCAAAGTCATGAAAAACAAAGACCTACTGTTTGACCAGTGGTGGTGCAGTAGATAGAGATCAACTTAGGATATTGAGGTCCCAGGTTCAAAACCCCAAGGTCACCAGCTTGAGCGCAAACTCACCAGCTTAAGCAAGGAGCAGCCTGGTTGACTGTGGGATCATCTACATGATCAATGGTCACTGGCTTGAGCCCAAGATAATTGACTTGAACTAGAAGTCACTGGCTCAGCTGGAACCCCCAGGTCAAGACATATATGAGAAGCAATCAATGAAAAACTAAAGTGCCACAACTATGAGTTAATACTTCTCATCTCTCTCCCTTTCTCTTTCTCTTTCAAAAAACAAAACAAAACAAAGAAACAAAAATAACAAGGCCATACAACAAAGCTATCATTTAGAATTAAAGTACATATAAAGAGCTTCCTAGACAAGAAAAATTTAGAGTTGATCATCCCCAAGCCAGTATTATATGAAATGTTAAAGGGTTTTCTTTAAGAAGAAGAAAAAGATAAAAGATATGAATAAAATGGCATTAATTCATATCTACTAACAATTGAATCTAAAAAATATATATATAAGCAAGCAGAACAGAAACTGGCTCATAGATACAGAGAGCATTTTGATTCTTGCCAGATGGGAGGATGGTTGTGGGAATGGGTGAAAAAGGTGCAGGGATTAAGAAGTACAACTCGGTTGTTACAGAATAGTTATGGGGGTGTGAAGTACAGCGCAGGTAAAACAGTCAATAATATCTAACAACTAGGTATGGTGTCAGATGGTTACAAGACTTACTAAGTTATAGCATTTCTAATCATTGGGTTATACACCTGAAATAAGTATTGTATTTTATGTTAACTGTAATTGAAAAATAAAAAATAATTTAAGAAATAAAATTATCACACTCTTCCTTTCATAGAAAGAAAACTCAGTTTGATAGTTTCAACATATTCTTGCTCCAATATCTTTTTTCTAAAGACATGGTTATTAGATTAGACATTTAAATGATATTGTAAACATCATGTCACGTTTGAAAAATTTTTTTATTTTATTTTATTATTATTAATTCTAATGGGGTGACACCAATAAATCAGGGTACATATGTACAATGAAAACATCTCCAAGTTGTCTTATCATTCAATTGTGTTGCATACCCATCACCAAAAGTCAAATTGTCCTCTGTCACCTTCAATCTGGTTTTCCCTGTGTCCCTCCCCTCCTCCCTATCCCACTCTTCCCTCCCTCCCCCCATCCCATAACCACCACTCTCTTGTCCATGTCTCATATTCTCACTTTTATGTCCCACCTATGTATGTAATCATGCTGTTCTCAGTTTTTCTTTTTTCCTGATTTACTTATTTCACTCCGTATAATGTTATCAAGGTACATCCATTTTGTTATAAATGATCCGATGTCATCGTTTCTTATGGCTGAGTAGTATTCCATAGTATATATGTACCATAGATTTTTAATCCACTCGTCTTCTGACGGACACTTGGGCTGGTTCCAGATCTTCGCTATTGTGAACAATGCTGCCACGAACATGGGGGCGCATTTCTTCTTTTCGAACAGTGCTATGGTGTTCTTAGGGTATATTCCTAAAAGTGGGATTGCTGGGTCAAAAGGCAGTTCGATTTTTAATTTTCTGAGGAATCTCCAAACTGTTTTCCACAGTGGCTGCACCAGTCTGCATTCCCACCAGCAGTGCAGAAGGGTTCTCTTTTCTCCACATCCTCGCCAGCACTTATTCTGTGTTGTTTTGCTGATAAGTGCCATTCTGACTGGTGTGAGGTGATATCTCATTGTGGTTTTAATTTGCATTTCTCTAATGATTAGTGATGTTGAGCATTTTTTCATATGCCTATTGGCCATCTGTATGTCCTCTTTGGAGAAATTTCTATTCATTTCTTTTGCCCATTTTTTGATTGGGTTGTTTGTCTTCCTGGTGTTGAGTTTTATAAGTTCTTTATAAATTTTAGTTATTAACCCCTTATCAGACGTGCTGTCGAATATGTTCTCCCATTGTGTGGTTTGTCTTTTTATTCTGTTCCTATTGTCTTTAGCTGTGCAAAAACTTTTTAGTTTGATATAGTCTCATTTGTTTATCTTGCCTTTTATTTCATTTGCCCGTGGAGATAAATCGGCAAATATACTGCTGCTACAGATGTCGGAGAGCTTGCTGCCTATGTTTTCTTCTAAGATGCTTATGGTTTCACGGCTTACATTTAAGTCTTTTATCCATTTTGAGTTTGTTTTTGTGAATGGTGTAAGTTGATGGTCTAGTTTCATTTCTTTGCAGGTAGATGTCCAATTTTCCCAACACCATTTGTTGAAGAGGCTGTGTTTACTCCATTGTATGTTCTTTCCTCCTTTGTCAAATATCAGTTGTCCATAAAGCTGTGGGTTTATTTCTGGGTCCTTTGTTCTGTTCCATTGATCTATGTGCCTGTTCTTATGCCAGTACCAGGCTGTCTTGAGTATAATGGCCTTATAGTAAACCTTGATATCTGGAAGAGTGATACCTCCTGCTTTATTTTTTCTTTTTAAGATTGCTGAGGCTATTCGTGTTCTTTTTTGGTTCCATATAAATTTTTGGAATATGTGTTCTATATCTTTGAAGTATGTCATTGGTATTTTAATTGGTATTGCATTGAATTTATAAATTGCTTTGGGTAATATAGACATTTTAATGATGTTTATTCTTCCTAGCCATGAGCACGGTATATGCTTCCACTTGTTTGTATCTTCCTTGATTTCTTTTATCAATGTTCTATAATTTTCCGAGTACAAGTCCTTAACCTCCTTCGTTAAATTTACTCCTAGGTACTTTATTTTTTTGGCTGCAATAGTGAAGGAGATTGTTTCCTTAATTTCTTTTGCTGATATTTCATTGTTGGTGTATAGAAATGCCTATGATTTCTGAGTATTAATTTTATATCCTGCCACCTTGCTGAATTCATTTATAAGGTCCAGTAGTTTTTTGACTGAGACTTTAGGGTTTTCAATATACAATATCATATCATCTGCAAATAGTGACAGTTTTACTTCTTCTTTTCCAATTTGGATGCCTTTTATTTCTTCTTCTTATCTGATTGCTGTAGCTAGGACTTCCAGAACTATGTTGAATAAGAGTGGTGAAAGGGGGCAACCCTGCCTGGTTCCTGATCTTAAGGGGATTGCTTTTAATCTTTGTCCATTTAGTATGATGTTTGCTGTCGGTTTATCTTGGATGGCCTTTATCATGTTAAGGAATGATCCCTGTATTCCCACTTTACTGAGAGTTTTGAGCATGAATGGGTGCTGGATTTTATCAAATGCCTTTTCTGCATCTATTGAAATGATCATGTGATTTTTGTCCTTCCTTTTGTTTATGTGATGAATCACATTGATTGATTTGCGAATATTGAACCAGCCTTGCCTCTCCAGAATAAATCCCACTTGATCGTGGTGTATGATTTTTTTCATATAGTACTGGATCCGGTTGGCTAATATTTTGTTAAGAATTTTAGCGTCTAAATTCATCAGGGATATAGGCCTATAATTTTCTTTCTTTGTGTTGTCTTTGCCCGGTTTTGGGATCAGAATTATGCTCACCTCATAAAAGGAGTTTGGAAGTCTTCCTTCCTCTTGAATTTTTTGAAATAGCTTGAGAAGGATAGGAGTTAGTTCTTCTTTGAATTTTTGATAGAATTCACTTGTGAAGCCGTCAGGCCCAGGACTTTTCTTTTTTGGGAGTTTTTTGATAACTGTTTCGATCTCATTTGTTGTAATTGGTCTGTTTAGGTGATCTGATTCTTCCAGATTGATTTTTGGAAGGTTATATGATTCAAGAAATTTGTCCATTTCACCAAGATTGTCTAATTTTTTGGCATATAGTTCTTCATAGTATTTTCTTACAATGCTTTGTATTTCTGTTGTGTCAGTTGTTATTTCTCCACTGTCCTTTCTAATTTTATTTATTTGAGTCCTCTCTCTTTTTTTCTTGGTGAGTCTAGTTAAAGGTTCATCAATCTTGTTTACCTTTTCAAAGAACCAGCTTCTTGTTTCATTGATCCTCTGTATTGTTTCCTTAGCCTCTATGTCATTTATTTCTGCTCTGACCTTTATTATTTCCTTCCTTCTACTTGTCTTGGGTTTTATTTGTTGTTGTTTTTCTAGTTCTTTTAGATGCAGGGTCAGGTTGCTTATTTGAGCTTTTTCTAGCTTCTTATGATATGCCTGTAGTGCAATAAACTTCCCTCTCAGAACTGCTTTTGCTGTGTCCCATAAATTTTGAGTTGATGTATGCTCATTATCATTTGTTTCTAGAAACTTTTTTATTTCTTCTTTGATCTCATTGTTAATCCATTCATTATTTAATAACATGCTATTTAGTTTCCAAGTGTTTGAGTATTTTTCAGTTTTTCTTTTGTGGTTAATTTCTAGTTTCATGGCATTGTGATCAGAGAAAATGCTTGATATGATTTCAATCTTCTTAAATTTATTGAGACCATTTTTGTGTCCTAACATGTGGTCTATCCTAGAAAACGTACCATGAGCGCTTGAGAAGAATGTATATTCTACTGCTTTAGGGTGAAAAGTTCTGAAGATATCTATTAAATCAAGTTGATCTAGTGTCTCCTTTAAGTCTGCTGTTTCTTTATTAATTTTCTTTCTTGAGGATCTATCCAGTGTTGTTAGAGGAGTATTGAAATCCCCTACTATGATAGTATTGCTGTTAATCTCGCCCTTTATATCCATCAAAGTTTGCTTTATGTATGTCGGGGCTCCTATATTTGGTGCATAGATATTTACAATAGTTATATCTTCCTGTTGAATTGTTCCCTTTATCATTATGTAGTGTCCTCCTTTATCTCTTACTACAGCCTTTGTTTTAAAGTCCATTTTGTCTGATATAAGTATTGCTACCCCTGCTTTTTTTTCATTTCCATTTGCATGAAATATTTTTTTCCATCCTTTTACCTTCAGTCTATGAGCATCTTTTGTTTTAAGGTGTGTCTCTTGTAGACAGCATATGTATGGGTCCTGTTTCTTTATCCATGCAGCTACCCTATGTCTTTTGATTGGATCATTTAATCCATTTACATTTAAGGTTATTATTGATATGTAGTTGTTTATTGCCATTTTATTCTTTAAAGCTGTATTCTTCTTTTGCTCTATTCATTCCTCCCTTTAAACTGGTCACAAGAGGCCCCTTAGTATCTCTTGCAGAATTGGTTTGGTTTTTATGAATTCCTTGAGGCTTTCTTTTTCTGGGAAGCTCTTTATTTCTCCTTCAATTTTAAACGTTAGCCTTGCTGGATAAAGTAGTCTTGGTTGTAGGTTCTTGTTCTGCATTACTTTGATTATTTCTTGCCATTCCCTTCTGGCCTCAAGTGTTTCTGTTGAGAAGTCTGATGTCATCCTTATGGGGGCTCCTTTGTAGGTGATAGCCTTTTTTTCTCTAGCAGCTTTTAAAATTTTTTCTTTATCCATTAGCTTTGGTATTTTAACTATGATGTGTCTTGGTGTAGATCTTTTTGGGTTTCTCTTTAATGGAGTTCTGTGTGCTTCTTGAATGTGTGGAGTGTTTCCCAGCCTTAATTTAGGAAAGTTTTCTGCTATGATTTGATTGAACAAAGTTTCCATTTCCTGTCCACTCTCCTCTTCTTCAGGCACCCCTATGATGCGAATGTTGTTTCTCTTCATGTTGTCACAAAGCTCCCTTAGAGTTTCCTCACATTTTTTAAGTCTCTTTTCCTTTTTCTTCTCTGCTTCTGTGCCTTTGTTTATTGTGTCCTCTAACTCGCTTATTCGATCCTCAGCGTCATCCATCCTGCTTTTAATTCCTTCCATTGTGGTCTTCAGTTCTGATACTGTATTTGTCATTTCTGTCTGATTCTTTTTTATTATTTCAATTTCATTTTTTATACTTGTTATCTCTTTATTTAGGTGTTCATAATGACTATCCATTGTTGCTCTAATTTCTTTGAACATCCTAACTATCATTATTCTAAATTCTGCTTCTGGTAATTTGGTTATATCTGGTTCATTCAGGGCCTTCTCCGGGGATTTCTCTTGATTCATTTGGTTTGCATTCCTCTGCCTGCCCATTTTTTCTGTGTATAAGCAAGTTGTGGCCACTGGAGTCCAGTAGGTGTTGCCTTTGTGTTCTCTAGGTGTGGTCTATCTGCAGGCCCCCCACCCCCTCTGCCGGTGCCTAGGGTGGTTGGGTATGAGCGTTGCCAGCGCGGGCCCACTGTGGCTTTTGCTGTGATTTCTGCCTCTCCTCCGTGGGAGGGGCTGTCACTGAAGCCACAAGATCAGCACCAAGGGTAGAGGTGAGCACCTTTCCTCAGCTGCGGACCCAGCCTATTTCCGGACTTCCGCCCAGAACCAGCAGTCGGAGCCTGCTCGCCACAGTTTCGCGTGTTGGGTTGGGCTTTTGTCGTGCTCCAAACCCTTCTGCGCAGGGTTGCAAACCCAGGTTTATTGGGCCGGGAGTGTTTGCTGGCTTCCGCTCAGCTGTGTACTTCCGCTCGTCCCGGACTCTACCCCGCCCCCGCGTTCAGAGCCCGCTCGTGCACGTATGAATGCAATCCGCGGTTTCTCCGGCCGGGCAGGGATAGTAGCATGAGCTCAGCTGCGAGCTTCCACTTGTCTCGGGGTCTACCCCGTTCCCACGCTCGGAACCCGCTCGCGCACGTATACTGGACAACTGCGGTTTCTCCAGCGTGGGGGGGGGGGGGCTGGTAGCGAGAGCTCAGCCGCAAGCCCCTGCCCGTCCCTGGTCCTAGCCCGGTCCCAGCGGTCAGGGCCGGCTTGCGCAGGGTCGCAGAGCAGATTTCTGCCCGTTCCTGGCCTCCCGCTTTGTCCCTGTAAGTGGGATTAAAGGCGGGCCCGCAGCTTCCGGACCGCTTTCGCTCGTCCCCTCCGACCCTCTGGGCTAGACCGAGCTCCCACCGGCTTGGCCTCTGCCCACGCCGACAGAACCGCGTTTCAGCGTCCTGTCGCCCCAAACCCTTAAGCAGCCCTCAGCAGAGTAGGAAGGGACCTAATACTCCACACTGTAGGCCTGGGAGCTCCGTCACTTGTTTCACAGCTCAAAACTGTCCAAACGCCTCTTCTAGGCTCTGGGACTGCAGGCTGGGGCTTGGTTCCTGGGACCCAGGTCCCTCCCTCTCCGCCAAACTTTCCTCCCACCCCGCGGGTCTCTCCGGGCTGCCGTTTGCTCCGGGGAGCTGGGCAGCCCTCTTCGCGTTTTCGCTATTCCTACCAGTCTCAATGTGTCTTCTTCTGTGTTCCTTGGTTGAAGAGTCCACTTAGTTTAGTTCATAGTTGGTTTATCCAGATGATGGTTCTTTAAATTGAGTTATAATCCACTTTGCTTCTGGGAGTTGGAAGTTGGTATGTCCGCCTACTCCGTCGCCATCTTGCTTCCTCCTCAAAACCCCATTGATTCTGGTGGCATCTATTAATTTGAATTAGTATGTTTCGATTTTGAGGTAGACTCCTTGATTTCTCTGCCGAATAGTTCAAATTGTCAAATTTGGAAAATGGGGGTGTCTACCAGGGAACTGTCCAGAAACAAAGGAAGACCACGTTTGACAAATTTTAATTTTGAGGGGACACAATCTTCACTGCTGACCAATTTTGGCAAAGCTCTGTAACATTAAAATGAAGCTTTCAGAAATGCATTGAATAAATTATCCCTGAAAATTCGCTGTATTACAAAGGGACTTAAAATACATTTTAAGAAAAAACTTACATGTCACTGCTCATCAATATCACATTCCTTACTGTGGTCGGCATTTTATTTTAATAGGAAATGTTGCATAGTTACAATAGTTCTGCAAAATACTTCGGTCATCTGGCATTAGAAAGGCCATAATGTTCTTCTGATATAGTGACTATTTTTAAAAATAGTGCTGTTATAGTGTATATAGGTAAATAATTAATTTAGGAATTTAATTTTGGCTCATAGATGAAACAGACTTTGCAATTTACAGTCAAGATAAATCTCCTTAATATTTCTAGTGTTTTCCCTGTAGGCAAGTTGACATCAGTATCAATATACTGGCATTTATTTAGTATCAATTATACATGTTTCATGAACACAATTTCTTTTTCTTCATAACTTTCCTAGTGCTTTCCATGATTTCAAAGGCTTTATGTACACTGAATTTTGTTTCTTGCCTCTTTTGCTTATAACATTAAATTAACATAAAATATTGTATCAAATTAATATAGATTAAATAACCTTCACATTTTTAAAAAGTATACCTTTTGCTTGTATTATAGAATCTATTAATACATCAATACTGTATAAAATATTATCTCATACTGCCACTACTTGAGTTTTTATGCTGACTTTCCAGATGTGTTTTAGATCTCATGTGTGCTTATTAAAAGTGTTTTAGATGTGTTTTAGATCTCACGTGTGCTTATTTCACACGTGTGCTTATTAAAAGTGTTCCAGATGTGTTTTAGATCTCACGTGTGCTTATTTCACACGTGTGCTTATTAAAAGTGTTTTAACATACAATCTATCATTTTGTTGTAACCCAAGATTAATAATTTTTAAATATCTTCTATTGAAATCTATTGTTTGCCTATTTACATTTGCAGCACTGTTCCATATGAAAGCCTTATAAATACAGAATAAATGAGATAAAGTAATATAACTGTTGTCTTAAAGAAAAATGAATTAATGCCATGGGGTGGTGAATACACAGTACAATATATAGCTGATGTATTATAGAATTGTACACCCCAAATATAATTTTATTAACCAATGTCACCTCAATAAATTCAATAAAAAGTAAAAAAATTAATTGATGCAACAGGGTGTAGAGTTCTGTCTAACGGAAGTACACTTAAGACAAAGAGCTGAAGGTTTTTAACATATCACCATCTTTGTATACTGCCCATACCAGGAATCGGTATCTAGCATAAAGCAGCTATTTATTATCTAGACAATAATCTCTAAACGTGTTGGGAATCAACCTTGCTCAAGCAAGGGTGCTCTACAATAGATGGTGACACCTCAGCCAATCGGAGACCCTCCTTGAGGTTCCTGAATGGGATACATTCAGATATGGACACAGTGACGCAGAAGAGAAGCACACAAGGAACTGCTGTAAGTAGAAAGCAAGAGGCATAGATTCCAAGAATAAACAAGACTTGTGCTGTAGCAGAGAATGCGGAGTTAGTCATTGACCACAGGAGACAGAGAAGCTACCAGAGGAGGAACTGCTGAAGCAAAACCCTGGGGCAGGAAGCAACTGACACCAGCTTCTGAAAGGACGTCACCTGGAGCTGGGCTGGGCTGCAGGGAGGCTGGCAGACCCCTGGAGTTGTGCTCAGCGAGCGCCACCTTCTCCCGAAGCCCGGCTGTGCAGCGGGCTTCCTATCTCTCTCTTCTCATTGCGCCCTAACCACAGACCCCGGAAACAGATACCCTGAATGCGCCTCTGTCTCTGGTGAACCGGAGCAGTGTAATTGTACTGCAGAGAACTTCGGCTTGAGTGACACAGGGAAGATTGCTCCTAATCAACAGGATGAACTCGCTTCATTGTAGCTCAAGAAAACCGTATCTGCTCTCACTGACTCATGCTTTCTCTGCTTTCCTTTCCAGTGCCTTTTCAGTTGTATAAATCTATAATAAAGCAAAGAAAAACATCACTATCCACATCTACAGGTATCTATAGGTGTATTATGTGTACTCTGTCTGCCTACAGATGATATAATATAAACACAAATGTGAGGTACTCTAAAAGATAAACATCAGACTAGTAGTAGTAGTAGTAACCTCTATAAGGGGTTATGATTAGAGCTAATGTCTGAGAATCACTTTTAATTCATTGGAACAGCTTAACATTTTTTAAAGAGCATATGGCCATCTAGTACTTGTATACTTAAAATTAATTATTAAAAATAAAAAGGAAATAGTGAACATAGATTTTAATTTGGTTTCTAAAAAATTATTTCATTCACGTAACCTCCCCTCTTCAAATGTGGCTACCGCGTGGTTCCTCCATTTGTCTTCCTTGATTTAGTCTCCTACTCATTGACACTCCTGTTGACACCTAGTTATCCCAGGATCTTCACTATAAACTCTTCAATCTCAAGGCTTCATCAAAGTCTATCCATCCTTTTACCCATTTCTTCAAATGACTATATAATATGATAGGTTAATTCTCTATGGGAGAGCTATACACTTATAGCTTTAGTGTATTATCTCTCATAGATAGATTATGTACTTTAACAGAGATCTTTGGTGCTTTACCTTATGAAATAGATTCGTGCATTTGCTAATCTGTACACTTAAATTTTTTGCAATGCACTGCATGTCGTTAAAGAAAGAGCTGAGGACAGTGGAAAATTCTCCACAACTAGCACCTTGCCTTAAGGAGTCTGACCTTAAAAGTAAATTGGGCCTGACCTGTGGTGGCACAGTCAAGGCACATATAGGAAGCAACTACTATGGATTGATGCTTCCAGCTTCTACCCCCCTCCCCGACACACACACATTTTCTCTATTTCTCTTCTGTCTAAAAATAAAATCAAATCTAAAAATAAATTTGGATTGTCCATTTTGCCAACAAATGGCAAATAAAACTGATTCATAGACACACATAAGACCCAAGCACTCTTCAAAATGTTTGTGGAGGTGAGCCCTAAGAAAGGACTAGGTTTCTAACTAATTAAACAGATGGAGGCTTAGAGTATCAAGATTTACTCTAAGTGTTCATATAAAGTGATCTTATTTGTAACACTGGCCAAATAGAATCTGAGTCAGCTAAGAATTAGAACCATGTTTGACCTTATTATTTTAGCTATAAAGTTAGCTCAGCACATTTCTGATTTTTAAAAAGCATTACTAAGGTGATTCATTGGACAAATGTTTTCACAAGAAAAACCAACTAATTAACATAAATAGCTTGGTTGGTCTGTGCTTCTTTATTTATGGGTTTCCAAAAATTTCCCTTTGTGTCAAATACTTCATTTGTCTCCTTGAGTTTTTTCTTTCATATAGACTTCACATTGCTGTCGTGTCTGACAACTTACTAAAGGAGATCAGATTTGAAGCCAATGAACCCAGGCAAAAGAATACTACAAAGGCCTAGATGGTTCAACTTTGACATAAGGCTTCCGCATTTCCAATAACTTGTGTTTGTGTTTAGAGCTGCCTATGTATTCTTTTTTAATGTGGAGAGAGAGATAGAGCCACTGGTCTATCCAAAGTTCCTCAGTGTAATTATCCAAATAATAACAATATTAACAATAATGAAACGACAACAGTAGCAGCTTAGCAGCAAATACTGTAATGGCAGTATAGTTAAGAAGGAAGAGTTGCTTTGAGTATTTTGTTTCTGCTTGAGAGAAGCACAATCTCCTAACATAGAGATTTCTGAGTCCTAATTTTGGACTAGCCATGCATTTATTAGTTAAATGACCTTAGGCAAGTTATTTAACTTCATTGAACCTAAGTGAAGTTAAATTTAAAAGATAAAAATAATAATATCTCTCATGGCTTTTGTGAGTTGGAAATGTCAACCCTGTAGGAATGTCTAGTACATTAAAGGAAACATGCAAATGTTTTCTTGCTCTTGTCCCAGATGGAAGACTGTCCTGGCACGTTTTTCTGGCAACATCCAGCTCTTCCCCAACCCGCATGTGGAAGTGTCGTTTTTAGACTGTTGTAGACTCAGCAAAGAAACCAACATTTTAAGCTCTTGCATGGGGTCACTACCTTCCAGCCAATAAGTAGATTTGGATTCCTTGTAATGTGTATGCATGGCAGGCTGGATTAAATTCCTAAAATATTTTATTGTAGCAGAGCTTATTATTGTATAAATTAATTGGAAAATAAAAGTTGACAGGTTGTTTTATGAACAAAAAGAGATAGGTCTTATAAATAATATGTGTGGAACAAATATGTAAATTATTAGCCATGCCCAATGCTGTGAATCTCTAGTTTTGATGAGAGATTCATTGACCTAAGAATGAAAAAATTGAAGAACATTTATGATATGCTACAGCAGTCTCATTGTGTCTAAAGGCAGGGTGAGAATAAAATTTCTATGAAATTTTCAGGTTTTTGGGAACAACCTTGTACATGAAATTAAAGGACTGGCCATAATGACCTCATTCACCTTGTATTTAATTATGGAGCCAAGGGTTCCTCAATTTCACCTTAGGGTCAGTTCAAAGGTAGGATTCTTCAGTAAGTAAACTAAAAATCTTTACTAAAGGCTTACAGTGTTTAAAGTACCCAGACACATATATAAAGTTTTTCAAAATGAGGCAAATACTGTTTTAGGAACCACCTCAGTAGCAGAATTTCCTACTGCAATTCTTCACTGTCCTCTCCTACAGACAGAGGCCGCAGCCTTTCTTGGCTGGTAGGACAGCAGTAATGGCCTAAAAGAGAAATCTAAGAGGATTTACATGAATTATAGGGACTCCAAAATGGAGGCAGCTAAATCCTCTTAGAATACTTATGGTCTCATGGGAAACTGGTACCCTACTTTGCTAATGTAATAATACTGAAAATTTGTCACAGAGAATAAAAAAAAAGTTCTCAGGAGCTGCAAGTGGAGAAAAGATCATGAAAATGCACTGGCCTATTAGAGAAGGCAGTCCTGGGAACATTAACGGTCTCTTAAGGGATCCCTTGGCAGCAGGTACTCAGGAAGCACTGGAAGAATTGAATTTAACTGAACTCTCTTCCAGGTGAAGAAGTCAATTTAAATCAAGACTAGTAATTTTAGCTCAAAGGCCCTGTGATTGTCTACCATGGTGGCACAAAATTATCCTTAGGATCCCCCAAGGAACAGGCACTTTTCTCATGCCATGAAGGCCCGTCCTGTATCCTATCCTGGCCTAATTAAGTCTCTTCTTTCCATTCTTTCTTATTTCCTCCTCTACACACAGAAATAGACAACTTTCCCTATTCCCATATGGAAAAAGTGATTGCTGATGTAAATAAGTGTTTCCATTCAATGGGAGATCTTCTGCCTGGTGCTTTTCAGTTCTCCGGAACAACCCAGTGCATCCAACTCTCCAAGTTTGTCTGCTGGTCTCCTAAAGCCCATTTATCAAAGAGCTGCACACCGTTGTCATGTTCAGATGCAATGTGTTCTCAGCTTTTACATGTTTCAGTTACTGTGTTTTCATTTTCATCCTTCTCCCTCCAAGCACTTTTCAATGAAAGAAAACTTCTGGCAAGTTATTTCCCCAGTAGAAATAAAAAATGTATCTCCACTATGGAAGAAAAAAGAAAAGTTTACTTTTGTCTCTGAAACTGGCCAAGAGAGTTATTATCCTAAGGGTTCATAAGTGATCATCAGCATAACTCCAGTGAATGCCAAACCCTCCAGGGAATATTCAGTGGGAGGAAACAAGTAATAACAGTTCCATTGTCATTTTTTTTCATAATTATGGAAAAAATTCAAATCACTTGACTGGAATTGTTTGGGTTTTTTTTGCCTTTGGAAGACCATGAGGACATTACGTTGGGAATTGGTAGCTGTGGGTCACACCTGTTTTCAGAGATGCCTGCACCACTCCACCAACACCAGATGTCTTTACATCAGAGAGGCATGTCATATGCTGATTTGAGCTAGTAAAATGGCCTGTCTATGAGGAGCAAGAAGGCAGCCAATGTGGAATAGACTGTCTCTTTAGCTTATAAACAGTGGAGACAGGCCTTCCCCAATGAATTACGGAATGGGTGACCTACATTTCTCAGACATTTCATAACTATAAATGCACTTTCTGAAATAGTTGGCTTCACAAGAACATGTATGCAGTGGAACACAAAAGGGAATTCTGGAAAACAAGCTGAAGGAAGAACTCAGAAATATGTAAACAGGAATGTTGCCCAGTTAATGCTGGGAACAGAAACCAGTGTGAAAGGAGATAAAGTTACCTTCACGGGAAAACTAAACGTTTAGAATAAAGACACCAGGAAGCAAGATCTTGGAAAACCCACCGTGATACAAATAGACTGAATTCTGGGTTGCCTATGATTATTGTTACTATTATTCTAGAAAGTCTGCAGGTCCAAAAGAGATGTAAGAATTAATTAATATAATTAAATTAATTCAAAATGTCATTGATCACTTTTAACTGTAGTTAAATTAAATGAAGCTTTTCTCACATACCACCACCAACAAAAAAAGGACAACCAAAAGTTAAAACAGACAAACCAAAAGTTACTCTTAAATTACACACCATTCTTCTTCTCTATCTGATTAATTTGCTCCAAAGCCATCAGGTGAGGTCAAGCCAGGTAGTTGTCCATGAGGTCGGTGTGGGGAGCATAGGAAGGGTGTCAGAGCGTGACTGTGTGCAGGTTGTCCATGGTGGCATGGTGGCTTAGGGTGGGTGTTGAACCAGTGTGAGATGAGAAGGGTGTCCCTGTAGAAAGAGAGCCCAGGTTAGGGCGTCAGAGCCTGAGGAAGGTGAGGAGCGCACCCATGCAGGGGAGGACGAGACAGCAGCAACAGAACATGGGTTAGGGACAGGGAACTGATCAAAGGGATAAATACTTGAAAGATAAAGAATAAACTGAATTGAAATTAGTGATACCACTATAAATCTGTTTTGTAATTGATAAAAAATGGATAAAAAGAGAGAGAGAGAGAGAAAAGGAAGATAATTTCTTTAACCTGAAAAACAAAAAAGCTCTACATACAATTTAATTTGATTGATGAATGCAGTCAGATAAGTAGATTACCACTTTTTTTTTAAATTTCTTTTTATTTATTTATTTTAGAGAGGAGACACAGAGTGAGAGAAAGAGAGAGGGGGTGGGGAGGAGCTAGAAGCATCAACTCCCATATGTGCCTTGACCAGACCAGTGCAGGGTTTTGAACTGGCGACCTCAGTGTTCCCAGGTCGACGCTTTATCCACTGCGCCACCATAGGTCAGGCTCTAGATTACCACTTTTTAAGTAACAAACACACATGAGTTGGAAAAAATAATAAAGACCATGCTATAAGTAGTACAGTGTCTTAGATAAGCAAGAGCCTAGAAGAAGATTCCCAGGGAACAAATCGCGGCTCTGTCACTTTCTAGTTATGTGACATAGGGCCAGTTCCTCACCCTTGCCATGTTTCTGTGTTCTCACTTGTAAAAGTGTTTGCGGTTAATACTCTCCTAACTCACTTTGTGAATGTAAAACACTTAAAATAGTAACTGATAAATAGTACTTTCTCAATAAGTACTATTATTAGTATTATCTACTAAAATTTCAAATATTTATACCTCATGATTTAGCAAATCCCCTTCTAAGCTTCACCTCAGAGAAACATAGGACCAGCATGTACAAAAATGTCTATTGCAGCAATGTTGTAATAGAGAAAAATGTAAGAACTAAAATATCCATTAATCAGAAATTAGCTAAAACTTGACATATTCTTAACCATATTTTTTTTGCTGGAATTCAAAATGGTAATCTTCATGTTGCATTGTGAAGGAAGTTGGTATACGCACTATATTTATGTGGAAAATACACTAAGTAATGCTATTTTTGTGATTCTACACAAATATAGGTAATGCTTAGAAAAACACAGGATCAACAAAGGATACACCAAAAAATTCTCAACCACTTGTTACCTTTTCGGTGAAAGATCACAATTTTGTGTGGCTTTTTGTTGTTGTTGCTGCTGCTACTATCACAACTTAAAGTGCTGGACTAGTAAAGGCTTTGTGTCTGGAGTGGATGTGTTGAAAGACCTTTGGAAGTGAATAGGTTTAGTTTCCTGAGGAACTCCCGTGTTCTTTGTCAGCGTGACTACCCATTTTAGAATAAGGAGCAAACCTGTGGTCATGAAAGATGAACGAACACACATGGTCTATAGGGGGCTCCCACCAGCTGCCTTTCTGCAGGTTCTGCTCCCAACAGCAAAAGTTCATTTACAGCAAGGAACAAGGGAATGACCTTGATAGAAAATGGAGATAGAGATGACAGCAATGACCTCAAATCCTGGTTTGAGAGATTACTTGCACTTTGACTATAGGACATTTAACCTCTCAGCTTTTCCATTTATAAAATAGGAATGATAATAGCACCAACAAATGTAACCCGATGCCACAATTACATAGCACTTAAAACTCTTGGATAAAAAGCAACTTAGAAAATGCCTCTGCATTACTCACTCATTGGGATAATGGACCAGGAATCTGCTCCCTTTGACAAAGTTAAACTCATAATATTCTTACTGGTTATTTGATCTCCATAGTTGTGCCAAATGCAATGGAGATAATAGTTTCTCATAGTGCATGCATTTTTATTCCTTAGCCACAGAGAGTTCAAAATCAAACCCCTACTTATTTTTGGAAGTGGAAAAAGCAAAATAAAGTAAGTAGCCATATAGCCACAAAAGAGTTAAGCTTTGACTTCAAAGACAATACTTTTATCCTTTTAATCAAATGCCTTAAAATAAAACTGATTTAAAGGACATGAAGTTAAGAAGTTGGCAAAAATTAGAGACAATTAGGCCCTGGCTGGGTTTCCCAGTGGGTTGAGCGTCATCCTGGAGCACCGAGGTTGTGGGTTCTATCCCCAGTCAGGGCACATATGAGAAGCAACAAATGAGTGTTCAACTACATGGAATACCTAAATGGAACAACGAGTTGCTGCTTCTGTCTCTCTTTCTCCCTTCTCTTTCTCAAATCAATATATATATATTTTAAATAGAGACAACAGAATGTCAGATTTCCTGATAGGCTCCAAGGAAAAAATAAAATAGAAAGAGCCAAATACCAGAGGCATCAGTGTGAAGCAAAAGTAATCCATCCACAATTAGGCTCAAGAAATACTGAGCTCGAGGGACAATATCCAGTCCCTTCAGTTGGTCTGGAACCTATACTACATCCGGGATGTGCTTGCCCTGCTTCTCCCCAACCCTAGGGATAAACTCCTGGGAGTTTGCTTCTGGAGTATCAGTTGTAGATTTGAACTTGGAAGTTGATTCTCATTAGCTAAGGGTCACTCACAGTTCCTCTTATTTTTTTTCTATCTAGAATTTGAATGCAACTCAGTGCAGTTTGTCTAGAATTCCAGGCAAGCACAAGGGCTGGTGTGAACTGTCTCCAGAAGGAATGCTATGTATGAACTTGCTGTGTGTTCACATGCTAGGGAATGGGAGGGCTTGCTCTCTACCTGAGCCTAGTAACTGCACCACATTAGTATCAATACAGACTTGCACCTACAGAGACTTATTCTGTCCAAACTAGGTGACCATAGGTTTGCGTAACTTTTACCTGAGCAACCCTGATGGGGTTTAACAGTAGGTATACCCGTGGGGCTCTGGATGTCACAGAAATAATCCTACCCTCAGTGGCTGCTTTAAATGGCCCCAAACAAACAAGAACCTATCCTATTTATTTTAATTATCACTTCTAAGGAAGGATTTTATTTTCAGCTCTCCCCAGAATGCATTCCTGAGTTCACTAACCCACAACGCACACTGTTGGGAAATTGTTCTGTGTGAAGAGGGACATGCCCTCTCACATGAGAATCTGGACGGGGTTGGGAGAATAGAGTGCGGAGAGCCAGGGGAATGTCTGTTTGTGGATGTGCCCCAGGCTGATCTGGGAGTTGAGGTGGCACTGGCTTAGAATGAAGGCTATGGAGGCTTTTTCCCAGAGAACTTTTACTCAAATTTCCCTGGGATTCTGCTGTGAAGTCTCAGTGGCTGAAATACAGAGCTCTTAGCAGGTCCCTAAAGAGTGAGGTCTCCTTGTTTTTCTTGGAAGCAGCCTCTCCAAGCATGTGAGAGACATGCTACCTCCATACTAAGCTTATGTAAAGTCGTCGGAATGAGTTGCTCATTTTCTTGTCAAATCTGAGTCTTGATCTTTTCCTTAGTTATTTCAAAGAACTTCAATAAAACTTGGACTTAAGTAATAAAGTTTAGGCAGAAAATATTTATGGTAGATAAAAATAATCGGTATGATTCTAGAGCACGTTTAAACACTTTACTGATTTTATTTATTCTCAACAGCCACCAGAGAGCACTGGAAGTACAAAATATTTAGAGCTGGGAGAAAATGTGGGGGTTCCCTGCCCAGGTCCTTACATGGTACAGAAATGTCTAGTACAATCTACCTCCAAAAGTGGTTACGGTGTATGATGGTCAACTTGACTGGGCTAATGGATGCTCAGAGAGCTGGCAGAACATTATTTCTGGGTGTATTTGTGAGAGTGCTTTTGAAAAAGATTAGCATTTGAATCTGTAGGCTGAGTGAAGGGGGTCTTCCCCACCACTACAGTGGGCATTAGGCCATCTGCCTGCGAGGGCCCGAATAAGGCAGATGGCAGAGGAAGGTTGAATTTTTTCTTTGCTTGAACTGGGACATTCATCTTCTCTTGCCCTTGGACACTGGTGCTCCTGGTTCTCAGGCCTTTGGGTCAGACTGAATGACATCACTGGTTTTCCTAGCTCTCCAACTTGCAGATGGCAGATCATGAGACATCTCAGCCACGATGATCACATGAGGTCAATGAGCCAATTCCTACAATAAATCTCTCCCTCTTTCTCCATATATACAGTGATTCTTAGGTTATGACAGTCTCGATATACGACATTTCAAGCCTACAATGTTCACCACCATAAAAACTTAAAATAATTGAGACATGAGTGCTTGGGCTTATGCTGTCATATGTACGGACTATGTGGGCGAACTAGTTTGTGCTCAGGGGAAGAATACACAGTACAGTGTACAGTACATATATTTATGTCCTTTTCCTTGTTCTCTGGCTTAGCTGTGTTTTTATGTTCTAGATTATGGTCTTACATCAGTGTTAGGATAGGTAAGTGACTTAGGCTAGGGTGTTTATTGACACACACAAAAATTCCAGTTACATCACTGTCATAGGAGTAGAACTGTACCGTAATCCAAGGACCCCTTCTGTATATGGTTTTGCTTCTTTGGAGAGCTCTAACACTTGGAGCCACAATCTGGTTACTCCAGTCATCAAAATTCACTAGGTTGCTTCAAAGTCGGCCTCCCTGTGATTCCCACACCCAGTTCTAGTCTTGTTCTGCACACACCACAGCAAGGTAAGGTTCATCACTCTTCTGTGGAATATCTGTGGACAGCTGTCATGCTTTTCATCACTCCCTTTTCAGGCTAAATAGCCCCAGACTCCTCGACTCTCAGCTAGAAACTCACAGATTTGGCTTCTGGAACGTGGTTTCATTACCTTTCCCATCCCACTCATATTAATCTGAAGGATGCAGCCTCATCAGTAAGAACACAGAACTGTGTTTCATTTGGACACAGTCTTTCTGTTAATCAGCCTAAAAAGCACATTTGATTTTCGGAAGCTTCATTTGCACTTGACTCATACTGAGGTGGCAATCAGTTAAACTGTCTAATTTTTACATGTACTATTAAGTTCAGCTTTTTCTCTCTTATAGTTGGGAAGTTGATTCTTTGAACTTTTACCTGAAATTTATGTCTTTTTACTAGTTTTTTATCATATTTGATTTTTTCAATACTCTTTGAATTCTGATTCTATGTTATATCTTGCAATAACTCCGTTTTTTAGTCTCAAGTTTCAATTTCAGGCTATTTGTTGTGACATTGATCCAAGTATTACCACTCACTCTTGCTTTTGCAGTGTAGAGGATTTTTTTTTTAATGTCTGGAAAGTATCATTCAAGTAATTATTCGTACAGTCATTGAACAAACATTTGTGTATTACTATATACCAGGTGTTGGGCAGATAAAATATAATATGCTCACTTTGTTAAAGAGGGCATTGCCCACGTGGAAGCCCGTCACCCAGGTGATATTATTTGCCCTTATGCTTGGGATGGGTGTGGGGGAAAGGCTGTAATGTAAGCAGGCTAGGGTCGTTATAGCCTAAGTCTTAGTTTTAGGAGTAAACTTTTCCCCATGCCCTTGACTGATTGGATGATGTAGGGTGGTGCGCTCTCCTGAGGAATCCCATTATGCCCCAGATGGGTGACTTTGTATCAGAGAGTTCCTTGTGTGTAGATTGGATTAAGGGTTTGGATTTCTACATTATAAAGTGGGACAGACCAGTAGCTTGCTCACTCTTGGTTCCTGAGGTATTAGATAGGAGAGCAGATTAAGGCCACATGGACACCAGGAGAAGCAGCCAAGATGGCAGAGTGCTGAGGGAGAGGCCAGTTTGTGCAGAGTTTGTGCTGGAGGAGATGGGGAACAGAGGTGAATAAGTCTGGTGAGCTAGAAACCTTTGATTCTAGGAAACTCGGATAAGTCAGTAGCTTTGTGAGCACTGAATGAGTGGGTTTTGGAGCCCAGTGTGTGTTTTTGCTTGCCCGCCGGGTGCAAGCTAGAATTAAAGCTGATGGCTCACCAGTTCTTGGCTCCTGTGTTTCATTACCGACTGCACGAATCTAATGGGAACCTGCACTGGCCAGGCGGCTCTGATGGTGGCCCTGGCTACTGGCTTTACACCAGGTATGTGGGTGCTAGGGATTTAACAGAGATCAGAGAGATAAAGTCTCTGCCCTTAGGGAACACATATTCTAAGAAGAGAAATAAATGAATAATTGCAGACTGTGGTGTAATAAAAGAAATAAACATATTGGGGAGACAAAATAATTTATAGGGGAGCAGCTTTAGATAGGTTGGAGGGAACATGTAAAGCCAGTAGTCGCGGCCACTATCACAGCCGCCTGGCCAATGCAGGTTCGCATTAGATTCGAACAGTCGGTAATGAAACAATGGAGCCAAGAACTGGTGAGCCATCAGCTTTAATTCTAGCTTGCACCCAGCGGGCAAGCAAAAACACACACTGGGCTCCAAAACCCACACATTCAGTGCTCACAAAGCTACTGACTTATCCGAGTTTCCTAGAATCAAAGGGTTCTAGCTCACCAGACTTATTCACCTCTGTTCCCCATCTCCTCCAGCACAAACTCTTAACAAACTGGCTTCTTCATCAGCACTCTGCCATCTTGGCTGCTTCTCTCCTCCACGTGGCCTTAATCTGCTCTCCTCTCTAATACTTCAGGAACCAAGAGAGCGATCAAGCTACTGGTCTCTCCCACTTTATACCGTAGAATCAAAACCTCTAATCCAATTATAAAAACAAGGAAGTCTCTGTATAATGGGATTCTTCAGGAAAGTGTACCACCCTACATCATCCAATCAGTCAAGGATGTGGAGAAGAACTTACTCTTAAAACCAAGCCTTAGGCCATAACGACCTGGCCTGCTTACATTACAACCTTTTCCCCACACCCATCCCAAGCATAAGGGCAAATAATATCACCTGGGTGACGGGCTTCCATGTGGGCAGCGCCATCTTTAACAAAGTGAGCATATTATATTTTATCTGCCCAACAGAACACATCATCAAAAGGTGAGTTAGACTTTCAGGAAGAGGGAAGAACAAATAGAAAGACTTGAAACAGGTGACAACTTGACCAGTATGTCAAGGTCCCGCCATGCATCATTGGGTTTGGTTTCTGTCTGTCTGGTTCTGACACTGACCTTGCCCATGTCACGGGTTTACTCATGGCTTCACATACACAGTGAGAAGTCTCACCAGAACAGCCTTGAGTGCAGGACATTGATCACTCACCTGGCCCTGACCAGCCCTCATGTGGCCAATGCAGGACTCCTCTCTTGTGAGACATTTCATAGGGATTTTTTTTTTTATTCATTTTAGAGAGGAGACACAGAGTGAGAGAGAGAGAGAGAGAGAGAGAGAGAGAGAAAGAGAGAAAGGGGGGAGGAGCTGGAAGCTCAACTCCCATATGTGCCTTGACCGGACCAGTGCAGGGTTTTGAACTGGCGACCTCAGTGTTCCCAGGTCGACGCTTTATCCACTGCGCCACCACAGGTCAGGCCTCATAAGGATTTTTATTTGCAGACCACATGCAATCAGGAATTACAGGTTGAGCAGGCACAGAAACGATACAAAGTATGGAGTCCCATTTGAAAAGTTACAGTTGATGTTAGAGTTCAGTGCATGCCTGAGAGTGCAAATGCTTGTGCAGTGTTCTTACTTCACAGTGTGCATGTTTCCTTGCAGGCACAGCCTTTCCACTAACCTCATAACCCACTTTCAATCTTCTAATGTCACACAAGAGTGCCAACTCAGCTGCAGAACCATTTGGAAAATTAATAACCAGGTCTAATGACACCAGCCTCCTGTCCAGATTAATTTTGGCTTCAAACTTCTCATTCTTTCCACATCATGTGAAAGGATGAAAACCCTTGTCAGAAGTCCATGATGCACAGAGAAAAGTTGCAAAAATGTGGTCGGAATAAGCTTCAGAATATTTCCCCTAAACGGAGACTATAAAACAACATGCACTTAATTTAACGGGCCTCTTTTGATTGTAGTAATTTCTGAGAAGAATCTTAACCTCCCTCTTGTAAAAAAAGGGATTGACATTAATCATGTTCGATTTTCTGGTGCCACGTAGAGTAAAAGTTTGTGATTGCCAGCTGACTGGATATCATGAAGCATAAAATACATTCAGGACAGGGAGAAGTGTGTTCTGTTTCATCAGTCTTCTGCCTGGGAAGTGATGGAAATATGAGGGCCTCTGGGATCAGCAAGATCTGACAGGACTTCTGTCTCTGCTGTGCTTGAGCTTTATGGATAAGTCATTTATCCTTGTTACCCTCAGGGTCTCCTCCATAACCCAGGCCCAGGGACAACAGCACTTATCTGATTAAATAAGGTAACATATTTCAAATGTCTACCACAAATGTAGGTTTCAACAAAGGTTAGCTCTTTCTTTCCTTCTGAGATATATGCATGTGCTTAATGAGAAAGAAAACTTTCTTATAAGTGAAACAACATTTGATAGATTTTCTTTGCTCGTAAACAAGGGAATTGCTTGAAAGACTGTTTTCATAGCAAGACTTTCGACAATATTGGAAAGCCTTTTTTGTTAATAATGTTCAGATAGTCAGAAGTATCCATTCTTTTCAATGGTATTTAAACAGATACAACTCAGAGAGTTTGTAATCATAGATTTTAGGTGCTTTTCTTCTTTTAACTAGTCATGCGACTTCCACTAGCCAGTTGAGCTTTGTTTTCTCCTTCATCTGATGAATTGGATTTGTAACATATACTTTAGCCTAATTCTTGGGCCTAGTTATGAGAATTTAAATACAGTCACTGGATGTCTTTGAAATATGAGTAGTTTGTATTTGAATTCAAATATAATAATGCTATATACCATGTTCTCAAAACTAACAATTTTCTCTTACTTTTGATTCTCTTTTATGTATTTTTCTTTTTGTTTTAAACTTTAGGTGTGAGTAAATATGAGTGATGCATTAAAAATCATGTGACTTTTGACATCATGATGTTTTAGGCAACATATTTATTAATCACCTATCATACCACGTTTTGTGATGGCCATAGTTTCCCCCTTGTTATTATATACATAAAATGAAAAGTGGGGATCAGGGAGATGAAATATTCACTGAAGTTCACAAGAATAGTAAGAGATTACAGGATTCAAACCCTGGTATTTCTGATTCCAAAGTCCACTGCATCACACAGTATGATACAAGATGGAGCAAACTCCTTTTCTTCTTCCTAATGATTGTCAGGTTTAAATAAAACAGCTTCAAGCTCTTCCACTGTAAACCCACAGCCCCAAAATATGTAGATATGTGTGAAGACATATTAGACGCTTCTGTTTTGAAAAGAAAAGAAAAGGAAAGGAAAGAGCTAAGTGAGGCAATAAGACCCATGTGATTATTTAATTACTGTGTATCTCTCTGACTAGATTTGCAAAACTCATGAAGGCAGAGACCACATTGCTTTTTGCTTATTATTGTCTCTCTAGCACTGGGCAAGTATGGATTTAGCAATTTTAAGCACAACTTATGGGCAAATCAAGAAGGAAGCGGACCTCTTCAGCAATATCTGTAGTTTTTCCTCCTGTGTTAAATAAGTTAGTTTATAAAACAAACATCTGGGTCACGATTATGACAACAATAGCTACTCAGGGTGAATGAAGCGTTACACATAAAATAGGGTTTGTGCTCTGAAATTCGGCTCTTTTGTCATGATTTATTAATGTAAAATTAAGTAGAAGAACCTCATATATATAGCCTGACCAGGCGGTGGCGCAGTGGATAGAGCGTCGGACTGGGATGCGGAAGACCCGGGTTCGAGACCCCGAGCCGGCCAGCTTGAGCGCAGGGGGGCCCATCTGGCTTGAGCAAAAGCTCTTCAGTATGGACCTAAGGTCGCTGGCTCTAGCAAGGCGTTGCTCGGTCAGCTGAAGGCCCTCGGTCAAGGCACATGCGAGAAAGCAATCAATGAACAACTATGGTGTCTCAATGGGAACGAGAAACTCAGGATTGATGCTTCTCACCTCTCTCCATTCCTGTCTGGATGTCCCTATCTATCCCTTTCTCTGACTCTCTCTCTGTCCTTTGGGGAGAAGAAAAGAACCTCATATAAATAATTTTTATAAATCAAATATCTAAAATATACCGAGTGTGAGCAAAAAGCCTAAGTAAGACACCTATAACACAGGTAATATTTATCATCTAAAACAAGATCCATAGAAAGAGCAAGCATTATTATACCACTGGGTGGCGCTGCAGACTGAGGTTGATGTAATTTCACAAATTGTCGAAGGGTGTCAGGCAATAAAAGTTGGACCGTGATTCCTTATATGTAAAAGCTCTTTCTTTCATTTGATTCTCACAACAGTTCTATGAGGAATGTATATTCCTTAAACACAGACTTTTTAGACACTATTAAACAGAAAACTGCCTCTCAGGAGATTTGTAACAAATTTTAATGGTGCTATAAAATGGTCCATTCACATCTGAACTGCTTATTCCAAAGTTATTTACTGGTGACCTTGGTTTCTCTCTCCAGTTTCAAGTGTCTGTCTCATAAAAAGGCAATCTCTATGGAAGGGAGACTAAAATAGCTGGCTTACCCACTCCAGGTGGCGTCTCTTCTGCTCCCTGCTCAGTAACTAAGCCACGGTGCTCAGAGGAGGCTGTGAAAACAGAAAGTCTCCGTGGTCAGAGCAGTACGCAGACGTCTGACTCTCACTGACTCCATGAACGTCTGTCTATTCATTTAAACTTTCAGAGCCTCAATTTTAGTACATGTAAAAGGGTATAGAAATAATCTACCTCATTTGCCTTATCCATTTGGTAAGATAAAATGAGTTAACAGGAGGTAGTGTGTTGTGGACCTTAAATGGCAAAACACCTTGTGGATTCGAGACTTAGCAAAAAGCTAAGTTCTCCGCTCCACCTCCATATTTGGCTATGATGCTGCGTATTTGCACCCACTTCACTTGCTTCCTTAAATTGTTGGAAGCAATTTAAATGCCCTTCCTCTCACTCTTTGTTTGATTCAGATGTTGGTTCATTTAACTTATGCATACTAGGGGGATTCCTGTTTATGCCTTGAGAGTGTTCCTGTTTCTGCCTCAGATATCTAAATTTGCATCAAGGACTTCCTTGATTTGCATGTGGCTATATAATAAAGCAAACTGGGGTTATGGGGCACTTGGATATTGCCATCAGCATTGAAGAGGCCTCCTGATCCCATCCTTTTTTTCTCAATGAGTCTGTTTTCTTAATTCTGCACCGCACTGTTCTCACTCAAAACCCAGAATTAGGAGCCGCGCTCGTCCGCGGCAGTAGTGTAAAATGTTCTGTGAATGTAAATTATTATTTTTTCTGAACACTTATTCTGTATTCATTAAAATCCTTTCCATTCCTGTAATTCTGCTCAAACCATGATTTCCATACAGAGGACTCTCCAAGCTTCTCGAATCAAAAGGGCCAGTTCCTCTCAACTTGATTTAACTCTTTGTCAATTAGCTAACCAGTGACTTGATATTCTTTGATATTTTCTTTTATTAGCTTTATAGTTTTCCTTTTCATATTTAGGTCTTAAATTTATTTGATGTTTATTTTTAAATGTCATGTGACATGGAGGTTTCACTTATTTTTCTTCATATAATGAGTTAAGTTTCCTAACACAATCTGCTAAATAACTCATAGTTTCTCCATTATTTTGTGGTGTCAATAATCTCATATTCTGTGTACCATCTCTTTTGTTTTATTGGTTTGTCCACATGCCAATAGCATGCTGTTTTTGTACTATTTAACATCTTTGTTTTAAGATCTGGTAAGTCTGATTTCTCCTTCTCACTCTCCATTATTTTATTGTAGTGTATCATCTTTTTGTAAGTTTCATATGAAATATTAGTGGGTCTCACTCTTTTATATACATTTCCAAGTTAATTTTCAATTCACCAAAAAAATACTTCTAGAATTTTCATTGGAATTTTAATAAAACAAAAAGATAAATTTTGGAAAATCAGTATCTTTGCAAAGTTCTGACATCCCATCTATTGAATAGTGTATCTTTTTATGCAGTTAGTTTCTTTAATAGAGTTAATTTTTTTCTCTTTTTAGAGTAAAAAATTCTTGTTCATTCAGTGTCAGATTAATTCCTAGATTCTTTATCATTTTTGTAACTATAAACAGAATCTTTTTATGTTATGTTTTCTAACTTTTGTTGATAGTTAGAGGAACGTAACTGAATAGTGTAGGTAGATGTTGTACAAGGCATCTTTGCTAGCTACCTAGTTCAGTCTTATAATTTGTTGATCTCCTTGACATTTCTGTATAAATTATCACATCAGCAGCGGCAAAGATAACTTGCTTTTTTCTTCCCTGATATTTATACTTCTTATTTCTTTTTCTAGTCTTCTTATGTGGCTGGGACCTCTCAAACTATGTTGAATAATGACAAAGATTCATGATATCAAGGACTCTATCTTTTCAATATATGGTTTTTATTTTAAAAAAACTTAAAGAATAATCTAACAATGATTTGGATATTCTTTATTTTGTAATATATATTATATTTTAAATTACTTGTTCACATATACGTTTTAATCATGGTAAGGATTAGCAAAATAAAGAACAATTATTTTATTAAATTTATTTATTGACTTTTAGAGAGAGAGGAAAGAGAGAGAGAGAGAGAGAGAGAGAGAGAGAGAGAGAGAAACATCAATCTGCAATCTGTTTCTGTAAGTGCCCTGACCAGGGATCAAACTGGCAACCTCTGCATGTGTGGACAATGCTCTAACCAACCAAGCTATCTGGCCAGGCAAGTACAATTATGAATCTCTGTATTCAAAGATTTAATTCCTTGAAAAAGCTTCCTGCTTTCAAATGGAAAATATTTTTAAATCCATTCAAATAAACATATGCATTGAGATGTGTTTAAGAGCTGGCTTCTACTAGTTTACAAAATGCAGTAGTGCAATCTGTTAGCAAAGTCTTATGCAACTCTTAGACGCCTCAAGTCTTAAAATAAATGACAGTGTAAATTGGTATTTTTCTGCACAGGTTCTGAAAGTAGTTGACCGCTTCCTAGTCAGGAAGCCCATTCTCATGCGGTGTCTTTCTTTTTAGTACTTTGCGTTGGCCTGTGAAAAAAGCAGAACAGCTACAAGTATCCCCATTGAAAAAGAGGACTTTCCAAGATGGCAATGGTAGAACCTGAACCCAAATCTTCTGGTTGATACTTAGCTATGTCCACAACAACCCTAGATTTCTTCCATGGATTTGACCAATATTACTTTTTCATTATTGCTAATAGCAGAATGAAAAAGTAAAGAACAAAGCCTTGGTGTAAATATCATTCATCTTTTTTCTTGTTAAAGAGGAGGTTGACAGGCAATGTCAGGATATTGTAGCCGTATGCCATTCTGTTTCTGTTGATGAGTCAAGTAGTACAATTCACTTTTATTTTATGGTGTGTACTTAAGAAATCTAAGAGGAATTTCATTTACTATGTTGCCTTTCTCAACATATTTCTTGGCTTCCTGTCCATTGTAACTAACTCAGGAGAGGTTGGCCAGGCTGATTCCTTGTCCTTTTATGGAAGACAGAAAATTCTTCAGATTATTATAAACAATGTGTGCTCCATTTTCTCTTGTGAATGAATGAGTGGTGTGTTGAAAGGGGGCCTCTTTAAATGCTCGTAGATGATATACCAAGGAGCCTGCCTGCCCCCTTTCCAAAACTGGTTGTGGAATTCTGATTGAATTTGAAACCACCTAGTATATGACTAAGATTAGAAGCTGGGGACAGTCTATCAACCTGTAGTTCTGGATTTTTGTGTCATCTAATGAAAATTAGTGTCTTTCTTGTAAGCCCGTTCTTTCTTCTCTGTAGCATAGTTGGAAGAAGCAGAGCTCTCAATTGCTAGTGTTTGGGTTTGTGTGTGTGTTGCTCATAGATAAGAACTGGACTTGACAAAAACAATAGAAAAAAATTCTAAAAAGAAAAAAGTAGTGTACATAAATACAAAAGAGAAGGCAGCTCATTGATATTTACATAATTACATGTGAGACTAGACTAGAAAATTTGTAGATGTTTCTGGCCGTAGATTTATTTTACTTGTCAACACAGTGGTTTTTGCTTTTTATTATTTTAATTTCAATGCTTTTAAGAGAAAATGCACTGTCCAGGCTCATATTGCCTTATTCTAATATTACTGATAAACCTAGCCCCCCAAAGGCACTAAACTTATCAGCTCTGGACCTGGTGATCTTTCTAATCTTGATGTTTTTATAATTCTATTAAATTAGAAAGGACAAGATGGCTGTTAGGGAGATTCACTTAAAGAACTGTATGAATAGTTAAAATGGAAAGTATTAAGTCCAAATCAGATAACTTTTGTTAACACATAGGGATGTCGAAGGTATAACATAACTATTTAGTGACAGGAAAACCAAGATGGTTTCTTGATGTTTTAGAAAGTATATAGCCCAGATTTGCCTGGTCATGGCACATAAGAGAAGCAACTACTACAAGTTGATGTTTCCTACTCCCCTCCCACCCTTCTCTTTTTCTTTCCTCTAAAATCAATAAATAAAAATCTAATAAAAATAAATAAATAAATGGGTCATTGTATGATATGTGGACTATATCTCAGGAAAGCGATTAAAGAAAAAGATAGTGGGTAGCTACTAGAGTGCTACTGCTGAGACGTTAGGTTCTAAAAACTGTGGGCAAGGCAAAAAACATGCCTAGTTTTCAAGTGCCACCTCAAAAGCCACCTATAGTGTCTCAGTGAGCCTGCCTTTCTGTGTGCTCTGCAACATGATACCAGAATGCTGCATCTTCATTTAGCAGCAGATGAAAAAGTTAATATGCAGTATGAATTACATTGCACTAAAAAACTTTAAACACTAGAATCATACAAGTGAGATCTTAAATTAAAAAATATATAAACAATTATGATAATAAAAATATCAACCAACAATCAAGACACCTCCTTTGCTCTCTCCTCCAAAAGTCTAGTTCTGTTATTGGAAGCTGTTAAGCTTGTATACACATACCAAATTTTTAAAAGGATACAATAAAAAGCTTCTTATTGGTTATCTTCAGAGCAGTGAAATTGTAATGGGAAGGGCTAAGTGAGGCAATTGTGAAAATATTACTCATTTTGACCTGTCATGTTTTTCTTTATTTATTTTGCATGAACATATTATTCAGTTATAAATAAAAGAAAACCTCATTTTGTTATACTTTTATTTTTTTCCTGTTTATTTCATCTTTTGTTTGTTGTATTTCAAGAGATGGCAAATATATGTTTGATTTGAAAAATTATATTTTCCATTAATTTATCCTAAATTGTTTATTATTATTAAGTAGCATGTAATTTATTTCAAAGCATCAGATCATTTCTGTGCCTTTTTTAAATGATAATTTAGAAGAAAATATTATCATTATTTTCAATCTGGACCCCACATTGTCTCCAGCTTAGAGTTAATTAATTTAATAAAAAAACTTTAATTTTATTAGTTATAACCAAAACAAATAGATCTGTGCTGTTTTCCTGGCAACACCACAACACACTTGGAATCAAATGGTTTAGTTCTGGTCAGGGTTGGTGATGACTTTGGTTTCTGGAATCTTACTTTAAGAATCTATGACATGATAAATTGCACAACCTAGAAAAAATGAATATATTCTTAGAAACATACAATTCTTTAAGACTGAATCAGAAATAAACAGAAAATTTGAACATACCAGTCACTAGTATCACACTTGAATAAAAAAACTTGATTGGGGGTCATACAGTGGATAGAGCAATGACTTGGGATTCCGAGGTCTCTGGCTCAAAATCCTGAAGTCACTGATTTAAGCATGGGTTTACCAGCTTAAGCATGGGATTATCAACCTGATCTTAAGGTCACTGGCTTAGCCCAAGGTTGCTGGCTTGAACAAGGGGTCCTTGACTCAGCGTGAGCCCTCTGGTCAAGGCATGTAATTAATAAACTAAAGTGAAGCAACTATGTGTTGATGCTTTTCACTCTCCCTTTTTTCTCTCTTTCTCTAAAAACAATAAAAACCAAACAATAACAACAAACAAAAAGAAAACACCCAAGAACAAAAGCTCAGGAGCAGATAATTTCACAGGTGAATTCTATTAAACATTTAAGAAAGAATTAATATCTATCTTCTCAAACTATTTCAAAAAAATTGAAGAGGAAAGAATCTTTTCAAGCTCACTCTATGAAACCAGCGTTACACTGACACCAAAACCAGACAAAAACACTACCAAAAAAAAAAAATATTACAGACCAATATCACTGATAAACATAGAGGCAAAAATTCTCAACAAAATATAAGCGAATCAATTTCAACAACAAATTAAAGGATCATATACTATGGTCAAGTGGGATTTATTCCAGGAATGCAAGTATGGTTCAATGTCCACAAATTAATCAACATGATATACCATATCAAAACAAAGAATAAAAATCACATGATCATCTCAATAGAAACAGAAAAGGTATTTGACTATATACAACATCCACTTATGATAAATAAAGCTTTCAACTAAGTGGGAATATATTTCAACATATTAAAGACAATATATAACAAACCATAGCTAGCATCACACTGAATAGTGAAAAGCTAAAAATATTTCCCCTAAGACCAGAAACAAGAAAATCATGCCCACTCTCATCACTTTTATTCAACAAAGCATTGTAATCTTAATCACAGCAATCAGAATAGAAAAATTTAAAAAGGCATCCAAATTGGAAAATAAAAGGTTAAACTGTCTTTATTTGCAGATGACATGACACTATATATTAAAAACCTTAAAGACTCTATAAAAAAACTGTTAGAGTTAATAAATGAATTCAGTAAAGTTGCAAGATAAAAAATAAATTTATAAAAATAAGTGATGTTTCTTTACATTAATAATGAATTTTCAGAAAGAGAAATTAAAATAATCCCATTTACAATTGTAAGAGCTTGAAGAAGACAACACAAATAAGTGGAAGAATATATCATGCTTATGGATTGAAAAAAATTATAGCATTAAAATGGCCATAACTACCCAAAGTGATCTACAGATTCAATGCAATTTTTATTAAAATACTAATCACATTTTTTCACAGAGCTAAAACAAATAATTTTAAAATTTACATGAAACCACAGAGAACAGCAAAGCTAAAGGTATCACACTCCCTGGTCTCAACTATACCACACAACTGTAGTAATCAAACCATTATGGTAAGGGCATAAAAACAGACATATAATCAATGGAACAGAATATAAAACCTAGAAGTTAACCCAAATTTATATGGTCAATTAATCTACAACAAAGGAAACAGGAAGATGCAATAAGAAAAAGGCACTTTCTAAAGAATAAATGGTTTTGGAAAAACTGGACAGACACTAGCAAAAACATAAAGCTGAACCATTTTTAGCACCATACATGAAAAATAAGCTAAAAATGGATTAGAAACTTAAATGTAAAACCTGAGGTCATAAAATACTACAAGAAAACATAGAAGACTCTGTGACATTGCTTTTAGCAATATTTTTCTGAAATATCTCCTCAGGCAAGGTCAACAAAAGCAAAAATAAACAAATGGGACTACATCAAACTGAAAAAGCTTTTACACAACAAAGAAAACCATCAACAAAACAAAAAGACAAACTACTGAATGAAAGAAGATATTCACAAATGATATTTCTGATAAGGGGTCAAAATCCAAATACAGTGTGTCCGTAAAGTCACGGTGCACTTTTGTCCTGTGACTGGTCAAAAGTGCACCATAACTTTATGGACACACTGTATATAAAGAACTCATAAAACTCAACATCAACTAACAAACAATCCATCTTAAAAATAAGCAGAGGACCTGAGTGAATACTTCTCCAAAGAAGATATACAGATGGCCAAAAGACTTATGAAAAGATGCTCAACATCATGAATCTTCAGGAACTGCAAATTAAAACCACAATGAGATAGCATACCTGTCAGAATGGCTATTATCAAAAAGACAACAAATAACTATTGGTGAGGATGTGTATGTAGAAAAGGAAACCTCGTACAGTGCTGATGGGGATGTTTATTCATACAGCCACTATGGAACACAGTATTGAGGTTCTTCAAAAAATTAAAATAAAACTGCTATAAAATCCAGCAATTTTACTTTGGGGCATGTATCTGAACCCCCCCCCCCCACTAATTTAAGAAGATATGCCCACTTATGTTTATTAAAGCAATATTTACAGTATCAAGATATGGAAGCAACCCAGGTATCCATTGATAAATGAAATGAGTGGGTAAATGAAATATTACTCAGCCATAAGAAGTAATGAAATCTTGCCATTTGTGACAACATGGATGAGCTAACAAGTTACGATGCTAAGTGAAACAAGTCAGACAGACAAGAAAAAATAGTCTGATTTCACTTCTGTGTGGAACTTAAAAATAAGAAAAATGGCCAAATAAAACAGCCTTATAGATGCAGAGAACAGTGATGGCTGCTAGAGGGGCGGAGGTGGGAGGTGGTCAGAAAAGATAAAGGGAAATAAGTGATACAAATAACCTCTATAGCTATTTTTTTTAAATAACATTACAGGGCCTGACCTGACCTGTGCACCATAACTTTATGGACACACTGTATATAAAGAACTCATAAAACTCAACATCAACTAACAAACAATCCATCTTAAAAATAAGCAGAGGACCTGCGGTGGCGCAGTGGATAGAGCGTGGGACTGGGATGCGGAGGAACCAGGTTCGAGACCCCGAGGTCGCCGGCTTGAGTGCGGGCTCATCTGGTTTGAGCAAAAAAGCTCACCAGCTTGACCCCAAGGTCACTTGCTTGAGCAAGGGTTTTTACTCAGTCTGCTGAAGTCCTGTGGTCAAGTCACTTATGAGAAAGCAGTCAATGAATAACTAAGGAGCCGCAACGAAAAACTAATGGTTGATGCTTCTCATCTCTCTCCGTTCCTGTCTGTCTGTCCCTGTCTATCCCTCTGACTCTCTCTCTCTCTCTCTGCCCCTATAAAAACAATAAAAAAAATAACGTTACAGGGATGTAAAGGATGGCATAAGGAAAATTATGAATATTACCATAATAACTTTGTATGGTGACAGATGGTCGCTGCACTTGCTGAGGTGATGACATTGCAAGAAATATAAATGTCATATTACTATGTTGTACACTGAAGTTAATACAACATTATATTTCAATTATGCTTTGATTTTAAAAGGAGAGCCTTTAACTATCTGAAGTGACAATAAATTAAGGTTGAGCAGAATTGTACCTAAATCATCTGGATATCTGAAGAGACTGGCAGTCACTTATCTGTTTTATGTATGTGTACGTAAAGTGACACTACATCTTTATGCTTATGACCCTTGGCCTACTGTCCACAAGAAGTGATTGTCTGCATGTATATTTTCCTGTGAACAGTGTGTACCCACAGAACAGGCCGCACGGAAAAGAGGAAATCAAGAACCCTGCCCATCAGGATCCATGGTTTCCAAGATCTCCAAATACACAAACATATCTGTCAGAACATAATGTCATAAGTAAACAGTAAGTAAATATCAAGGATTGTTCTTAGTCTTGTTTCTAAAATCCTCACAGAAAAATGTATAAAGCAGAGAAAACATAAATTCAACATGTTCTTATATAGCAAGTGGGGAGTGTCCAAAACAGAATAGAGAGGTCACATGAAACCCACAAGTAAAGTCTAATTTAATTGCTGGTTTTGAGGATTGGTTAACAATTCTCATGCCATATGAGAAAAAAGTCTTTATTTAAATAATCTTTTGGATTGTTTTTTTTTAAATTTAGAGGAGTGTGTTTTTCTTAATAGAAACATTGTTCTGATTAACACTACCTTAAGTTTAACGTCACTATGGTTCTGTTACAGGTCTGGAAGCATATGGAATAGGAATTTTGTGGCTTTTGGTGGACGAATGAGAAATTTTTTAACAGAATGGGATAGAGATTGAACTCAGTGTGTAACATCTTGCTTTACCAATTACATTGATTGATTATTGACAGGATGTTTCATTACATCATGGGAATGTTGAAGAAACTGTTGGTTGGTCTCTGTCCTAGATGCTATTATCACAGCTGTGACAACCACTTCAACAAGTTGAGTCAGTCACATTAAACAAATAAAACTGCATGAATGTACCTTGATTTTTGGACTTCTCCATTCCATTCCTAATAACTCACTCAGCCCCATTGATATGCGGCCTTCAAAATCTCTCTTCTCGGTCCTTTTCTTACCTACCACCTCTTGGTGACTGTTGGAAGTCTCCTACGTAGCTTCCTTTATTTTTTTTTTAATTGCAAAGCTCTCCCCACACTGACAACTTTTGACAAGAGTCATTAGATCACTATGTTTTTAAATTTAAATGTTTTCTTTTCAGAACACTCTTTCTTATAACTTCATTTGTCTACCTTTTGACACCTAAATTTCTCATGAGATTTTAAGAACATCAATGACATCTCCCTATTCAAAATGATTTCTTACAGCTTTTTAATATCTTTTTCTTCTATAATCTAGTAAAAAGGAGGAAAAATTGAGAAAGATAATGAATAGGAAAAGAAGAAATTAATTAGCATTCTTTGAATTCCAACTTCTTCTGACTGTTTCCTGGATAACTGTAAAGAGATAGGCACTGGCTGTAATTCCCCCCCCCTGAAAAACTGAAGTTAAGAGGGGTTTGCCCATGTGACAACTTGCCCAAAGCTAGAAAGCTGACCAGTAGAGCTGGGATTCTGACTTAGGTCTGTCTGAGATCCTTCCTTTCCCCAATATCCTGTTTGTGGTTCTGGTGTAAGCTGCCCCTTGCTCCCCCACCTCTCTGAACCAGCCCCTGGAATACTCTTCAGCCTTACCTTCAGGATCCACTTACCAGGATGGATATCCCGAGAGAAGGACACCCTCCGGACTTCCTAAGCCCCTTTGCCTGACTCCTTCCCCAAATTGGGTAATGTGTCCTTCCCCTGCATTCCCATAACACCCTGTTTTACATGCTACATATTTTTAATAAAAGTTTTTACTAACATATAACAAATAGAGAAAAGTGCACAGATCGCAAGTATATAGCTTGATATCAAAGAGCAAAAGCACTCCTTGAAACCTCTAATAAGATCAAGAATTTTTCATCACCCAGAAGACCATGCCCCTTGTGTGCCTTCTTCATTATTATCTCTACCCTCCTGGCCTCCCCAAAGGTCATATTATCCTGACTTCTCCATAGATTTGTTTTATTTGCCTGATTTCAAAGTTTATAGAAATTATATATACAGTGTGGTTTCTATTTAAGTCCCAGCTCTTATATGTAGCACTTATTCATTTTCATTGTTGTATGTAATATTCCATTACATGAAATCATACAATTTATTCATTTTACTCTCAGTGGAAATTTTGAATTGCTCACATTTTGAGGCTAATATGAATAGTAGTACAATGAACATTTATTGACAATTTTTGTTGAATACATGTACGTTCTTTGAGGTATAAACCATAGTGTGAAAATGCTGGGTCATAAGTTATATGCTTATTAATCTTTTGTAGACATTGTTAAACAGTTTTCAAAAATGTGTGTACTAATTTACCTTCCCACTGTTCTTCATCTTCATCAACTGATAGTGTCGACATTATATTCAAATTCTCTCTCTCTCTCTCTCTCTGCCTAGTATGACAACTAGAAGGTATATTATTGAAATTCTGGTGAAATAATAAGAAAATGGCTAATAAGCACATACTTGTTTGTTTTTATATTCTGTCACCTGTTAGGCAAAATACCATGAAGATTACGAGCCATGGTTTAACTTCTAATCGTATCACTACTAACCAGCAAATCACTTTTTTGTGCTAGTTCATTCACTTTTGCCATCACAAAGTTGTTCTGAAGATTAAATAAACCGAGTGTAAAATACTCAGGGCAATGTCTGGCATATAGTAAGAGCTCAACTGTATTAGCTATTACCATTGTCTAATCCCTAGAGCTGAATCCCATTAGACTCCCAGAAATAGAACTGGTTAGTAAGAATCTTTGGCATCCTTCTGTGCAGCCTGCTTTAATCAGCCGACCCCACAGAGAGCCTCTGGACTCCTGAAATCCTCTTTACCCCTCATTCACCACCTGTCACATTCCAGGGGTAGGTGCTATATCTCTCCAGCCAGACGGCAAATTCTCTAAGTACAGTGTTTTGACTTAATTCTTTATGGTACCAGCGGTTTCAGAGACTCATTTTAGCTTGTGGGAATCTTAGCTCAATAATTTTTCCCAGCCTGACCAGGCGGTGGCGCAGTGGATAGAGCGTCGGACTGGGATGTGGAAGACCCAGGTTCGAGACCCCGAGCTCGCCAGCTTGAGTGCGGGCCCATCTGGCTTGAGCAAAAGCTTGTCAGTTTGGACTCTAGGTCGCTGGCTCCAGCAAGGGGTTGCTCAGTCTACTGAAGGCCCGCGGTCAAGGCACATATGAGAAAGCGATCAATGAACAACTATGGTGTCGCAATGGCAACGGAAAACTAATAATTGATGCTTCTCACCTCTCTCCATTCCTGTCTGTCTGTCCCTATTTATTCCTCTCTCTGACTCTCTCTCTGTCCCTGTAAAATAAAATAAAATAAAATAAAATAAATAATTTTCCCCAAACCAATATTTGAGCAGATCCACAGCTGGAGAGCTATGAAGGGAATCTGTCCCCTTTTGCAGCCATCATGCTCAAAGGTAATTTCAAATGCTGGCAAGAATGTGCACCGCCCCTCCAGATAAAAGATACCTCTGTGCAAACGCTATTTGACATCAGTGCTCAGTCAATATTTGCTCTTTTTTATTGATCCCTTGTTCTTTCTTTACTTCCCTGTTCTTGCATTGTTCCTGCCTCACCCACTTGTTTGCTCTAATCTCCTCCCATTCGTGTGACACCACTTGGGACACCTCTGGCTTCTTTTAGTTCTCCAACAATGTGAATCAGAGCATATATAATAATTGACTGCAACCCAATAAACCAAATTCCTACACTTAAAAAAAATCAATAAACTTTGTAATTCATGCCTGACCCCTCTGAGTTATTTATAATCAGATTATAGATTCCCAGCATGCAAGAACTGTTTTGTAATAAAAAGAAAGTGATTTAAGCACTTTTTGTTCAGGGAGGAATTCATAAGTGTTATTTATAATGAGAATGAGGGGAAGATATGCAAATAATCTCCTTGTCAGAGCTAGCATCAATCTTTACGAGGAAAATGTAAGCTTTAGATTTTTTGTCACTGGGTTGATTTTGACATCCGAGGTTGGTAGAGGATTTAATATGTAACTACTGATAGTAGGTGGAACAACAATCAAAATGCACTACCTTGACAGGAAGCCATTGAGTCACTTTGATTCCATTCCTTCTGTGGACTATGAGGGACAAGGACTAAGTGATCTTCAAACACCTGTTCAACCCTAGGAAGGCTTGGCAGGGTGGGGCTTGGATTGAGATATGAGCTATGACAAAGGGGAAGGAGATGACAACTTTCCCTGGGGAAACCCTTCTGCAAACAGAGGTCAGGGTAGAGGGAATGCATTCGGCTTAGAGGTTAAGGTAGCAGTAAGATCAACTGTTGGAGGTCTCCCTGTTTGCTAGGAATTTGTGTGAAAAGCCTAGAAGTGTACAGATGATGTAATATCATGCACTGCAAGCAATCCAGCAGGATGAGCTCTGGGAGTAGCCTCTGCATGCCCGACCCAGAGTCTGCTGCGTCCATGCAGTGCTTGGTGCACAACTGATCTAGAGGCTGCTGGTCCAGTCCAGGAACGTGCTGCTCCTTGGGGATCCTTCTCTGAGCCAGCACTGGACTCGGTTCAGCTCTGGGTACTGTCTCCAGGTAGAAGTCTTACCAACTCAGCCTTTTGGGGAACGTCTCCATTATGACAAACATCCTCATCCTCTAGTGGCATTCTCTTACCCTCACAGATTATAATCTTGATTTTCATTTCAATAAACTGCTTCATAAAAATGTCTGTCTTTTCTATCAGGCTCTGGAAGGGCAGAGATTTGTCTGCTTTGCTCACTTCTATATCCCCAGCACTCAGAACAGAGCTTGGCCCAGAGCAAGCACTCAAATATTTGTTGAAAGAATTACCTGTTACTTCATACGAGCCAAAATGTCTGGACAAACAGCATTCAATGTCATAGGACAGGCAGTAAATATAGAGAACATTACATCATGGCTGTCCTTGCGAGACCAGTAAATTGAAAAGAGTTTGCTCGGATATATTTATGAATAATTGACCTTATAAAATGCTGCTAAGAAGACACAGAATATAAATTGGATTTAAGACCACCTTATTCTCCCCTGGAGTCAGAAGCTGTAGCTGTTGGAAGCAAACCACTGAGCTGGAAATTACAGCAGCATTTTCCTGGTTTTATATTTTAAACTCAGTATTGTCTCCCAAGCCAAAATAGATAACAAAAGAACACACGTGACACAATGTATGTAAATGTTTTTCAAGGTTTTATTGCAAACCCAAATTGGTTTATCACACACAAAAAAAGTTGTGTGGTGAGGAGGGAAGAAGAATTGTACATATTATAACCATGTTAATTACAGTACATTAAAATGATGATTTACATTACAAATAAGCCTGTAAGTTTAAATATGCTAGTGTTATAACCCAATGAACAGACTTTCTTTATACAATACATACAATTATCAGGAATGCAAAACAAAACAAAACAAAACAACAACAACCCATAAATAATGCCCATTTTACAGGTGACGTTTTAAACAATGAAAACACCAGGCTTGACTGACAGCTGGGGCATTGGTCCATAAAAACCCTTTCTAAAAATAGAAATATTTGTAGCAGCAATGCTTTCTTTAAGCATCTAAATACAAGTCATTGCAAGACCATTTCAATAAATTTTAGTTATTAATTACATCTTACAAAAGAAAACCAGTCTACACATAAATTTATCTTCCAAATATGGAAGAGACAAACAATGTCCCACATTGTAGTTGTCCTGCAAGTGTCACATTGATGCTAGAACTAAATCCATCTGTGATCAGGCATACCACACTCAGACCACTGCTCGCACAGTAATCCACAAGGAAAACTAAGGAACTGAAACACTGCAGTAGGAAAAGCTTTGGAGCTAACACGATCTCATCAGAAAAGGCACATTTCTTAAGATTCGTTATCGTGGCCCAGACAGACCTTCAGGAGATCCTCCTTAGAACAGCGCGTCCTGCTTTCAATAAGACTGCTGCATCTGTCTAAGGTGGCACACTCATGCGCATTTCAGAGATAGCACCACGTTGGAAGGAAGAATAAAAATAAAAATCTCATGATCTCACTGAGAGGAGGATGTGCTCTTCAAAAAGCTTCCAGCAAACAGTGTGCAATAAGGTTGCCAAGATGTGCAAGCTCCCGGAGATGTGCAAATTCTCTTTGAAGATGTCCTGTTAGCTGGCAGCTCTGCCAAAAGGCTAACTACAACATTTAGAAACATACAGAAAGTCCTTCCAAACCAACCTGAAGACCGTTCAGAGGAACGAGTCCACAGGAGGTGCATAGGAAAAGCCTAGAAAGGCCTCGGCCGCTTCTTTGACACTAGCCGTGAGGAGGATGCTGTCGGGAGACCTGCCGATGGAATTGGGGACCGGCTCCTCAGTAAACTCGGGGTCAAAGTGCCGCAGGTCGCTGGGACCACTCTACAGCAGGAAAGAAAAGCCTCATTCAATGTGCAGAATTCACACTGGATACAGAGCTATATATTCTGGAGCTCAAGTCTTTGGGGCACAATATAGGAACTCCCATAATCACTATCCATTTCAAACACAAAACCCAGGGACCACACAGGATTTAAATATTAGAGGTGATGTTCCTTTTTTGTTTTTTTTTGGTACTTTAATTGATAAATGTGTTGAAAAATTCTGTGAGCTTTGTTGGGACAAAAATTCTACTTTTTCTCTAGGTGAAATAATGGTCCACGAATAAAATATTCAACCATTTATTCCTTGAGGGTCCTCCCCCCTCCACCACCACCACCACCAAATCTAACTTAAATAAATGCCCTTTGGGCCCCCTCATACTCCAAAGAGAGAAAGAAACTTACCACATTTGGGTTAAAAGGGGGCGTAATCTTCTTGTTAACGAGGTCGTCCCAGATAATTACAGAGAAGAAGACATGATTCTTGATTTCCATCTGTTGTGAAGAAACATAAGATTGATTTAGACAGGCAGAATTCACAAAGGACAGTGAGGTCTAGTGCACACCCCCGACGACCAGGAGAAAAGAGAGCGATCACGTACAAAGTCATCCTTGGCACCCAGCCTCTTTGTCCTGTCTTTCTGCAGGAGACCCTCCAGGAGGTGTCTGGCAGAATTGGTGATATTTGGCTTCAACTGGAGGGGCTTGTTTAGAATGTTGTCGTACATCTCAGCTGTGTTTCGGCTGTAGAAAGGAGGCTGAAAGAAGAGAAGAAAGTACTTAATATTCAATTGGAAGTTCTGTACAGCCTACATTACCAAGACTTAAACTGCAGTATAGCAAGCTGATTTGACAACGTCTTTTCCTTGCCCTGGATTTTTAAGTGTCTATCTTATTATTTGTATCGAAATAGATGCTAATAAAGCCATGTTCTTTCATTCTCACATTGGTAAAATGTGGTCACATCTGGTAAAATGTGAACTTACAAAAGGTAGTTCTACTCTTACCTAGTAGATTTGATAAGCTTCCTGATAAAGGGCAAGACACAATGACCAGGTCTGCAGTGGGGCTCATGGACCCAGAAAAGTCTGGGTTTTAAGAAGACTGCACTCTAGGGAGCATGTCGAATCAGGGCAGTATTCCATGATTCTCAATGTGCTACTCACCAGGCCATAGAGCATCTCATATAAGACGGCCCCCAGGCACCACCAATCCACAGTCCTGTCATACGGCTGCTTATGAAGCACCTCAGGGGCGAGATACTGAAAGACAGACCAGGAGAACAGAGTTTAGAGCCAGTGAAACCAGGCAATCCCAAGGCTAGTCACCCACTCTGGACGCACTTGGAGGATATATTTCTTTAGATGACTTCCTGATAAAATTACTGGACTTGGAGGCTGAATGATACCTAACAGTATCTTACTTAGCGATTTAGAAAACTTATATGACGTAGCTCTTACAAACAGCTACTTTAAAGCAGCATGAGGCCTTGGAATATCTCATGCTGCATCAGAGCAAATGTGTTGTACTTGCACTGGATCGGACTAAGACATTTTGGAGCACAGGTGAGCCTTTCGTTAGCATATTGTACTGGTCCCCCAGGGAAGGAGGGGTAAACCAGGCACCAAGTGCGCTCCCACCTCAGGTGTGCCGCAGAAGGTGGATGTCGTGCCGTTCTGTTCGATGTTCTCCTTGCAGAGCCCAAAGTCGGTAAGGACAATATGTCCCTGGGAGTCCAGCAGAATATTCTCTGGTTTTAAGTCTCTGTACAAATACAAACAGAAAAGTAGTTGCACAAGTTAATTTCACTGCATAAGAAATCCTCTGTAGAGAGAATTGAGAGGGGTATTATAAGCATTTTACATTCACTGCCATTGTATCGTGAATGAAAAAGGGAGCCCTTGTTCTTGCTAATCTGTTCTGGGTTAGGTCCAATCCTAGTTGGCTAGTTCCCCAGTGGCATGGAGTCAAGGCAGCTCACATGTTGGGGGATCTGGTTTTAGGTATAAACACACATTATTTTAAGGCCCTGTCAAAGGCTAGGGCTGCTATGTCTCCTTTATACCTAAGAAGGTCGCCTTCAGAATTCTTCTACTCACCTATAGACGATATTCAGAGAGTGCAGGTAACCCAAGGCACTGGCTATTTCAGCAGCATAGAAACGGGCCCGCGGTTCAAGGAAGCAGCGCTCCCTCTGGAGATGGTAGAACAACTGCAGGAGACAGAACAAAAACATTAGGCTGCCATTGCCAAAGCCTGATAACAAAGCATCTAATTAGTCTTGACATATATAGCTAAAGAGAACAATTGCAGGAAGCAACCCTAAATAGTCTATTAACTATTTGAAACCTGGAAGGTTAAAGGAAATGCTAATTCTGGTAACTTCCCCCCACCCCAAGTATCTTTTAAAAACTCTATGCAACAGACATGTTCATCTTCCCTCTACTCACCTCTCCACCGTTAATGTAGTCGAGGACAAAGTACAATTTGTCAGCAGTCTGGAAAGAGAAGTGAAGGCCCACCAGGAAAGGGTGTTTCACATTCTTCAATAGAACATTCCGCTCCGACATAATATGCTTTTCCTAGGAAAAGGACAATTAAGATTTAGTGGCAAATTTCAACATGTCACCAAAATTCCAAGGTGAAGCGACTCAATGAAACCACCAAGCACATCTCATTCTTACCTCCTTCTTTTTCAGGATTGCTTTCTTCTGTAAAACTTTGACTGCATAGAATGCTTCTTCTGCTTTGTGTCTTGCTAGAAGAACCTGAAATTTCAATTAAAAAGTCATTTTGCTTTCAAATCCAGGTTGAATGTATAAAGTAAGTGCACAAAAGGCTATATAGGTAATGAAGTCTTCAGATTTGAAATTACCTTTCCAAAACTGCCCTTCCCAATCACTTTCAAGAAGTGGAAGTCAGACGGTTTAGCATGAGGATTGGATGATGGGCCAAGGTTGATTTGCTGAGAAGGACTTGGCTGGAAAATAAAATGTTTTCTTTTAATATCTTGGTTTCAAAGGAAGACATAGATACTAAAATATAGGCACTGTCAAAGATGTTACATCTGCAAATGACTGAGGCAAGTCTATATATTTAAAAACATTTATAACTACTTTTCATTTATACATATATACATCTATGCATATCTCAGAAAACAAAAATTGTACACAACGTTATTGTAAGCAAATAAAGCTTTTATAAAATATGCCTTTTAAAAATACTCTACTGACTCAATAGTACTTAAGTGCTTTGTCACTTGTTACACCTTAACTTAAAGAGGCATTCCTGTCTTGATACTAATTTCTAGAAATGCCATTTTAATTCATCAATGCAGAAATACTGACTCATTTACAAGATTCCTGCACAGACACATCACAGATAGAGAATACTTACTGGAGGAGAAGGGTTGGCATTCATAAGCTCAGGCTCCTGAGGTTGGGAGATTTTCAAAATGGACTGAACTTCAGGGCTGCAAAGAAAGAAACCATTTAGGACCTCTTAATTCGCCACAAGAGGGCACACAAACACAAATAGTGAGTTTCTGGCTCAACTTTTCCCGGAGAATTCAGTGTTTAAACTAAAAACACCCAAATAAATTACCCAGTTAAAGAAAATAGCCAAAGAAAATAATAAACCCAGTTAAATAAAGAGATGAGGTTTGTTCTTCATGGAGACAGGAGTGAATTAGGCAAAAACGAATATTTTTATCTTGCAGATTTAAACAAGCCAAATCCGCAAATTTATTTTATTTAAAATGTTTTTAAAAAATTGGAACTTAAAAAGGGGTCCACATTCCCAGGGAAGGTTTCGGCTTCCCGACCAACACAATGATGAAAATGTTTTTACTGCTGGTGAACTGAAATTACACTAATTTTTATTTTCCCCAGTATCCCTAAACTTACTGTTTGCATGCATAGGAGTTATTGGCAATCTTCTGAATGAAGTCGTTCAGGCCCATCCTCCTCTGTTTCATGAAAGCTGTGAATCAAGAAAGGAGAAATAAACGTTTAGATGGTTTTGTTATATCCGACGCCACACGCACTAATCTGATGAAGGATCTTCAAAAAATTTCCACTTGGCATATCCAAGAAGTCTAGTCTTACTCCCGAACTCACCGATGAGGATTGCTACCATTCCCCTCATTCTGGAGTAAGTGAGGGTGCCCCTAGCAGCCTCGGTTTTCACTGTCATCGCCACAAAGAGAGTAAAGAGAGGAGTCGCTGGCGACGAGAGTCCGGCAGAACCGACACTAGCTCCGGCCGCGCCGCGGGTTTTATTAGCTCTGTGCAGTCACGGGGGCGGAGCCCGCGGGACAATGAGGATGTCTCACTGCCAGGCCACGCCCTCAGCCCCCGCCCAGGCCCCGCCCCCGGCGGCCGCGCGGCTCGACAGGCAGCTCCGCAGCCGGCGGCAGGCGGTTCCGCCCCGGCTGGAGGGCGAGCTCGGGTCGGGGCTGGGGGCGCCCGGAGCGGAGACTGCGGGGGGAGGGCCCGGCGCAGGGCAGTTAGCAACCTCTGTGGCCCCAGGGACTGAGAGAGGGAAGCCGCAGGCGGAGGGGGTGGGGAGGGGCGGAGGGAGAGAACCGGGGGTAATTTTCCATCCTTCTCATTTATTCCACCCAGTAAGGAAGTCAGAGTCGCAGATCCGAGGCGCTTTCCGCCCGGTGCGAGGCAACCAGGTGGCTTTGCGCCCACTCTGGTTTCTCAACCCCCGACTTCGGGATCGCTCCGGCCCAGGCACCCACCCTCTCCCCGAGTTCACACGGCAGCCTCAGCTGCCCTCGCCCGGCGGCCGCGCGCCACCGGCCGGGTTATCGCTCCGGCGCAGGGCGGCCGCGCCGGGGCGGGGTGACCCCACGCGCACTTATCTTCGGGGTCAGCACGGGGCCAGGGCGCCCGGGTCTGCCGGATGCCTCCGTGCCCACACCCGGGCCTCACCCCTTCGCTCTCAGAACGACCACAAACACCCAGCCCCGCGCGCTGGATCCCAGCAACTAGTGGGGGAGTGACACAAGTGCCCGCGTGCGGCCGCGGCGCTTACCCAGTCCGGTCAGCAGGAAGGACTCGCTCCGTTTCTGCGCCTCGGCCCTCTTTTTGTGGCGGGGCCGGAGCAGGGACTCGAGCCGGGCCCTGGTCAGCGCGCCCTGCATCTCCCCCATGGACAGTGGCGGCCCGGCGCGCAGCCGGTGAGGGCGACAACAGAACACTGACGTTTCCTTGAAGGAGCCGCCGTGACTCAGGCCGGGCAAGATTTCCTGCCCCAGTCCCAAAACAAACAAATGGCCCTTGTGCACGGCCGAGCCGCTTCCGAAAACGCCTTTTTTGTGCTTTTGGCCAAAGCCAAGAAAGGCTGAAAAATCCCAGAACTTGGAAGAGGAGGAAGGAAGGAAAGAAAGAGGGAAGGGGGAGGGAAGAGGTCAGGAATGTGTAGGGGAGGGGGCGGAAATAAAATTCATCTCTGCACTAAAGGAAAAAAAAAGTACAATCTACATTTCACTTTTTTCCCCCTAAAGTAATCTCTGAGAACATTCTGTCCTGTCCGTTACGCATGCAATTTTTTTCCTTGCATTTTAAATCCCTGCCACGACCAGAACACGTGAGGAAGTGGCTAGTGAGGGGGACGGTGGCTCCACGCTGGGGACCGACCTGGCGTGACCCCGTGACAGCGAGGACCGCGCAGGATCTGCACCTCGGGGCTCACTTAGCAGACTCCCCGGATTCTCTTTCCTGCGCTCCCACCTGAAAACTCTGCAAGGTCACATTACAGTGTCTCAAAGTCCCTTAGTTTGTCCTTTTTTTCCCTCCCCAGGTTTATTTCAAGGACTGGTTCAGGAGTCTTAGAGTTTTACCACCTGGCTCTTAAGTCCCGGATAAACTGTGAACCGTTAGCTCCTGTAAGATTAGCCTGGAGCCTTGGCTCCAGAAATCAGGAAAGAGAGGGAAGCTCAGCAGAGCAGCTGTGCGGTGCCTTGCTGTAAACTCCACCACTGGGAGATACCTGGGACCTGCAGTTTGAATGCCGGCGCGAGGAGTCGCGCCAGAGTTGGCGGGGACGCACCCAGTACCTAAACTGGGCCAGGAGTGAAGAGAAGTCTGCAAGTTACTAAGGTCGGCAGGGCCCGGTACCTGGCGCTCGCTGGTGCTGTCTGCGGTGGCTACCCTGCCATGACCCCTCGCTGCCAAAGGCCCTGCCATTTCAGTGTTGTCTGCTGTGTCTGACAACTCCGAAATACCAGCTGTCAAACCAAGAATAGCTTCGAAGCAGGTTTCCTTTGGTCCTGGGCAGGGATTTGCTTTGCAGGCACAACCACCTCATTTGCCCTAATATGATCTGTGGCCTCAACTGCTTTTTGGTTTGATTAGATACCACAGCCCTGCACTGGGACAACGGAGCACACAAATCCTTTCTCCTGGAGACTGGCTGAGAAATTTGGCTCAGCATTCACTCCTAAAAAAGCACTTACTAGAGCCTGAAATGGATGTTCCAACCTAAAGCAAACTTTAGGAAACTACAGATCAAAATCACTGCTGCACTTCTTCCTCTTGCAGGATTCTTTATAGAGTATGATTTGTTACCGCCAGTGACCCTGAGTAACACTTCAAGCAGCCTAGCTCAGACCAATGACCCCAAGTAACACTTCAAGCAGCCTAGCTCAGACCAGCCCTGCTCCTACACCATTCCTTCCCCCTTTGATAAAGACTACCTAGAAATGGCAGTCTGCAAAAGGATTTCTGTGTGCTTGCTTTTAAAACATTAAGTTAAGAAACTCTCCTTCAGAGATACTTCCCTGAGTCCCACCTCCTGTGGCTTCACCATGCCAAGTAACCCCAAATTATCTGAAGCACCTTTGTTATATCCATTTCATTCAAATTATAGTAATAAAAGCAGACGAACCTTTCAAAGGGGATTTTATAGCCTTCTCTTTCATTCTTCAGGTCGTCTAGGTTATGAAGGCTGGAAGTTACTTTCTAGAGACTGGAGGTAGGGAGAGCTCAGCCAGGGCTGGAATAGCCTCCTGCTCTGTGCCTGATAAGGCTGGAGGCTGAGATGACATGGGAGCGAGAGGAGTCAGAGGCAGCTGTCCCTGCTGCGTTATCAACCTGACTTTATATGAAGGCAATTTACATACAGGAAGGGAGCAAGCTGCAAAGTTCAACACTGGGCCATTTATTCCCTCCATTGCAACATCACTCCAAAAATTAGTCTTCAGCATCCTGGGTTTATTAAGTCCCTAGCAACACACACACACACACACACACACACACACACACACACACATACACGCGCGCGCGCGCATAACTTGACTGATCATGGTCACAAATCAGTCCAGAAAATCAAAACACATGCACACGGTCCCATTTTCTCAAAGAAGCCCTGCCGCTCCAGCATGCATCCCAGGAGGAGCATGGAATTTAAGTTAGAGGGCTCTAAGCGGGATAGAGAGGAGGCACAGCCATATGATTTGTGGTTGGAACAGAGAAGGGACTTCTGATGTGTTCCCTCCCCCGCCTCCTGCCCCTAATGTTCAGTAGTTGAGACGGATGGTCTGCTAAACTTATCATTTAACGAAGAGAATCAAGTTGTTGAGACTGGCTTTTCTTCCAACCGGATACCTGGCGGGTGGAGCAGGCGCCCCCTGTTCTGTCCCAGCAACCTACTAAGACTTCCGAACAGGAAGGTGACACACGGGCGGCGGGTGTATGGGGTAGGGGGAGGTAGACAAGGGAACTGTGTGTGACGCGCGCCTGTTCACTCTGCACAGACTTCAGGCGGCCCTGTGGCTGCTATTCAGACGCTTGAATGCTTTCTTCCTTCCCGTCACCAGCTTCTTTCTTTGGTCCAGAAAGTCCTCCTACCAGGAAAAATCCAGCCCCTTCTCTCTTACTCCCTGGTGGCGAAGTGGCCGGAGTTGTGTCACAAAACTCTGCAAGTAAATGCAACCTAGAGGGCGATCGCGTTCTCCGGAGAGTCACTCCGAAATGCAGGATTTCTCCCCACTTCTCTTCCGAGGGTTAATCAGCTCCAGAAAATTTCTTTATAGCACCTTGTGCAGTCACCGAAAACATAGACGACTTGAGATAAGCTAATTACATCCCCAGCCTCACAAAGCAATCCTCTCATATTGAGGCCTCTCACTAGGCAAACTGCTGTCAAAACTGTCCATTGAAAATCATTCACCAAGACGTAAAGTTTGCACTAAGAATATTTTCTCGTGCATGTGTACTTCAATACCTCAGAAAATCGTTTTAGCTCTTCTGCTTTTTTTCTTAGTGATAGACTATAAAACCTGAAACTTTCATTAAGATTTGACTCTCCTAATATGCAGTATCTTCCATTGTTAACAGGCCATATAGTAGTTTTGTATGGCTCAAAGTCCCATAACTCTAGAGCAATCCTCTACACAGTTTAGGTTCCCATACTTATTGATTCACTAGCTGATGCTTATAGAATTTTTCCTCTGCAGCTTCACCAAAAGGAAGCACATAGATATGCCAGGAAGCCTAAGTGTTACTCTCAAGAGCAACTAAATGGACTCACTTTTGTTGAAGGTTGGCACCAAGCAAATATCTTTCTTACAGTAGTCATCAAACAGAAAATGATGACAAATGAATTTATTCAGGATAGCTCTTACAGATAAGTAATGAGCAGTGTTAAATAAATGTCTGTTTATAGAACACAGCTCTATAGTGATCATTACCTTCTATATTCATAATTGTCAAAATTATGCACAAAGGAGGCAAGAAAGTGATGCAATAGTTAACTAAAAACACATGATCAAGAATAATAGTGTTAAGAGTTATTTAAACCCACAAAACTGCATGCTTTTTACACACAGACTTTTATTTCCCCCCCCCAAAGCAGTGATTTTGAATAAAAAAGAGTATTCACGTAAGAGCCCTTGAATAAGGTTTTGTTAAATAATGTATGTGTGGCTGTCTAGTATCATTACCTTGCTTTCCCTAATAATATTCTTTAACCATTAAGGATTATGCAATTATTGTTACTTTTTCCCCCCTGAGTTGGGCAGATAGGAAAAATTGTTAACTAGCAAAACATGCTTTTAGGACCAAATTTATCATGTTCTTGTACCCCTTCTTTGCCACTTTAGTTGATTCCTAGGCTTCTCCCACATCCCAACCACACCACTGGCACATTATGTGATTTCCCAAACTCTGAACCATTGCCCGCCACCCCTCTTTCCCACAATGCCACCTGCCTCAGAGCCCCGTTGTCTGCTAATCACCATGGCAGATGTTGACTGTTTCCTCCCTCCCTCCCTCCCTCCCTCCCTCCCTCCCTCCCTCCCTCCCTTCCTCCCTCCCTCCTTTTCTTTCTCCCTCCTTTTTTCCCTTCCATTCATTCATGAAAGCATTTAACAAGCACTTATTAAGTACAAATATTAAGACCAAGGTACACAACTATGTGTAATCTAGTTATCTGATTTCACAGAAGCTCTCGTTCTAATGATGTACCTGCAAATTATGACACAACATGATGAGTGTTAAAGCAGAAGTCTGAACCAGCCAGAATAGAACAGAGGAATTTTCTCCTGAGTTGAGGCAATAGGCATGGAATTGTTGAGGAAAGTTTTCTCAAAGAAATGATATTTGGACTGATCCTGGGAGGCTCAGCTTGGCTCAAAAGAGGAAAGTTGTTCCAAGCAGAAGCAATAGTCTAAGGACCAAACTCCAAGCTGCTGTGCAGCAGCTCTGGAGTAATTTGGAAATATAATTCTTACTCAGACTTTACACACAAGCAAAATGTTATGGCGACTACTGGCGAAATAGGAAAACAGCACAAAGATCTTAGCTGGCACAAGTTTGCGTCTTTCTCTTTCATAGTTTTGGCCTCCCCCCCGCCATAAATATAAAATTAGTAGGGCCTTAAAAATACATCCATTGAAAAGACTGCCAATTATAAGCCTCCAAAGGCACCTCTATTCCTGGTACAGCTTTAGTCATGGGTGGAGTTCATTCGATCATTCATCAACAGATTCTCCTAGAACTATGCATCAGATACGGTACTAGAGGCAGGAGATACAGTGGTAAACATGAGCTCACAGGGTGATGGCAGGTTGAGAATTGGCTTGTATCAAGAAATTTAAACCTGACCAAGTGGTGGCACAGTGGATAGAGTGTCGAACTGGGACGTGGAAGACCCAGGTTCAAGACCCCGAGGTTGCCAGCTTGAGCGCAGACTCATCTGGTTTGAGCAAGGCTCACCATATTGAGCCCAAGGTCACTGGCTCCAGCAAGGAGTCACTCGGTCTGCTGTACCCCATCCCCCCACTCCCCCTCCCCCATCAAGGCACATATGAGAAAACAATCAATGAACAACTAAGGTGCCGAAATGAAAAATTGATGCTTCTCATTTCTCTCCCTTCCTGTCTGTCTGTCCCTATCTGTCCCTCTGTCTGACTCTGTCACAAAAAATGAAATTTAAAAGCCACCAAGAAAAATTCCTTCACCAAGGCTTTTAAAGTGACACATTCCAATGTATTTTAGAGAGTTAGTTTACAACTCAAAAATGTGAACTGTTAGTCTTTCTATTCAGAATATTTACTTTTTTAAAATTCTACCCATCTCATTAAAAATGAACAAATTTACATACACAGACATATAAGGGAGTGTTGAAAGTTGGAATGGGGAAATTTGCATAGTTGGAAGATGGATGAAGTTTAGACAAGCATAGTTATGGTTTAGCACAGGGATTAGCAATCTTTCTGCAGTAGTAACTCTGATGGTCTGTAACCATTCCTTCTAGAAAGGCCACAGGAAAGTGGGTAGGAGGATGAAGTTTGTAGTACATTTTAAAAGTTTCAATCAGGACATAAATCAAAGAAAGGAGGCCAGTGTTTGCTCTTGACATAAGAGGAATGAGAACCTAGCTAGCAATATATCAGTGGGGTCTTCCGCAGGGTGAAAACTCGCCTCATCTCCGTCTTTGGAATGTTGCAATTTCCGAAGTAGCATAATCTAATAAACAATAAATAAAAATAACAACTGTCAACTAGAATATGATACAAAGGGCAAGGGATAGCACATACGTGACAGTTTTATGTTTGGCTTTCAGCACTGACCTGGAAAATGACATCCAGAGAATTTTCTGTACTACTATAAAAAATAATACAAGAGCAAGTGGGAAAAAATTTATAGTCAAATATCAATATTATCTTTGACTTTTCAAACACAAAAGGACTACAGCCTTACCAAAAACCCTATATTTTACCAGCATAGCTTTAGTGATAGGCATTTACTGCTAGGCATTTATTTATTTATTGTCACACATTTTCATTTCAAAAGACCTTTCCATTCAATTAAAAACACTATTTTGTTATAATAAAGCATCAGGTACTGTGGCAAAGAAAGGCAGAGTTTTTCTCTCTGTCCAGGGTCCAGATGCAGCCCAGCCTTGGCGGATGGTCCAGCAGCCCAGGGCTTGGACCTCTTTGCTGAATCCTTGAGACACACATTAAAAATGCAACCTACATAAACAGCATAAAGACCTCTTCTCCAGCTCTGCTTTGCTCACAAAGTGCCAATACTAAGCAAGGAGACTGGATCTCTGGCAGACATTTTCCGCCAAAGTAAAGTGAAACCAAAAGTTTGAATTGGCTCATTGTGACTCTCTCCCCAAATCTCTACCATTTCGGATCCTATAATCTAGTAAGAAGCAGTAGAATCTCAGGCCACCCCTAAGGAGTGTTTCCTGTAAACCCTGCTTAAGAATCGCAGCAACAAAATGAGATAAATGTAACAGTGACCAGCAGTGGGAAAACCAGGGGCAGGATGGCTGACTCTAGGTTGATTGGCATCATTTTAATGAAGAGCAGTTTAGCGGGAGCTTCCTTTTAATTTTGACCCTGAATGCAAGCTACATAAATGTTTATGTCACCTTCCATAGCAAGCTCAGAAGCGTCAGTTAGAGGCTGACGTTATTTAGTTGTCTACAACTGAGGCTCATTACCTGTGAGACATAGACAAGGTATTCTCTAAATCTTAATCTGTATAATGAGGATACTACTACTTACTATAAATTGTAAAAAATGTTTAAAACAAAGAATTTAGTGCAACTACTCACAAAAATCAAGGGATCAAGAAATGTGCAGATACACCAGTATTTTCAGCCTTTTTTTTTTTTTTTTTACAGGGACAGAGAGTCAGAGAGAGGGATAGACAGGGACAGAGAGAGATGAGAAGCATCAATCATCAGTTTTATGTTGCGACACCTTAGTTGTTCATTGATTGCTTTCTCATATGTGCCTTAACTGCGGGCCTTCAGCAGACCGAGTAACCCCTTGCTGGAGTCAGTGACCTTGAGTCCAAGCTGGTGAGCTTTTTGCTCAAGCCAGATAAGCCCGCGCTCAAGCTGGCAACCTCGAGGTCTCGAACCTGGGTCCTCCGCATCCCAGTCCGACGCTCTATCCACTGCGCCTGGTCAGGCGACTTTCAGCCTCTTGTATAGAGCATTTTCACCAATGAAATAAAAGTTGGTTTTGCATCTCATTTGCATAATCAAACAACTTTCTTTGATTTGTCCTTTGCTTTTCTGATGTTCTTGTTTAATAAAAAAGAAATCAAATGCTTTTTTATTGCTTCATATTCATTTTGAAATATCCCCTATTTTTTTGTTAGCAGTCTATTTGACAACAAATCAGAAATACACAATCTTCCAAGAATTTAGTAAGTGCCACATTCATGTTGGAATCTCACACAGAAAATATGCCTATGTTCCTTACCCCCACCCTACATGTAACACTGCTACAAACAGAACACATCATACAATAACAAGGGCTTCCAGCAAGTCAAAATAATAATGACATGTGGTGTGTTTAAAGCTACTTAATCCGCTGGGTGAAGGATGGGCCAAGGGCAGTCTTGCATAATGGACATTCCAAAGAAGGCCTGAAGAGATAACCCGTTTTGTTCTTCAGACTTCCCTCTCCTCCCTTGGTCTCCCCATAGACAATAGTCCAGAAAGGGCTGCATTAAAGAACTAAATGCTGTGATAACAGATGAATACTTGTTTACCAAGGGTTTGAAGTCAAGGCTTAAGTTTTGAGTGAACAGGCAGACTAAGAGCCTAAAGATAACCTGAAAGGATTTTCAATTGCTCATGGTGGGTAGGAAAAATAGAATGTAAATATGGACATATTGAGAGGGTGAAGTCACTGAAGAAAGGTCAGAGAAAGCCCACCAGCACTGAAGATGCATTTTCTGGGTCCGTCAGCTTACCCTTCAGTTATGAAAAGAGGAGTGTAAAGCCACTGGCCAAAGCCATCATCACAGCAGCCTGGACAGTGCAGGTTCACATTAGATTCAAACAGACGGTAATGAAACAACGGAGCCAAGAACTGGTGAGCCATCAGCTTTAATTCTAGCTTGCACCTGGAGGGCAAGCAAAAACACACACTGGGCTCCAAAACCCACTCATTCAGTGCTCACAATGCTACTGACTTATCCGAGTTTCCTAGAATCAAAGGTTTCTAGCTCACCAGACTTATTCACCTCTGTTTCCCATTTCCTTCTCTCTGCAAACTCTGCACAAACTGGCTTCTTCCTCAGTATTCCACCATCTTGGCTGCTTCTCCTGGCCTCCACGTGGCCTTAATCTGCTTGCCTTTCTAATACTAACCTCAGGAACCGAGAGAGCAAGCTCCGGGTCTGTCCCACTTTATAGTGTAGATATCCCAATCTTTAATCCAATCTACAAACAAAGAAGTCTCTGATACAAAGTCACTCATCTGAGACATACTGGGAGAATTCCTCATGAGAGTGCACCACTCACATCATCCAATCAGTCAAGGGTGTGGGGAAAGCTTACTCTTAAAACTTGCACGTGGGCAGCGCCATCTTTAACAAAGTGAGCATAATATATTTCATCTGCCCAACAAGGAGCAAGTTCTCAGTGATCATGGCCCGCTATTTTCAGTCATTCAAATCTCTCTGGAGCACCTCCTTGGTGCCAGGCACTGGACTAAGCCTTGAATCTAACAAGAATGCCTGAAATAAGCAGTGTTGGTGCACTCAGGCATGGTCTGCATTTATTTGGTAAAACTGAACAGTGCTTTCCCACAAGGAAAGAAAAACTTACAGATAGTTCTGCTTTTCCTAAGGTCAAACTATGCCTTAATACCATTAACATGCAGGCTGAGGCATGCTTAACCATTTAGAATATTCACTTTTTCAAGTGAGGAGTGAGCTGGAAGCTTTCTGCAACTCTAATATTATGCAGGTCTGTGATATCTGGGAGAAGATAAATCTAAAAAGAACTTCTGGAAGCCCAGAACCACTTCAGGAGGCTTCCTGTAATAACCCTCCACACCCAGCTAATCCTCTGGATCCCACCCTGCCTCCCCTCCTATAGTCAGAAATTTTGTGCTCTTAGTTATTTAAATCTTAGGTGCCTCTCTAGACTTTGAGTTCTTTGAATACCAGATAGGACCATTCATATTTCTCCCCTACATAACATCCCCCAATCACATCCCTCTCCTTCCACTGTTCCCTTTGTCCTCCAGACTGGTGCCATCTTGACTCTGTTCCTTAACCAGCACAAGTTTGTGTCTGCATTGGGGACTTGGTCTGTGCTACGCCTTCCACCTGGAATCCTTCCTCCTGACACCCACATGGCTCAATCCTTCCTTCCACTCAGATCTCGGAGTAAATGTCACTTATGCAGTGAACCTCCTGTAAGCAGCTGGTCATCCTTTGTCACTCACCATATTTTCATTCTCAGCATATTCATTTTATTAACAGACATATTTCTTCAGTTTATAGTTTGTCTTCCCAAATTATAGTTTGTCTCCCTAAATGTATCTTTTTTTTTTTACTTTTTTACATTGAACTCAAATTCTTTGCCCCAAATTCTTTGCTGTCTCTAAGATAAAATTTAAAAATAAGAAGCCCATTGGGTCCCATGATTCTTCACTTCTATTTTTAGCTGAGGTCCTCTGGCCCGTTCTGTTTGTGAACCCCTCCAGTTCTGCAGATGTGGAATAATCATATTTGTGAGGCACTGGTAGTTGACCAAGAAGTTGCCCTTTCCTTAGAGTTTAAAGAAGTGATAGCATGCTATCTTCCCCAGAGTATGATAGCTTAGTGAGGGAAGCAGCCTAGTGGTCTCGGTGTCTCTTTCCAGCATTCTGTGATTATCCTGCATAGTCTTTGAAAGCACAGGTGCCTTTGGTAGATGATGGTACCAACATGTCAGACTGTATTTGCAGATACAGATGAGTAAAGGGAAGGAAAACCCTCTTTATTAATGATCCCCTATGAGTTTGGTAAATAGAAAAGAATGTTATCATAACCTGCTTGACTTCTGTCATTCAACCAACTTTTCCCAAGAACATCAGAACTTCTCATGCAGTCTGAGGACACGGGGATAACATGGCCACATCACAGTGTTTTCTTTTTATCTTAAAATCATAAAGCTCTTCCATAACTTTTACAATGTTAGAAAGCCTGAATGAACACTTAATACAAACCCTTCTAATTTATTAAAATTATTTTTAGATATCCTTCTCTACACTAAGGTAAGACACTGATTAGAGCAGTGGTTCTTAACCTTTTTTGAGGTACCGAACCCACCAGTTTCATATGCGCATTCACCAAACCCTTCTTTAGTGATAAATAAAATATGATTTGTTTATCCAAATTCAAGACATAGGTATATGTTTTTTTACTGGTGCACAAAATGAGCCATGCATGAACATCATCTTGCTCAAAGAACAAAACCAACAAAGTACATGAACTCACAACAAATTACGGTATTACTTTATTCTGGCCTCCACGGCGGAGGCTACTCCGAACCCCTGAGACCAACTCATTGAACCCCTAGGGTTCGACAGAACCCAGGTTAAGAACCACTGGATTAGAGGAACTCTATTGCACAGTGCCTGGTTATGGTTTTAAAGCCATAGCAGAATGAACACTAGGTTGTCAGATGTGGTGAGAGCCACAGCACCTGTGCAAGTGTGGTAATGTTTAATACTAAGTTGGTGGGGAATTGCATTTTTATACCCTGCATACACACAGACACACACACACACACATATATTATGTTAGGGTTCTCCAGAGATAGAGAGAAAAGAAGAGATTTATTTTAAGAAACTGACTCATGTGGTTATGGAGGCTGACAGGTCCACAGTCTGCAAGCTGGGTCTGAAGGCAGGACACCAGGGGCAGAACCCGTGTGGCGTTCAGCTCCAAAGGCCGCTGCTGGAAGAATATTTTCCTGTTTGGGGGAGGTCAGATTTTGTTCTCCAAAGCCGTCAACTGATTAGATGAGAACAATCTGCTTTACTCAAAGCTCACTGACTTAACCATTAATCTCATATAAAAAGCACCCTCACAGAAACATCCAGAATAAGATTTGACCACATATTTGGGCACTATGGTCCAGCCAAGTTGACATATATAATTAACTATCACAAATGAACCCTTGTCAACTTGACACCCATATGCATCTATTAACAAGGTCACACTTCCATCTAACGTGATACAACTGTCTTACATACACTGAAAAACTTACTAACCCTTACTGCAAAAGAGGATACAAAGTCCTTGTGAGATGTTTACTCTTCTTCTTGGTATCCTGTAACTTAAATACTATGCTTTAAAGTTTGCAATTCTTAAATATTGCTAAATAAAGTTAATACATTTTATGTTACATGACAAGAAGATAAGAGAGGGAAGAAAATAAAGACATTTACTTCATGCACACGAACATACTCATAACAAATAAGGAAGAAGTATTCATGACAATTACAATCTCTATTTCTATTATTAGCCATGTGGTTGTAGCTAGTATTTATGATTACCTTCTTCCACTACCCATATGTCCTCAGCAAGCACCTCAAGTGGTCACGGTTCTTTATCCAGTGGAGTGTCCCAAACCTTCATTCCTGGCAGGATCTGGGCCATTAATAGTCCTGCTTGGATTGAGGTGTTGTAGTTTTCCACTGACTTTATTAACAGGACATGGTAATACTAAGAGACACCCTAAGAGGTCTCCTGTGTTTCAAACAAACCATTCCTTACTTTCATTGTGGAGTAACAATCCAAGTTCTCCTGGACAGTCAGGATCAATCATCCTGGCCTGCATACCACCTCTTTTTTGTTTGTTTGTTGATTTAAGGGGCACAGAAAGCACAAAGCTAGAATACTTTCCAGCTCTGTGAAATCATTGTTGCATCTCCTAGTGGAAAAATTCTTCCCTTTGGAACTAAGACCTCTAGCCAGCAGAACGTAAGATTGGGCAAACAAAAAGCAAAGATGTTGCTCACGGGTCACAAAGGCTAATAGTGAGTGGTGCCACTCCTATGCCTACGTCTGGATTTCAGGGCCTTTAAATTTCTGCTGCAGGAGAAACAGCACCATATATGAATGCTATTTCAGAATATTGAATCTCCTGGAAAACCTTGCCCCAGCCAGCCAGGCATTGTCACCTAGCTGGCACTGTAAATGAATCTTCAAAAGGCCATTCCACTATTTTACCAAGCCATTTGCTTCAGAATAGTAGGAAACATGGTATGACCAGTGAATTCTATGAACACGGGGGCCCATGGCCGTACTTCATTCACTGTGAAGTTAGTTCCTTGATCATAAACGATGCTGCATGGAATACCATGATGATGGATAGGCATTCTATTAGTCCATGAATGATGTTTTGTGTACAAGGAAGGCAAATCTGTATCCAGATTAAGTTCATATTCTGGTAAGCACGAGAGGTTGCCCCTTCCATGATAGGACAGGATGTAATCAGTCTGCCCTCAGGTAGCTGGCTGACCTCCCTGAGGGATGGTGTTGGTCTCTGCTGCTGGAGATTAGGCATTAAGCAGTGGCCTTAGCCAAATAAGCCACGGTGAGTAAAAGTCTATGTTTCTGAACACAGGCATAATCTTTATCATTACTACCATAGCCACTGTGTTCATTAACCCATTCCGGGATGATGGGGCAGGTCATCCGATCCACTTGATCATTAAAATCTTCCTCCGTAAAGGTCAACCTTTGATAAGCATTCACACAGCACATACATATCTTCACATTTTTTGCCAGTTCAGAGGTTTACTAAATACCTCTTCCTCAGACTTTATTGTTGCCAGTTCTAACCAGGTTCCTTCCACTTCCAGTTGCCTGACTGTCCAGCCAAACCACTGGCTACAGCCCATGAATTGGTATATAACTGCACGTCTGGCCACTTCTCCTTCCAAGCAAAATGAATAAGCAGGTAAAGTGCTCTACCCTTCAGCTATATCCCAGAAAGGAGCTACAGTGTTGCAGCTGTCCACTTCTGTAATTATATGTAACTGGCTGGTGTCATCCGCTACACCAGGTGTGACACACAGCTTCATCTCACACAGAGATAGGAAAAAGCAGTAACCCACTGACATGATACTAAGCACTTGGATTTTATTTACTGAGTATTCTACATCTTCATTTCTTTCTTTCTTTCTTAGTGATTAGATTTGAGTACATTTCACTATTTTTAGGACATTCCTAGCTAGCTTTGATATTTAGGTTTTGTTGTTTTTTCTTCCCCTCTCTTTTTAGCTAATAATTTGCAACATTGTTTGCAACCCTCAAAACACTGGGTCCTGCATCAGTTTACCAAGCAAAAATTCAAAGAAAGATTACTGTGATGTCTTAACCACAGTACCTGATCATCCAGTTAATGTATTTGAAAGTATTGAGTAAACAAGTCTGGAAGGCATTGTCTTAGCACTGGACAATGTTCCTGAGAAATTCAAGGGGTCACTTAAATCACCTTTGATATTTTACATTGTAACACCACAGCTTCCTCGTGTGAAATAACCAAACACCCCATGTGTCAGGATATGTCACGTTAGTCCTTCTGATGTCTAAAGAGAGCCCTAAAAAAACAATGTGACTTATTGACATCTGTTACTTTGGGAGGAGTGCATTGTGTCTCTGTAGCTGGCTAATCCTGGAATGGTGGGAGATAAGGCAAAAACCCCATTTCACCCACAGCTTATTTTGGAGTCTTGAGGCTCATCTCCGACACCAAAGACTACCCATAAACTCACAGGTCTCTTCACTACTCGCGATAATCTCCCCCACTGAACAGAGATTTTAGGGAACTCTGCACATGTTTATACTTTCCTAATAACCTGAGATGCCAATAGAGCAGAGTTGTTTTGTGTAATTGTCTTCTACTCCCTAACAATGCCTTGCACGTAATCAATGATCGGACATAGTTGATGAATAAATCTCTCTGCTGAGCCCATCATAACTTTTCCTACTCATCATTATTTCTCAGCTTCAAAATCCTAAAATGAACCTTTGCTCAGGTAACACATTTCACTAGCGGATGTTTATTCTAAAATAGTTAATGGGAGCAAACCCATTTTTGTTTTTATCATTATATCCTAGATCAAAATGTCCAAGATTAGTTGTCAAAGCCTAATTTTCTCAGAGCGTATGGTCACACCATCAGACAGTTTTGATAGTGCTACTTGCTTTTGAGTCGTGAATATAGAATCCTCTTAACAAATAACATTAATTGACATAAAAGAATTGTTCACTGGTTTAGCTAAGAATTTCAGATATATCAACTACGTCTGTTATTTTTTTAATATTGTGATAACACCAGCCTTGTTTTATAATCATTTCACAAAAGATATAAATTAAATCTAAGAAAGTAAAAATAAGCTTTTGTATACAATCACAGGAAAATTATAGAGAAGAAATTAAACAGATGTGAACAAAATATAAGGATCATAAGTAATGTCTCACTTTCTAAATTAAAAAATATGATCACTTTAAAAAAGTTACTGTAACGTTTTTGTTTATAAAACCTGATGTTAAAAATTGCAGAGACAATAACTATCATTAGTATCTATAATAACTCTATTTCACAGTTCATAAAATGTTTCTTAAAAATCTAAAGCCTTGAAACACAAATGTAGATCATCAGGATTGACTTATTCGAAATCATTCTTCAAATCATGTTGTTTTCTAACCTTTTTATATGTCAACATAAATCCAATTTGGCTAGTTCTGTTTAGTATGTCTTGAATTTACCTTTTAAAACCAAAGACTTTCTTTTCTTTAGCACATTGTAAATACAGCAGTCCTAGGCCCATATGCTGTCCCTGTAAGCATCACTGATGACTTGCGGCTGTGGCCTTCTTTTATAATGGGAACAGATAACCAAAGGGCAGAAATAAACTCAACACAGGCCTTGATGGGATAACTAAGTTAGTTACAGCATTGTCCCAATATGCCGAGGTTGCAAGTTCAATCCCTGGCCAGGGCGCATACAAGAATCAACCAGTGAGAGCATGAATTATTGAAACAACAAGTTCATATTTCTCTCTCTCTCTGTATATATCTCAGTCTCTCTCCCTTCCTCTCTCTCTAAAAAAGAAAATAAGCCCAACGTACATATTTTCTTGCCGCCCTCCTCTGTGTCCTTCTTCCTATTTCTTCCCACTCTGAGTTTTCTTTTCCTAGGGCTTCCATTTTTATTAGGATCACTGGTTTCTGTAAGGCTCACAGGCACTTTGTAGGGCTCCTCAGAACTGCTATTCCTTTTTCATCTTTACAGAAAATCAAAATTAGTATTATACACATTATATTATGTGCATATATATTACATATAGTATGCATTGTGTACATATTATTAAAATATTAATATTTTAAAAATATTAGACAGTATATTTACATAAAGATGTCAAAGAGGAACAAATACTCAACACATAACTAGACTACTTCCAGGAATAATAGTAGTGTCTAACACAAGTGGGCTTGTTAGAACATGGTACTGCTGGATATAACATCTCATCTTCCAAATATGACAGAGCAATATTTTCTGATCTTCTGTTGGGCAGGTAAAATATATTATGCTCAGTTTGTTAAAGATGGCACTGCCCACATGCAAGTTTTAAGAGTAAGCTTTTCCCCACATTCTTGACTGATTGGATGATGTGGGGTGGTGCACTCTCCTGAGGAATCCTCCCATTATGCCTCAGATAAGTGACTTTGTATCAGAGACTTCCTTGTTTATAGATTGGATTAAAGGTTTGGATTTCTATACTATAAAGTGGGGCAGGCGGGAGCTTGCTCTCTCGGTTCCTGAGGTTAGTATTAGAGAGGAGAGCAGAGTAAGGCCACATGGAGGCCAGGAGAATGGTGGCCCTGACCATTGGCTTTAAATCGTCACAGAGAGACAGAGAGAGGGACAGACATAGACAAACAGGAAGGGAGAGAGATGAGAAGCATCAATTTTTCACTGTGGCTCTGTAAGGCCAGTGGCCAAGGCCATTATCAAAGCCATCTGGCCAGTGCAGGTTCTCATTTGATTTGGACAGTCGGTAATGCAACAATGGAGCCAAGAACTGGTGAGCCATCAGCTTTCATTCTAGCTTGCACCTGGTGGGCAAGTAAAAACACACACTGGGCTCCAAAACCTACTCATTCAGTGCTCACAAAGCTACTGACTTATCCGAGTTTGCTAGAATCAAAAGGTTTGTAGCTCACCAGACTTATTCACCTCTGTTTCCCATCTCCTTCTGTAAAGCCTGTGGCCGAGGCCAGCATCACAGTAGCCCGACCCACGCAGGTTCGCATTGGATTCGGACAGATGGCAATGAAACACAGGAGCCACGAACTGGTGAGCCATCAGCTTTAATTCTAGCTTGCACCCGGCGGGCAAGCAAAAACACACACTGGGCTCCAAAACCCACTCATTCAGTGCTCACAGAGCTACTGACTTATCCGAGTTTCCTAGAATCAAAGGTTTCTAGCTCACCAGACTTATTCACCTCTGTTTCCCATCTCCTCCTGCACAAACTCTTAACAAACTGGCTTCTTCCTCAGCACTCTGCCATCCTGGTTGCTTCTTCTCCACATGGCCTTAATCTGCTCTCCTCTCTTCTAACACTAACCTCAGGAACTCAGGAACCAAGAGAGAGAGATCTAGCTACCGGTCTGCCCACTTTATAGTATAGATAATCTAAACCTTTAATCCAATTATACATACAAGAAAGTCTCTGATACAAAGCCACCCATCTGAGGCTTAATGGGATTCCTCCCTACATCACCACCCTACATCATCCAATCAGTCAAGGGTGTGGAGAAGAGCTTAGTCTTAAAACTAAGCCTTAGGCTATAACGACCCGGCCTGCCCACAGCCTGTTCCAGAACACACATTAATATCAACGAACTTCCATGTGGGCAGCGCCATCTTTAACAAAGTGAGCATAATATATTTTATCTGCCGAACACCTTCTCTCTGCACAAACTCTGTACAAACTGGATTCTTCCTCAGCACTCCACCATCTTGACTGCTTCTCCTGACCTCCACGTGGCCTTAATCTGCTCTCCTTTCTCTGCTCTCCTTTCTAGTACTAATCCCAGGAACCGAGAGAGAGCAAGCTCCCGGTCTGCCCCACTTTATAGTGTAGAAATACAAACCTTTAATCCAATCTACAAACAAGGAAGTCTCTGATACAAAGTCACTTATCTGAGGCATTATGGGAGGATTCCCCATGAGAGTGCACCACCCCACATCATCCAATCAGTTAAGGGTGTGGGGAAAAGCTTACTCTCAAAACTTGTGCGTGGGCAGCGCCATCTTTAACAAAGTGAGCATAATATATTATATCTGGCCAACAGGCTCCTTAGCTGTTCATTGATTGCTTTCTAATATGTGCCTTGACCGGGAGGTTACAGCAGAAAAAATGACCTCTTGCTCAAGCCAGTGACCTTTGGACTCAAGCCAACGACCATGGGATCATGTCTATGATCCCATGCTCAAGCCAGTGAACTCGTGGTCAAGCTGGTGAGCCCTTTCTCAAGACGAATAAGCCCGTGCTCAAGCCAGTGACCTAGGGTTTTAAACCTGGGTCCTCCACGTCCCAGTCCAGTGCTCTATCCACTATGCCACTACCTGGTCAGCTCAAATTTGATTTTCCTGATACCAAAAGCTCTGCTTTCATCCAGTAAAAGAATATGCCATTGTAAAGCCAGTCGCCAAGGCTGCCATCATAGCTGCCTGGCCAGTGCAGGTTCACATTTGATTACAACAGTCAGTAATGAAACAATGGAGCCAAGAACTGGTGAGCCATCAGCTTTAATCCTAGCTTGCACCCTGTGGGCAAGTAAAAACACTCACTGGGTTCCAACATCCACTCAATCAGTGCTCACAAAGCTACTGACTTATCTGAGTTTCCTAGAATCAAAGGCTTTTAGATCACCAGACTTATTCACCTCTGTTCCCCATCTCCTTCCTTCTCCCTGCGTAAACTCTGCACAAACTGGCTTCTCCTTCAATGCTCAGCCATCTTGGCTGCTTCTCCTCTCCTCCACGTGGCCTTAATCTGCTCTCCTCTCTAATGCTAACCTCAGGAACCGAGAGAGAGCAAGCTCCTAGTCTGCCCCACTTTATAATGTAGAAACCCAAACCTTTAATCCAATCTATAAACAAGGAAGTCTCTGATACAAAGTCACTTATCTGAGGCATAATGGGAGGATTCCTCATGAGAGTGCATCACCCTACATAAAAAAGGATAGGAAAGGCTTAGTCTTGAAAATAAGCCTTGGGCTATAATGACTCGGCCGGCCTGCTTACAGCCTGTCCCCCCTTCCCCACATTAATATTATCACACCCATTCCCAAGCAGGAAGGATAACCAATATCATCACCTGGGTGAGGGGCTTCCACGTGGGCAGCAACATCTTTAACAAAGTGAGCATAATATATTTTATCTACCCAACAGCCTTCCTTCCTACCTGTTCCAAATGACAGTCCTTCACATGCCTGTAGGCAGCTATCATTATTTTATTTTATACTATTTTATTCACAGTCTACCTGTGTCTATCTAGTTTATCTACCTGAATTTTCAAAGGCAAAAACTGCTGTCTTCTTCTCCATAGAACCTGGCAGAGTGCTGGACCGAAAGACACACAACGTATCTGGCTTTTATAAAACAAACCCTGCCTTTGATTTAAAGTTCTTCTATCCCCAGCTCCCCTGCCTAATGGCAAGACCACATCTCAGTTAAATTCCATCCTTTATTTTCTGCTCTTTCCCGAAACAATGGTGTCCACATTCAAGCCACTTTCATTGCAAAGTTACATTCTTACCCTTTTGAAGCTGCAGAAAGAGAACTGAAGAGGTTTCCAAGAAATCTGACTTCAGTTCTGTCTTTTCTTTTGTAACTCAATATATTTAGCTTAAGAAAAATGATTTAACATCTTCAAGTACCCGGAGGCTTAACAACCTTTTTGTTAATCCAAAGCCCATAGAGCATTTGGAAAGATTAGATAAAATTAGCTATGGGAGAATAATTTGAAAACTCATGTGTGTTATGTAATTAAATACCTATAAGAACAGTGCGGTTGAACTATTAATATAAATTTTTTCTCTAAGAGTCAAAATTTTAATCAGTGGGAGAGCTGATTGCCTCATATTTCTGAAGAAAGAGGGTCACGAGTTCCCAGAGCTACATTGCTTATTGAAGTTTATTCCAAGGGCCCCAGCCTATCCTGAGCCAATTTTTTTCTAAATCCTTTTATTTTTTTTTTTTACAGTCAAATTTTACCATCAAAATATAAAGGTATGTCAAAATAAGAAAGAACCTTAGAATTGCCTGACCAGGCGGTGGCGCAGTGGATAGAGCATTGGACTGGGATGTGGAAGACCCAGGTTCGAGACCCCGAGGTCGCCAGCTTGAGCGCGGGCCCATCTGGCTTGAGCGAAAACTTGCCAGCTTGGACCCAAGGTCGCTGGCTCCAGCAAGGGGTTGCTCGGTCTGCTGAAGGCCCGCGGTCAAGGCACATGTGAGAAAGCAATCAATGAACAACTATGGTGTCGCAAGGACAACAAAAAACTAATGATTGATGCTTCTCACCTCTCTCCGTTCCTGTCTGTCTGTCCCTATCTGTCCCTCTCTCTGACTCTCTCTCTGTCCCTGTAAAAAAAAAGAAAGAACCTTAGAATTGATTTGCTTCAACTTTTATTTTACAAATGAGATTGCTGGGGGCTCCCTGCCCTAACTTCTAATTTTGTTCCCATCTCTGAGCCTCCCAGAGATGGGAACAAAATTACAGTGACCTCCATCACCCTGTTCCTCCCGTTTCCATTCCTCACCTCCATCCCTGACCCCTCACTCTCTATCCTGTCCCTGCCCCGCTCTGCGGACCATTTCACTCCTGGGATAGCTTGTTTTCATTATTAGTCATTCTCCTATTCTTCTTATTATGGACAATTTTCAAGTTGTAAAATAATTTTCTTCAGAGTTTGAAAACTACATTTATATATGACTCAATAAGATGCTCCTGTTAATAAGAGCAAAAATCCAAAAATTTTAAATCATTTATTTTTCCTATGATAGACATACAATCTCCAGAAATATTGTCTCATGTATTATGTAGCTTGTATAATGAAACCCTCGTTTTGGGCAAAAAGAAAGCTGTTAAAGGCTGAATATATTTCGTGAGGTTTAAAATAATAGAATACATTGGGACATTTTAACATTAGCTGCAACTGAAATTCACTAGACTTTTAAAACCTACTATCATATTAGTTTGATGTAAACTAATAAAAAAAAGAAAAGTTTTATTAAAATATGGAAGAAATAACTTTGTTAAAATTATGATGTTGCATTTAATCTATTTTCCTTATATTTTTTAAAGTGAGAAATTCTCCTGATGCCCTTTTAACCATAATAAAATGTCCCGGAAATCAAAGATCTTAGACATGAAATGAATGATCCGACTAAAACGGGTAGAAGGAAATACTGTGTGAAAAATCTTTCAAAGGAGCCCTGGGAAATCAGAAAATTCAGCCATTGTGAAACACTGTTTGTTTAGCCTTGAGTAAAACAGCAAAAATAACAGTAATTTTGGTCATAACAGAGAGGAAGAGAAAATTGTGAGTTCATCAAAGGCAGAAACAGATTTTGCTCCAACTGTCAAGTTTTGGAAAGAGAAACTCTTAATTTACACAACCCGAGGGAAAATCGGGAGGCTTCTCTGTGCGGAGCTAGTCCAAGTATCCGGTCACACATTCACATACTTGGCAGCAGGACAGTCAGAAGTATCAGATTTGACACACTTTGCTGTCGAATACACTTAAATGTTACATGAGCATGACTTGGTATCTTTAAGCAGAAGAGCTTTTAAATGACATTTTCCTGCTCACGGGAGCAAATACTTGTCCGCAAACTTGGAACCCTCTAAACCACTGTAATGGTTAAAATCATGCAAAATTTTACAGATCTTTGCTGAAGAAGGCAATATTTTATGTAAATGATTAGGCATTATCTAAGGTTCTCTCTAGTTTAAAGATATTATCTCCAGTCATATGTCTATTTTCAGAAAGCTTATCAGTCTGGGGCCAGAGACAACAGAAGACAGTGAATGATGAAATTTCTGGGTCAGAGAGTAAAAAACAAGCTATAGATCCAGCAAAGGCAGTATAGGAACAGTAATGGCAAAATAACATATACGATTTTTTCAAACCATAGTTTGTAATCCCTATTATGGCAGGGGTATCTGTTCAGGTTGGTATAAATGACATAATTCTTTCTCCAAGTAAGAAAAGCTAACATAAATCGACCAGTAACTATATGCTACACATAGTTCTAAGTACTTTTACTGGCATTATCTCCTTTAACCCTCACAAACCTCTACGATCTATTATTTTTGCAAGTGAAAGAAATGGAAGCACAGAAAGGTGAAGTTATTTGTCCAGAGTCATGCAGGCAGTAAGCACTGAAGTTGGTGGCAAACTCATGACTTACGCAGAAGTTCACAGCACTAACCCCAGCAGATGGTAAATAAACTGTTGAGCAGGTTTGCTGCTCCACTCAGGGCTCACAGGAAGCATGGCCAAATGGCCGGTGGTCAGCTCTCAGGTGAGTTCAGCTAAGGAGATGCAGTTCACGATACTGAGGGTGATTGTGGCTACCTGAGCTAAGATAGAAAGAGTGACTATGAAGGTGGATTTTGAGTACTGAGTTGGGGAAGCAGGGGAAGTCAAAAGCAGCATGAGTGCAGGCAGCGTCCTTACGATTGTGCCCTGTCCTTTCCAAAGGCTGTGTCCATTTTTGCTCCCACTGGCGGCCTTGTGATCTTTGGAATTCTTCACTGTGGATAAGATGACTTTTATTACTGAGTGCTATCTATTTTAGTAGTTAGGACCTCAGTAAATGAGGTCAGTCAGTCCACTTAAAAGATTTTCGTGTATCTATAGATGATTTACCTAATAGTTTATTTCTAAAAACAAGAGGCAAAGTCTACACTGACCACCACGTGTCAGACAGAAAGTTTCCATGTAAGCAGATCATGTTTACCTTTTATCACATTTTTTGTTTGGGTTAGATAATGCCATACTTTGAGAGATGAAGCAACTGCTTTCTAGATATAAATATGACATTGTTTTTGTTTTATTTAAAAAAATCTAAAAACTATGTTTTTGTTTTAATTTTTTTTTTACTTAAAAAAAAAAACAACTCTATAAAATGGGCCCTGACTGGTTGGCTCAGTGGTAGTGTCAGCCCGGTGTGTAGATGTTCTGGGTTTGATTCCTAGTCAGGGTACACAGGAGAAGCAACCATTTGCTTCCCTCCCCACTTCTCCTTCTGCAGCCATGGCTCAATTGGTGTGAGTGAATTGGCCTCAGGTGCTGAGGATAGCTCCATGGAGCCTCTGCTTCAGGCACTAAAAATAGCTCGGTTGTAAGCATGACCCCAGATGGGCACAGCATCGGCCACAGATGGGGGTCACTGGGTGGATCCTGGTCAGGCTCATGCAGGAGTCTGTCTCTCTATCTCCCCTCCTCTCACTTGGAAAATGAAAAAAAAAAAAACCTATATAATGAATTATTTCCTCATATTAATTCAATGATCTAATTTTATATACTCTTTGAAATACTAAAATATTTCTGAGGCCCATATGTTTTCAAAATGAATCATTTTATTTTTACATTTTGTACATAAACTGTTACTGCTCCTGAATTAATATAAATATATCACTTTATAATGATTTCTACATCTCTAAATATTTGGGCTGAATTTTAAGCTATAATAAATCATTAGAAAATATAAAGAAATAATATAGCCCTGGTTGGTTGGCTCAGTAGTAGAGTGTCGGCCTGGCGTATGGAAGTCCCAGGTTCGATTACCGGTTAGGGCACACAGGAGAAGCGCCCATCTGCTTCTACATCCTTCCCTCTCTCTTTTCTCTCTATCTTTTCTTCTCCTCCCACAGCCAAGGCTCCATTGAAGAAAAGCTGGCCCAGGTGCTGAGGATGGCTCCATAGCCTCACCTCAGTTGCTAGAATGGCTCCAGTTGCAACAGAGCAATGCCCCAGATGGAGAGAGCATCGTTCCCTAGTGAGCTTGCTGGGTGGATCTTGGTCAGGCACATGTGGGACTCTGTCTCTCTGCCTCCCTGCTTCTCACTTCAGAAAAATACAAAACAAAACAGAACAAAAGAAAAGAAATAATACATAATCTTGAAAATATAAGGGGGAATTAAATTTTCTCTCTGGGAAAAATTTTACACAAGAGTAATTCTTTCTCTTTAATTTTTCTTGAAAAAATCTAGACATTTTTAACATCCTAGTACAATTGAATGCTCTTGTTAAAAGAAGACTTCAAGTAAAATCCTAGGGAGGGCATACAGAATTTTTATTTTCATCCCACAAGATGAGTGCTTAGATAAAATCATGGCCCTTGCAAAAGTAATCTTATTGTTTAACCACTTTATTATTCTTCTAAGTGAAGAACATTACCTGTGTCACTAATAACAGTATTTGAAAAATTACAAATTCTGAAAGTGTGGGGAAACTCATTTTACCTTGAAATTCTACTTTAAGAGGGTGTTACCAGCCACTGTTTATCTGACCAGCAATTGAAAAGAAAAGGTGTGAGAGACAGCAACTCAGGTTTCACAGCCTAAAAGCAAAGCTAATAGAAAAGAGCCTGAACTTGTGAGCCTGTTTGTTTATTATCAGAACAAATACTGGGAATGCTTAGACAGTCAAATCCAGTTTAATATATATGAGGTAAGATTAGGGGTGATTAGTTTTCTATCTTTATCTACCTTCTATTTCTATCCTATGATAAACATATGCTACTTCTATATTAGTTTTCTTAAAGACTTTTAAAATACTATGTTTTTTGTCCAACTATCAATATCTGCTTATGGCAACTTAGTCTGCCAGTCCTGTCCTTTGGCAGTTAATGCAAAAAGATAGCAAGTGTGAAAATCTAGGCAATCTCACCAGATTGCAGGGTAAGCTAACATTCAGTAATTCATATATATATATATTCTTCTTTTCCAAGTGAGAGGAGGGGAGATAGATAGAATCCCACATACGCCCCAACCGGGATCCACCTGGCAACCCTTCTCTGCTCAGTAATTCTAATATTTAACTCTCTTTTAGGCTATGTATCAAGAGACTATGCATTAGGTTAAATGAGTATAAGACTATTTAATGATGCTGGCTTTGAATGGAAATATTCCATACACTGAAATATATTTTGTATGGGAAACCATAAAATCATTTTATCACAATTATTTCAGGAACAGAAAAGATTACCATAATAAAATTCATACTGTGACCAGAATATTGCCTTTGTGAAGAATCCACTTATAAACTCATAGATTTGTATGTTGCAGAAATATGGCAATGGAATTGTTTTAGCTTGTGTTCACACTGACCAAAATGGAAGGCATTTAAGAAAAGTTGTAGTCAGAGTGCTGATATGCTGAAGGAGAAAGGGTACACTGCAGTGTGGAAACCACTGCAGAAAAAATCACATTCCTCAGATTCAAATTCCAAGGAAACTGCTAATAGACTAGGAGAATGTTTAAGTTCTTAAATCTGAAGGGCACATATCTTAAAAAAAATTGATCCTATTATAAACACATTATAAACTGATAAAACCCAAAGATTTAAAAGAATTAAAATAACCAGTGAATGACAATACATTATATCTAGGGTAATAATAATTTAAATAATCACTGACTTCTTTTTAGAAACTACAGAGAGCAGAAGACCATAGACCAATATCTTTAAATTTGTGAAAGAAAAAATAATACTCAATTCCATACCTAGAAAACACAGCTTTCAAAAATGAAGGATATTTTTATTCACAAAGTCATATTATTAAGATAAAAGAGAACTAAGTGATATTGTGATATTATTGCCAGAGAACCACTGCATTATAAGAAATGCTAAAAGAAGTTTTCCCAAACTAAAAGAAAATGATCCCTGAGGGAAACTTGGGTCTTCAGGAAGAAATGAAAAATATCATAAATTGTAAACACCAGATTTAAATAGAAAGATGTTTTACCTTTTGGATTTCTTGAAATACCTTTGACTATAGACTTTATTTCATATGTAGAAATAATATTTTTGACAATCATAATGTAAAGGATAGGAGAGGGAATGAGGAAAATGGACCTACCGGTATACTGTTTCAAGTTTCTACAATGGTCTGTGAAAACTAGAAAGTAATTTCTGTAACCTCTAAATCCACCACTAAGTCAATATATAAATTAATATTGATTTCTAAAATATATTCATATGACCTTAGAGAAGTAAAGGAAAAAAAGGCAAACAAAGAAGAGAAAGGACATGAGAAAAATAAATAGTAAGATGGTACAGTTTTATCTAATAAGGTCAACCACCATATTAAGTTTAAGTGGTCTAAACATTCCAAATAAAAAGACAAAGACTGTCAGATGGGATTTAAAGTGAAACCTAACTATACGAGGTCTGTAAGAGAGGCACTTTAACTACAGGACACAGATAGATTGGAAGTAAATAGATAGAAAAGATATACTATGTGAATGGTAGGCATAAGAGGGCTTGGCTATATTAATATAGGAAAAAGTGGACTTCAAAGAAAGATTTGTACCAAAAAAAAAAAGATAGAGGGACATTTTATAATGATAAAACAATAAATTCCTCTCAAATCATAGCAATTATAAGCAAATGTATATATGTTTAATATTAGAGTTTCAAAATATATGAAGCAAAAATTCTACCTCCATAGGTAGAGATTTTAATAGTCCCATCTCAGTAATTGACGAACCACTAACCCTTACTTCCCCATCCCCACCCCAAAACAGTCACTAAGGATAGGCCTTAGTCTAGGAGAATGTTCATTAGATGAGCTGCTGCAGGAAGGACATATATGTTTAAAACCCTATTAATGACACAAAAATAAAATAAAAGTTTTTAAAATAAATAAGTCTAAAGTATTCCTGTTTCTATTTTCTATACTAGTGTTTCTTGTAGCTATTTCTCCAGTTCTGAAAAGTCCCTAAGCATCATTTCTTGGACCTATCTTGAACTGATTCCCCTATCGTTCCATTCTGGTTATGAAACTTTGAGAATCATTTACTTTTAAATTTTAATGTTTTGTTCCACATAACTTGTTCACAATATATGTGCTATATAGTTCTTACTAGCAATCTTAGCCCAGTAGATGGCTTGTTTATTCTGTGGTTCCACAAATGAACCAAAATGATGGCATAAATAAGCCAATTTACTTTCATGTTTATTCATCTTTCTTCAAAGTACATAAAACAAGACAGAACAATTTTGTTGACAGATGAAATTGATAATAAGTTTAGACCATAAGCCTTGTCTTCGAAAAAAAACAGCATCAGAGAGTTTTTCATCTCTCCCCACACACACACGCCCCTTGAACTCTTCTCACTTCTGCTAATAGGCATGGTATCTGATTCTCTTTTATGAAGAAAAGATTAAAGCATGGGTTTAGCCCACACTGCTTCTTACAATAGCGCTTCTTCTTCCTAGAAATGAAATGCAGAACTGGGCATGCTGCTCTCCGTCTCACTCCTTGGGCCAATATTTTCAGGTCAGGAGCTTTAAAGAAGTCAGCTAACCCTTCTCAGCCTCTGATCTCATCTTTCACTCAGGAAGGGGGCAGACAGGCTGCCCGTTCTCTTTTACGCGGTTGCCACAACACTCAATTATATTTTTGTGAATGAATTTTGTAGAATTACAAGGCTTAATACAAATATTAGGTGTCATCACTGGTTCTCTATTTAATTGGAAAGGGTTAAAGCAGTAGTAGCACTCTCTTAATTATTTTAGCTCCTTTTTCTTAACCTCCCCTTTTCATTTCTAATGTCGTTACTTGGTGCAATTAGGCCTTATGGCTCAATGTGTTTATGAAGAAAAGAATGAAAAGATATCTTGTATTTTCTATAAGAACATACTCTACCCTTTGTATGAGTGTAATTATATAACTGAAGCATATTCACTGCTCTTAGAAAGTGGTATTTCTGATTCTGATTAGATTTACACACCTGGATTGATAGAATAAATAATTTCTGCCCTCCACAAAGCATTCTGAAGTATGACTTACCTTAAGGTTTTTAAATCCCTTCCTTCCCCTGGAAGACAAACTGGGACCAGTGTACTTGTTTTCCTTATTCTCTTCCTCTGTCACCCACCCCAGGAAATAGACTAATTTCTCTGTCCCTTCCCCCCAACACTTGAATACACTTCAAAAACCAGAAAGCTACACCTGATGGTATATATGCTTTAGCTATTTTAAAAAAAAACAATATTGGCCCTGGCTGGTTGGTTCAGTGGTAGAATGTTGGCCCAATGTGTGGATGTCCTGGGTTCAATTCCTGCTCAGGGCACACAGAAGAAGCACCATCTGCTTCTCTACCCATCCCCCTCTTGCTTCTCTCTCTTTCTCTTTCTTCCCATGGCTCAATTAGATTGAGTTGACCCCGGGCACTGAGGATGGCTCTATGGCCTCCACCTCAGGTGCAAGAATTTGGTTGCTGAGCAATGGAGCAATGCCCCAGATGGGCAGAGCATTGCTTCCTAGTGGGCTTGCTGGATGGATCCTACTGGGGGTACACGTCTGTCTGTCTCACTGCTTCCCTGTCTTTCACTGAATTAAAAAAAAATGTGAAGTATATTCAAGTGTTGGACTAGGTATAATCAAACAACACCAGAAATTTCCCTTAAGCCTTGTCTTTGTGTAGCACTTTATTATAGAACAGTTTCTGTACATCACGGGGTCAGAGTGCATTTTCCTAATAATACCTGAATCATCATTTGTCCAGAAGGTTCTTGGATCGGGCTTACTCAGGATGTTGGCATGATTACATGGCTCTTTCACCTTGAAAACATAAAGAGAAAAGAAACAATGTCAAACTGGCTTCACGGTGTGAGCTGTTTCAGGAGTTCAGTTGTGCAGGCAATATTCCAAGGTTAAGACAGCGGTGCCCTGCATGGGTGACCAACCATTCCAGTTTGACCAGGACTGAAGGGTTTTCTAGGATACAGGATTTTTATTCCTGGACAAACCGGGATGGTTGGTAACCCTAAGCAGGCCTGATACAATTTCACTACCAGGGCTCATTACTGGGTGAGCACATGGGGGTGGCATTCAGCTCCCAACCTGGAAACTGCACAGCTATATACAGAGGTCCTGAATAATTAACAACTTATCAGTATAAGAACACTCATCACATAAAACAAGTGTTTTGGACTTCTACCTCAGAAAGATGGTACTTTTAGTATATATGCTTGGAAAAAATACATACTAAGGAGGAGCTAATTTAAATTCAGAAGCACTTTGAAATGAATTCTTCTGTTATAGACATAAGAAAATCTGCATTTTACATAGTAGCACATGCATATATACAATATGTATTATTTATTCAACCCAAAGGATCTGCCCAGTGCACATGCAACTCATAGATTTCTTATAATAAGTTTCAAGGACCAGCAATGATCCTCCCCAACCCCAACTTTACGCTATTGTGATGTGTGACTTTCAAACGTATTCTCAATCAGGGAAATATAAATCTTACTGTTAAAAAGGATGTTTCATTTAAATATGCTTTACGGTGTGATAATTTGTTTATTGTGAAGTCTCTAGTATTTACTAGCTAATGGACAAATTCCTTCCATTACAGTGTATACTCAAAGTACTCAAACATGTCACTAAGTACATTGTTTTAGTTACATTGACTTGTTTTTCCATAACAAATCTTACTGATGAAAGAAGCAGTGCACTGGTTTACAATCTGGCACAAATTCTTGCTCTTGTGAACTAGTATCAAAGAATGTGTGTAAGTTAGAAAAATTAAAGAGTTATTTGCTCTCCCATGTTCACTATAACATTATTCACAATAGCTGAGATGAAGAAACAACTTAAATGTCTATGGACACACGAATGGATAAAGATAATGTAGTAGATACATGCAATGAAATATTCTGTCCTGAAAAAGGAAACCCTACCATCTACAACAACATGAATGAACCTTGAAGAACTTGGCTAAGTGAAATAAACCAGACACAGAAGGACAGATACTGCATGATACTACTGTACTTAAAAAAGGTATCTAAACTATTCAAATGCAGAGAAGTGGGGCTGCAGAAGGAGGAAATGAGGCATTGCTTTTTAATAAGTATAAAGTTTCAGTCATGCAAGATTATTAAGTTCTAGAGATCTGCTGAACAACATTGTGTCTACAGTTGACATTACCGTATTGGACAAATTTCTTAAGAGGATAAATTTCATGTTAAGTGCTCTTAACACAATTTTAAATAATTTATGCCTGCTAAAACATTAGATAAGTGCATAAAACATTCTAGTAATGTATGTAATATGATCTTAATTGTTAGAAAACAATTTTAGAAATAAAACTAGGGTGAAAAATATGATTAAAATGTAAATCTCAAGAAAAATAAAAAAAACAATGTGTGGACTAGCATCATTCTGTGGATGACATTCTGAAAGTCTACAAACTTCACTAAGTAGCCTAAGTATAAATTTCTTCAAAGTATTTATTTATTCCACTAAAGTATTGCTCTAAATTGGTAGAAAACCCTTTGTAAGTTTAACTGATGTCTGGATCCTCACTGAGTCTACATAGAACAGATCTACTCTGTCTTTAAAAAATAATATTGCAAATATTTGAAAGTAGCTATCCCATGTCACCATGGCCTTCCATTTCCAGGCTAACTTACTAACTTATCCTATTCCTTTCTGCTGTTCTTTTTTTTTTTTTTTTACAGGGATAGAGAGAGAGAGAGAGTCAGAGAGAGGGATAGACAGACAGGAACGAAGAGAGATGAGAAGCATCAATCATTAGTTTTTCGTTGCTGTCGCGACACTATAGTTGTTCATTGATTGCTTTCTCACATGTGCCTTGACCACGGGCCTTCAGCCGACTGAGCCACCCCTTGCTGGAGCCAGTGACCTTGGGTCCAAGCTGGTGACCTTTTGCTCAAGCCAGATGGGCCCACGCTCAAGCTGGCGAGCTCAGGGTCTCAAACCTGGGTCCTCCACATCCCAGTCCGATGCTCTATCCACTGCGCCACCGCCTGGTCAGGCTCTGCTGTTCTTTATTAAAGGATTTTCAGTCTTTTTATTGAGATCACTCTGCCCCAGAAGTCATCCTCTCTGGCACGTGAACTAATCACTTGGGAGTTCCCAGGCAAGCGCCAGATAAAAGCCACTGAAACAAAGAATTGCTTTTGAGGGACAACTCTTGGGGAAGATTATGAGCATTATTTCCAAGTATGAATAATTAAAAATTTTCCAAGAACTATAAATAGTTCTCTATCATTTAGCCACTTTTTAATATTCTTTATTCCAATAAGTCCTAATTGATTTTATAACTATAGACCTAGGTGGGAAAACTACTGTGTGTGAGCCTTTTTCTGCATTGAGCTCTAATTACCTTGTGTCCTTTTGGCGTCTCTATCAAACAAATGTCATTCCTCCATATCTCATTTACTTATGAGTGATGCTTTGTCACTATTTGTTTGAAATATTTTCTACATATTGAAGCTGCTCTTGTTAAGTTCAGGGCTACAAAGAATTTCTTTTTGCTCTTTGTGTTATTATTGTGACGTAGAGCATGCGATTCTCCATGATCCCCAAGCACCAAAATACCCACAGCAAATTTTCTTTAAAGCACACATAGTGAATTTTCAGCACATTTATATAAACCCACTAATAACTGTAGGTACTGCAACAATTTATAAGCAATGCCCTAAAACTGACCCTTTTAGTTTTAGGTGCTTCACCCAAGCAAGGAAATTCATTATCAAGTGTCAATCCTGCTCAGTCTTCACAGACTCCTGTGTCTGAAGGAGTGGCCAGCACCGTCAGTTTGACATTTGGCCTTTAGCTGAGTCCACAATAGGATCTTTGGTTCTTTCCATCTTTCCCTAAGAAAGTGTACACGGTAGGATATACACCTTGGAAGTGTGACCAAAGCAAGGTGAAAAGGTAATACTGTAACAAACGTAGCAGAACATAACGAAGTGTTTAAATGTTTCATTATGATAAATTTCAGGCATACACAAAAGTAAATAATACCTCTATGTGGCTATCACCTAGTTTTAACAATTATCAACATTTTTCCAAATTTATTTTGTCTATCCCTTCTTTTATAGATTGGAATTTTTTAAAGCAAATCCCAGACATTATGACATTTTACCTATAACTTCTTTAGAAAATGTGTTTCTAACTGATGATATATATATGTATTTTTGTATAACTATCATGCCATTATCACAATTAACAACTTCAACGATGATTAGATTCATTAAAGTTTAACATAGGGTTTTAAGTTTATCTATTTAATACATGACAGCATGTGCAGTCTGAAAAGCAAAATGAGTACTTGCACTGTTTTACATACAGAGCTATTTGGAACTAATGAATAAAAAAGGAGACCCTTTAAAATTTTGAGCTTTACGAAGTCAGTGGAACTTCTCCTTACTTACTTAAATCCTTATAGGTTTTTTTGGGAAGAGCCACCATAAAAAGTAATTTTTCTAATAGAAGTGATATTGTCTTTCAACTTTTTTTCAATGCATAAACTGGAGAGAAAGGAGAAAAAAAATTTTTTGCCTTATAGAATTCAAAGTGTTGGAGTGTGACAATGAAGGGAAGAGGGTCATCTCTAGAGGGTCACTGTTGATTGCTTAATCCCTGTAGTTCTAAAATCTAGAAGTGCTTTAAATTTCTATAACATTAAGACATTAGAAAGATAGAGGCATTTGAATAAGGAGAGAAGGATTTGATTATTAGAAGGTAGGGTATATCAGAGTATCACATTTAGGGCCTGACCAGGTGATGGCGCAATGGATGGAGTGTCGCACTGGGACATGGAGGACCCAGGCTTGAAACCCCGAGGTTGCCGGCTTGAGCACAGGGCTCATCTGGCTTGAGTGCAGGCTCACCAACTTGATTGCGGGGTTGCTAGCTTGAGTGTGGGATCATAGACATGATCTCATGGTTGTTGGCTCGAGCCCAAAGGTCACTGGCTTGAAGCTCAAAGTTGCAGGCTTGAGCAAGGGGTCACTTGTTCTGCTATAGCCCCATGTTCAAGGCACATATAAGAAATCAATCAGTGAACAACTAAAGTGCCAAAATGAAGAGTTTATGCTTTTCATCTCTCTCCTTTCTTGTCTGTTCCTCTCTCTGACTCTATTTCTGTCTCTGTCAAAAATAATTCCTCTCTCTGATTCTCTTTCTGTCTCTGTCAAAAATATAAACAAACAAACAAAAATAAACAAATAAATAAAATAATATCACATTTAGGAACATGTGTGTGAGATGTTCAGAAATTTTGAATGAGTTTTGGAAATAAATCATTAGAAATTCCACTGATGTGAAAAGTGAGCCAAAGTTTTAATTCTACAAAATGCCTCCAATTAATGGCAAGTTGCAATATGGTTAGGATTGCTAGAAAGAAAACAGTTATGGTCATCTTTCTCCATCCCTTTTCATCCTGATTTAAAGAATACTGGCCCCAAATAAATAAATATAGATACATATACACATTGAAAAATCACCTGTGAGGCTGATAAATTAAAAATTAATCAGAACATAGGGATTTCTCCCTGATTTATTTTTGAGTTACTCATAATAATATGTATATCACTTTCCATAAATCATTTTAGCAGTATCTGTTATAGTCACTTGTCCTTCTTAAAATACAAACAGAAATTCTCAAAATGTTTTGTCTCTTATTAGCCAAGGAAGTTGGTTCTCTCCCGTCTCAGGTTATCTAATGTTCAAGAGCAAGCAAGAACACTTTATATGTAAGGAAACAAAATTTTGCTTCTTAAACTGCTTTAGTGAGGCTTTAGAAAATGTTCCCCGGACAATATTACCGGATGTAAAGTGATCCTGTAAATACTAATCTTAATTCAGTTCTGTATGTTCAGGAGGAGGAAAAGTCTTCCTTGGTTGTTTCTCTTGGATGACTCCCACAAGTAGTTAGGCAGCATTTGTTTACTTCCCGAATGCTGCCCTGGTTGTGACAAGGGCACAAAGGAAACTTGTTGATTGTTAGGACTTTCTGTTCTGATTTGGAAACAGGACACAGACATCCATACAGCGGCAGGGACCCTGATATTAAGCACCTCTACACCTAGTATGACGAACGTGGTACAGTTATTAAATTTTGTCAGCCTTTAAAGGGGGAAGCAATACTGTGGGCAAAGTCTTTGAGCAAGGATTCAAGGAGGAGGGAGGACTTGAACAAGTTTTTAAAACACGGACTACGTTTGGCTTGGTGGGCAGACCACAGAAAGGTATCCAAGGTGGGAGACATAATCCAAACAAAGGCATAGAAGCAAAACTTCAAAAGGCAAGTTTAAACAACTGCGGATTGAATGATTTCCTGGGAGGAGGAGACTCATGGGAGAAATAGTTAGAAATGAGGAGATGCCAAGTGGTGGAAGGCTTTGAATGTCAACACATCCTTTACTTTGAGGAAATTTGGCAGTTTGCATGAAAGACCAAAGTCAGAAAAAGCCGAAGCTAAGGAGGCTAGGAGGCTGCTTGTACCATCAGAGGCGAATTGTTGAGAGCATAATGGAGACAGGGAAAATGGAAGGAAAGGAATGGTGAGAAGGTCATACAAAGGCAGAAATGAAGGAAGGGCAGCTGGTCTGGTTTGGTGAGATTTGATGAATGACTGAAAAATGTGGTCACAGCTGTCCATCGTCTCTGGCAGCTGCAGGAACCACTCTGTGCTGTGCTTAAGCCTGCGTGGCAGGCCTGCCGTGCACATGCGACCCCTGTTCCATATTCTGGGCTTGCTGCCTCTCTGGAGCCCTTGCTGCATTTCTAGCTTACCCAGGCCATATCGCCTTTGGGTGCTTAGTGGAGAGGCTTCATCGCAGTCATGGGCCACTGGGTTTCTCTAGCTTCCACCTCTGAGATGCAATTTTCTACTTCACACTTTGCAGAATGAGACTCCATCCACACTGCTGTGCTACAGCAAACATCCCACAGTCTGTGTATCTGGTGTTACTAACCTCCACCCTCATACAAGTGACAGTTTCGACAAGGACAGGAGGAGTCTGGTGGGTTAGTGAAGGAGTCCCATCAGAGATCATCGGTCTTATGTTTTAATCCTTGAAAGCTAATGAATGAGATTCATTTAGTTACAAAACATTAATTCCATCCATATTACATGGAACATAGAGACCACTCCTGGCTCCTGAAGAGACTGATCCCAAGCTGCGGGACAAATGTTCTCCTTTTGTAGCTTTCTTTCACTTGCATCCTTGTTGGTTCTTGATATTTTTCAGTTTGGCTCTTGTGACTATGAATTGCTTAAGGCAATTTGTGGCCCAGTTCTCTACTTAGGTATCCTGCCTGGCCCAGCAAGTGTTTCAGTTTTGACCTCTGGTCTACTTAAAGTCAAGATTTCCATGTTGAACTTTTATAATAGTGCAGAGAAACAGCAATTTAGGGAGCTGAAAAATATATTTTCTCATCTCCTTGCTGTAGCTTGTTAGTGACTGAGTGAGGGCTGCAGTCTACGTTTGACCATTATATTTCAAGATGCCAGTTGAAAACTGGCCTTGGTTTCTTAAAACTGGGAATTATCCTCAATTTTGAAACTGATTCACTTATACATTTCATTCTACAAATACTGTAGATAACATATTGATTGTATTGTGCTCGAAGCCACAGGCATAGATGGGAACCTGACGGATGTTTCCCTGACCTTGTAGAACTAACTTCTAATGCTGGTGGTGGAGAATAGCGCCACTGACGCAATAACTAGAGTGACGTGAGCAGGCAGTGAGGTGACACGTGGTCATTTGGAAGTTTTAAAGGAATCTCTCTTCTTACATATATATTTTTTAATAATATCACTGTTCACACATCTGCATTTGAAAGTTAAAACACAAAGCAAATTAGGCACACAGAGTTGGTTTGCCTGGAATCCAGGTTACACCTTTATATATTCTCTATACCAAAACACATACTTAAATTCTTAGAAATTAGTTTGTAATATGGTTGTTTTAAATTGTGCTTGGGTCAGAAAAGGTAGCCAATACATGTTATTGGCTATGTCATTACTTTAGTAAAATGTAAAAGATTAGTTAAAGTAGCCAAAGTTAATACAGTGTGTCTGTAAAGTCATGGTGCACTTTTGACCGATCACAGGAAAGCAACAAAAGAAAATAGAAATGTGAAATATGCAGCAAATAAAAGGAAAACTCTCCCAGTTTCATATCTATTCAGTGCAGTTCGATGTGGGCTCCATTTGTTGTCCTACACACATCCGAACGATAGTGAAGTTCTTGCCACACACAGATAAGGACATCTGGTGTAACAGAGTGAATAACGTCTGTGATTCTCTGTTTTAAGTGATTAATGTCGTTGATACATTCAATGTACACATGTTGCTTCACATAACCCCAAAAGTAAAAGTTTAAGGGCGTCAGATCCGGGTATCGTGGTGGCCATGGCTTGTCAGAACCCCTGCCTATCCACCGCCGGGGGAATGTTCTATCCAGAAACTCATGAACAATGGTGGTGTAGTGTGGAGGAGCATCATCCTATTGAAAAATGACACCTTCTGGAAATTGTGGCACTGCATACAATTCCAACATGTCAAGATAGGTGTTTGCTGTCACAGACTGCTCTGCAAAAAAAAAAAAAAAAAAAAGGGCCTATCACCTTATCATGCATCAGGCCACACCACACGTTCACTTTAGGGGTGTTACGTTCATACTCAATGTAGGCATGAGGATGTTCAGCAGCCCATATTCGGACGTGATGGTGATGAACATGTCCACAGATATGGAAGGTCGCCTCACTGCTAAACACAATCTAATGCAAAAATCTTGCACCATTGTCGATCTCATGAAGCATATCTGTAGCAAACGCACATCGTGTGGGCCTATTCAATGGTTTGATAGCATGTAACAGCCGCAATTTGTACCCCGTAAAACAGAGACGTTTCTTTAACACCTTATGAACTGTAGTCTTGCTTAGGTGTAATTGTCAAGCACACACACGCACAGATGTTTTAGGGCTCCTTAGGTGGCTATCCCGTATAGCCTCTACAGACTCGTCACTGACTGGTGGCCTACCAGAACGGGGTTTCTCCACCAAACTGCTGGTTTCCTTCAACTGCTTATACCACCCAGTAATGTTATTCCTATGTGGTGGCACTTCGTTATAAACGCGCTGATATTCACGTTGCACTTTGGTCACAGATTCAAATTTAGCGAGCCACAGAACACACTGAACTTTCCTCTGTACCATCCACATCTCGACTGGCATGACCATGGGCTGCTCCGCTGTATACATGGTGTTACGTCATCATCTGTGCATGTGCACATGCTGCTACATCATCCTACAGAAACTTGGAGGATTTTCCTTTTATTTGGTGCAGATTTCACATTTATATTGTCTTTTGTTGCTTTCCTGTGACCGGTCAAAAGTGTACCATGACTTTACGGACACACTGTACATCACAGAGTAATGGTATTTTGTGGACACAATAGATTCAACAAATGACTTGGTTCAGCCTCTTTGTTTAATAAATGGTAAAACAGATTCTGAAAGGGGTGAAATGACCTACAGAAGCTTACACAGTTAGTCAGAAATTATTTGTTTATAGTACATCCACTGTGGATTAAGAGATACCCCCTCCTTGCATTTTTTTAGAGCAAAGTTGATGAAAATAATTAGATCTAGTTCTTTAGAGCATGACTTTGGAGTCAGACAAACCTGGAATAGAATATGGCAGCCCTACACTTGTATGTGACCCTGGGCAAGTTACATAGTAATCTTTTTAAACCTTAGTCTTTTTGTTGGTAAAATTGGCAAAATTAGAGTTAGGGTTAAGATTAGGGTTAAGGTTAGCTCCCTCAGGGGTCAATACTTGCAGGAGATATTTATTATATATAATCATACAATCAAACATGTCAACAGGAATATAATCACTTACAATTGAGGCTGAAAGAGATAGAATCTCCTTATATAGAAGTTATGTGAGATTCAAGGCCAATGTGATTATAATTTGCTCTATGTTGTAATTCTTGAAGTTTAGTTTTATTTTAATTAAAATGTCTGATACTCAATCTTCCAATAACACTTTACCTAAGAGCAATTGCCAACAATACAGTTTCTTTTTTCTTCTGTGAATGGAACTAGATATCTCCATTTAAATACTTGCTGTTTTTCTCATGTAGTAGGCTAACTACACAGTATTTAATGGTCTACAGGTCTAAAAATATTTCTTATATGCCTTGGCTTGCACAATGTGCTTCTGCAAAACCAGTTAATAATCTGGCTATCCCAAGAGTCCAGAATGTTGAGTTAATTTTTTACAGAGGTTCCCAGATGTGCTGGAAGACTCACTCCTGGCAGAATTGGCCAACATTTATTTTTTAGATTTCATTTGACCTTTCCTGTATCTGATACGAAACACATGTTGAAAACAATACCTGCCCATTATGAAATGTATTTTTTACATAAGCAAAAACACCATGAATACATCTTTTACAAAGTTTTGAATGGCAGAGATGGAAGGTTTTTATTGCGAAACTGTGTTAGTATTTAGCCAAGTTAATCATACGTCTTGACAATGATTCTTTATCCAACATCTCTTTGGTATTCAGTAGGTAGGTCATTAGACCCATAGAGAAATAAGTGGGAGAATATCCAGGGAATAAAAAACATCTATATAACATGTGGAGAAGTGGATAGTTTTACTAAGTATTGAATTTCAACTTTAAGAGGCACAGGTTCTGATCCCAGCCAGATCACTTGAGCTCTTAACTTCTGGGAAATAAGCAGAGTAACAGTGTGAGTCTGAGTGTTCCGAGAAGATCCCACGTTAGGTGTTTCCTTTTGCAGGCATTTTCCATATGTGGTTTTACTTTCACCTTTTTTTTTTCTGTCTCTATTTTCTTTTCTATTTATTTTTCAGTGAGCTCTAGAAAGTTCTAATGTAAATTGAGTTCGTTTTGTATCATTTGTTGTAGATATTTTATAATATTGACAAAATATAATTGTGCATCCACAGTTTGGTCAAGGATTCAACAAACATTTTAGATTTTTAAAGGTAAGACACAGCTCCAGAGGAGTGAGTGATGCTGCCTCTAGTGGCCCTTAAGTAAGGAAGTAAATGGCACTGCACTCTGGTATGAAAGTCTGTCCTAGATCTAAAATATCAAGCATTTCAAGTCACACTGAATTTCAACATAATAATTACTAATAATATTTTTAAGGAGTGTTTACAATGGGCCAGGCACATTTATTACATTGTTTCTTAGTTAATTCTCAAAACAACCCTTGGAAACTCTTGTTGTCCTTTTTGGGGGGCAGAAAAAGTAACGACAAATTAACCTTTAAAATCTTATCCATTAGTTGACATCACAAACTGGCACAATAAACATCTTCAAATTCCTGTCCCCATAGAGAAACCTCAAAAAGCAAGAAGATTCACCAAAACACTTTATAATCAAACTGTTGAAAGACAAAGAAGGAATCTTGAAAGTAGCATCAGAGAGATGACCTGTTATAAAAAAATTCTGCTATATAAGTGGGTTAAAGATGGCCCCTGCATATCGCCAATATGTTATTTACTTCTCCAACCAGGCTAGGATGGCTAGCTCACAGTCCATGGCAATCAAACTCAGATTTTACACATTCATTATTTTACTTCTTATTTTTATTCTATTTATTGATTTTAAACCAACACAAATTTATTTCTTACAGTTCTGGAGGTCAAAAGTCTGATATTGGTCTTAAATGACTTAAATTTCATCTGCACTGCATTCATTTTGGGGGATCTGAGGGAAACTCCGTTTCCTTGCCTCTTCCAGCTTCTGGAAGCTGCCGGCACTGTTTTAAGTGCAGCCTCAATGCAGATTTTTCAGCCATTTAGATAGAGCCTGCCTGCTTTGCATACCCCATAAAATTGTACCCAACATCTGCTAACCATAGATGAGACAAACTATGGTTATAAATAAGGTGACCAATCGTCCTCCTTTAGGGAGGACAGTCCTTCTTTTGTAACTTCCATCTTCCCTCTATCAGTGTCCTCCTACATGTCCTCCTTTTTGATATTGGAAGACTAATCTGTAAATGTCCATATTCGATCTATGCAGAGTTGCTCAATTGCGTGTGACATGACGTATTTGTATTTGACATGACCACTCATCAAGGATCAGTACAGTGTGGTGAGATGTGATTATGAGACCCATGCGCTCCGCACGAGAGACCTTGAGAGAGCGTGCGATATACCGAGCGCAATAATGGCTTTGTGTACTTCTTACTGAAACACGACATGGCACATATGACATTGTAGACTCATGATTATTTCTTTCTCAGTGAATATTCAATCATAGATAGGTAAGTACAAGTCATGGAAAATTCAATATGAAGGATATTTCTTGTTCAGATATTTCTAATATATTGTTACAAGATGATACATTGACAAAAATATTCATTCAATGCAAAAGTACTCATTTAGATAATATTATCTAAATGAGTATGTTTTTCTTACAATTATTAATAAAAATTAATAGGTATGTAAGCATAATTACAATATAAATATTACAAATGTTTTTGTTATGCATTTATAATATTATAGTGCATTAATGTCGCAATAAATAAAATGTTTCTTTTATTTTCAATATTGTTTTCTTTAATTTATTTTTGTCTTCCTTTTCATTGTAAAAGGATTGGTCACCATAGTTATAAAGGACCCCAAACTTTTGCTACTCTTTCTGAGTCTCTCTGACTAGAAATTCTTCACTTTGCTACTTAGTAACATCATCTAGACATCACGTAAGCTGTCTCGAATTCTCCTGTCTCCTAGGAGTCCACTTACTCTTTCCCCCTTCTGGGTGGTAGCCCTGTGCCACTGTTTCTGGAAGTTCTCCTGCTGCTGAGACTTTCCCTTCTCATGAAATTCTATCCAAGTGCTGCACAATAGATCTTGTGCAAAACTGCCAAATCCCCCACCAAAAAACAAAAAAGAGAAATAAAGAAAGAAGCAAGCAGAACCTGTCAAAACCAAGTTTGTTAACTCCAGAAAATATTAGAAAGTTTGCAGCAACAAAATAAAGGCTGAATCAAAACAATAGAGGAAAGAACCTAAGGTGGTAGGGAAATTTGTTGTTTTTAGTTGCCCTCACACACCCTCCCACCAGCTCAGTGGCAGTCTTGAAGAATCAGCTTCCCCGACCCCGTTCCCATCATTCTCAGTCCCTAGTTCCTGGTTCTGGAATGTATTTCTTCTTGCACTTTTCTGGGAGCTACCTATAAACTGATGAAAAGAGCTCATCACTCTGCCAGGCCAGAAAAGCAGCTAGGAAGGCGATAAGCAAGATTCAGCCTTCTTGGGGCAAAAGACTGCTTCTATAGACAAGGAGGGAAAGCAAGTTATTGTATGTGTTCCAACGCCTTAGCGTATAGCATACTAGCATTGGCCATAAGAGTCAATCAATAGATACATGTTAAGTGAATATTCTGCTCAAAACTAGAAGTGTGTCCTAAGTAAATATGTACAGATGATTATTTATATTACCCTGTTTTCAGTGTATCCCAAGGTCTCCTTCTGAGAAGTTCCAAACATTGTTTATGAAGAGGATGAAAATTTGGGACTTGCCTGACTGGTGGTGGAGCAGTGAATAGAGCGTGGACCTGGGATGCTGAGGTCTCAGATTTGAAACTCCAAGGTCTCTAGCTTGAGTGTGGGATCATCAACATGATCCTATGGTCTCTGGCTGAGCCCAGAGGTCACTGGCTTGAGCCCAAGGCTGCTAGCTTGAGCAAGAGATCATTGGCTCAGCTGAAGCCTCCAGTCAAGAGACATATGAGAAAGCAATCAATGAAATATTAATGTGATGAAGCTACGAGCTGATGTTTCTATCTCTCTCCCTTCCCATCTCTGTCTGTCTCTTAAATAAATAAATAAATAAATAAATAAATAAATAAATAAATAAATTCGGGTCTTATATCTGCTTTGGTAGTTGGTACAAATCACTGGGGTTGCAAAAGAGAGATACCAGGGGGTACATTTACAGAAAAGCATTGTCCACATATACTGTGCTTGTTAGTTACCTTGATTTGGTCCCCAAACCTACTTTCCTTTTACACTGAGTATTTTAACCTAATGAGAGTAAGCCTGTAACATTTAAGTGTGTAAAAAACAATGAATCTGAATAGTGTATTACTTAAATATTGCAAACATCACTCTATCCTGTTACTTTTACTCTATAACCATATGAAAGTGCCAATTCCATCAATATTGGTCACATATGCTTAGTTTCTTCAAGAAAAACAGAAGAATATCTTTGCTGTACATTAATGAAAGTGACCCATTTTTTAGCTAAATTGATTACAAGGAAAAAGGGAATTCCTATTTATCTGATGAATTTCCCAGAAAAGAGAAAATCTGTCCCCAGTTCCAGACCCCAGAACTCACCAACAGTTTTTCGTGAGTTCTTCCAGAAAATGCTCATGCATGTATACACAGGTATATATCTGTAATGATTTCCTTTGTGTGTGTGCATGTTGCATGTGCTTGCACACACATCTCTGGGTTTTATTCTCTGTTCAGAATAACAAGAATGAGTCCTCAGGGTCAGGAATAGGGACTCAGGTAAAAAGAAAGAAAAAGGCTCGCTTAGAATCTTTGTATTTTCTTTCTTGAACTCAACACTGCTTTTGGCAACACCTTGTTTCCCAATTAAAGCCACTAAAAATTCTAATGCAAAGTGCCATTTAGTTCAGGGCATAAGAGTTTGTTGTGATACTTAACAGGACTTGACCTTACATACAGCTGCTGAGTAAGGCTGGACAATTAGCAGCTCAGACCAAAACAGTTTATGTAACTTCCCAAGAAGAGATAGACTTTAACTTCAATGCTACAGAAGATCGGTCTCAGAGATTATTGTGTCAGACCATAACTGATGACAGCACACTGGTGTATCAGCACACTTCTCAAATAATCCAAGCTACTTGTTGAAAATCTAAGTGGAAAATGCTTTGTTCATATGTTATAAATAATACATATTTGACTTTTTCCCCTCATATGAAAAAATAAGGTTAATGATGATGGCATTTGATTGGAATATTTATGCTTAAAAGAAAAATTATGTTCATCATAATTTATAGGACTAATTTTTTAAATGGCAATATTTAATGCTTGCAAAGGTTTAGTAAAACTAGAATTCTCATAGATTACTGTATTTTTTTGTTCTATAAGATGCACTTATTTCCCCCAAAAGTGGAGGGGGAAATGCCTGTGCATCTTATGAACAAATTTTCATTTTTATTAGCTGCTGCGGGTTCCCGGACAACTAGAAGAGTATTTGAACATTAAAGTCTCTTCTCATTTGTTAATAACAGTGCTAATGGTTGTTAATACTGCTGTTGAGTTTACATTGTTGAAATATTATTGTGGTATATTTTATTAAATAATTTAACACACCATTTAGTTTAGAATATCTTTTTTCTTATTTTCCTCCTTAAAAACCTTAGGTGCGTCTTATGGTCAGGTGCGTCTTATGGAGCGAAAAATACGGCAATCATTGTATTTTAATTTTTTAAAACATTTTCTGAAAGCAATTATAGTATATTTTAAGAGCTTTAAGATGCTCAATACTTTTATTTCATTAGTCTTATTTTAGATAATTCATCCTAATTAAATAATTCATAAATCTACATGCACAAAATTGTCTTAACATTATTCATAATGATAAAACCCTGAAAGCAACCTAACATTTAATGAGGAGATGACTGGGTAAAGAATGGCATAGTCATTATTCACATGGTGTCCTTTAAGTGTTCTTAATAGTAAGGGAAATGTTACCATATCACATTAAATAAAATAAATCACAATATAAAGTTGTATTTCAATTGTGTATAGGAGGACAGACAAGCAATGCATGAAGCAATGTTTATTGTTTTCTTATAGTGAGATTATAGATGCTTTTCTTTTGTTTCTTATTTTTAAAATTTTAATAGTATTTTATAATATCTTCATAATTTAAAAATTATCTAGCATCTATATTTATCTATTTTCTATCTTTATCTGTCTGTTTATCTATCTATCTATCTATCTACCTATCTATCTATCATCTATCTACTTGCAAACAGAACAGTTTTGTCCATATCTAACAAAGGGATGTTTAATGATTTGAAAAAATTCTGATAGAAAGTGTTATTATAAAAAATAAATACTATGCATTTTGAAGCTACAATCTCATACATCTTTCAGCAGAATTATTGGTGAACTTGAATGCATGTGTGCCCCACCCTCAGTCTTCTATTTTGGTGTTCTCAAGTTTCTCCAGAATTGCGAAAGGTTAGGTTAATGCTAGGTTTTTGAGTCCTAGTCCATGACAGGTTTATTTTATGTCACTGGGAAAAGGGGAACAGGGAGTGTCAAAATTCCCCTGTGAATATTTTCCTTTAAATCGTGTGGGCTTCAGTCATTATTTCCATGAACTGGTTTCCCACGGACCTGGTTCTTTCCCAAGGTAAATGAAAGCCCACAGACAGGGTTATCCTTTCTGAAGGCCTGACTCTTCAGAGGGATTAATGAAATGAATAAACTACATATTGCATACTTCTATATGTTGTAATTATTTTCAGCCTAGTTTACAAAAAATAAATTACTAAAAGGAAAACAATAAACCTGGATGCAGATATAGCTCAAAACATTCGTAAAGGCTCTAAACTTGTTCATAGTCACACCAGTGGCAAACTAAATTGTCATGCCTGACTGGTGGTGGTGCAGTGGATGGAGTGTCAACCTGAGACACAGAGGACCCGGGTTCGAAACCTTGAGGTTGCTAGCTTGAGTGCAGGTTCACCAGCTTGAGTTTGAGATCATCAACATGAGCACAAAGGTCACTGGCTTGAAGCCCAAGGTTTTTGGCTTGAATCCAAGGTCAATGACTTGAGCAAGAAGTTTCTAGCTTGAGCAAGGGGTCACTGGCTCAGCTGGAAGCCCCATCCCTTCACTCCCCATCAAGGAATGTATAAGAAGCAATCAAGCCTGACCAGGCGGTGGCGCAGTGGATAGAGCGTCGGACTGGGATGCGGAAGACCCAGGTTCGAGACCTTGAGGTCGTCAGCTAGAGCACAGGCCCATCTGGCTTGAGCAAAAGCTCGTCTGCTTGGACCCAATGTTGCTGCCTCCAGCAAGGGGTTGCTCGGTCTGCTGAAGGCCCGCGGTCAAGGCACATGTGAGAAAGTAATCAATGAACAACTATGGTGTCGCAATGGCAACGAAAAACTAATGATTGATGCTTTTCATCTCTCTCCGTTCCTGTCTGTCTGTCCCTATCTATCCCTCTCTCTGGCTCTCTCTCTGTCTCTGTAAAAAAAAAAAAAAAAAGAAGCAATGTACAACTAAAGTGATGCAACTATAAGTTAATGCTTCTCATCTCTCTTCCTGTCCCTCCCTTTCTCTCTCTCAAGAAAAAAACCCAAAAAATTTAATTGACATAGTTATTGTATTAGTATTATGACTCTAGTTTCTGATTCTTTTCTTTCTTTTTTTATTTATTTATCAGAAGCTTGCTGGAAAATTTATCCAAAATTAAATAGGAGAAAATATTAGACAAAATATTAAATAGAGAAACAATAAAGTTATTTTAGTTATAGTTACAATTTCTATAAATGCTTCTTGAAGAAATCTTACATATGTATCAATATTGCATTAAAATGTCAACAATATATTGACAGCCTTATCCAAATCCAATCAGTTGCATTAAAAAATTCAAATCTAGACAAAAGAATAACTTTTTTTATACTAAGATACTGAGAATACCAATATAAAAATGAATAAATGTCGAACGACAGTATGATATGAAGGAACTATTAGATAATCTTAACTGAGTATTATCCTGAAATGTGAACTCCCGAACTCTATGTTTAAAGACTGATTAAACAGAGACCCTGAGTGGGTAGCTCAGTTGGTTGGAACATTGCCCACATATGCCAAGGTTGAGGGTTCACTCCCCAGTGACAGCAGGTAGAAGAATCAAATGATGAATGTGTAAATAAATGGAACCACAAATCAATGTTTCTCTTTTTCCATGTTTCTCTCTCCCTTTCTTTCTAAAAAAGAGACTAACTGGAGAATTTGGAAATTATTTAGAAGGCAACCACAAAGATTGCAAAATGACTCACGTGTTGGAAAATAAGACCGACAAAGAGAGGCACACAGGTCTGTTATCCATTTTCTTAAAAGAGAAGGCCAGATGACTATTGGATACATTCTTTTGATGTATGGAGAGCTCTTTCTAAGGAGGTGGTTGGCTTTCTGCATTGAGTATAAAACAAGGAAAACAGGCCGAGTTTGGAGTATGAAGGCTTTGGTTAGAGAGAGCAGTAGCCTTTAAATGTCAAAACGAGATGCAGTTTGAGGCTGTGTAACCTCCCCCAGAGCCGTGAAAAATAATCTTTGCTTGGTTTCCATAGGCGGCTCTGCTTAAAGGTGAGGGGTGTGCCAGGTCAACCTGCACGTCCCTTCTCGGCCTAACATTCAGGCCCCTGGAGGAAATCTTCCCAGAGTCAGGGCGTTCATGTAAACCCTGAAACCGAATGAGCTGAACCTCAAAAATAAAAGGGACAGAGGGCAATTAAGATCAGGGTGAAATTGTAGCTCTAGACATTTTTTAAGGAAAAGAAGATAAATAAGAGAATTACTTTAAAATAATATATAGTCATTATAAAAAAAGGTTTAGACAAGTTTTGACAGGAAGGAAGTGGAAAAATAGAAATTTTAAATCACGAAAGCAGTCAAGGGTTAAACTACAAACTTGGTGTTTCTCACCAACTCATTTTCCCAAACACAACATTGGGAAACAGCTTTGAAACGGGGAGCATTTTGGTCAGCCTCAATTTGGAGTCCATATGCACAGTGTCAGCACAAGGCCACGTGCGTGGGAGGCTCCTTTCTCGCACTTAGCTGATTATTCCATTAGTCTCCGACTTTCCCGCAGGAATTTTAATGTATAGTGAAAGGGTTTGTAGCACGGGCAGGTTTGTCCCCAAATAGATCATGAGTCAGTCCTGAACGAAGGATTCCAGGAACTAGAATTTAAGAATGAAGAAATTTTTAAAAATTACATGACTCACTTTCAACACATTTTACATACTCTCGGGTGTTTTCACTTCCTGTAATTGCTTCTACGCTTCATACCTGGAGTTTGTTGTTTCTATCCATAGCTCTATAAAGTGATTTTAAATAGTCATTAAGAAATGACTATTTGGGGATAGCTTGCCAGTAACTAAAATATTTGAAATAGTTTTAATCTAAGTATTGAATGCTAAAGGGTTTTTTTTTTAATTGTTGTTTATTTATTATTTGAGATAATTATAGTAATTGCAGAATGGAATGGTTTGCGACCAGTTGAGTTTCAATTCTCCCCTTCTCACAAAATGGGAGGCTACAAGCTCCCAAGTGCTAATGGGGTTCAAGTAGAAGCCATTGCTGCTTTTTTAGTTTCCCTACACCTCCCACCAACATTACAGCTGAAGACCAGAGCCCCCCAGCCAGGATCCAGCACTGTTATTATATTATTCATAAATAAACTCATTGTTAAGTGAATACATTCCACTTGTGGCCTTCATTTTCATTGCTCTTATTTTCATGAAATAAACTCAATTTCACTTATACATACATTTTAAAGTAAGTGTCTTTCCAGTTTTTTTTTCTACTAGCTTTTTCCCCTGTCCTCTTGCATAATCTGAAATAGTTTGCCACCCAAATATTCTCTTCTTTCAAGCAAAGGTATACTGAAGTAAATAAGTTGTGTGCTTGCAATTCCAGAGGATCTAAATGAGAATAAACTTGCTATTGAGAATCATATACTGTAAATAATTCACCTAACTCACCAAATTTTGTACCTGTAAAATGAATAGAACCATCACTCCACAATAAGATGGCTCCCTCAGTTTATGTGACTTAATAATTCTTTTAAGAGTGTAATTGTCCTGAAGTCTAGAAATTTTTAAAAGGATTGTCTGTATCTCTGAAAAAGGGACTGGTTTTTCCCATGGAAAGAAAATTTTTCTTCCATTCTCCCACCTTTTTCACAGAATGGTAAATAACTGACTTCCTGCCAAAGCACACCTGGCTTAGTTCTCATGAGAGTAAGAAATAGGTTGTCTTAGGAATTAGGAAAATGACCAACCATAGGTCTTAGAGAATCATTGACTTTAGAAGTAGGAAGGATCTTGGAAATCTGGATGAACTCCTTTATAAATGGCAAAAATTAGACTAAAAATAAAAGAATCCTGCTTGTGAAAAGCCTAATTAACATCAGGAGTGAGGTAAGTCCTTTTTCAGTATTATTTATACTAACTGTTGTATAAAGAAAGGAGATTCTGGCAGTGAGCTACTGTCCACATGGCAGAAATCCAGAACAGACTTGAAACCAAAGAAGTAGGGTTGAAAGTCAACTGCACTGACCTAAAACGATTTTAAAAAAATAATTAGGAATAAAGAATATTAGTGTTTTCACTTGATTCTCAAAGTCAGTCATTTTTTAAAAATAATTTGCTCCAAAGTTTCATGCATCAAAAGATGGTCTTGAGATATTGCATGGGAATAATTAGTACTTTTAATTAGTCCAACTGGGAAATAAGGCGGACAGGCCTTAATAAGGGTCTCCAATCTGGAGCACATTAAAGTAAAAACATTTTTTTTTAAATATCAAAGTACATCCTAGTGATGAACACACAAAATGAATTATTTTTGCAAAATGGAAAGAGTATAATTGGATTCAGAGCAAGTTTAATGTATTAAGAAAAGAAATGCCTTGGAACTCTGGGACCTGGGAATTAGACTGTCTCAGATTTTCAGCAATACATTTCTAGAAGACACAATTCATACAGAAAGATTTTTAACTACTTAAACACTAAAAACCTTTAAATACTGCATAATGCCTATTTTGCAGATCAAAAATTAAAACTGAAAAATCATCAAATATAGTAGAAGCATACCAAACAACATATCTGAGAATAGTCTCACAGCTGACCGCATACTTGGCAAGAAGAGAGCTGCAGTCACATTACCCCAGATCGACAGTAGCAGACACATCTGGAATCCTAATGATCCCAGGAGCTTTAGGGCCTTTGGGGGACAGCCATCTGGTGCAAAGGAAATCTGGACAAAGTGTCCCACCCAACAGAAAGAACCTCATTGTGCTGCTATGAAAAGCAGTTGGCCCCACTTCCCTCTGATAACACACAAGTTTTTCAACTAGTCAAGAGAAATCCATGTGTACAGCGTGGCTAACAGACTTAAATCTGCAACCTGGAAGAGAAGAAGTAGTCAGAAATATATTCTTGAAATAAAATTCTTGTTTGAAAGGACATCGGCAAATTATATTGCTTTTATCTAACCTTCTAGTAATTTTTGTTGATAATGTTGGTTTATAGATGTCTCCAGGCCACAGTCTTAGTATCTGTAAAATGAAAGGGTTAGGCTACATAAATTTTATGGGCCCTTCTAATCCTAATATCTCACAAATTTGGGATGTTATGGAACATATGCTGGGCACCAAGAGAAAGGACTACTGAAGAACAGGAAACTGAAGCTGGGTCTGGGAGAGCATGCTGCTGGGTGGCATCAGCTCACTGGGGAGGAAGGCTGTGCTCAAAGACGGCCTCTGAAATGATTATAAGTGTGTTTTATAATCTGCCAGCAAATTAAGTGGGTGTCATCTTTGCTCTAAGCTATCTGAAACCTATGCACAGCTTGTGGGGTCCACCAGCATGGAACCCACTGCAGGAACCTCCGGTAGATGAATAGAGTACTTACTTACAGCGTCAGGAGCTAACAGTGGCATCTTACACAATGAAGAGCAGGAAAACGACGGAGTGCATGAAGAAAGAAAAGGGCAGGCCATGAGTGAGGTCAGAGGGCAGAAGGTCTTAGTCAAGAACAAACTACAAGGTTTATCCTTGGACTTGTTAAATAATGTGTTTTCCTCATTGGCAAATTAGAAGTAACTCTATCTCTTTCTTATAGCAACTGTGTAGATTAAAAGAGATAATGCGTGTCAAGTGCTCAAAGATACTTATTAGTGCACAGTAGACGTTCAACATATATTAGTTATCTTTACTACTACCATTATTTTTATTCTTAGCTGGATCACAAGTATAAATATTGAGTTTGTCCAGAATGATTGCTCATGAAAAAGTAGAGAGGAAAATTGTTACAACAGGCATCAGAGTGACTAAAAGACAGGAAGAAGTGTCCTGGTCTGGGATTAGTAGAGGATGATGAGAAAGGCTGTGGTTGAGTGAAGGTGGTGAAGTTCTCAAAGGCTGAGTTAGAGAGTATCTGCCAAGCTCTTGGCCCCCAGCCATTTCTGCTTGAGGTTGTCAGTGAGGATGTCATCATTAGTAGAAAGCCAAATATCAACTAAAGCAGCACTTTCTTAAAGATGTTCTTTTAAAAGAGCTTTTTGGTCCAATGTATCTGGGGAACGTTACGCCTCTTTCTTCTTGGGGATTCACAGAGCACATTGCTCAAATGAAAGCTCTAAGAAGTTAAAACTGGCATTTTCAAAACACAGTTGTCCACCAAACCTTATTTGATATATGCCACATATTAAGATCTTGCATGACAAGGTGAGAGGGCAGAGCGAGGGTTTTTGAGAAGTTTAATGATTTAATAGAGTTGACTGACAGAAGTCCCAGAGGGTGTTGTATGAAGGAAACATAAGGCAGTTAGTGGTGTTGCTGAGTGAGAAAAAGGACAGACCAGAGAGGCGAGTGGGATGAAAACTGTGAGAGGGAGGTGTGCTCTCTCTCCCTTCTCGGAGTGTGCCTGCATCTTTCCCTTCCCCCTCACCATCCCCTGCAGGCATGTGTCTACCAGGCTCTAAGGGTCCCAGTAAGACTTGCAATGAGGGGAGCAATGGACAGCAGCAGCTCATCCCAGGTGAACTCCCTGAACGTGTCCCCAGGGCCCTCTTTTCTCTGACTTCTCAGTGAGCCAAAGCAGTCTCGCCTTGGCCCTCCTGTTGCTTCTTTTATCTTAAGTTCTTCCTTGTTTCACTGTCCCCAGCTTTAATAAATGCACTTTCCTAATAATAATAATAATAAGCAATAAAAACCATGAGGACAGAATGAGCTGAAGTGATTGCCAGGATGTTGGTACTTGGGGCAGAGCTGAAGAAGGGCAGCTGGAGAAACATGGCGGCCATGGGATGCACTGTTGATCCAGGGGTCTCCCTGCTTCATTCAGTGTTAAGGAAAAAGGAAGAGTGAGGAAGATGGGTGGTCTGGGCCATTGGGAAAGCTATTTTGAACATATGAAATGTATCCACATTGTTCTGTAACCCTTCAAACATTTAGAATTTTAAAAAAATCTTTATAATATGAACCCGTTTTTTGAGTGGCACTAGATTGATTATACAGTGACAGTCTGAATAGGTATTTGGACCAGTGATTAAAAACGCCTTAAAAAAATTCTCATATCTTCCAATAAAATACTGAAAAGCATTGTCATTGATGGGTTTCCTGATTTCACTTTTCCCTTTTATATAAGAAATACAGCCTGACCTGTGGTGGCGCAGTGGATAAAGCATCGACCTGGGAACACTGAGGTCGCCAGTTCAAAACCCTGCACTGGTCTGGTCAAGGCACATATGGGAGTTGATGCTTCCAGCTCCTCCCCCCTTTCTCTCTTTCTCTCTCTCTCTTTCTCTCTCTGTCTCCTCTCTAAAAAAATGAATAAAATAAAAAGAAATTAAAAAAAAAGAAATACAGAATCATGGATTACCGTGTGAAAAATGAAGAATGCATGCCATTCTTAAGGAACTGATGATTATATTTTATTTCTAAATTGCCTGAATGGCAGCATATTGAAAGCAAATTTTAAAAGTATAACTGGGATAATTCATTATACACCAAGATATAACCTTGTTATTTTCATTGTTATTTATAGTTTTAAAATAAAATCCTTGAAGAAATTCAATATCAGTGATTTTCTAATCTAAATGACTCATTACCTCTGCACAAAGGAGTTATACTGTCTGGCTCACACTCAGAAAGCTCAAGATGCTGCTCATCAATACACAGATCATTGTTATTTCTTTTTTCAAACTCTATTGCATTTTCATCTTTATAGGTGAAGGAAAACTAAGTCCTGATAAGATTAAAGTTTAAAATAATAAAATTGAGCTTGAGAAAACTTTAAATAATAATAAGAATTCTAAGAGTTGTTTTATTTACAGTTTAGGCCCTAGTAGTTTAATCTTCCGGACAGCAATTATCTCCAAAAATTAAAGATAGGAGATCTTGAGATGCCTCAACCTGAGATTACATAGAGAATCTTCCCTTCCAGAGGGCAGGGGCATGGGGTGGAAGGAGTTACAGTTCAATGGGACAAAATGCCAATGGAATTACTTTTCCTCAAGAACATTTCAGGTGACAGTGAGGGTTGGGTAAATAATCTGTGTGGTTTTGTCAATAATAGGTATTCAGGAACTATCTAACCTTCAGAATTGGTGATGGGAATTTCAAAAATTTTCCCCTAGGGAAGGTAAACTTGAAAATCTTAGTTCTAATCTTCCCCCTGGTTTAGCTCAGGACCTAAAACTGAGACTAGAAACAAGTGGACAAATACCTTGGCTGGTAAAAAGTTTACTTGTTCTACAAGTTACACTGACACGAGCTCATTTAATAATATACTCCCTTGCAATCTCCATTTCCTCTTTTAATTCTCTTTTTGATGAACAACAACAAACCCTCAGGATATAGGCTTATGATTAATGTGTTGTAGCCAATGGACTCAAATTACAAGGTAAAGAGAAGTAGTAGGTTGGGTACATTACACACAGTTTAGAGTCGCCATATAATTTTCATTGTGTAGACCTGTTTGATTTCTTTTAGGCATGAGAAATTAGGGTGGGATTTGGGGGAGGATAGAAGCAGAGATAAATGAAGTAAATATCCATCTACTCTCTTGTTTAAACCTCATAGCAGCTCTTTTAATTTGTATTATTATCCATTTCATACATGGGGAAACTCTAGGATACAGCTGGTAAGTGTCAGAACTGAGCTTTGAACTGAGATCTGACATAAAAACCATGCTTGATACATATGTGGGCCAATGATAATTTTTTTCACTACTGGGTTTTATCAAGGAGCATGGCCAGAGACAAGATGGGCTGACCAGAGTGGCCCAGCAGTCTTGTTCTTACTACCCCTTCATACCACAGTGCACAAACTTCCCTTCACTCCCTAGCCTGAGCTCCCGTCTCCCACACAGTCACTGGTGACAGTTAAATTGTAAACTGTTTTGAGAATATTTTTGTACTGTAGAGTTGAGGAAGGGGAAGTAAGTAAAGTGTTCCAGAACAGAGGGGAAAATCCCTTTTTGATGAAACATCCTGTGTGGCAACTGCAAAGCTTGGATTTCCCCAGAATGAGGTTAAGGTAGCATGCTGTTGCGAGTCACATGGCCTCAGTTGAAAGGCATATCTACTGTGGCCTTTTGTAAAATTTACATATATATATATATGGCCCACACAAAGCCACAAACATAAAACCCCAAATGTTATTCATTTCTGAGATACTTAACAAACAGAAATTAGCACTGTTTTTATGAATTAAGTGCATGTATATGCCACAAGGAGGAAATGAACACTATTAACTTAAATTTGCACATCCTCTCAATACTGAAGGATTAATTTTGGTGGCTAAGGTTAATAATATAGTTACTTATATCTGGATATGAATGTAACTTGACTGATTGAGAAAGCAGGTGCTAGATGTACCATGCTTGAGACCTGTGAGTCATGTCCTGATTTATAAGCTGTCTTTACCATGAAAACGAAAGCCAGAGCCAACTCTGTGTCATACAATTTACACCATTCACTGAAATTATAGATAATTTCAGCCTGTGCATTTGCAAAATAGCATAGGTCATTTTTGCTTTAATCATCTTTCGTAGTCAGTAGTTCTGACTCGTCTAAATAAATATTATCATCTATAATAAGCATTACCAATCCATTATGAGACTTCATGAAAGTACATACAGCTTTTAGATTTAATCCGTGAAGGAAAGCCTGTGAGTTCTGCTTGTGTCTTGATAAACAGTTGAGTTCTCACAGCTGTTATGATTTCAATTATGAAATCGGAACTTTTTCATTTTTCAGTGGCTAAAAAATCACTCAAAAACACTATCAAATTCTGTTATTTCTTTTTTTTCATATGTATTGCACACCACAAGTCTGACCAGCGTAGGTGACTAGAGCATTTTGCTTAAATGCCTAGGCTTCTTGTTCAAGTTCAGGGAAGGTCAGTTAGACTAATCCTCCCACTCTATTGAAAATTTGTTCTGTTAGTCTTCAGTGAGATGGCCAAGAGGGTGTAAACGGAGCAGTACAAATTCAGTCTTTAATGCGAAGAAACACACTAAACATGACACAAGGTCAAGAATGTCATCTTTTCATACAAAGACTCATGAAACCCATGCAGAGGCATTTTAAAAATAACTGTTCTCCTCCACCTTTACCAGTTTTGTGCTTACTCATGGACTCAATCCTAACAGAGAACTCCCTGCCTCTAATTCAGGTTGACACTGATTCTCCAAGAGATTACTAAATGTCTCAAGTCAAACACAAAGTGGAGTATAGCCTATAATCATCTTTGTGTCTGTTGGTCGAATAGGTTTGTAAATATGATATATATGTTTGCTCGCTTAGAGTTTGCATTGGGTGTGGGATACAGGCTGTAAGCACGCATGGTCATTATAGCCTAAGGCTTAGTTTTAAGACTAAGCTTTTCCCCACACCCTTGACTGTTGCATGATCGGGGGTGGTGCACTCTCTTGTGGAATCCCATTATGCCTCAGATAAGTGACTTTGTATCAGAGACTTCCTTGTTTGTAGATTGGATTAAAGGTTTTGATTTCTACACTATAAAATATGGCATAGGAACCCATGCTAGAAGAGAGCAGAGAAAGGCTATGTGGAAAAGAGGAGAAGCAGCCAAGATAGTGGAATGCTGAAGGAAAAGCCAGTTAGTGCAGAGTTTGTGCAGAGAGAGAAGGAGATGGGGAACAGAGGTGAATAAGGCTGGTGAGGTAGAAATCTTTGATTCTAGGAAACTCAGATAAGTCAGTGGCTTTGGGAGCCCTGAATGGAAAGAGAAGTGTTTTCCCATTGTGTGTATTTCTTGCCCACCGGGTGTGAGCTAGGATTAAAGGTAATGGCCCAACAGTTCTTGGGTTCATTGTTTTATTACCGTCTGTCCGAATCAAATGTGAACCTGCATTGGCCAGGCGGCTGTGATTGTGCCTGAGGCTACTAGCTTTACAGTGTCCCACCCAAAATGTTTCTTCTCTGTTGGGCAGATAAAATATATTATGCTCACTTTGTTAAAGATGGCGCTGCCCATGTGAAAGCCGGTTGCCCAGGTGATATTAGTTGCCCTTATGCTTGGGATGGGCGTGATTATATTAAGGTGTGTTGGGGGACAGGCTGTGGGCAGGCCAGGTCATTATAGTCTAAGGCTTAGTTTTAAGAGTAAGCTTTTCCCCACACCCTTGACTGATTGGATGATGTGGGGTGGTGCACTCTCATGAGAAATCCTCCCATTATGCCTCAGATAAGTGACTTTGTATCAGAGACTTCCTTGTTTGTAGATTGGATTATAAAGGTTTGGATTTCTATACTATAAAGTGGGGCAGACTGGAACCTTGCTCTCTCTTGGTTCCTGAGGTTAGCATTAGAGAGGAGAGCAGAGAAAGACCACGTGGAGGAGGCCAGGAGAAGCAGCCAAGATGGTGGAGTGCTGAGGGAGAAGCCAGTTTGGGCAGAGTTTGTGCAGAGAGAAAGAGATGGGAAAAAGAGGTGAATATGACTGGTGAGCTAGAAACCTTTGATGCTAGGAAACTCGGATAAATCAGAAGCTTTGTGAACACTGAATGAATGGGTTTTGGAGCCCAGTGTGTGTTTTTACTTGCCTGTTGGGTGCAAGCTAGAATTAAAGCTGATGGCTCCATTGTTTCATTACCATCTGTCCGAATCTAATGCGAACCTGTACTGGCCAGGCGGCTGTGATGGTGGCTGCGAATACTGGCTTTACATTCTCTCTTTCCCCTTGTTCCCCTCTGCCTCCTAACTACTATCTTCTTTAAAGCTCTTCAATTTTTCCACAACCTAATTTTACCTTTTCAGGTGTAAAGCCAGTAGTCGAGGCCACCATCACAGGTGCCTAATGCAAGAAGGTTCGCATTGGATTCAGACAGATGGTAATAAAACAACGAAGCCAAGAACTGGTGAGTCATCAGCTTTAATTCTAGCTTGCAACCGGCGGGCACCACTGGGTTCCAAAACCCACTCATTCAGTGCTCACAAAGCTACTGACTTATCCAGGTTTCCTAGCATCAAAGGTTTCTAGCTCACCAGTCTTATTCACTTCTCTTTCCCATCTCCTTCTCTCTGCACAAACTCTGCTCAAACTGGTTTCTCCCTCAGCACTCCACCATCTTGGCTGCTTCTTCTCTCCTCCACTGGCCTTAATCTGCTCTCCTCTCTAATACTAACCTCAGGAACCAAGAGAGAGCAAGCTCCCGGCCTGCCCCACTTTATAGTGTAGAAATCCAAACCTTTAATCCAATCTACAAACAAGGAAGTCTCTGATACAAACTCACTTATCTGAGGCATAATAGGAGGATTTTTCATGAGAGTGTACCACTCCACATCATCCAATCAGTCAAGGGTGTGGGGAAAAGCTTACTCTTAAAACTTGCACGTGGGCAGTGCCATCTTTAACAAAGTGAGCATAATATATTTTATCTGCCCAATAATCCACCCCTATGCTCACCTTAGTACCCACAATCTACACCACCGGCATCCATGCACAAGGAAATTAGGCACATTACACAAATTACAACAGCATGACAAATCATAGAATTTCAACAATTACAAAGGTACATTTCACCAGTGTCTGAGCACTTTGCCAAAAGTGCAAAATGTCCTCGGACTTCTCTCTAGCCATGGGAAAAACTTCCCAGGGCAGGGGAAGGGCCTCCATCAAAGCTGTCTCCCATCCCCATCAGGGTATTCACATTGTCCAAAATCCATAAGTCCATTCAACAAAGGAGCCCGTGCTCACTCGGTCATACTCCAGGAAATCATTCTTCGCACATGGGGTGTTAGCCACCTCCTCATTCCTGCTGTCATGGCAGGTCTCACACTGTCCTAAAGAGAAGCATGTGGCAATGGCACTCAGCATTTCCATCTCTGCTACAGAGAGCATGATGGCATCCACTCCTATGTCCCAAAATCACAGACCTACCAGGAACGTAGCTACCCTTTGCTGCTGGGCTCTCACCTTCTGGAGCCTGTGGATAGCAACTCCAGACCAATTCTCCTCATCCTTCAAAGAGGAACAAGAAACATCAGCTCCTGCTGCTAGGCTTGAGCACCGGGCAACCGTTGCCTTCTGCTTCATAGACCTTATAGTTCCCGCCTCAGCCTCAGCCCCGGCCTCGGCTTCAGCCCCGGCCTCCTGCCGCTGCTGGCTCTCTCCACAACATCCAGGGAAAGCTGCAACTCATGAACTTGTGATTACTTCTCCAGTCTCTGCTCCATTTCCAGGCGAATCTCACAAACCTGGTCGGCCTCCTCCTCCAGTGCTTCCTCCAGCTCCAGGGTTGGCATCTCTTTTTCCAACATTTGCTCCAGCTCCTTCCACTGCTGGGTTTGCAGGTCCCGGACAGCCTCTTCCATAGAGCTCTCGGTTTCCTCACACATGGCTGTAAAAGTCAGCCATCCTACAGTCCCCAGAAGGACAGTTATAGGGAATGTAAGGCCAGTGTCCAAGGCCACCATCACAGTTGCCTGGCCTGTGCAGGTTCACATTAGATTCGGACAGTCGGTAATGCAACAACAGAGCCAAAAACTGGTGAGCCATCAGCTTTAATTCTAGCTTGCACCCGGTGGGCAAGCAAAAACACACACTGGGTTCCAAAACCCACTCATTCAGTGCTCACAAAGCTACCATCCAAGTTTCTTAGAATCAAAAGGTTTCTAGCTCACCAGACTTATTCACTTCTGTTCCCCATCTCCTTCTCTACACAAACTCTGCACAAACTGGCTTCTTCCTCAGCATTCTGCCATCTTTAACAAAGTAAGCATAATATATTTTATCTGCCCAACAATCCACCCCTATGCTCACTTTACTACCCACAATCTACACCACCGGCATCCATGCACAAGGAAATTAGGCACATTACACAAATTACAACAGCATAACAAATCATACAATTTCAACAATTACAAAGGTATACACATTTCACCAGTCCCTGAGCACTTTACCAAAAGCGCAAAATGTCCTTGGCCTTCTTTCTTGCCATTCAAAAGGCTTCCCGAGGCAGGGGGAGGGCCTCCATCAAAGCCACCCCCCATCCCCATCAGGGTATTTCACATTGTCCAAAATTCATAAGTCCATTCAACAAAGGAGCCTGTGCTCACTCTGGTCGTAGTCCAGGAAATCAGTCCACGCACATGAGGTGTTAGCCTCCCCCACCCCCTTCCCCATTCCTGCTGTCATGGCAGGTCTCACACTGTCCTAAAGAGAAGCATGTGGCAATGGCAGTCAGCATTTCCATCTCTGCTCTATGGAGCATGATGGCATTCTCCCCTATGTCCCCAAATCTCAGACTTACCAGCAGCTTAGCAGGCACTCCCTGCTGTTCCAGTGGCCACTGGGTGATGCATGCCTGGCTCCTGGGATGTCTGTTTATCCTCCCACTGCAGCTGCCACCGTTTACCTTCTGTAGTCTGTGAATCACAGCTCCAGCCCAATACTCATCTTCTGGATAGAAGCTGGAAACGCCAGCTCCCACTGCTGGGCTTGAGCCCCGGGTTGCCGCTGCCATGGGCCTAGCTGCCCCAGCCCCAGCCTCAACCCCGGCCTCTTACTGGAGCTGGCTCTCAGAAATCTCCACAGTGTCCAGGGCAATCTGAAACTCACAAACTTCTGATTCCTTCTCCAGCGTCGTCTGCTCCATTTCCAGGTGAATCACACAAACCTGGTTGGTCTCCTCCTCCAGTGCTTCCTCCAGCTCCAGGGTCGGCATCTTTTTCTCCCATGTTTCCTCCAGCTCCTTCCACTGCTGGGTTTGCAGGTCCTGGGCAGCCTCTTCCATAGAGCTCTCAGTTTTCTCACACATGGCTGTAAAAGTCAGCCATCCTACAGTCCACAGAAGGACAGCCATAGGGAACCACAACAGCAGCCAGTCCTCTACTCCACCATTCAAAGGTGCTGGCGACACCATACCGATCATATCGAATCCTGCCACAGACTACGCCAAATGTAAGGCCAGTGTCCAAGGCTACCATCACAGCTGCCTGGCCAGTGCAGGTTCGCATTAGATTCTGGCCAGTGCAGGTTCGCATTAGATTCGGACAGTCGGTAATGAAACAACAGAACCAAAAACTGGTGAGCCATCAGCTTTAATTCTAGCTTGTACCCGGTGGGCAAGCAAAAACACACACTGGGCTCCAAAACCCACTCATTCAGTGCTCACAGAGCTACTGACTTACCCGAGTTTCCTAGAATCAAAAGGTTTCTAGCTCACCAGACTTATTCACTTCTGTTCCCCATCTCCTTCTCTAGCACAAACTCTGCTCAAACTGGTTTCTTCCTCAGCATTCTACCATCTTTAACAAAGTGAGCATAATATATTTTATCTGCCCAACAGGGAACCATAACAGCAGCCAGTCCTCTACTCCACCGCTCAAAGGTGGTGGTGGCTCTATACCAAACTGTATCAAATCCTGCCGACTATGCCAAATGTAATGCCAGTAGCCAAGGCCATTATCACAGCCATCTGGCCCATGCAGGTTTACATTAGATTTGTACAGTCAGTAATGAAACAACGAAGCCAAGCACTGGTGAGCCATCAGCTTTAATTCTAACTTGCACTCGGCAGGCAAGTAAAAATACACACTGGGCTCAAAAACCTACTCATTCAGTGCTCACAAAGCTACTGACTTCTCCAGGTTTCCTAGCATCAAAGGTTTCTAGCTCACCAGTCTTATTCACTTCTGTTTCCCATCTCCTTCTCTCTGCACAAACTCTGCTCAAACCGGCTTCTCCCTCAGCACTCCGCCATCTTGGCTGCTTCTTCTCTCCTCCACGTGGCCTTAATCTGCTCTCCTCTCTAATGCTAACCTCAGGAACCAAGAGATAGCAAGCTCCTGGTCTGTCCCACTTTATAGTGTAGAAATCCCAACCTTCAATCTAATCTACAAACAAGGAAGTTTCTGATACAAAGTCACTTATCTGAGGCATAATGGGAGGATTCCTCATGAGAGTGCACCACCCCACATCATCCAATTAGTCAAGGGTGTGGGGAAAAGCTTACTCTTAAAACTTGCAAGTGGGCAGCGCCATCTTTAACAAATTGAGCATAATATATTTTATCTGCCCAACATCAGGCACTAAATAATGATAAACTTGGCACATGGCAAAATTTGTTCATCATTTCAGACTGTTTTCTTAAAAATTTTTTAATTTTTTTATCATCTCAATAAGGAGAGCTCTTCAGTTAATGTTACACTCTCTCAATTCTAGACTCTGTTTCTCTCTGAAAAACAAGAATTAAGTTTATTGCACTAAGTCTCAAGCATATTTATCTTTAGCAGAGTCAGAGCAATAAACCTTAATCCAAAGCCATAAATCTCCAGGGGAAGAATTTCTGGAATTTGGCCTTCCCCTAACCATTCCCTATGCCCAATGATAACACTGTTGTGACCGAAACGTTTAAATAGATCTTTGTTTCCTGAGGATAGCATATAAATTATTTAAATACCTTGTGAAAAGCCTTAATAATAGGAATGCTTGTTTCTTAGTTCCTTGCTTCAAATTTATGGTGTAAAGCCAGTGTCCAAGGCCACCATCACAGCAACCTGGCCCATGCAGGTTCACATTAGATTTGGACAGTCGGTAATGAAACAACAAAGCCAAGAACTGGTGAGCCATCAGCTTTAATTCTAGCTTGCAACTGGTAGGCAAGTAAAAACACACACTGGGCTCCAAAACCCACTCATTCAGTGCTCGCAATGCTACTGACTTATCCAAGTTTCCTAGCTTCAAAGGTTTCTAGCTCACCAGACTTATTCACCTCTGTTTCCCATCTCCTTCTCTCTGCACAAACTCTGCACAAACTGGCTTCTCACTCAGAACTCTGCCATCTTGGCTGCTTCTCCTGGTCTCCTCCACGTGGCCTTTCTCTGTTCTCCTCTCTGATACTTCAGGAACCAAGAGAGCAAGGTCCTGGCCTGCCCCACTTTATAATGTAGAAATCCAAACCCTTAATTTAATCTACAAACAAGAAAGTCTCTGATACAAAGTCACCCATCTGAGTCAAGGGTGTGGGAAAAAGCTTACTCTTAAAACTAAGCTTTAGGCTATAACGACCGGGCCTGCTTACATTACAGTCTTTCCCCACAGCCATCCCAAGCATAAGGGCAAATAATATCACCTGGGTGATGGGCTTCCACGTGGGCAGCGCCATCTCTAAAAAAGTGATCATATTATATTTTATCTTCCCAACACAAAGTCACTTATCTGAGGCATAATGGGAGGATTCCTTATGAGAGTGCACCACCCCACATCATCCAATCAGTCAAGGGTGTGGGGAAAAGCTTACTCTTAAAACTTGAACATGGGCAGCGCCATCTTTAACAAAGTGAGCATAATATATTTCATCTGCCCAACATATGGTCACTTCAGTCTTTCAGAATTTTGGTTGTCTTATCTGCCTGGGCTTCTCTACTCCACCTTTTCTTGATTTGTTCCTATATGTACCCTGACTGGGAATCAAACCCTCGACCTCTGCTTATTGGGACAATGATCTAACTAACTGAGCTATCTGGCGCCATGGATAGTTTTATATTCTGATGAAGCCTTCTTGAACCCCAAAATATAGACCCCCCTTAGGTGTGGTTTCATTCCCCTGTGGTAGCATCTATCAGTATATTATAACTGCATGGTTTTCCTTGTCAGTATTTCTCCTCTCTTGGAAGTAGTGAATGGGATACCTACTGCCTTAACTGTCATAGAAACTAGTTGAGAGAACAAACACAGCTCCATGGTGGTCTTCGAGGGAATTTGACAGTCTGCTGTTCCTGTCGCCATATTGTATAAGTGATTATTACCTGAAAGCTCTGACTTCATGCTGATATCAGATTGTTTGTTTCAAAAAAATACCTCAGTGTTGCTAATATAAGCAATTCTAAGCCAAGAAGAGAATGGTAATAGCTGTTAATTTCCTTTCTTTTTATGGTACCACCAAGTTTATGCAGTTAACATTTTCTATCTACAAAGACTTAATAACCCCTGCCCCCTGTATTACATAACAAGGGAGTCACCTGTTTGCTTCTTTTTTTTTTTTTTTTTTTTTTTTTTTTATTTCATTTTATTCATTTTAGAGAGGAGACACAGAGTGAGAGAGAGAGAGAGAAAGAGAGAAAGGGGGGAGGAGCTGGAAGCATCAACTCCCATATGTGCCTTGACCAGACCAGTGCAGGGTTTTGAACTGGCGACCTCAGTGTTCCCAGGTCGACGCTTTATCCACTGCGCCACCACAGGTCAGGCTGTTTGCTTCTTATTTAACCCAGCCAGAGGTGTTGAATTTTTGCATTTCCCTCCAAGCAGAGATCTAGGTGAATCTCTTGAAATGGTCATTTTAAAATCAACTCATCAGGAAAACTTCCTACCAATGAGAGAGGGAATTGAGAATAGAATTGTATATTCATAATTATCAAGACTGATGGACCTTGGAAAAATAAACTAAAATTATAGATAACAAGCTGCAGAGTTTGGCTTGACTTCAAAGGGAGTTTTATTGTAATATGTTCTTTTACCAGTATCTGCTATTCAAGGTCAATAAAAAGAGCTTAATCTTTTGATAAAATACAGCTGAATCACATGGTATTGGTAGACTTCCACTGGTCATGAAGAATCTCTCAAAAGATGATATCACCCAAATTGAGCTTTTTAAAGACTCTTGCCTCAAAATAGATTGATTGATTCACTAGCTCATAAAGACAAGGAAATCTAACATCAGTGACAAGTGAAAATAGAATGATTTATTTATCCTGAATGCCATGGACAAATGTGCATCTTGACACATTTAGGAGTTTTCCCAGATGCTTTCTGTAAGCAAAAGGAACAATAAGTAATTTACTCTATGTGAATAGGAAATATCAAAGTGATATAAATCATTTTTACTCCTTTTTCTTTAGATGATTATAATAATAGTCTTTTGGGCTCTCAAAAGCAATTTTTAGAATTAAGTTATACTGTTTTAAGAAATCATAAGCCCTGGCCAGTTAGCTCAGTGGGTTAGAGGGTCATCCTGATATACCAAGGTTGTGGGTTTGATCCCCTGTCAGGGCCCATACAAGAGTCAATCAATGACTGCATAAATAAATGGAACAAGAAATTGATGCTTCTCTCTCTCTCTAAAATCAATCAAAAAATACTTTTAAAAAAGAAATAATCATAAAATATTTTCTGAAACTCTTTGTGTTTTTGTTTACCTTGTTATTTACAGAGCAGTTTACACTATGGATATGATACTTTGTATATTAAATTCTATCACTTCAATAAGCCATCCAAGGAAACATATAATTGTGAACTTTGAGGAAAAAAATGGCAAAAAAATCAAATGACATACAATTAAACTTTGTTTTTTGCCCTTAATTCTGTTCTTGTTTGTACATTTTTAGTAGTTTGTAAAAATTTTCTTTTAAAAATTGCAAAGTCTCAAAACTACTATGAAGGGATATTATTTTAGTGGAGAATTGCCATATGGTTTCTGGGAAGCACTATACTAAAAAGAATAAGTTTAATTAGAAACAGGAAAGGTTTGGTTACATACAACAAGAGCCAACAAAATATGCTCCAACCCAAGGGTAAATGTAACCACAGGTTAGAGATTTCCAGGATAGGACTGGGAGTGACTTTCTTGCAATATTTTACATCCTAACTAGCCTGGATAAAGCCCCTTATCCCTTTCCAGACTTATCGCCTGGGAAGGAGACACGGTGGGATGTAACTCACAGGAAAGTTTAGGTGTTAAAAAAATAAAGCGAACTATGAGTGCAGACATAAACTTGTTTTATCCCAAATTTCTGACTCTAAAATTTAATTTTTCTGATTTGAATCATGTCTTTAAATTCAGCAGAGCATTTGTCAAGTTGTGATAAAGCAATCCTGTGGTCAGTGCCTAACGGGGAGAGGCAGAGACCGGAGTCCATGCTGCCTCCTCCGGTGCCCTGCATGCTGGCAGAACTCCTCTCTAAATTCCAGCCCTCACCTCTGGAAGAGAAGGCAGCACAGAATCAGATGGAGGTGGCCTCCTGGCACTAAGAGGCCTGGAAACATGGAAATACTCCTGGAAGAGGAGCCCCCTTCCTGGTTATCAAGCTGTCTGGCCAGATAAAATGTGCATACGGCACAGACAGAAACACATAATCATCCAGGACCTGGCATACTTTCCCATGTGACCCTTTTGACGGCAACAGGACACTTTTGGGAGAGTGTGCTCATTTCAGCTTTAACTGCCAAAGGCATGCCCTCTCTAACAGTACAAAATGCAGAGCGGGTTCATATTTGAGCACGTTATGACCAAGACTCAGAGTGGGAAATATTCTGCCTCAGATAAGGATTGAAAGAGAATTTAAATATACATGGAAATATTTGATTAAAATGGACAAACCAATGCCACCCCAATACATTTAATAAAATAATAATTAAATTGACATAGTAAGTGCAAAATTCCAATAGAAAAGAAATCAAGACTAGAACAAAACAATTCCCATTAGAAATTACAAGTAACAAATTTCAAAAATGGAAAAATTTCTTAACATTTATGGTAATCAAAGACATGCATATCACGTCATTTAATTAAGTTAATGAAAATTAAAACATGTTCTGACCTTCAAGGGATGAAGTGATAGTGTAGTAGATTTATTTGGATAATGCTGGTGGCATTTTTATTGATTTATCTCTAAATTGGCCTTAAACGTATTTTGGCAAGAACCGTAATTATCTTTAAACTCTACTCCACTACTGGGAGTTTATACTAAGGCTTAATTTATCCTAAGGTTATTTAAATCAAGGGGGGAAAAATCATTTTCAGCCTTATCAGAAAGAGAATGAAAAAAAAAGTGTTAGCAGTAGGTATACGGCTACCTAAAATGATATCAATTTGATGCAATGTTAACCTTAACGATAATAATTAAATTTGTGTTACAATATACAAATGTTTCCAATAAGTGGTCAGTGCAAAAAGGAGCTTCCATATGATATGTACACTATGACAACAACCATGTACAAAGTAACTGTACATGGGGAAAAACTGAAAGACTGTAAGAAAATATACAAATGATATGTAAAGAAAATGAAATTATTTACTTTTCAATGTGTCAACACTGCCACTATAATAATTCTTACATAATTTTTGAAAATCATGGGGAAAAGCCAGGAGGGAGGTGGATTTATATTAGAAGACATGGAATCTAAAAATGAAAATTTTAGCTGACCAATAGCTCTGACCAAGAGCTATTGAATTACAAGGTAATCATTTCTCCACCTCCTAGGCAAAAAGAATTGCTTAAATTGAAAGTTACTTAGGACATTTCATATTACTATAGAACAAAGGGAAAACAATATTGAAAACTTCAAGGAGAAACCAGTAAGGGTTTTCTCTCTGTTACATACCCTTACCTGAAATAGACATCTTTGTAAAGGTTGCCTTTCTAGGGAAAAGAATTTCAAGTTGTTCTGGGTAAAACTATCTTTTATCTCCCAATTTTGCCCAGTATTAGAAAAATAATATTCAGATAAATAATGGCAAGAGCAATTATAGAGATTTCCATAATCCTAAAGAAGCAATTTACTAAGTTGTTTTTCTTTCCTCAGACCTAATTTCCCAGGTAGCATTTATTATTATTATTATTATTATTATTATTTTAATTAAGAAAGCTTGGAAATGCGATGATTGTTTTGCTTAAGGCTGATTTACTTGCTTTAAGTCTTTTCAGATTTTAGTACTCTTAGATGTATTTGCCAACCAATATTTCAAATGCTGTTTATGGTTATTTTTTAAAAGAGCTTCTACATGGCCTCTCTCATTTGATCCCCATCCTTTCTCATCAGCCAGGTGAGGTGAGCAGCACTGTGTTATTTCTCACAGTATGCAGGTAACCCCTGGAGATTAAGTAACAAGTGTAAGGTCACATGACCTGTCAGCAACAGAGCTGGGTGCATAACCCGGGCTTTGATTTGGGTAGAATGCCATCCCCTCCATCACATTTTAAATATACAGAACAAAAGAAAACGGCATGTTCTTATTATCCCTTCCTCAGTAGTCTGATCTTTCATTTTATGTAACAAGTGTTTTTCTCAAGGATTACATGAGTTAAAATTTGGCACTGGACAAGGACGATTGTGGATGATAAGCTTAGAAATCAGCAGACATCCCCAGAGACCCCAGCAGTCATGGTGAGAGCAGAAAACAGGGGAAGTGGGCAATTTGAAGCGATATTATTTTATCCCCTATAACCTTCCTAAAAAGCCACTTTTACTATGTAAAGTGAAAGAAACCAGAAAACTATAGAGCCATCTGGCTGATTTAAGTATATATTTTATAGCCTCTTCTTAAGAAAGATCAGAAAACCTCAAGAACAATACGCAAGTAAGTCAGGATGGAAACTATTCCTCAGCTGACCACTTTACAACCGAGCTTCCTGGGCTTCAAAGGAACAGCTCAGCAGTGTTGAGACAAAATATAAAGGTCACGGCACACCTCCTTGGGCAGTGGGAGCTTAACAGATGGAGGTATGGCAGCTAAAACAGTGAGGGACAGGAGGCAGACGCCCTCTCCGAGCTGCGTGAAGTCAGCTTAATTAAAAGAGCCTTCCATTATCGTCTTTGTGATTTGCTGAAGGGAAAGAAGAGGCAGTAACCTTATATTTAACCATGTCAAAGACTCAGTGTTAATCTTTGTTTGTAGTAATGCGGTTAATAACTTCTCCAACTTGGATGGCTCCTTCCAGAGGCCCGACTTCACAAGCACTTCAACACACAGCACACGGTGCCTTGGCTTCAGCTGCTGGTCGCTGACTAAGCACCTTTTGAGCTGTCCTGAAAAGCCGGACAGAGAAGTCTGAGCAAATCCTTGCTTGGCCAAATCTATCCCATATGAGAGGGCGATCTTAATGAGAATCAGGCGTGCCTCTGGAATGCATGTGATTTAGGGCCAGCATGGGCTGCAGAGTTTTCTTAGTCTCTCCTTTTCATGTTCCAAAAAAAAAAAAAAAAAATTCGCATGAAGAAAAAAATTTCAGTGTTAGCTAACAAAGGCAAAGAGAAAAAGAAAGCACATAACTATAACATGTATGTGAGACCCTGGGAGGCAAGAGGAAAATAAACATGTTAGATTTAATGACTGCCAGGAGCTTAGAGAATGAGTGGACACACATACAAACATCACACGGGGCAGGGCAAAATAACTGATAGAAAGAAGTGTGAGCAGGCTGCTGTTAAGAGGTAAATACTGAATGCTTCCGGTTTTCTTCCGGGAGACTTTCTGTGCGCTGATGGAATGAACTCATGGTGTGAAACCATCTTTATGATGGCGCCTAACTTTCTACTAACAGGATGGAGTTGTAACTACTCATTTTCTATATGTGAGTCTCCTGATGGGCACGGTATTTTCCCCAAACCCACGGGTAATATATTAGTATGGTCTGGAAAAATCCACCCAACATAAACAAAGCTGAATTTCTTCTGGACTCATTTTCCCACTTCATTACTTCTCAATTTTAATCCTATGAAGGTGACTACTACCATTTCTGTTTGATGTACATATTTCTAGGTCTTTTTATTTGCATTCACACACATACACAAACATGTGATACACAGACATAAAGAAAGCAATATAAAATCTTGAAAATATAAATATAATAATGCTAGGTGCACATTCATTGTGAACTGCTATCCTAACTTAAAATACCTTGGGATATGTCAGTACATGCAGACCTCATTTTTAATAAGATTCCATTGTATGCATATACCATAATTAATAATCTCTTATGAATTTAAAATTTTGTTATCTACATAGTATGGATTTGTATGAGTATGCCATAAATCCATAGTATTCCATAGTATGAAAATGCCATACTTCATAATTCCCTATGAGTTACAGTTTTGTTACCCACTGATGGTACCTTCTTATTTTTTAACCATCTCCAGTATTGCAGTGGATATCATTGTACCCATCCTTACTATGACATAAATAAATGTGGAGACATAGATTTGCTAAATTACAAAGTATGAGATTTTTAAAGTTTTTAGTAGAAGGACATTGTCGAAAAACCCTTCCACCAACAGTGTTTTGGCCCATACTTTTAATAGTACATATAACCTTTGACAATCTGAAGGATTAAAAACAAATGGGATTCCATTGTTTAAATTTGCATTTTCCTGGTGGTGATGTAAGCACTTAAAATTGTTTTTAATTTTCTTTTTTATTTTCTATTTAAGCCCAGAGTTATTAGGAAGAGTGTTTGTGGATACCAGGTGGATGGATTGTCTGGGGATGGCTGTTGGCTCATACATTGTTGTTAGTTTCTAATTTTATCAAACTGTAATCAGCCAGTGTGGTCTGTGTGATTTGGTATTTTGGAATTTGATGAAATATTCTTTGTGATCTAATTCTTGGTCGGTTTTTGTAACTGCTCCAGGTTATTCTTTGTTATGAGATACAAATCTCTATATATTAGGTCAATTGTTGTATTAATATTCTCTACCTTTACATATTTTCAGCCTTCTTGAACTGATAATTTATAAAAAAAATTGTGATAAAAACTTTCCTCTATGCCAATTTTTCTTTGTATTTCTTTTTCTTTCTTTCTTTCTTTGTATTTCTATAAGTTGTTCTTTCAAGGTCTCATGTTATCTTTTTAAGTGTGTAGAGTTTATGAATGCTTCATCTTCTTTATAGATATCTTTCATCAATGTTACATATTCCTCTTTGTTCCTTTCATTTTTTTTTTGTCTTATATAGTATTCTGTCTGAAATATATATTGCTAAAACTATTTTCCTTTTATTTTGCCTTGCCAGGAACATCTTTGTTTTCCAACTTACTAGGTCTTTTTGATTATATAAGCTTGCAATGACACCATCTGTTACAGCAGTTCTTTGATGTGATCATTTTGGATCATGGTTTCCTCATCACTAGAGTGTCTTAATTCAAATATGGTTGTGTGTGTGTGTGTGTGTGTGTGTGTGTGTGTGTATCTGGTTGTGTGTTTTCTGTCACTTAAGGCAGGAAAGAGAGATGACATTATGTGTTTAGGCTGCCACCTTGATCTAATCTTGTGCTTTGCTTAACAAATTTCTTTCTTCATTTCTACCCTAAAACACATCTCTTTTCTTCTCCCAACTTAGTGATCTGGATATTGTAGGTACTGTGAGAGCCATGGTGTAGGACAGAGTTTGTGAATGTGTTTACTCAGCATGCACTCATTGAAAAACTACTTTGGTTTCCAGTTCTTTATGGCCTAAAAGTTGATTTCAGACTGAAGTGCTACAACTGGAGTTCCACTAGCATGCATTATTTAGTAGCAGCTTGCTATCATCTTTCCATCTTATTTCCAGAAAGGTATGTTTAATTTATAAATAGTTCATTTTAGACAGCAATACCAGAAACATCACAGTATCACTATTCTTTTGGGTAATGTATTGGCAGTATCTATATCTTAGTTTTTTCCTCTCATGAAACATGTTTGAAGGCCACTAACTAGACTGTTGGCAAGGCCTGGCACAAGCTAACTTGCAATGTAACTCAGTGATTTTAGGCCATTAAAGGTAGCATTTGGAATGTACTATCTAAAAAGTCAGGGGAAAGAATTTTATAATTATTCATAAAGGACTAACTAACACTTGATTTGCTTTTTTATTTTATTTTATACATCCTTACCTCAATTTTAATGTTTCACCCTTACACATTAAATAAAGAGTTTATTTTCATTTAAGGTTATCAAATTTTAACTGTAGAATTTTAAACTGAAAAGGACTTTAGAGTTAATTAGGTTAGGCCCATAGTATGGTGTTTGAGAGGTTTGTGACTTGTTCAATTGACTTTGTGGCAGATTTGGTCCCAGAATCTTGCCCGAGTCCCACACTATTTACACACAAGTTTACATTTACAATGATTTTAAAAATCCTGTCTCACCTTCAAATTACTAAAAAACTTCTGGAAAGAAACCCATGGTAAGCGTTAATAATCTGTTTTCATAGGAAGAAAAAAAGAATACACATAGGGAGTTGTCAAGGGAACGGGTTGGAGTTTACTGCCAGGCCTCTGACTCTAATCGGCTCTCCATCACTTCATCATACAACTTCACTTTCTAAAAGGAGAGAGGTATCTTCTCAAGAAACTATTTCATGGTTTAATCCCTGCACCAACACAAAATATCAATTCATTTTAGAATTGTTAAAATGGAAGTCTCATCTTGATCTGTGGTGCTCTTAAGAAAAAAAGTAAAGCAAAGCCAAAACCAGGTAATTCATTGTAAATTGGAGAATGATTCACCTGTTATCCCAGATAAAGTAAAACAATGAATCACAGTGTTATTTTAAATTCCTTTCAGCTCTTTGTTTATTGTTTCCTTTTGTGTGGAATTCCATTTACTCATTAATCTATCCCCAGCTCCTAACAAACGGGACATACAGTAGGTCCTAAAGTAAACGTTTAGTCCTAAGCATTTGTGCTCTCTGTATAGGATCTGCAGAACCCTCTGTCTGAGTCATGAATAGTTATTTAGACTCTAGGAACTATTCATGACTATTCATGGCAAACTCTTTTAGACTCTAAGAGTCTACGCATCTGCAAACTATGACTGATAGGCCAGCCACATGTTTTTGTAAGTAAAAGTTTTATTAGAATACATTCAGACCCATTCATTCACTTGTGTATTATCTACGGCAGTTTTCCCTGCAAGCACAGAGCTGAACAGAAGTGACAGAGGCTATATGGCCTGCAAAGACTGAAATATTTACTATCTGGTCCTTCACAGAACATGTTTGCCAGTCCTTGCCTTTAGAACTAATACGTATGCTTCTCAAACTATTCCAAATAATTTAAGAGGGAGGAAGACTTCCAAGTTCATTTAATGAGGTCAGCATTATTCTCATTCCAAAAGCAGATAAAGACACTACAATGAGAGAAAATTATAGGTGAATATTCCTGATGGACATAGATGATAATATCCTCATTAAGATATCACTAAACTGGATCCAGCCATACATTAAAAACATCATACACCAGGATCAAGTGGGCTCTATTGTGGGCATGCAAGGTTGGTACAATATCTTCAAATTGATAAATATGATACACAACATCAACAATGAATGATAAAAATCACATGATTACATCAATTGATGCAGAAAAAGCATTTGATAAAATCCAGTACATATTTATGATAAAAACTCTCAGTAAAGTGGGAATAGGAAGAACATGCCTCAATGTAATGAAGACCAAAATGACAAACCACAGCCAACATCATACTTAAAGGGTACAGACAACAAGCTTTTTCCTTAAGATCAGAAACAAAACAGGGATGTTTGCTTTCACCAGTATTATTCAACATAGTACTGGAATTCCTAGCTCCAGCAATCAGACAAGAAGAAAAAACAAAACGCATCCAAGTTGGAAAGGAAGAAGTAAAACTGTTGGCTGGCCTGTGGTAGTGCAGTGGGTAAAGCATTGACCTGGCATGCTGACCTTGCCCTGTCCAGGCACATACGAAAAGCAAGTTGATACTTCTTATTCCTTACCCCCGTCCTTTCTCTCTCTCTCCTTTCTCTAAAATCAATAAATAAGATTTAAAAATAAAAAAAGAAATAAAACTCATTATTTGCAGATGACATGATACTGTATATAGAGAACACTAATGATTCCACCAATAAACTACTAGAACTCATGAATAAATTCAGTAAAGTACCAGGATACAAAACAAGTATCAAGAAATCAGTTGAATTTTTATACACCAATAATGACCTGTCAGAAAGGGAAACTAAGAAAACAATTCCATTAACAATTGCATAAAAATACCTAGGAATAAATTTAGCCAAGGATGTGAAAGACCTGTATTCAGAAAGTTACAAATCACTAAAGAAAGAAACTGAAGAAAATACAAAGAAGTGTAAGCATATATGGTGTTCATGGATAAGAAGAATTGCCACTAAAATGTCAACACTACCAAAGCAATGTATAGATTCAACAAAATTTTTATCAAGATACCAATGTCATATTTCACAGAACTAGAACAAATATTTCAAAAACATATAAAACCATAAAAGACCTCACATAGCTACCACAATTTACTTTATTCAAGAAAGTAGAAAAAATTATGCTACTTCATATCAAACTATACTACAAGGCCATACTAATCAAAAGACAATGGCACTGACATAAAAATAGACACATAGATCAATGAAACAGAATAGAGAGTCCAGAAATAAATCCACACCTTTATAATCAATTAATATCTGACAAAGAGGCAAGAACATATAATGGGGTAAAGACAGTCTTTTAATAAATGGTGATAGAAAAATTGAACAGATAAGTCCAAAAAGAAAAAGAAATAAAGAAACTAGACCACCTTCTTACACTATACACAAGAATAAACTCAAAATGGATTAAAAAATTAAATGTTAGACTCAAAATCATAAAAATTCTAGAAGAAAATGTAGTCAGTAATGATTTAGATGTTTCTTGTAGCAATATTTTTTTCTGATATATCACCTCTGGCAAGGAAAACAAAAGAATAATTAAACAATAATAATACAGTACATCAAACTAAAAAGTTTTTGGACAGCAAAGGAAACCATCAACAAAATGAAAAGACAACCCACTGAATGGAAGAACATATCCTCTGATATATTTGATAAGGGGTTAATGTGCAAAATTTATAAAAAACTTAAAACTCAACACCCAAAAAACATGCAATCTAATGAAAAAATGGGCAGAAGATCTGAATAAACACTTCTCCAAGGAGAACATGGAGATGGCCAATACACATATGTAAAGATGCTCAACATCATTAATTATCAAGGAAATGCATGATTAAAACCACAATCAGATGTCACCTCATACTTGTCAAAATGGTTACCATCAATAAATCAACAAATGACAAGTGTTGGCAAGGATGTGGAGAAAAGGGAACTCTCATGCACTGATGGTGGAAGTGCAGGTTAGGGCAGCTACTGTGGAAAGCAGTATTGAGTTACCTCAAAAAATTAAAAATGGAATTATCACCCAATGTTTCTACTTTTGGAAATATATCCAGAGAAACCCCAAATACTAATTTCAAAGAATATATACACCTCTAGTTCATTGTGGCATTATTTACAATAGCCAGGATCTAGAAGCAACCCAAACGACCATCAATAGATGAGTGGATAAAAAAGCTGTGGTATATTTACACAGTGGAATAGTACTCAGCTGTAACAAAGGAGGGAATCTTATGTTTTGTGGTAATATGAATAGATCTGGAGAACATTACATGGTAATTAAAATAAGCCAGGCTGAGAAAGACAAGTACCATATAATTTCATTCATATGTAAAATCAAATGAACAAAATAAACTAACAAACAAAATAGAAACAGACCCACAGATAGAGAACAGACTGACAATGTCAGAAGGAAAGGAGGTGTTGCAGAGCTAGGTGAAAAAAGTGCAGGGATTAAGAAAAAAACCTCACAGAAACAGACAAAAGTATAGGGAATATCAGAGGCAAAGGGGGGAGGAAGATGTAAAAGAAGGTATAGTTAAATGGTGATGGAAGGAGACTTGACTTGGGATGATGAACACACAATACAACATACAGAAGATGTATTATAGAATTGTATGCCTAAAACCTGTATAATTTTATTAACCAGTGTCACTCCAATAAATTCCATAAGAAAGTTAAATAAATAAGTAAGTAAATAAATAAATACAATAAATGCACCATGAAGAATGCCCATCAATCAGCAAAGTGCTAACCTAGTTATGGAAGTCTAATATCATGTTCAAGATTCACAGACTTAGTTAATTATATAAATCAGCAAACATAGTAATGATGATTTATATTTGCATGGCACTTTATTATAAACAATTTTATATGCATTATTTCATTTGATCTTTTAAAAATCACTAAAGTATAGGTGAGCAAGTGTTACTTTTTCACAAGAGAACATATCTGAGACATTAGGAATCCTAGGGTAAAAGAACTCATATTCAAAGGTTTACACTTCTTTTAGCAGCTAAAATAATTTCCTTATCTGTAGAAAACAACATTTTCAAAAAAGGAGACAGGGAGTTATTAATATTTACCACCTTATGACATACTGATTTAAAATAACATATTGGAAGATTACTTGCAATTAATTCTATTTTGTAATAACATGTTCTATCTTCTTAATGTTTTGTTTTTATGTCAATAAAATAGGAATAAAAATAGCATAAGCATTTAATGTGTTAAGAAGTCAAAATAAATATGAACCTAATTGAGTTATGAATTAAAAATAGAACTGTAAAATTTTGAAACCTTAGAACTTGCAAGTTAAGTCAGTTACCTGGCTTTCTTAGATTAACAAAATTAGAAGACAAAAAAGTCTTGGAGTAGCAGAGGAAAATAAGTTTTAGCAAAAATCTGAGTATATATAAAAAACATAAGAAAAGTAGTGAAAGTTTGAAACAGTCCTTTGTTATAGGTTTAATCATTTTGAGCTAAATATTCCTACTTGTAGATGACTTTTATCATGTATTGCTTGCATCATAAAAGAATTGATCTCTGTATGATCAAATAACTAATGAGACATTCTATTGGACCAAAAAAAAACATTGCTGTTATCATTCTTGAGACAGCATAAAATAGTACAACATATTATATGATTCCGAATTTATGACAATTGGAAAAGGCAAAACTATGAATACAGTAAAAAAGGATCAGTTGTTGCCAGAGATTGAGGGAAGAGAGGGATAAATCACTGATCACAGAGGATTTTTAAGGTAGTGACACTACTCTGTATGATACTCTAATGATAGATACATGTCATTATAAATTAGTCCAAACCTATAGAATATACAACTCCAAGAGTGAACCTAATGTAAACTATAGACTTTGGTTGATGATGTGTCCATGTAGGTTCATCAGTTGTAACAAATATACCATTCTGGTGGGGCTGTTGCTAGTGGGAGAGCCTATGCATGTGTGGAGGCAGAGGGAGTACAGGAAACCTCCATACCTTCTTCTTAATTTTGCTGTGGACCTAGAACTGCTCTAAACAAAAATATATATTTAAAAAATTTGTACAATGGGTCAACAAAAGCCACAATTCTATATCTTCTTCAGAAGCTTTATAAATGTACATTAAAATGAATTTTTTTGGCATACTACAGCATAAATACAAGAAAAAGAAAGGTCTAGAATCCTTTTAGGACAATGGGTCTAGAGCAAAAATGAACTTACTTCACACCCTGAAGGGGTTTCCCATGAACATGACTCCTTCTCCTGAGGGAGAACCGCTCTCTGGAAAGCATGGTCTCCCAGGCACGTCTGACACAAGGAAGACTCAAAGTTGGGCTCCCCATGTGGGATGTGTACCACAGAGGGGCCTGTGTACTTCAGGCTGGGACTCTGATGCTTGTCCACACTGACCATTGGGCTTTTGATCCATCTTCGTACCTACAACGTGCAAAAAACAAACAAACAAAAAACAGAATAAACAAATGCATTTGACCTCTTATTTTTCTTCTTAAGTGAGAGGAGGGGAGAGAGACAGACTCCTGCATGCACCCCAACCGGGATGCAACCAACAAGCCCCATCTGGGGCTGATGCTTGAAAAACTGATCTATCCCCAGTGCCTGAGGCCAACACTCAAATCACCTGAGTTGCCTTCAGCACCCAGGGTCCATGCTCAAACCAGTCGAGACACTGGCTGTGAGAGGGGAAGAAAGAGAGACAGGGGAGGGGGAGAGGAGGAGAAGCAGATGGTCACTTCTCATTCTCATGTGTGCTCTGTCTGGAGATGGAACGCAGAAAATTCGCACACCAGGTGGATGTTCTATCCACTGAGTTAATGGCAAGGGCCCCATTTGACCTCTTTTGATGTTTGATGGGGCCCCAGTAGGAAATTTGGTGCATGGATAGTCATGAAAGGAGAATTCAGTCTCACATCACCAGTCAATGCTGACCAGTGACTTTCCAGGAGTGTATGTTTTTTGCCTTGTTGTTTCATCTCACTGAGTCTGTTTCCTCATCTGTAAGATTGGGAAATAATATTTCCTTCCAGGTTGTTGTGAAAAGTTTGCAATGTTTTCAGGTGTCCAAGTATTTTGTCTAGCATAAAGTGCTCATGTTATATACTACTCACAAAAATTAGGGGATCAGGGAACATGCAGATACTCCAGTACTTTCAACCTTTTGTATAGTGCATTTTCATCAGTGAAATAAAAGTTGGTTTTGCATCTCATTTGCATAATAAAACAACTTTCTTTGATTTGTTTGCTTTTCTGATGTTCTTGTTTGATAAAAAAATCAAACTTCTTTTTTTATTACTTCATATTCATTTTGAAATATCCTCTAATTTTTGTGAGTAGTATAAATGAAGTTCATTCATTAGCTCTTGAGGATTAAAAGTTAAGACCAATGATATCTGATGAGATTCCTTCACTAACCCACCAGATTCCTGCTGTCCTTGTCCAAAATGTCACCTGTATGAGGATGGAGGTTAGTGACACCAGATACATAGACTGGGATGTTTGCTGTGCCACAGTGGTGTGGATGGAGTCTCATTCTGCTACGTGTGAAGTGGAGGATTGTAGCCCAGAGGTAGAAGCTAGAGAAACCCACCAGTATATCTGGAAGATATAACCACAATGGTGCTGTGTAAACCTAAACTTTTACCTTTAGAACTTGAGTCTGGATAAACTGGAGAAAATGCAGGAAGCAGCATAGGAAATGATTCACTAACAAGAAATGGCAGAAAAGGAACAACAGCAAATAACTCACTGAATACCTCAGTACTTCTGCACAACACCCTAACTTATTTATTATTAATGATAGCTAGAAAATAATCCATCCTGTATGCTTAAAGTAGTACCTGTTAATAAAACTGATATTTATATAGGTAATATAAATACACAAGACTAATGAAACTTGTCAATTTAAACACTCTGGTTTGTATTAAACATATGCCATTAATGGCACCTCCCTCCAAAATCTTTTATTCTGGCTTACTTTTAATTAAGGTGACCAACTTTTTTACAATGAAAATGAGGACAAAAATAAATTGAAGAAAACAATATCGTAAATAAAAGAAACATTTTATTCATTGCAACAATAATACACTATAATATGATAAATGTATAATAAAAACATTTGTAATATTTTATATTATAATTATGCTTACATGCCTATTAATTTTTAATAATAATTGTAAGAAAACAGTACTCATTTAGTAAAACTAAATATCAAACAAAACCACTAATTTGGAGAGATATTCGGGTGTATTTATCATTTTCTAATTAAAAAGTGTCTGTTTTGTGCAACTATTTAATCAAAGTGCATTATTAATAGATATGGTTTTCGATTTCCTCTTTAAAACTCAATTTTTGGGAAAATACTTGTAAATAAAATTATATGTATTTGGAAATTATTAAATAGATAATGAATTAATAAAACGTGAATTGTGCTGACCTATCTATGATTGAATATTCACTGAGAAAGAAATAATAGTGAGTCTACAATGTTGTATATGCCTGTTGTATTTCAGTGAGAAGTACACAAAGCCATTTGCTTGCTTGGTATATCACGTGCTCTCTCAAGGTCTCCCGTGTGCAGCGCATGCGTCTCATAATCACGTCTTCCCTACCGTACTGATCATTGATGAGAATCGTCATGTCAAATTCAAATAGGTCACATCACACACAATGGATTGACTGCATCGATTGAATATGAATATTTACAGATTAGTCTTCCAATATCTAAAAGGAGGACATGTAGGAGGACACTTTTCAGGGGAGGACAGAACTTACAAAAGAAGGACTGTCCTTCCTAAAGTAGGACGATTGGTCACCTTATTTTAATGTTTCTTTTGCCAGATAGCTTTAACTTTGATGTTACTGTAAATAGAATTTTAAAGAGAGTTATATTCAAATGAAATTGTATGGTTTGACTGATTAAGACAGAGGTCCCCAAACTATGGGCCCACGGGCCAAATTGCGGCCCCCTGAGGCCATTTATCCACCCCTGCTGCACTTCCCGAAGGGGCACCTCTTTGGCTGGTGGTCAGTGTATGGAGTACTGTATGTGGCAGCCCTCCAACGGTCTGAGGGACAGTAAACTGGCCCCCTGTGTAAAAAGTTTGGGGACCCCTGGATTAAGAGTTCTGGTATATTGAAATGTAAATCTTATATTTATGAACCACTATATTTCAAGTAAGTCTCATACAATATCATCTTACAGTTATTCATTTATAATGGAAGAATGTCCATGAAACTGAATTTAATTTTCCATTAGGTGATAGACTGATTTTATCAGAGGACAAGAATTTAGATACATTATATCCCACTTCAAAGTGTACAAATGATTGATAAACTTAAATGATCTGTTGGATATTCAAAATTGTAGGAATTAAAAATCACATAAGAAACTGTTATTAATTTGATATCCAGCTATGAAGTCCTAAAATAGTTTATATGGTCAAGGTAGTCAAATAACCAATAGATGTTTTTATACAATTTTAGAGTCAGGAGAGACCCAAAGATAGAAATCTGCCTAAAGTCACTCTGTAAATTATTATGTACTCAAAACTACATGTCATGAGACATGGACAAGAGAGTGGTGGTTACGGGATGGGGGAAGGGAGGGAAGAGTGGGATAGGGAGGAGGGGAGGGACACAGGGAAAACCAGATAGAAGGTGATAGAGGACAATTTGACTTTTGGTGACGGGTATGCAACACAATTGACTGATAAGATAACCTGGAGATGTTTTCATTGTACATATGTACCCTGATTTACTGGTGTCACCCCATTAGAATTAATAATAATAAAATATATAAAAAAAAAACAAAAAAAACTACATGTCTTGGTTAGAGCAAATCATTGAACTAGTTTCTTCTAGGGTATACACTGGCAAACTCAGTGCCTTCAGATGCTGGCAGGAAGAGGAAGTTCCTAAAGCCCTATGACCAGGGTATAAAAATAGGAGGTGTTGAGGACTGTAGCAAATATCCCAGTTTGCTAAGGGCATTGAAATTTAAAATATAAAACAAAACAAACAAGCAAAACTTCCAATCAAACAAACAATGTTGGCCAAACTAAACCCTAGTCAAATTTACCCCATACCTTCAAGGGTCACCGCTTGAAGTTATTGTATGAAGTAGAACAAGTATGAAGTAGAATTTCTGGAGTAAAAATAAAATGATTTGATATTTTCTAATTAAAAAAATTTAAAAATATATTTTTTAACATTTTAACTTTCATGCATTTATTTTTTTTTCATTTTCTGCTGCATGAGGTTTTAGAACTTTTTCTATATATTTCTGCATTGCTGATTCCAAATCTGAAATACATTTTTTGGTGCATGCTCTAGTTTTTATGCAATTTTAATTTCTTTTTGTTACAGTTAATGGCATGCATTGGTTTTTAAATTGGAGTGAAAGGGCAACAACTCTTGGATTGAACATAACCACAAGGCAATTAATGTTTTACAAACATAACTTTTTTACATAATTGTAGTTGTTCTTACAAGTAAAATATTATTATCTGATAAAAAACACCCCCTTATTTTGTTTTAAGATTGAATCATGGTTTCTTCGAGTAGGCGTAAATGTAAGAATAGTCCTGACACCTTCTGTTATATATGTGGCTGTTACACACTTCAATGTCAAAGGTGCAATATTTCATCATTTGTAACACATGCATATATTGCCTATTTTCAAGTTCCTTTTGGCGACCAAGATAAGAATTGGGTTCCTCATATTGTGTGTCATAATGGTGAGGAAATGCTTCATGACTGGACAAAAGCAAAACGCAAAGGAATGCCTTTTGGTATTCCCATGGTTGGGCATGAACCTAAGGACCACAACAGTGACTGTTATTTCTGTCTGATCCATACAAAGGGCATCGGCAAGAAAAAACAGCATATGATCGCATATTCTAATATTCCTTCAGTAATACGACCTATCCCACACTCTGAGACACTCCCAGTTCCAGTTTTTGATGGTTTTATTTTTTCTAAGGATGAAGAAAGTGAACATGGTGATCAAGTGTATTTTGATAAAGTGCATGAGGAAATAAATGGCTGTAGAATCTGAAGGGTCTTCTTCTGATGCCAAGCAGACATTAACCCCTCAGCAGTTTAGCAAACCTGAATTGAATGACTTAGTAAGAGATTTGGGCCTATCCAAGAAAGCAGCTGAGTTATTAGCCTCCAGGCTTCAGGAAAAGAATGGACTTCAGCAGTCAGCTAAAGTATCCCATTACAGGAAGCATGAACAAATTTTTGTTGACTTTTTTTCTGAAGACAAACACTTTGTTTACTGTCATGATATCAGTAGTCTTCTCAGCTAGCTTGGTGTTACCATTTACAGTCCAACAGAATGGCAGCTATTTCTTGACAGCTCTAAACGGAGTCTGAAATGTGTTCTCCTACACAACGGTAATGTTTATGCAGTGGTTCCAATTGGTTATTCAACTCATCTGTGAGATTATAATTACATACAAATTTTCTTTGACTTTCTGAAGTATGAGGAGCATAACTGGATCATTTGTGTGGATCTTAAAATGGTAAATTTCCTGCTAGGACAACAGAGAGGTTTCATGAAGTATCCTTGCTTTCTTTGTTCGTGGGACAGCTGAGCTCGGGAGAAACACTGGACAGAGAAGGAGCGGCTGAAACGTGAAGCTCTGGAAGTAAGGATGCAAAATATTGTGAATGAACCTGTAGTTAATCGAGACAGGATCATTTTCCCCCCACTTCACATCAAACTTGGCTTAATGAAGCAGTTTGTTTAGGCTTTGAATAGAGAAAGTGAATGCTTTCAACATATTATTTCTGCTTTTCCTGCCTTGTTTTTCAAGAAGATAAATGCAGGTGTATACAGTGGACCTCAAATTCGAACCCTCATATGTGACGAAGAGTTGGCCAGGAAGATGAATAAGGAGAAGAAAGAAGCATGACAGTCTTTTGTGGCAGTTACAAAGAACTTCCTTGGCAACAAAAAAGCAGAAAACTATGAACTTCTGGTTCAAAGAGTGCTGTTGGCTTTCCACGACATTGGATGTAATATAAGTGTTAAGATTCACTTCCTGAACAGTCACCTTGATAATTCTCCGGAAAATCTTGGAGCTGTTAGTGATAAGTAGGGAGAACACTTTCATCAAAATCTGAAGACAATGGAAGAGCATTATCAGTGGCGTTGGGACAGAAATATGATAGCAGACTACTACTGGAGCATCAAACGAGATTGTCCTCAACAAGTACACAAACGCAAGTTACAAACACAAATTTTTGCCTGAATAGAATTTAAATAAGATTTGTGCAAATTTTATGATTAAAATAAGTGTTTTAATATGTTCTATTTTGAAATTGTAGACAAATTCTGATGCAATTATATCTTTTAGTGTATTTACTGCATTATATAAATTATTATATTTTCACAAATATGATGCCCAAGAAGACATTCTACTTCATTATGTTAAACTATATGTTGAAAATTTTACAATAGGATGAAAACCTAAAATCTTGAATTGCAAAGAAACTGTAGCTTACAGAGAAAAACTAATGTCATATTTGAGATTAGCATACTCGAATTAGGTAAGAACAAGTGTTTTTGTGCGTGCAACAAGGATTTTGTTCCCCAGAGATTGAAGACCAACTATGTGTCAGGCATAATGTAGGCATCAAAAAGATACCAAAAAAACCCCCCAAAAACAAAAACCAGATCTCACATGGAACTTGAGTTATAGCTAAAAGAATATATATATTTTTATTAAGGGAATAAATTATTTATTTAATAAAATAAGTAAATTATAATATGTAAGGGAGAAAAGAAAGCAGAGACAAGTGATCAGGATATTTGGGGTGAGAGGGTGCATTTTTCTTGTATGAGAAAAAAAGTTCTGCCTGAAAAGGTGGTTTTTCAGCAAAGACCTGAGCTCTGATAAGGCTGTAAGATATTCAGGTGAGCTATCTGTCCAATAGGCAACTGGATCATCAAGTCTGAATTTCAATGGAAAGATGAAAGCTGCAACTATGAATTAGAAATGAAACAAATAGTCATAGTCTACTTAAGTCTCTTAAGGAACCAAAACAAATCAAAACCCAATGTCTTTTTTGGATATAAATACTTGTAAAGCCTGACCAGGCGGTGGCGCAGTGGATAGAGTGTCGGACTGGGATGCGAAGAACACAGGTTCGAGACCCCGAGCTTGCCAACTTGAGCGTGAGCCCATCTGACTTGAGCAAAAAAAGCTCACCAGCTTGGACCCAAGGTCGCTTGCTCCAGCAAGGGGTGTCTCGGTCTGCTGAAGGCCCGTGGTCAAGGCACGTGTGAGAAAGCAATCAATGAATAACTATTGTGTCGCAAAGGCAACGAGAAACTAATGGTTGATGCTTCTCACCTCTCTCCGTTCCTGTCTGTCTGTCCCTGTCTATCCCTCTCTCTGACTCTCTCTCTGTCCCTGTAAAAAAAAACAACAAAACTTATAAAGTATGTGTCTAGGTATTAAGCTCATATTTCTGGGGTTTTGATTATTATAATCTATACTTCACTTAAACTTACTGAAATATGTGATTAACTCAAGTCTTCAAAGAGTGGGTATGTGTTTTGTGCCTTGCTACATTCCACTGAGGGCAAGGTGTGGGTGTGGGTGATATTTGATTAGAAAAGCCCATGCTTTGAAATGACCTTCAGTGAATCATTTATTCTGAGTCTTGTGGACATTGAAAGATGATCTTCCCTTTCTTTCCACAGAGAATGTGGCAAGGGAAATTTAGAAATATTCCATTTCCCCAGAAGCATTAGGGAGAAAGGTGTTACAAAAATAGAGGAATACGTTTTGTAACCACTGTTGCTGGCATTAATTGCATACTTTGTCTTGAAGTGTTTTAACTGTTTTGGCTAAATCCTCATGCTGGCTTCAATGTGTTTCTTCTCTGCTACTCCTTTACACATTGTATTGGCTTTGTAGCCTCCTAAATGATTTTTATTGGCGATTAATGACAGTGTTTATGATGTTTCCTTGATCTTGCGAGAGAGGCACTGTTGTGAGTAAATGCACGGGGACTCTCCCTCTGGCCTTAACCACACAAGGTGCCCTCCAAAACTGCTGAGTGCTGAAACTCGCTCTCCCTTCCCCAGGGAATCCACAAGCTACAACTGGCCTATTGTGTTCCTTCAGGGATAAATTGCTCCACTGAAGGGAGTAACTGGCGGTGAGTGGCTCTCCAAGCCCCTCTGAGACCAGTCACAATGGCTCTCCGAGAGCGGTAGCAGCTGTGTGTGTGGGAAGAATGAATGCCCGGATGCGAGCCACAGCTGGGCTGCTCAGCCACCTGGGCCGTGGTTTCATTGAGAGCTACGCAACCATTTGCAGAGGGCATTGTCAACAAACACAGACTGGGGCAAGACGTCCCCTCACCCTGAACAAGTCAAGAACTCCACTTGGGGGTCATAGTAGCCTGGTCTCGGAACTGTACCAGATTTAGCAGCAACACCCTCTCTAGACATTGGGGTGAAAAAGGAAGGCTTTTTCTGTTCACCACACGACTACTCTTGCTGAACACGGTGTATGCAAAATAGGACTCTAATTTCTTTGCTAAATCCAGTCTGCCCCGATTTTATGAATTTATTTGAAAAGAAAAAGGTAGCCCAAAACAATAATCTCTCAGATTAGAGAATAACCAGATGTGATTAAAGAAACTGGCCAGTTTTCGGGGATTTTCCAAGTGTGGTCTTTTCTTCTTATGTAAAAGTAAACAGATATTCTTCTTAATTTAAAACGGATTAGCTGATAATGACATCAACTGATGCAGAAAAATTAGCGATTAGGTTTTTATTAGCGAACTCATAAAGCAGCGCCTGATAGTCTCATCATCCTTTTTCTTTTCTGGGAATGGAAAGCTAGCTGTTTTTTCTTTAAAATCCAAATGGACTAGATGTTGCACACAAGTGCAATTTCCAAAGGGGCATTTTTATTACATAAAGCTGACTTAGTTTATAGGATGCCGCAGTAACTTACAATTTGGATATAGTCAAGCAGATTTTCCCAGTGAAATTATTTTAATAATTCAATTGATTGTAAAAAAGGATCTATACACACCTACCCCTTTTCAGAGGGTGCCTCTCAGCAGGCTGGTGATAACATTAATATACTTTAGGGGAAGGCTCCTGGAAGCAAATTCCTCTCTCATTGGTGCCTGGGGCTACTTCATAGCATGGCCTCTAATATGAAACAGTGTTATAGTATATGATATAGTCAATGATATTCATCTGATATCTTCACTCCAGCTATAGGGGGTCATCACATAGCTTTCTTTTCTTTGAATATCTGCAGTGTTTACTGCCTATATAAAAGCCATGGGCCTTTTACGCTTATTGTTATGTCTATGTCATCTTTCTAACTAGACCATAATGGTGAAAGCAGCTTCTTAGGTGTTTTTTAATTCCCCAGAGGCTGTCACATGGTCTTAAAAACAGTATGCAATAAAAATAGGAATTGCTTGGCTATTTTTGATGATAACTGTATGTCTTCATTTATGGATCTCAACATACTTTGCTTTGCTGTCATCCTCTCTTAAGGTACTAAATATACTATCTATACCTACTCCCCTTACACAGTACCTCCCCGGGGCTGCACCCTGACCAGGCTTTTGAAAGTTGTTATTCACCCCTGCGGTTGCCAGAGGTGGATTTAACTGAGGGTGCATCGGGCATGCGCCGTGGGCCCCGACGTCTGAAGGGTCCAGCAAAACCGCAACTTTACACCTTTTTCTAGTGACACCAAGTTTGGTTTCATATGTGCAATTTTAATATCAGTAGTACATAATATTTTTTATTTATTTAAAAATATGGTCAACATGTATTTTTATTTTCCCTGTCTCTCTCTCTTTTCTTTCTTTTTCTTTCTAGCTTTCTTCTTTTTTTAATTTTTTTTATTTTATTCATTTTAGAGAGGAGACACACAGAGAGAGAGAGAGAGAGAGAGAGAGAGAGAGAGAGAGAGAGAGAAAGGGGGGAGGAGCTAGAAGCATCAACTCCCATATGTGCCTTGACCAGACCAGTGCAGGGTTTTGAACTGGCGACCTCAGTGTTCCCAGGTCGACGCTTTATCCACTGCGCCACCACAGGTCAGCCCCTGTCTCTCTCTCTTTTTTAAGGGGCCCAATATTTTCTTTTGCACCCAGGGCCTCAACCGACCTTAATCCGTCTCTGGTTGTTGCCCAAGGGACTTCCAGGTCCTTTCCTCTCAGCACTGACCAGGGTACTTGCATCCTGTTTCAGATTCTGAGGGTCGAACCCTGAGTTTCCCCAGGCCTGGGGAATGGAGTGGCAGGGTACACAAAGGGGGGAGAGGAAGAAAATTGGGTAGATACCTCTCTCCATCCTGTTCTCAGTTGCTGCTGACACCAGGCAGCACCCCCAGCTCCACCCCTCATACAGCTCCCTGCGGCACCCTCCACCACAGCATGCTCTGATGAGGAGTAAACCCCCACAGTCCGCTCTGCACTGCTGCTCTGCGCATGCGGAATCTCCTTCCTCCTACTCCCCGCTGACGTTCCCACTCCACCCCACCAAGGTTTAACAGAAGAAGCACCCTCACAGGAATTCACTTGACATAATGTTTTTCTTTTTGAAATAAAGATAAAGCCTTTTGTGGTCCTTTAAGTTTGGGGACTGATCCTTTTTATTTGGATTAGTCTTTCCTGGATTTAGAAAATTTAAATTAAACACACACACACACACACACACACACCACACACACAAGGAGAAAGGGAAAGTAGGAGAGAATTTTTTCAGGTAATATCTCTAAGGGGCAGTATGTGTTGTTTGCTTTGGAATTGAAAACTAAGACTCAGGGAAAATGCAGTGCTGGGCTGGTCACGGGAAAAGGACCGGCCCGAGTGTCCACAACTCACCCACTTGGAACCTTGCACCCACGTTTCCTTGAGAAAATTCCCCCTTCCAGTACTTTTTTTTTTTTATTCATTTTTAGAGAGGAGACACAGAGTGAGAGAGAGAGAGAGAGAGAGAGAGAGAGAGAGAGAAAGGGGGGAGGAGCTAGAAGCATCAACTCCCATATGTGCCTTGACCAGACCAGTGCAGGGTTTTGAACTGGCGACCTCAGTGTTCCCAGGTCGACGCTTTATCCACTGCGCCACCACAGGTCAGGCCCCTTTCCAGTACTTTTAATGTCTCCCTCTCTTGGCTACTGTCATTTAGCCCATTAAAAACATTGTTCTTGCAATATCTCTAAGGAACTCCCAGACTAACTAAAAACATCCACAGACCCGCTGTGTTTCAGCAAGCCCATCCCAACTCTTTCCCTTCTTAGTCACAAAAAAAAAAAATGATCATTTCCTCACCTCACATTTACGCCTCAACACACTGCAGTTTATCCATAAAACAATATTTGTGGATCACTTCATATCTGCTGGAACTAAGGTGAAGTGCATGACAGAAAAAGTCTCACTTCATTGAAATAAATTTTCACCGAGATGCCACTAAACCTCATTGCCAAACCCAGTGGACACTGCTTGGTCCCTAATTTGTATCACTTTAAGGTTTCAGCACAATTCAACTATCTGCACGGCATTATAGTGGGGATGCAAAGAAATGTAATGGCTTGAGTGATCTTTGAATAAGGGTGCTTGCCCTTCCAAGGAGACTGACCCGTAAGCCTGCGGTTTCTGGGAGCACAGAAAGCACATAAGCCTGGGGTTTCTCAGAGCACAGAAAGCACAGAAAGCAAGCAGTGAAAAGCATGAGCTCTAGAACAGCATTACCTGGCTGAAAAGCCTAGCACCACTGATGGGGCAGCTTACCGAGCCTTCCCAGTGCTCACTTTCTGTACTTACAAGATGAAGATAGTAATAATACCTACCTCACCAGAGTTTTGTGAGGACTAAAAGAGATGATGCAAGTTATGTCCGGCACTTGGCAATGGGTGAATACTTGGTTAATGATTGCTACTATAGTTATGGCTCCAAGCCATGAGAGAGTTTTACACAAAGTTTCATGGGAGAAAAGATGGACGGTATTTGGCCCAGTTGGAAGAAATCAAAGAAGGCTTTCTGAAGAAAAGTCCAGTGAAACTAAATCTTGAAAGCTGAGTTAAAGGAAGTCAGGTGAATTAACATGAGAAAGACACTTCCAGCAGAGAGGATGACAGAAGCCAAAATATAGAGGCAGAAACCGGCCTGGATGTGAAGAAAAAGAGCCCAAAGAGGAGAGGCAAGAACTAACTGAAGCTCAATAGAAAGGCTGGGTGGGTCACCAGGCAAGAAGTCACTGACGTGTATGCAGGCGAGCGGGATCCTCAGATGTGCCTTTCAATGCAGTGTGAAGGATGAAGTTAAGATAGTCGAGAACACAAGTAGCTACATGAGTCGGGAATTGCTTTAATATAATGGTAAGAGCCGAGCAAGAATAGTAACAGTGAGAATGGGAAAAAAGTGATGAATCATCAAGTCTATCTATCATTTAGCTCTCAAGTCTCCATTCTTTTTTTTATCCAAGTTTCACTATTTTACTATTTTTCTTTTGAATTCCTAAAGTGATCTTTTAAATGACCTTGCCCTTTACTGAAAGCGTGACATCTTTCTAAATGCAAAAGTTCCAGCTCTTCAGTGGTTCTCCATCTCCAGTGGGCTGTGATTTTCAACCCTGTTTGCAGCTCCCAAGGACAATAGTTCACTCTTACACCCCAGAGCTTAACACAGCTCCTAGCACATAGGACGTGATAAAATCATTTTTGTTGGTTGGTTTAAAGCCACGTCCTAGGCAGCACACAGGGAATAAAAAATGAGACGCAATCATCCTTAAGAAGCAACCAAGAAATCAGCAGTGGTAAAACAGTGTTAAAGCTAGTGTGAATTCATCTGTGGGGACAAGTCCATAGGGCGGGGGTGGGGATGGGCTTAGCGTACAGCGGTAGCATGTTTAAAGGCATGCTCAGAGAGGGGGCTTGGCTGAAGTTAACCTTGGCGATAAGCATGCGTGGTAAGACAGAAAGCCAAAGAAGCAAATGGGTGTGTGTGACCAGATTGCAAAGGGACTGGAATGCTTGAATATTAAAAAGTTATCCTTAACTCACAGGGAGGGAACCCTTAAGAATTTTAAACATTAGAGTGGTATAATCAGATTTACTGTATTCTGGATGAATTATAGTAAGTCCATGGGAAAGACAACCTGACTATAGAAATGAGCACTGTGGACAAACGGGGCTTTAAGAATGCACATCTTCTCATGTGTTTCTAAACCCAAGGAAGCTTTTAAAACATGAAGGCTTAGAAGAGGCTTAAATTCTTTTTTAAATTTTATTTTGAAGCTCTGTGTAACCTGAATAAATGTCAAGGCAGGCCGAATGGAGCAAGAAACGAGCAGGGTCCTGGTGGTCTCGGAGGGGGACTGTAGGTTGAGTAGGACGTCCCTGGCAGACCCAGGAGAGGGCCCTGGGAGGGAGTTCTGTCCGTATGTAATATGGCAGGGGTTGGGAACCTCTTTGACTGAGAGAGCCATGAACGCCACATATTTTAAAATGTAATTCCGTGAGAGCCATACAACGACCCATGTACATTACACATTATCCAATAAAAATTTGGTGTTGTCCCAGAGGACAGCTGTGATTGGCTCCAGCCACCCACAACCATGAACATGGGCGGTAAGAAATGAATGAATTGTAATACATGAGAATGTTTTATATTTTTAAGATTATTATTATTTTTTATTGAATATTTGCCTGTGAGCCAGATGCAGCCATCAAAAGAGCCACATCTGGCTCGCGAGCCATAGGTTGCTGACCCCTGTAATATGGAGTGGACATCCCAGGCTACACCCCTGGTGGAGCTCTGCAGTACTGTCCCTCAGAGATCTTCTCCTTCCCTTCATTCTTTCTCCCCACCCTGAAATCTAAGGGGCAGGACTTTCTTATTTCAGGTAGCTGTTAATTTCTATAATCATCCAGGTATAGTTTAGGTTACTAAACTGCAAGAATAATATTGTTTCTGTGGTATTCTGAGGTTAAGTCGTTCCTTTATAAGTGATTTGGGTTTTCTCACAACTTACTGAACAACAAGAACAAAAACTCATTTAAGATATAAAAAATAATTTCTACAGAAATGAAAATGAACTGGATTAGGAGACTTGGATTCTAGCTCTAGCTTTGCAACTATCTTGAGCAAGTCACTTCTCCCATTTGAACTTCTTTGTCCTCACCTGTGAAAGGAAGGGCTTGGAGCAGGTAAGCTCTGTAGCCTCCCCTCACCATGTCACAGATTCAAGGCTTTTTAATCACTGGAGTCCTGCTGATATGACCCGGATGCCCCGCCCCCACCTCTGCAGCGTGCAGCACTCAGCACAGGTTTATGAATAAACAAACGATCGATAATGCTTGCTGCACCCAGCCACATACTTTCATAACTTTGTGTCACCTCCATTAGATAAACTGAGAAAAAAAAAAAAAAAGCAACAACAAAAACCACAAAGCCCTTGCAATCATTCTATGGTGTTAAGGACAGTGGTTAGAAAATCAATTTACATTGCAATGAAAAAGACTGAATGCAAGTCTTATTATTCAAACTGTGTACATTACTTAATTAAATTGAAAGTGCTAAAGGAAAGGGAAGATGATTAACATTTAAAATGGGGACTTATTACTGCTCCCTGGTGGTTCTGCTACTCCTGGAGTCTTCTTATACAAGAAGCTGTACTGCTCTCTCCATTTCAATTTTATGCAAAATCTATTTTCCTACAAATGATGTTCATGCTGCCATGGTATTGTAGGTTTCTATTTTAGTATTCTATTTTTATCTCACTTCATATTTTATAAAAGAAAATGGTAAGACTGAATTGTTCCCTGAAAACACAAAGAGAGTCAAAGCTAATAAATAGATAGTTACCAAGTTCCTACTGTGTCCGAGAATTGTGTGAGGTTCTAAAAATGTGGGAGATGGGAGACTATATCGAGAATGAATTGCAGATGTTTGAAGATCCCACAGAAATTGCTGAAACTAGAAAATTTACTGTGTCCTCAGGACACTTGAGACAGAGAAAAATGACTATTAATATAGGTCTGTATAAGTGGGAAAGGAAAAAATATATTTTTTAGAACAGATGAATTTTTGGAATGTGCAAAATAATAAGAAAGGGACAGAATTGAAGAAAGATCCTGGTAATATTATCCCTGGTGATCTCATTCCCTCCAAATATGGTGTGATCTGCTGATGAATATCAATACCATGCCTCATGAGCTGACTTGTGAAAGAAAAAAAAAGTGGAAATGGGTATACAGTTCAGAAATATACATTTATTGCATTACATGAATATGGTCCTCATTAAAATCCCAGAGGAAATGGCAGACACTTCAGCTCTTTAGGGAGAACTGCATATATAACATTGTGCATGGAAAGGTGGTTTTCTGAGCGTCAGGCTGTGCCCATCTTTTACTGTAAAACTAACACTCAGAGAAGTCAGGTATGGAGTCTACACACAAATTTGGAATCAACAGATGTTCAGTAAGTACTATAGGCAGTCATGTAAGCAGGAATGTAAACACGCAGCCTTGCTCATGGGGATTGGTCCAAAGGTTGGCTTGTGACCTAAATGGAGCTAAACAAAATCCTTCTCAGTGATCTTTTTTTCCTTTGCTTTAGCTTGCAAGTTGTAGGGATGTGCCCCGAGAAAACACCAGCAACAGCACATCTCTTCCCACGTGGAAGAGCCCGGGATAGCGATCCGCCTAGTGAGAAGTGGAAGAGCCCGGGATAGCGGTCTGCCTAGGGAGAAGCAGCGTTGAGAGGCACAGACACATTAAACCCAGATTTCAGAGTGTGTATCTTTAAGTGTGGACCAAAGTGTAGTTTAGATACACAGAATGAAATTTCCCAGGAGAAAAAGTTGCTTTTAGTTAGATACACTCATTCAAGATATTTCACAAGCTGAACAGCGTGGGGCACAGAGCAAGATGTTTACTTTGGAAAATGTCCTTTAGGGTCCCTGCTGTGCCAAACATTCCTTCTTTGCCTGCTGGATTGTGGAGAACTCTGGAAGAGTCCTTTGGGAGAGGCAGAAACAGCCAGGTTGGTTGGGGCCAGGGTACACTCAGAGCATTCTGAACAATGACTAAGCCATTCCATCAAGGTTGTAAGAAAATGTGTCAATATTTTAAAACCAGTATGGCTTACCATGCATACCAAGTAAGCATCAGCTCTGATTTGAGAAAACAGGAGATAGAGGGGTTGTTTTGTGGAAGTCACAGAGAAGACTGTGGGAGATATTTAATAGCACATGGCTATTAAAACAACAACAACAAAACCTGTCAGATTGCTCAAACTCAGATTGTTCTGACAGGTCTGTACTTAGAGTCTTTATTTACATCCTAAATTGGTGATGACCAAGATGTTATCTGTTTCCACAATCCGGCTGTCTCTGAGTATCCATCAAGTGCCAGAAGTTAATAAAAAAGTATTAAAAAATAATTTGTCCATATCCAGGTTTAAATGAAACAGGCACTTAAATGTCATAAGATATACAAGGCAAATATTCTGAGCATAAAGGAAATAAATTCTAACCATAATAAAAAAATAAGAAATATATATTTTAAACAGTGAAAGAAAATATCTTGTTTTTTTTTTTGTGGGTATTTTAGCTAATAAATCTATGAAAACAAATGAAAAAAAAATTTTTTTTATTAACTTTAATGGGGTGACACCAATAAATCAGGGTACATATGTACAATGAAAACATCTCCAGATTATCTTATCATTCAATTGTGTTGCATACCCGTCCCTCAAAGTCAAATTGTCCTCTGTCATGTTCTATCTGGTTTTCCCTGTGTCCCTCCCCTCCTCCCTATCCCACCATCCCCTCCCTCCCCCCATCCCGTAACCACCACTCTCTTGTCCATGTCTCATAGTCTCACTTTTATGTCCCACCTATGTATGAAATAAAACTTAGAGAATTAGTAACACATGAAATTTAAACTCCAGGCTTGTCTAATGAGCACAACAGTAAAGAAAGGTATTGATTGAATGAAGGGCCATGATCAGTGGACTATTAGCTCAGTAGCACATTTTCTCTTCTCAGCCCCATAAGGAACATTCTTTAGGAACCCAAGAGCCACAGGTTAGTGATTCAGCACCATCACAATAACTTTCCTACTTGTTTCCCTTCCTTACCTAGCCCCCTTCTAATGCACACTACACTTTGCTGCTAGATCTATTTCCCCCAAAAATCATTTTAATGGTATTACTTCCTTGTTTTATACAACTTCAATGATTCTTTATTCTCTACTAAATAAGGGCCAAGTCACTTTATTTTAGTATTTTACCTGGACCGTCTCCATTCTCTCGCCCCAGCACAATTTACCATCCTATTCCCCATGACTTGTCTACCTTTGTGCCATACACTAGCCAAAACAGATTATTTGCTTTTTTCCTAACAAATTCTACACTCTTCAACCTTTGAGCCTCTGGCAGCTCCTGTATTCTTGTTAACAGAGTTGTCTATTTTCTTCACCTCACCTCAGTTTTGCTAGGCCAACTCTTCCACTCTTCAAAACCTGACTCTCTCAAATCATCTTCATGAATGCTCATTACAACTTCCTGAACTTTTTCCTTGAACCTCTATTTTAGTTCAAACTTCTTGTGTGCATCTATGGTGGTCTACAACACCATAACCCATGCAATCTTTAATGATCCCAGCTAGTATTTATTTCCATGGTCAATTACCATGAAGTATATTTCCCTCCTGGGATTATGGGAAATATAGATTTTTTTTTTTTGTCATAATGTCCTGATAGAAATGTAATGGGTAAATAACTCATAACACATATATAAAATAGGAAGACTTCATTTATACCCTGAAAACTCCCTTGAGGGTTCAGTTTGTAAAACTGCATTCTGTGCCACTGCTGTTGCTATTCCTTTTTCTAAGAGAGTGTACAAAACTTTGAACAGTGCAGCAAAATTCCTAACATGCCCTTGGACCAACAATTTTTATAGCGTTTATTTGATTTTGATATTTGATTTGGGAAATAGCCAATAATTTCATCTCCAGTTACTTTTCGTGTTTCTATTTATTAGTGTTAGTTTTACCACTCTGATTATCTCAGGCTTTAATATTTTCATTTATTACCTTCTTGAAAAACCATTGATCTGGTTATGGTGTTGCCTGCTGTATGGCTGGTAGCTGCGGCCGTGATAGTGGCCGCAGTTGTGATAGCTGCGGCCACTATCACAACTGCCTGGCCGTGCAGGTTCGCATTTGATTTGGACAGACGGTAATGAAACAACAAAGCCGAGAACTGGTGGGCTAATTATTTAAATCCTAGCTTGTACCCGGTGGGCAAAAAATACACAGTGGGAAAACATTTCCCTTTCCATTCAGGGCTCCCAAAGCTACTGACTCATCCGAGTATTCCTAGAATCAAAGGTTTCTACCTCACCAGCCTTATTCACCTCTGTTCCCCATCTCCTTCTCTCCGCACAAACTCTGCACAAACTGGCTTCTCCCTCAGCACTCTGCCATCTTGGCTGCCTCTCCTCTCCTATACTGATGACAGGATCTGAGAAAGAGAGCCCCCAGTCTGCCTTATCTTATAGTGTAGAAATTAAAGCCTTTAAGTCAATATACAAATAAGAAAGTCTCTGATACAAAACCACTTATCTGGGGCATAAATGGGATTCCTCATAAGAGTGCACCACCCCACATGATGCAACAGTCAAGGCTGTGGGGAAAAGCTTAGTTTTGAGAAGATCTTATTATTAAAAGGGTGGGAAAAGCTTAGACTTAAAACTATGCCTTCCAGACATCTTCAAACTTTTTATAAAAATGGCCCACTTTTGCAGTGCTGGTCAACCTGGTCCGTACCTACCACTAGTAGGCGTTCCAGCTTTCATGATGGGCAGTAGTGGAGCAACCAAACTGCACTGCGATTGGCCCACCATGAAAGCTGGAACACCCACTAGTGGGCGGTAGGTACCAGGTAGACCAGCACTGCAAAAGTTGGCGGTTTTTATAAAAAGTTTGAAGACATCTGCTTAGGCTATAAGGACCCTGCCTGCTTACAGCCTGTCCCCCACACCCAATGCAAACTATAAGTGAGCAAACATATACATCATATTTGCAAACGTATTTGACCCATACCTGCCTACTCATTTTTCCCAGAAACACACAAGGCAAGCATGAGAACGTTTGGGGGTAAGAGGACTTGGCCCTTTTTACTAGAAATCCTCAACTTTACTCTTCATCATTTTTGCCTCTTGGATGAAAAGTTTCTTCCAGTCCCATTCAATCTTCCAAGTGGTCTTTCCCTGCATAAAGTGTGAAGTATACTTTATATTACCTTTTATTACCTATATCGTACTCATGACTATCTTGAGGGCACATAGAAATTCCTAAGTATTGTTGAATGCAAAGATGGATGAAAGAATGAATAAATGACTTGTCATGGTATTTTAGCTTCTTAATTTATGTCTCTTACACAAATTCTTTATAAAGTTTTCATTATGCACGTCGTGTTACTTTTCACTTTAGTGTCTTGCACGAATCAAGTTCAACAAATATTTGCTGTATTAGTTGCTAAGTGGGTAACTGGGATCCAGTGGGGTCTGAATGCTATCTGACTCAACCTTTGGAAGTTTTACAGCCTCCTTTCCTGTTTCAGTTTATGGATCATAACCACATATTTAAGTCCGTGATCCAATTTTTTCATCCACCCACCCATTCGTAGTTTTAACTTTTGTTCATTTTGGTGTTTATATTTGTATCTAAGTACTATTATAAGATGTGATCTCAAATTGTTTCTATCGCTTATTAGATGGGTGACCTTGAGCAACAAACTTAATCTCTGAGTGTTTTCTCACCCAATAAGAGTTAATACTTATACCTAACAGTGGTGAAGATGACAAGATGAGTAGATGGTAGATAAGATATGAGTTTTCTGTAAATATGTAAAATATATATGCATATATAAGAATAACTGATTTTAAATTATTCAGTTAGCTTTCCAAAGATGAACTTGGCAATCAAAAGAGACAGAAAAGTTTTTAGTCATTAGACTTACTTTAGAGAAATTTTCAGGCACTTAGTATGGGCAGATAGAAGTTAAGATCTTTATGATCTTTCTTGTTTGATTTTGACATTCTATAATCCCACATATAACTTGTTCTAGGAAAGTCATTCACTTGCTAATAAAGCTTACTTATGTACTTGAGCTTTTTAACAGTTGAATTATGAATAGGTCAACTCACTAATTATTTTCCTCCTAATTGTATAAGGAGAGAGAGTAGCATAAAAGCAGTTCAAGTAGAAAAGTCCCATGAATTTTAGTTCACTCTAAACTAGTGGTTCTTAACCTTTTTTGAGGTACCGAACCTACCAGTTTCATATGTGCATTCACCGAACCCTTCTTTAGTGATAAATAAAATATGATTATTTTTTTCAAATTCAAGACATAGGTATATGTTTTTTTACTGGTGCACAAAATGATCTGTGCATGAAAATCACCTTGCTCAAAGAACAAAACGAACAAAGTGCATGAACTCACAACAAATTACGGTATTACTTTATTCTGGCCTCCGCAGCAGAGGCTTCTCTGAACCCCTGAGACCAACTCATTGAACCCCCTAGGGTTCAATAGAACCCAGGTTAAGAACCACTGCTCTAAACCTTATAAGAATAGTCTCATCCAACTTCTGGATTACTTGAATGAGGCAGTATCAGCAGAATCAGTGAGATAAAAACAAAGGAGGATATACTGATCTTTTTTCTGTTAAATCAAATTTGGAGTACTGATTTCAGACTTGTTGTGATTTTAGTAGGGGTATGGATAAACTAAGGAACATTCACATTGAAAGCAAGTAGAATGGGAAGGAAACTTTCATGGTTAGTTATATGTATTATCTTGGATAGGCTACAGTATCTGGTCACTAAATTAAATATTAATCAATGTATTGCTAGGAAAGAATTTGGTAGATGTGATCAACATCTACAATCAGTTGACTTTAACTAAAGTCCAATCTTTCAAAAGTCCTTAGGAACAAAACAGATTTTCCTTAGAAGAAATTCTGTCTCAAGATTGTATCATCTACCTTTCTCTGGTCTGCCTGTACATTTCATACTTGCCATTTCCACAATCACAGGAGCGAATATATTGAAATAACTCTGTTTTTATATATCTTCTATTCAGTGTATATATCTTTGGAGAACTCTGATACAGAGATCAAAAAAGAAGCGTAGATATGAAAAACTTAGAAAGGTCGTGAAAACAGTTTTCTAATATTTGAATAACTATTATGTGAAAGATGTACCAATGAGTGGAGGTAACAGGAAAGCCTATATGGACCTCCCATACACAAAAGTTAAATGAGGCTTTCTTTAAGAGAAGGCGGCTGCCCTACAGAGAGCACATCACAGATTAAATCTGACCAATCTTTCCCTCCATGAAGAATGTGCCACAACAATACATTTTTTTGGTTCCAGAAGTTAAATGAATCCCATCCTCATAGTACTTTAAAATTTTATTTGCTCTTATAATCATTCATCCTAGAACTTTACTGTAACTAATATAAACAATATTTATAATTTTGGATCACTGTATTAAGCAGAAAGCTCTTAGATGCACATTCAGCAGCATTCATGCTCACATGGTTCTCATTTTATAGACGATAAGGCTGTTGCTTTCCTGATAACATACAACCATCCTGTAACAGATCAGGATCTGGTTAAGGATAGCAAGTTTATAAACTTTCAGCCAATGTTTTTCTTACCAAATTATACTGCTCACAAATATTAGGGGATATTTCAAAATGAATATGAAGTGATTAAAAAAAAAAGCATTTGATTTTTTTTATTAAACAAGAACATTAGAAAAGCAAACGACAAGTCAAAGAAAGTTGTTTGATTATGCAAATGAGATGCAAAACCAACTTTGATTTTATTAGTGAAAATGTTCTATACAGAAGGTTGAAAGTATTGGAGTAGCTGCACGCTCCCTGGTCCCCTAATTTTTGTGAGCAGTAGGTAAAATCTCAGGCCAATGTCTTTTGGGATGTACAATTTTTATAATTTTTTGTGAGATTGTAGCAAAACAAACAAAACCCCTGAATTCTATGCTAAAAAGCATAGAATCTAGAACTGAATTTTTAAAAAGACTGTTTAATATGTACAAAGGGCACTGCTATGCTGTAATGCCCAACACTACTGTCTGCATTTCTCAAAACTACTGAGTGGGTCTTATGAAAATTACTTCGAAGCTAGGTAAGGTGACTCAGAAATCATCCAACTGTGCCTTTGAAATATATAGTTGAAGTGTCCCTTGTGCACCCAACTCCAAGTGCCATCATGCAAGCACTTACTACTCATGGAGGGCTTCTTTCTTCAATTTTACTTTCCCCAATGTACACTTAATGCAACTGCTTGCTATAATTATTTTTTTTACTCTTCAGCAACTTTGGCTGAAATATGGAGCCAATATAAAATATAATTACAATATAATAATCATCCCTTGCCATTGAAAGTGAGTATAATAATTTCCCCATTTAAAACGAGACAGCTTTTAACTCTAATCATTAGTTTTTAGATGAAAATTATACCTATTTTAAGTCCTTGTGTCTAGGTAGCTTGAAGAATTTTGTATGTGTTCTAATACTGGTTAACAATTTTGTTTATGCTTTCTTTTATTTCATTACATTATATACAATTATCTTAATTCAGTAGGATCTAAACTTTGACATATTTTAAAGATAAATTTTTAAAAGGGGAAAGGTATTATTTCATATCAATTTAAAAACAATAAACCTTAGAATTGAATGTATTTTTCACTGTTTTCCAGCTCCTAAAATCTCCATGGTGCTGTTAATTATTTGATATTTCTCATTTTCCTGGAAATGAAGAAATTTTTAACAAATACATTTTTAAATCTCATGAGCTGGCATGTCATATATATATATATATATATATATATATATATATATATATATATATATATATATTTCTAAAAAAAGAAGAAAATACATATATTTAGAATTTGAAGTGATTCTAAAATTGAAGTTCAATTGATACTAATTTTTAAATTAACCTAGGTTTTCCAGACCTGTTTTATAATTCTACACATAATAGCTTCTTAAAAAGAAAGCACATTTCATAATAGTAATTAAATGATCAATTTAGCTTACAGCACATAAATGGACAACCAGAAAGATAATAACTGTTCTTTTAAAAGTACACCAAGATCAATTTTTATCAATCATGCTTTTCTCGACAAGGCTGGGAGATTTCTGAGAAAAATAAAAATGGTGGTCTTATTTCTTCCCAGAAGATAATTAATGTGAACTGGGATCACCTAGGTTGCCTCTCAGTGGTTCTTAACCTTTTTTGAGGTACCGAACCCACCAGTTTCATATGCGCATTCACTGAACCCTTTTTTAGTGATAAATAAAATATGATTTTTTTTTCCAAATTTAAGACACAGGTATATGTTTTTTTACTGGTGCACAAAATGAGCCGTGCATGAACATCACCTTGCTCAAAGAACAAAACCAACAAAGTGCATGAACTCACAACAAATTACGGTATTACTTTATTCTGGCCTCCGTGGCAGAGGCTTCTCCGAACCCCTGAGACTGACTCATCGAACCCCTAGGGTTCCATAGAACCCAGGTTAAGAACCACTGCTCTAGATAAAAGGAGCAGACGGTTTGTCCGGGACACTCTTTAGACTGCAGTGATAGTGTCTGGCGCTGCCTGGGAGCCGGGATATTTACCTCCACCCACTGCTGGGGACTCCAGCTCCAGCTCCAAAAGCACCCCTACACATCACCCAAAGGTCAGCCTTAGGTGGGTGGGTTCTAGAAGAGGGCGAGGTCATTTGTATAAGAAACCACAGGTAGGTTTTGGGGGAGTGGTCTACAGGGGGTGTGGTCAAGAGGGTCAGAGCCTGCGCTCCATGTCTTATCTGCTTCCAGCTGCCAGATAAGACAAACTGAGGAGGCATTAGAGAAACCTGGTCCAGAGGGGCCCTTATTGCTCTGGCCTTAAGGTCAGGGAGGCCAGGCCTCCCTCCCCTCATAAGTCTCCCCCAGTTCTCTCAACTTCCACTTGGCTAGCGGTTCTCAAACTTAAGCCTGCATCAGAATCACATTCTGATTTTTCCATTTATTTGAGAGAGAGAAAGAGAGAGAGAGGCATCAACTCGTTGTTTACTTAGTTGTTCCATTTAGTTATGTACTCACTGATTGCTTTTCATCTGTGTCCTGACCAGGGTCAGCAGCTCTAGGGTGGGGACCAGGCTTTGTATTTCTTTAAGTTTCTAGGTGAAGCTGACACCGCTGTTCTGGGGACCCTGACTTTAAGAACCACTGCTCTGCACCTTGCAGAGTCCTTGTTTTCCCTGCTCAGTGTCTCTCTTCTTCCCTCAAATCAAGAAGGGGTTTTTGTAGCCCAGTATCCTCTATTTCCTCAAAAGAAAAGCATGTTTTTTCTCTTTCCCACAGGCGAAGTTGCCAGTACTTTCTAAAGTGACTACTAATCTGACTAGCTCATTTGAATATTTCTTGGCTCTGTGGAACCTGTTAGTGCAAACACATTCAGTTGAAAGGTATCAACTCAATTATATCTTAGTCACAGGCTCCCTTCAGAGTGTTCCCAGACATAAATCCAGGTGTGTATGTGACTGTGTGTTCTTTAATGGCATCCTTGCCTCCAGTCCTGCTTGTGGTTTCTTGGTGTGTTACCGCCTCCTTTGCTGGTGACTATCTGGCATCTTTTTGGATGCTGTAGCTGCTCAGTGACCATGCTGGCGTGAGGGGCAATGATGGGGTCTGATGGGAGGATTGGAAAGCATCCCTCTGTCCAGCTCTCTGTTTCATTCAGTCATCACCAGAACCCATATGGCACAATTCGTGAACAGAGTCTCAAAGCTACTAGAGAACACCGCCCTTCAGTGTCTCATCCTCACATCACATCTCCACCTCTGTACAATCACACCCCTTGATGTGTACAGGGAAGAGATGCTATGTGATTCTCTCCCAACTCCTCATTTCTCCATTCTCAAGGGCCTGTATCCCAAAGTTCCTCTCTTGTTCCTGTATAGTGCCTTCTTCCTTAAATTAAAAACCAAAAAGACACACACGTCATTTTGTATGACTAGGTACTTACTGAAAAACCGTTGCCCAGTTCCAAAAATGGATGAAGATTTCCATTTTGGGGTTCATCTGGGACATTGTGCTATATTGTCAATGCAAATCGATTTCTTTATATGTTCAAACTTTTTTTTTTTAAATGAACTTATTAGGGTGATACTAGTTCACACAATTATACAGGTTTCAGGTGCCTAATTCTACAACGTATCTCTGTACACTGTACTTTGTACTCATCCTCTCCTTCAGATCAAGTCTTTGTTTGTCATCATTTATGCCCTTATACTTTCCTTCACATCCTCCCTCGAGCAATCACCTCACTGTTGTCTGTGTCCATAAATTATTTTTTGTCCTATTTTTGCTCTCTCTTTCCACCTCCTTCACCCAAGCCGAACATTCCTGAAGACTATTATTTGGTTGGAGTTTGTAGAAGCATAAAAAAATAGTGAAAAGAACATGATTGTTGGCATTTGGCAGGATGGGATTTGAATTCTGCCTGAAGCAGTTGCTGTAACCTTAGTCATGTTATTAAACTTCCTGAGCCTCAAGGTCCTTGTTTATTAAATGGAAACAATGTCTATCTGACAGCTATTACAAGAACCAAATATAAAGTGTTACAGTTACTATGCACCTAACTGATATTAGTTTCTTAGTTCCCTCCTTTTACCTGCATTAAGAATTAGAATCATGAACTCTGGCTTCCTTGACTTGTGCATTCTTATATATACAACCTCTCTTCTACCTAATAATGTTACTATATTTTTCCTAATAATTATCATTATCACCACCAGACAACTACTTCCAGAATAGAAGAGTTATTGTGAGAATTAATTAAGATAATGTTTGCGGAAACACTTTGAAAACTGTAAAGGGTTATACAAATGTACTTCATTATTTGCCACAAAGTGGTCATATTGGTTACCAAATACACTAAAATCCAAATGATTGAGTGGTTTTGTTTTGTTTTCTTTGTATATTTTGTACCACATATAATGAATGACTATGTACAATGTTATAAATTTCTAAATGATAAAACTTCTGAGGTTATAGAACCAGGTTTGATGTTTCTCCTCCATTCTAGATTCATAAATGTTTCGTATTCAATAAATGAAGACTCTTATTTCAGTTAAAATTAAGACAAATTTCTACTTTATTCAACAATAAAGTCCTAATATATTGGAAACAGCCTTCTATTTTTGAAGGTTTACTGTGTCCAAGACATTGAGCAATTATCACCTCTTATGCATAATACCCCACAAAGTCAACCTCACCACCATTTTATAGATGAAAACTACTGAAGTTCAGAGAAATTGCTTGACTTGCCTAAAGTTGCACAGCAAATGAGATGCAGAATCCAGGTTTGATTCTCTTCAGTCTTATCTGTTACCTCCTGCGGCCTCTCCAAAGAATGGGATAGATCTCAACAACAAATTTTCAAACACATTTTAAACCTAGCACCCATTATATAGAGTGTGATTGATATAATTAAATAAATCATTTCTAAAAAAATGTTCTTTGAGCTCAAGAATAAACAGAAAGAGCACTCACATAAATAGGTATGGCACTTAGTATATTAAAGAGGAGCTTATTAGTTCTGGATGTCTGCCACTCCCTCTGCTCCTCTTGAATAAAAAACAATAATGTGACTGTCATATTGGCCATAAACAATTGAACCAAAACCAAGCACTCAGCAAGGAAGCAGTCTGTTTTGGGCTGCTATTGCCCTAAGAGGGACTAGTATGAGAATTCTTTCTATACTTAGTTTTCAGTAGTAATCTGACAATTTTTTGAGGCGAGTCTGACTGTGGGACATTCAGCAGCAGGGTGGAGGTAGAGACAAACATAGATTAGTAGCAGACATTTCAAGGGTCAGTGAGGAGATAGGTTTGGTTGAAGCAGAAGGCTCTTCTGTAAGAGTAACAGAAAATAACCCTGGAGAAAAGTCTAAAACTAAATATATGTCTAGGTATAAAACATACCATCCTCAGAATCAGGCTTTCTAACTGGCAAAGAGGAGTCCCCAACCATCTTATGATTAGAAATATGTTTGTTCATCCTCAAAGGCTCCTTAACAAAAAGGGGAATGTGTATGGAGGGTCACCATAGGGGAGCCTTCATGAACCATAAGGACAAGTCAACCAAAAGCAAATAACCCATAAATTACAGATGTGGTACTGGCAAGTCTTGAATGTTTTCTTTTTTCATACCAGAAATGCTTGGTATTCTAATAATTTTTCCTCTGTGTTATGTTTTCTGCACATTTAACCATTTTCTTTGGTCTATGTCTCATCAGTAAGGAAGACCAAGTCAACACTAGAAATTGTTTATTAAAGGGAAACCACATTTTATTCCATCACTCATGAGCCATCATTTGTAATAATCAGTGTCAGTTTAGCTACAGCAACAGATGTTGAAGCACACATAGTAACTACAAAGACTCTTTAATGTCAGTTTAATTTAAACCTTAACCTTAGTTTTCTTTCCCCCCACTGATAGAGCAAGAAACCACAAGGATCCTCCTGTACTAATGTTGCTTCTGTAGACTGCAATAAAAGCTCTTGCTTTGGAAACAGAGAAAACTTTTGAATCAACAGTTCTGTGGGCTTGTCATGGTCACATCACATGTTCCATATATTAGCTTCTTAGGGCCTAGAGAAAAATGTGTCACGCCTGCCCCCATGCCATCGTCTTCAGTATGGAGTTCTGGCTACACATTTTAGATAGAAAGTAGTATACTAAAATTGCAAAGTACTTTTTAAAAAACTTCAGAGAACTGTAATAAATTTAAACAATATTTACTGAGTCTTTATTATAAATAAGTTAGTGTGTTCCGTAAGAAGATAAACGTATGCATAATTGAATATTCCCTATTTAGAAATTGTATAGTCTAGAAGAGTGTTTCCAATAGAAATATAATGTGAACCACGTACATAATTTTAAATATTCTACTAGGTACATTAAATTAAAAAAAGATGAAATTAATTTTAACAATATAATTTGTTTACCCAATGTTTCTTATATTTTTTATTTCAAGATGTAATCAATATAAAATCATCAATGAGATTTTTGTATTTATTTTTTTCATACTAAGTCCCTAAACTCTGGTATGTGTTAACTTAAAACACATCTCAATTCAGACTAGCCACACTTCAGTCAATGTCATAGGTATTGTGTGTTCAATAGCAACATAGAGGTCGTGGCTACCATAGCAGCTCCTCTACCTCTAGTACATAAAAAAGGTAAGGATATAAGAGACTGCAATAAAAGTGCATTTGCTTTAGGGAGAGGAGGAGGTATTTCATGGAGGAGTGGGCATGAAGATGGTGTTCTAAAAACTGGTTATAAGTTAGAGAGTTGGATAATGTAGTTCACGCTGAAGGAACTATAGAAACAACAACTTGGGAAAGAAACAGAGAATGGCAACTCCATTCAATAAACGTGTCTTCTCATTAGGCTTTAGTTATTTTTATTTATTTTTTATTTTTTTTACAGGGACAGAGAGAGAGGCGGAGAGAGGGATAGATAGGGACAGACAGACAGGAACGGAGAGAGGTGAGAAGCATCAATCATTAGTTTTTCGTTGCCGTTACGACACCTTAGTTGTTCATTTGATTGCTTTCTCATATGTGCCTTGACCGCAGGCCTTCAGCAGACCGAGCAACCCCTTGCTGGAGCCAGTGTCCTTGGGTCCAAGCTGGAGAGCTTTAGCTCAAGCCAGATGGGCCCGCGCTCAAGCAGGCGAGCTCGGGGTCTCGAAGGGGGGTCTTCAGCATCCCAGTCCCACGCTCTGTCCACTGCATCACCGCCTGGTCAGGCTAGGCTTTAGTTATTGACAGAACTTTTTAAGGAGGTCTATGAGGTCCTATCGAGTTTTTTTACTTTCCTCAATAAACTTGTTCCTGTATTCAGCCTCTCTGCCTTAGTCACACGTTTTGTATGCCACCTCTCGTAAACTCCCTTCCTCCCTCCTGAGTCACAAGAAGTGCCTTGCCTGGAACTTAATAGGGTTTGGCTCCTCATTGCTTCTAGCATGCAGCATAATGCTCAGGAGATAATCCTGGGCAAATATATCTGAATAAGCAAATGAATAATTTCAGGGAACATGCAGGAAAGAAAAAGATGGGAAGGCTGGAAAGGTCCCAATTGAAGGCCCATTGCCAGGGCCTAGGGCTTCAGTTTAAGAGATTGTAATGAATTCAATGAGCAAGCCAGTTGCACACCTGCCACTACATATTAAATGTTTATCTGCAGCTCAGCCTGTGGGGGGTGGGTTGGAGAGAGGAGAGAGACAGGTGGTGAGAGCTCTGTTAGGAGCTTTCTGAAGGAGCCAGATGAGAGTTCATCAGGCCCCTACTGTAGGAGAGTGGTAGGTGTACGTGTTAGTCACAAATTACAGCTGGGGAGCAAATCCTTTCACAGAACTTGACCACTCTGATAAAAAGAATTTCTGCCATTTTACAAATGAAGAAAATGAGACTCAAATAAATGAACTTACTTAAAAAAAATAAACCTTAGGCTGACCTGTGGTGGAACGGTGTATATAGTGTTGACCTGTAGTGTTGAGGTCACAGGTTTGAAGCACAGGGCTTGCCTGGTCAAGGCACATACGAGAAGCAACTATGACACATTGAGGCTTCACACTCTTATCCTTCTTTCTCTCTCTCTCTCCTCTCTAAAATCAATAAATAAAATAAAAAAATTAAACCATAAAGAGTTCATTGCTCTGCACAAATGGATTTCATAAAAATGAAACCCAGGGATAGGTTCCACATTATAGAAGAAGGGGTCATACAAACATATTACATAGTAAGCACATACAAGTGGAAGAAAAAAGATGAAAAGGACCCAAATGCATCTGAATCATGAAAGAAATGGCTTTAAAAAGTTTTTAATGTTAGGTAAAACTAACCTTAAAACATAGAAACTGGTCACATAGTATTGGTCAAGGATTCTGATTTAGCATTCACTTAAATATTTCCATTTCCTGAGAATGTTGGGAGTACAATTCATCTTCACAATGATGGAAATATAAAAGGGTCTCCATTCAACAGAATTAAAAAAAAGATAGAGAAATCAAATGGCAACACCAGGATTAAGAAGCTTTTTCACCAAGTCATATCCTATTTTCATAATTAGATGACTCGTTTGTTTCTAGGCTGTGTTCTTACATAAATTCCATGTTGTTTGGTTATCTCAGAAGAAGGTGAGGATATTTTTCATTTTTAAAGAATTAAGCTCTACAAATTTATACTTCAGGATCTAGACAATATTTAAAAGCTCTTAATTTGCTGGTTTTTAATAAACTATAAAAGTCTTACTATTTCATTGAGAAAGATTTGTAAATTTTTAAAATCTTAAACAGTTACTATTAACTAAGATAACATTGCAAAAAGAGTATTAGACTTAATATTTCATGAGGCTTTGCTGGTCATAGTGTCCCTACATGGCAGAACTTGTAGGACAGTGGCAAATGAGAGTATTAGAAGAGCGGTGTTTACTTATCGGTCATACTATCGTCTTAGAAAAAAATTCAGCTAGGCTGTACAGTTGACCAAGTGAAGCCAGAGTTTATTGGGTAGAAGTTTCACTTTATAACCAGTTCTTTTGATATTATGTAAATCTCAAGATTTGATAACATTTGCCTTAATAAAAACTCGGATTTAAAATGTTGAAAAAACACAAGTCAGACCACTTACTAATGGATTATAATTAAACTTGGAATCCATATTGATTATTTTTTGTAAGAAAAATCAAATAGTGTAAAACCAGGCTCAGGGAGGTATGGATATCAAGGTGATTGATGGAGACATAAGTCAGATATAATTATCTGATTTTCAAAAACTCGTCATCTTCCCCTCCTCAAATGGGCTCATAATTCTTTGATGACACACAGCAGAGAAGTGCTTATGTCAAACCAAAGCATGGACAAGAGGAGATAAACAGCAGGTCTGAATAACAATGTGAAATGCAATGTTTCTCTTGAGGATTTCACTTCCTTACTGACTTTTTTAAAAAAGTGCCAGGGAGAATGAAAGGCATCCAGCATTCAGGAATTTAGCAGCATGAATGACATGCCAAAAGCTATAGTTTTGTACCTACTGATAATCAGATGGAAGACTGAGGGCTTTCTGGATCTTCTTCCAGACCTGTGGTTTTACAAGCAGCTTAAGTCCAGAGCAAGAAATCTTGTAGCGGAGAGTCCTAGCCTAGCCTCCTGCCTCAGGGCACTTCCTCTCCTCCCTTCCCATCTTCACTTTTCCTCTCATCTAGTGTGATTTGCTTATTTAAAAAAAACTGCAGTGAAACATACACCATAACATTTATCATTTTAGCCATGTTTAAGTGTGTAGTTTAATGCATTCATATTGTTGTTCAACCATACCAACATCCATCTCCAGAACTCCATCTTCCCAAACTGTTCCCAATAAACTTGAACGCCTCTTCCCCTACTCCTTCCTAGCCGCTGGAACCCACTGTTCTACTTTTTGTCTCTTTGAATGTGACTACTCTAGGTACCTTATATAAATGGAATCATGCAGTATTAGCTCTTTTGCTATCCGAGTGTTTTACTTTTTGAGAATATAAGCATTTAAGGCAGGTATTTCTGTCTGTGTTCTTCTCTGTTCTATTTCCAGTGCCTAGGAAGTCTCTGGGACTTAATAGTCTCAATAAATATTTGTATGAACGAATAGTTCAGAATGAACCACAATGCTAAAATGGGCCCGAAGGTCATGGGCTTGAGACCAAAGGTTGCTGGCTTGAAGCCCGAGGTTGCTGGCTTGAGCAAGGGGTCACTGGCTCAGCTGGAGCCCCCTCACCCCCTGGTCAAGTCAAGTATGAGAAAGCAATCAATGAATAACTACAGTGCCACAACTATGGGTTGATGCTTCTGGTCTCTCTCACTGCCTGTCTCTCTCTCAAACACAAACAAACAAACAAAAACAATAACAAAAAACAAACAAAAGAATGCAAGCAATGAAGAATGAATGGGTATTGGCCAGGTCAAGAGTATGGGAATTAAAATTGGAAGAACATCTTAAGGACTTTTTTGAGCATTGAATCTTTCTGTCAGACTGGATCCCTTCTGATCTAAGGATCCCTTCCAAGAACAAATTTTTAATGAATAAAGTAAAATTTTAGGATGACAAAGGCAATCAATTATATTGAAGTACAATTAGCAAATATTTAAAAAACATTTTTAGTACTATATATATACTCAGTACTATATGTAATTCTTTGTTAATGCATTAGATAGCAAGGTCAATATGAGAGCCAATAACTACTGTAAACATCTCAGTAATGATAAGCATACATAATATGTTGTGTTACCTTTGACAACTGTCATGTGAATAAAAAGATTACAGGTTTTGGTAAAATTGCTGAATTTTGTTGGCTACATTCATAGTATTAAATTGCAGTTAGAGGTTATTGAAAATAAATGTGCAACTTTTTCCATTAGGTTCCTGGATTCCAGCCATAGGCATCTCTCTTCCTACAAAGGGCTATAAACCCCAGGTGAAGAGCCTCTGGAATGAGGGCAGGATGGTGCAGGTGGGGAAAAGTAAACTATTCAGCACATTTGGAAAATGGAATTCAGTGAATGAGGAAAGGGAAGAAACAGGGCAAGAAAAGGACTGAGAAGCGAGTGCAAAGGCCCACTGTAAGTTCTTCATGCAATGCTAAGAAGTAGGATTTTGTTTTGAGATTGCGACGCACCACTGAAATGTTATAAACACCTTGATACCAAGCTCCAACTCATGTTTTAGAAAGTTCTTCCAGACTGCATTTTGGAGGGTTTCAAGGGATAACAGTGGCAATAGAAGGCCAGTTAAGAGGTGGAGGCAGTTCTCCAGGGAAGGACTGATCACCTGGGCTTAGGGAAATGGCAGTACAGATCATTAATGAGTAAACAGAAGCAAGAGTCAAAGCTATTTAGGAAATAGAACTGACCAAAGTCAATTCCCTTTTACTCCTAAACCAAATTCTCTGACAATGCCAACATGAAAGCAAAGAACTCCAATTTCAGTTTTCTGAAGCTCTTACAATAATAGATCATGAGCACTGAACGCCTGGTGGAAACCACAACAGTTGCGGAGAAGTGATGTGATGTAATGGAAAGAGAATCTCACATGTCATTAACAGACATGGGCCTCTTTCATTTGTGTGACCACAGGGAAGTGCTTAACCTTTCTAATGTTTAGTGCCCGGGCTGGTAAAGTTAGGTTAAATCCAGCTGTATTCCTGTTCTTGAGGTATGAAAAACAAGGGAGAAACAAAGAATTATTGAACATTTTCTAAATGAAATGCTACTTGTGCTAGTATATTATGATTAAATAAAGGGTAATACTAGTATAAGTCAGTATTTCCTAAAAGTTGAAGAGGCATTTGAGGAAAGCAATCCATGCAAGTCACTTTAGTTGGGTGAGCATCATGGATCCCGTGGGGCTCTGGAGAGAAATGTAGAATTTAGTTCAGTGTGGAGTCAAGGTGAGAGTTGAGCAGAAGGAGGGCTTTTTGGGTAGAAGAATGGTAACAAAGAGATGGAGGCCCAGGGTATCCCTGAGATAACAAGGGAGTTATGCCAAAGAGTGTAGAAATATGATAAGTATACTAGAGGTATCCAGAATGGAGAAGACTTTGAAAACTATCCAAAGTAGTCATTTGACAGACACACAGTAAAACCCATAAAAACTATAGTCCCTAACATTATTATTATACCCTGTCTTAGTAAACCACTTTAAAAAAAAAGATTCCCAATATGGAATAAATGCTTTCTGATCTGGAAGTACTTAGTGTTTGGATAGGTCTCTGTTTATTTTAGTTTCAAAGGAAGAATTAGGCTGTTTCCTTCTGACAGGGTGGTGGAGCCTCTGTCACAGACTTTTTCCCCTTAGGTAGGTGGGGAAGAATAACATACTTTAAAAGAAAGCATAATGTTATTTATTCTCAAAAAGGTCCCACTATTTCAATTCTTCACAAAATAAAAAGTTTCTTTTACTGAGAAGAACGAAAACATATCATGAAGGGCAGTTAGACCAGATAGCTACAGTCATTCTCTGAGACAGTAAACAAGTTTATTGCTATGATGAAGGAATCTGGCTTCTCTGTCCAGTGAGCCACTTTTCTAGATGCCTCTGGCGAAGTCCCTTCCACCTTCCTTGCCTGGTTTTCTCAGAACGACCTCCTGACTATGGGGAAGTTGTTCACCTGTCTCAAATGCAGTGATTTCTTCGTAGGAAAGTCAAGGAGGTGAAAGGCAGGAAAGAGTAGATGTGCAGAGGGAAGTAAAGAGGCCATGTTAGAAAAAGTTCAGCACCAAAGCCCTGGAGGTCAAAAGAAGATTTAAAAACAACAACAACAACAACCTGTTTTAGGGGTAAACTCAATAAGGTGGGTTGATGGATTGTGTTGATGTCAGAAGGAAAGAAAGAGGGATATTTGTAGGTTTCTGACTCTAATAAATTAGTAAATAACAGTTCCATTTACTGAGCTGGAGAACATTGAAAAAGAAACAATATTAAGTAAGGAGGAAAAACAGTGTTCAGTTTTGGACATGATTAGTTGAAGGTGTCTGTGAGAGAGTTGAAGGGGACTATTAAGTAGACAACTGGGACTAGGCATCCGGCCTTCAGAGAACTGATGCATTTATGGAAGATGTAGATTGTATGTAAGGCATGGGGATGAAAGAACTTGTGTATTGTTGGGGAGGAGGCTGAGTGTCTGGAAAAGTGAGAAAGGTGGAGAACCAGAGTAAGAGCAAAAGAGAGAAAGAGATGCTGAAGGGAAAAGAATAGTTAGCCAAGGGTTGAACCTGAGATACTCCCATATTGGGGGCAAGATAGAGCAGAAGGAGCCTGAAAGGAAGCTAACAAGTAGCCCAGAGGTTGGAGAGACTAGAGAACCTTGTGTCACAGAAACCACAGCTGAGTTTTCATGTTGAGAGTGGTCCTCAGGGAAGCATGCCAAGAAAGGGAAAATTAAGACGAGGATGGACAAGTGTCCCTAAAACCAAGGAAATACAAAACAAGAGAGCTTGATCTTAGAGTTAGCGAGAACAAAGGAATGAAATGTTATGCAATAGAAGTTATTGAGCCTTTAAATAGAAATATTTTCAGGAAAGGGAGCATATAAAGATTATTTCAGAGTGTTCATTAGTTACATAGGTTATGATTTAGAATTTCATATGGATTTCAAGTCTTAACAGTGCAAGGCAGATTAGAAAATAAAGCAGCATAAACTCAGATAGAATTCCATCAATAAATGATCATATACTGAACATAAGTTCTTAGGTATCAGTTCCTTCCTCAGTACCTTGCACATATGTAACTAAAAAAGCAGAGTAATTTGGTATCATTTGATTTAATGAGATCCTGTGCAAATGAAATATTATTTCTGCAATGAAGCCAGTACTAAAGCAGTTACTCTAAGGACAAGTATCTGTAGAAGTAAGTATCTATAGAAGATAAATTAGTTTCTTCACTAGTTTCTAAACTTCTAGAAACAATGAAATATCCCAGTGAAACTATAAACTTATTGACCAGGCAGAGATTTTCTGAGAAATGACCTTTAAACAATACATTCTAAAAGCAAAGAGGTTTTTATAACAGCATGTCTATGAATGGACTCATGAGTAAAATCACAATTTATACCATTATATAAAAGGAGAAAGGTAGGCTAGATAATTTTGAAGTCTGCCTTGACAATCTCCAACATGGTTGGAGTGCTACGTATATATCGGGCACTGGGGCTAAATATTTTATAAGCATTATGTCATTTAATCTTCATAACAGTTCTCTGAGGTGAGTGTTGTTATTTCAAAGATAAACCAATGGGCTTAGAATATTAAACAATTTGCCCAGTGTTAACAAAGTTTATACAGAATGTAGTTAAGAGTCCAGTGGGCTTGTCTAACCCCATATTAAGAGTTCTTTATATCTTTCTTGTATGAGAGTGTGTGTTTCTTCAACTTTTTGATGGTAATTAAAAAGGTTCTGATTTAAGAAGCTATAAATTCACTACAGTTGGATACAATTTGGAAAACAATGCTATGTTTTAGTTGAACAAATGCAAGTGTTCAGTAGTTTCACTTTGCCACTCTTCCCATTACCAGTTGAAGTATATTCCTCCTCCTCTTGAACCTGAGCTGGCCCTGTGACTTTTCCAATGAATCAAATGCAGGAGAAGAGACAGTGCAGAACACCAAGGCAGGTCCTTATGAAATCTGCAGCTTCCACTGCTCCCTTGAGGCACATTCTCTTAGAAGCCAGCAGCCTTCTGAAAAGTTTATCTTAAAAACTAAGATGCTTTAAAGAAGACTAAGGTGCACAGAGAGAGAAATAGGCCAACAGAGAAGCAATGAGGCACCAAACAACAGAGTGAAGCTTTCTTGGGCTTTTCTGGCTCAGCTTAACCACCAGCTGAATGCAGCTGAGGAATGACCAGCCAACATCAACCCACGAGATTTAAAAAAAAAAAAAATGTGGTTATTTTGATCACTAACTTTTGTATATTTTGTCACAGAACAATAGATAACATAAATTTAGTATAGTTGATAAAACTTGGAAAAATCTACTAAATGTTGGTGGGACAAACAAAACATTCCTATACTTTTGAGCCCACGTGGCGTATGTTGTACACCTGAGATACTACACCGACACTTAAAAGTTAGGTCTGGCCCAGTGGCTAATTTCATCTGGTCTGAAATAAGCATTTTCAAAAAGAGAAACTAGTGGAAAAGCACTTCACAGTTTTAAACTGTATTTCTTCTGTGTGTGCTGTTCATCAATGCTGATAAGTATCTACGTTCAATATTTGCAACTAGACCTTGATAGTGGGTTGCTCTTTGCTTTTTGGTTTGATTAAATGCCTTTTACATTAATTTTGTTTTTTATTTTATTTTTTATTTATTAATTAACTTTAGAGAGACAGAGAGAGGAAGGGAGAGAGAAAGAGAAGCATTCTTTTGTTGTTCCACCTAGTTGTGGAGTTGATTGGTTGCTTCCCATATGTGCCCTGACCAGGGTTCAAACCTGTAATGGTGGTGTTTGGGACACTCTAAATGACTGAGCTAACAGGCCAGGGCTTACATTGCTTTCAAAACATCAGAGGCTGTTAACAATAAGATACACATTAACAAGTGAGTTAAAAACACAAGATTAAAATCAAATTCAGCAACTGAGAACTTATTTCTAAAGATTTTTCAAATTTGTTCACTAAATTTACCTTTAAATTTAGCTTTGAGTTTCCTGGCAACTGAGACAAATGTGTGGGATTATATTATGCTAAATGTGGTTTCCTTCAGGAAAGAAAAAAATCTTTAATTTACTGTGAAATTCTAAGAGGAATTTATTCGGTGGATCTCTTCCCAAGGAACAGTAAATGGTAGAAGACAATGTCTTCAGAAGAGGTCTCATTTAGAATAGAAATGTTCCTCCCACGTGAAGTCTTAACATATGCCCTTGTTTAAAAAAGAACAGGGCCAAATTGAAAATGCTTTTAATTCCTAGGTGGGTTTTTAGATGAATGCCTTTTCCCTCTTCCTCTTAGACTTTCATAATTTCCTATCTTTTTATTTGTTTCAACAAGAATGCATTGATAATACTCCAAGGCTAGGCTCTAAGGTTATAATTTTAAGTGAAAGAAAGAAAGCTTTTGCCCTCATAAATATCCTAGGCTAAGAGAATATTTTTTTAAAATTTTTATTTTATTCATTTTAGAGAGGAGACAGAGAGTGAGAGAGAGGGGGTGGGGGGAGGAGCTGGAAGCATCAACTCCCATATGTGCCTTGACCAGACCAGTGCAGGGTTTTGAACTGGCGACCTCAGTGTTCCCAGGTCGACGCTTTATCCACTGCGCCACCACAGGTCAGGCAAGAGAATATTGATTAATGTTAAGGACATTAATTAAATATCTACAGCAATAGGTGATTATAGATTGACTGGTGCTGTTAAAAAAAATTTTACAGGGAGCTAAAAAGAATATGTAACAGGGAGATATGATCCAACTTGCCAGAGAATGAAGAAAAATATAATTTCTCATACCCCCGTTTCTGCCATAATGCCTGTCATGTGTAAGTGCTCAGTTCATATTGGCTGTTCATGCTGTGAATACAAAAAAGGGGCAGGTGGAGTTTCAGCACTAATTCTGAACCTGTTGTTTAAAAGATAATGACTTTCGGAAGGAAGGCACTGTTATAAATTTTCATTGCTCTGTTTTTTGGAAAAGAATAAAGGGCATCACATAAGAGCTAACCGTCAAGATATCAGATGCACAAAATTACACATTCTGAAATTTTATCTGAATGAGGTCAGGTCTCAAGGTTACTCTTGAATGTCTGATTTAAGATGTGGGCCCTTTTATGTAAACGTTGACTAATAGACAAATAAGATATGACTACTTAGTCAAAGCTGATAACTATGGCCCTGGATACAGTAAGTGCTGGGTTCTAGTTCTTAGACTAACTGTCAGTCTTTGAGGTCAAGTAGTTAAAGGAGAAAGCAAATCTTTTTTGATGTTCTCTGTTGATGTCTTTAAAGAATTCATTTGCAGATCGTTCTTAGTTCATTGCAAGCTCTTAAGTGCTATATTAGATGTACTATCTTCAATCTAGCTCCTAAAGCTTTATTATATAACATTGAGGAGCATTTTTCCCCAATTACTATTCACTTCCCACTTCTATCACACTACCATTTAAAAACATATCCTTGCCTGCCAAACCTCTCCATCTTACCTGATCCTCTCCAATGTTACAGCTATATAATCATAGTTTGCTTCCCCATAATTTTTTTCTATACTATACCCAAATTAATACTGGTATAGAAAGATTTGCATTCAGAGGAAATTCTTTTTCTTTTCTTGGCATATTTTAATGTTGGTCTTATAAAGGCTTGAGTCTTAAAATGTTTTAACTATTTTGAGAACCTTCTCACCATGCTATTTCTAGAAACTAAAATCTGTGAATGGCCAATGTGTTCTATATTGGGCGATTTCACTCTAACAGACTCAGATGGCAATATATTCCTGAAACCACTGGCTGAGAAAAATACAAATTCTCTTTTTCTAAGCCATGAGTCTAGGAATATCTTGCTCCAGGTTTTTCTTTATTTTGCCTTGATGTGATGAGGAAAAAATGAGAGAGAGAGAGAGAGAGAGAGAGAGAGAGAGAGAGATATTGAAAAGAAGAGGAAAAGAAAAGAACCATATGACTAGTTATTCTTCAAGCAAATGGCATTTTGGGCGAATGCCCTGACCTAGGAAGGGAAAAAGAGACCAAGGTGACCCCAATGCTATATATAAATATAGCTAAGTGGACTCTTCCCAGGAAAATGTCACACCAGGCTCTGGAAAGCAATTAAAGTAATATTTTGGCATCCTGTACTACCAAAAGGAAGATTCTGCTACCACCCTGGTTACAGCCTTGATTCCCATTTTCTTCTGTTGTAAGTACTTATGAAATCATTACAGAATTCTGCAGAGAAATAGGTGTGAAAGTAAACAAGCTCTAATAATAATCTTTTCTCCAAATGCCGGAGCAGCTGCAAAAGGAAGCCAAGGCGGTCCCTAATGTCACTTGCTGTCTGCTTTTGTCCTCCTCCTGCCTCCTGTGCCTCTTCTTTCTACACGTAATATTTTAAAATTTGCCAGCTTGACCGGTCTGCTAGAGAAACTTGGCCACTTGCTGGGTACACCTGCCCTTAGGCCAAGGACAAAGGTAGGCCACTGCGATGTCCTTTGTGTTTCTGGGCCAGGACGATGCACGGAGGCTGAGGGCCAGAGCAGTTTGCTTTCCCAATAGAAAGGACTCGGAGAAGCCCAAGTGCATATTCCTTCTGCCCTGTGAACTTAACTTCCTTCAACACCACAGAAGGAATAAGTCCTTATTCCAGTTTTGGTGCGGAGGCAGCAGTTTCACACTCAGACAAGCCGACAAGCGAGGGGCTCAGTCTTCAGTGAGCAGGCAGAAACAGCATCCCACCGGAAAGCTTGGAGTCTTCCTCTTATCTGCCAGTGTTAAGATTGTTGATATTTACTCTCTCACTTTTGGGTTTACTGCTAAAATAATTAACTGCTATGCATTTAAACACACACTTTAAAATATGCCTCCACATTATTTCCTCTAGTGAACTATCTTTAGCTTGACCTAAATTTCTAATTAAACTTTTCTATTGATCCAATTTCTACTACAATTCTAAACCCTATGCTTTTCTAAAAGAAATCTCCTCTGGGGACATGCATTTCAATGGACCTCCCCCCTTCTTCCATTTCAGATTCTCTTTGTCTTAGTAAGCATTTACTGGCCAGCAAACATGGGTGAGCTCAGGCTATTTTTCACTGCAGTGGTACAACTGTATGACACCAAAGCTTTAATACCAGTTCATAAAAACAGAAACCAGAACTTTCAAGGTACTTGGCTATAATTTTCATTAAAAATATTTCCCAAACACCATAGCATAGTAAGAGCCTAACTATCATAAAGCTTTCTGGAGAGCTAGTTAGGTGACAAAATGTCTACAATATGAGAATGGCTTCTTGCTTGCATTCCGTGGTAATTCCCCAGCAGAGCCAAACCTAACCAGACAAGTCACCCCTGCTCTGCCCATCCAAACCCTAAGAGGCTTGGTGGTGGAAGTGGAAGAAGCATCTTGAGTTCAAACTCTTTGAACTCAAGTTAGTTTTCAAAGTCTTCCTTTATATCTAATTCACATCCAAAAATAGAGAGAACTAAATGTATTAGATGCCTAAGTCATTAATCTGTTTCCAGAAAAGGGAGAAGTGGGAAGTAGGGCAACACAGTGACTTAGGAACAAATCAATACAAGAATTCATCCATTCATTTTATTTACACTTTCATTGATCAAAGGTGGTTTGCCAGGCAGGGATACAGTGAACAAGGTAACAGTGTTCTCTGTCCTTAAGGACTTCAACAGCACATCACATGGCTGCAGTCACACTGCACTATAATACCAGGACTGTTTACTCACCTGAAGCTCCCACAGATGTGCTATGCTGTTGGAGTACACAGGAGACACTCAGATGGCTCAGATTTTAGCTAATTCTGAAGAAAAAACAGTAGAAGCCACTGATGTCACCATCATGGTTTTGGGAAGCGTGATCTAATACATCTTGGAGAAATCTAAGACAGACTGCTGATTTGTTGGAAACATTCTTACTGCCTTCAGGAGTCCCTTGGGAAATGTGTCACTCCATAGCTATAGCTACTGCCTCCTGCCACCTGCAATCCTCTCTGGATCCTCTTCACAGGCAGTTCCAGTGGGGAGAGCCACCTGGCAGTGGTGTTCGCATCATAGCAGTTCACTCCTGTGGTGCACACATAAAGACTGGTGTTGCCAAAGCTGGCTGCCTGAGTTTGAATTCTGGCTGCAAGTCTCTAGCACTATGACCTTGGACCAATTACTTTACCTCCCTGGCCCTCAGTTTCTTTGGCTGTAAGATGGGCATAAAGGAGTGATTGGGAGGATTACACTATTAAAGTGCTTTGAACTGTGCCTGACCCTTAGGAAGCACTCAATAAATGCTAGAACCCTCTAAAAAGACACCAAGGGTTTCATATAAGAAAAGGAACTTTGTTATCATTCCAATTTAGATGTTTTTGAGCATACAGACATAATAGAATAGTAAAGGAAAATAAAATGCAAAGGCATGCTGCTTGTTGGCCATGGGACAGTTGTGAAAACTAACCACTTCAAGCAGCTTTATTTCATTGCTCAGTTCTGGTAGAGTCAACATCCTAACTAGGCTGAAAACCTCCGCTTGGTTCCCCATCATTTTTAGAGAAAGAAGACAGCTGGAGGGGGACAGTCACACCTTTTTCCTTCTCCTCTGACCAGCCTGGATTGTTTAACATCAACAAGCAGGGAAGACAGTGGGTAAGAATATGGGATCTGGAGTCAGGCGTTTTGATTCAAATCCTGCCTCTGCTATTAACAAGCTGCATGAATTAAGGTTTGTCCCTTCACCTCCATACGCCTCAGTTTCTTTACCTGTAGAATCAGGACAATAATAGTATCTGCCTTTGGCTGTTTTTGTTTGTTGGTGAAAATTTAAATATAAAATATACTTAAGCCTCTTAAAAGAATGCCTGGAAATACTGGTATTATTATTATTGTTATTATAAAATTTATTACTATTATTATTATTAAAAGAACAAACACTACAAGGAATTGTTCACAGAATCATAAAATACCATGTCAAGACAGAAATGTCTTTGACAAAGTTGTGGTCACTATGCACTTAGCTCTATAAAGACAAGAATTGTATTTTGTTCCTTCTTTTTGTTAAAAAAACAAACAAACACATGAGGCATAAAGCACTCGATTTGTTTGAGGGCAGAATGAAGAGCAAAGCTCACTCCATCTGGAAGTGGAACCTTATGTGTGAGCAGTGGCTTAGCCCCAGTCTAACTTGAGGAGGTGACTCAGCTTTCAGGCGCAAAATTTCTTTTCTTTTTTTTTACAGAGACAGAGAGAGAGTCAGAGAGAGGGATAGAAAGGGACAGACAGACAGGAATGGAGAGAGATGAGAAGCATCAGTCATCAGTTTTTTGTTGCAACACCTTAGTTGTTCATTGATTGCTTTCTCATATGTACCTTGACCACGGGCCTTCAGCAGACCGAGTAACCCCTTGCTCGAGCCAGCGACCTTGGGTCCAAGCTGGTGAGCTTTTGCTGAAACCAGATGAGCTTGCACTCAAGCTGGCGACCTCGGGGTCTCGAACCTGGGTCTTCTGCATCCCAGTCCAACACTCTATCCACTGTGCCACCGCCTGGTCAGGCCAGGCGCACAATTTCTTTGTCTTTCAGTAGAGAGATCCAAGGAGAGGATTGCTAAAGTTCATTCCAAATCCAGAATTATGTGCGGCTAGATGCTCGTTGGAACTTGACAAAAGCCAGTGTAATCATGGTTGTCTTTTTTACCTACTGTTTTTCCAAAATGGATTATCAAGATAATCCATAGAAGATAATATTATTTGTTTGTGTTTTCTGAGTCACAATGCAAGGATTGGAATTACAAAAAAAATTCTTTAAATCCATGAAAATGGATTTCTTTAGCACAACTAATAAGTTTTAAAGGACTTGTATTGTGAGAATAAAACTGTTAAGGACATTGTCCCATTCATTTTAAATGAATTTTTAGAGACTCTAAGAATAAAATGTAATCCATAGGATCTCATGCTAGTTTATTAACACATAACGAATAAAGGATAACTCTTCCTGAGTTTAGTGATTCTCAACTAAATGAAAATAAGCTAGTTTAGTTGAACTTTTAAGACATGAAGAGGAAGCACAAGTCCAAAGGATTTGGGGGAACAGCACCAAGATTGCAATTCTTCAGACTGTGTCCCTCAAAGCCAGGTTCCCCAGAGCTGTCTGGGTCACTGTCACTACGGAGTTTGGGAAAAAGCTACAAGTTGCTTGTCTTGCCTTCAGAGGTCTGATAAATTGGGTGGTGGCATAAGAATTTTAACTGGAAAAAAACCCCAAGATTCTGTTATAGGAAAAAAAAAAGAGAGGGGGTCTTTGAAATAAAAATCTGGATTAAGAATACAGGTTTTAGGTTAGACAAGATTTACATTTTAGCTCTGCCTTGAGCTGGTTGTTTAAAGTCTCCAAGCCATATTTTGCACATTTAATAATTTCCCCTAATTTATCATCTTACTGTGAACATTAAATGAAATAATGCATGCATAACACTCTGCCCATGATGTCTCAAACACAATAATCATTCAGTAAATGAATGGTGACGACACTTACTCTTGTAAATGAATGACAGGGTCAGGTGACCCATATGCTCTTTTGGTGAGCTTCTTATGCTCCCTTTGGAATGTCTCAGGGCGTGGGAAGTACTATCTAAGCTTTCTGTAATGAAAATTTAGTTTCAAACCTCAGTTTTTTAAAGTAAGCCCTAAAAACAACAACAACAAAGAACAACTTTTTTTTCCCCTAAGATTCATTCACGGGTTTATGTGAACACTGGACAAAGAGCTCACTTTGCAAGACTATCCAGCTAGGTTAAAAATAAAATATGCAGAAATGTATGCAACTTTAACAATAGAATATAGAAAAAATAAATTGTTCTTAGCCTGAAAATAAAGGCATTCTAGATTGTGACTTTGTATATAAATGCATGGAAAAGGTCTAGAAAACATGGGCACCCACATGGTAATAACAGTTACCTCTGGGGAAGGAACAAAGACTAGGGAAGAAAATCAGTATTGTTTTAATGTTTTATACATGTATTTATATATTAGTTGTGTAATTAACAACCAAAGCATCCTGGCCTGATTACTTGTTGTTAGAGCATCATCCCAATAAGGAAAGGTTTCTAGTTCTATCCCTGGCAAGGAAACATGCAGGAAAAGATTGATGCTTTTGTCTCTCTTCAAAATCAATCAATCAGTTAAAATAAAAAGCAAACAAACAAACAAACAAACAAAAAAAACAAATCCGAAATAAAGTCATGGTACAAACTGAACCAGTAGATAAGAATCAAGGAACTTATCCTTGGGAATGTCATGACTTGACATGCAGTCACATTCTGCTCAATTTGCCACCGTGGAGGAGTAAGGGAAGCAGGAGGGGGGATTTCTGGTCCCACCTCCAGCAAATGACAGACACGGGTTCAGGCAGAGCAGCTAGCTGCCTGCCAGATCCTGGTGTAAACTTCTTTCTCTCGTCATGCACTCATATAAGACATCAGTACCTTGGCTAGTTCTTTGCAAAATGTAAAGTCTAGAGAGGTACTAACTGAAGGGTATTGGTAAATTATGTTTTTACATAGAAAAACACAAACAGATGGTAAATTAGTAAACCACTAAGTACATTTTGATAACAACCACAATGAGAAAAACAGCTTTAAAAAAAACCAATTGAAAAGAACTTGGTAAATTGCAGATCCCACCGAGGAGTTTAAAATGATCACTCTCCCCGCCCCCACCAATACCACCCAAATAATTAATTAAAGGAGAGTAAAGAGTTTAAGCATTGAAGTATGGGTTATGGCATTTCTCTTATCAGCAAAATATCTGTTTGCAGTTGGAACTTACTTTTCACAAAGGGTCCTTTCCTTGGAAAGAACTATCTGGGCTCCAGGGAAAACCGAGAAACATAGTGGAGCTCTGAGAAGTGGCACGAACTTGCTCGGATTCAGCTTGCTGTCAGTGCTAGAGAGACCTACCTCTAACACTGACAGCACTGACAGTTCCAGTGGGAGCTGTAGTTAACGCTGCTCATTCGTGGCCATGAGCAGCAGCCACGGCACTTTTGTGTTGATTTTAGTATATGGGTTCTGGCCCATAGACTTGAGTAAGGATTTGCTTCACTGAACCACACTCAGCCAAAGGCACATGGCAGCCTGCGCTGGCCGTCTGGCTGGACCTGACATGCTGTTTCCAGCCCTGTCTTCCTGACCGACTCATTTAGTGCAGGGGGTAGTCCAGCCCAGCCTGTCATTTATTGTGTTCTGCTGGTGGGTTAACTGAAGGACTGCATTAAAAGCAGCACAGAAAGGACCTGAATGAAGTACCAATGAATGGAGAGAGCCATTTTGATAGAACTGCCCTACAGTTTTAAATAGGATGGGGCAACTGGGGGCTAAAGGAAGCTTCTATTGCTTAAGAAACTCTCCATAAGAGAATCAGTCACCGGCCCCCTTAACAATTATTCATTTCTTACCTCTACTAGTATAAATCCGTAGGTGTATGTGGGTTATCAGTGTGACCACAAAATATTAATTTTTTCTCATTTATAACCAATGCAACATTAATATACGAATGAAAGGACAAGGACATGCATGCTTACAGTGACATAACCTGATATTATCTCTTGGATTCAGGCCACTCGCTGCTCTCTCTAAAAAAAAGACAGTCATCATAAGCAAAATTAAGTCAACTTGAAATAAAAGATTGAAGATGCCGGGTTCCATCATTTCTGTCAAAGGTCATTCTAGTCCTCTGCTATTTTTACCTTGAATACACTCAGCAAGTTCCGGGCAGAGAGGATTTGGGAAGCCAGGAGCTGCCTCTTCTCAGGAGTGAAGAGGATAATGCAGCATTGGAGACAGAGGGAATGAAAGGGGTGGAAAAGTTGAACCCTTCAAAGATAAGAGAGAGTGCTGCTGAATTAGTCCCGGACTGAATTATGAGCCGTAGCTGTATCCAGGCCAAATCACTTTGAAACTGCCTGTAATCTTGTAGCTTCGATTGAGAAATTCCCATCACCACCTCAAACCCTCTGTAAGGCAGCCCGGTCCAACCCTTCCTCCCAAAGCAACTCTTCCCAGGCGCCACCAACCCCAAATATGCATCAAGGCAGGTCTATTTCCCGGCTGGACCACTGCCACCAGCAGCCAGGCTTTCCTTCGGGGCTGGGCAACAAAACCTTAGGCTTACCTCCAGCAAGCCATCTATTTAAGAGAAGAGCAGAAAACAAAAGAAACAAACGAAACATGTCCTTACCCGCTTCTTAAAAAACTGGAAGGCTGAGCATTTCTTGACTGGGAATCCATTCATGTCTTTGTTTACCATTTTCCACAGTGGGAAGTTCACAGTTATAGATCCAGGGTGGCACCCGCCTGGTTAGTGCATCTGGCTCCCGGCTGCCCTTAATGAAGCCGGAGCGGGATGGAGAATGCAGCCGGGCGCAGGTCCTCACTCACGGATTCTGCAGCAGCGGCTACTGCAGCAACCTCTCCCCACTTTCAGTGGCGAGCGGCAGTGGCTTTCCTCTTCCCATCATTGCTCCGAAACACATGCATCACTGTACAGGACCCTGGGATGCAGCGGATTCCGGGGGATGCTGCTGCTGCTGCCGCCGAGCGGGAGGAGCCCCCCCACGCGCGCCCCCAGCTACCTGGCTGCTCTGAGGCGGGTGCGCTGAGCGAGTAGCTCGGCTCCAGGTGATGCGCTTCTGGAGGCTGCTCGGGAAGAGAGCTGTTTTTGATTGAGCAAGTTCCAGTGGGAGCTGTAGTTAACGCAGCGGAGAGAAGGAGTGGGGAAAAGCAGAAGCCAGAGCGAGGGAGGGAGAGCCGCGCCAGAAAGGCAGAGGGAAGAGAGAAAGCGATGCTGGGAGACGCAGCGATTCATGAATATCAGAGCAGCGGGTGGAGCGAGGGCACCGGCCCAGGACGCACTGAAAAGCCGTTGACTGCTCGCGGGAGGGCTACTTTAATCGCCGTTTTATTTTCTTTTTGCTGTAAGGAACCATTTAAATCAGAATTTCATATAAAATGCAGTCCGTTTTTATTTTGTGCTCATTCAGATTCTTTTGAAACGTATTTGTGTGGAAATGAAAAGTCTCTCAATAGACAGTTAATCAAATTATTCCTGATCTGTCCAAATGTGGAGAAAAATGAAAGAAAGTGCAAGCCCAGACGTGACAATGGACGCTCTCTGGCTCTGGAGAGCCTCTCCTAGCATCCTCTCCCTACTTGTCATTACCCGGCAGCAACCGTGCAGCAATAGTGTCTTTTTCAGCAAAGGAACCTGTTTAAAAAGAACACAGTAGACATATGCAAAGTGTTTTATGAAGATGCACAAAGATCATTACCGAAAAGTATCGAGTCCATTTAATGGAAGAGGACTGGTGAATAAGAGAGTAAAGCATTCTTCTTATCTGCCCCCAAAATCTTTACTCATGTTATCTGTGCGCATTCAATTCAATTTTTAAAAAGAGCATTTAATTTGTGTGTGTCTTGTTTTTCCATTCTTTTTTAATGTTGATATTTTATAGGAATATTTAAAAATTAGAGTTGATAACTAAAGGGAGAGAGCAAAGAAAATAAAGTTGGCATCTGATGGGACACTGTTCTGACATCAGTGAGTGGCTTTCTGCCAGTCACCTGACCTCACTGTGCCTCCCAGATGGCACCTCACCCATAAAATGGAGGCAATCACTCATTCATTTCTTCATTCACTCATTCATGTATTTATTTGACTTATTTTCATTATTCATTGACTTATTTGCTGTGTCATTATCTGTGTCCATCAAATCCAATCCAAATGTAGCCAGTGTTCCCAGGATCTAAGCCTTTTCACAGTCACCACAATATATATATAATTGATGAATAAGGGAAAGGTACATGCCTACTTGATAAAACTAATGGCCAGCTCATTAACAGCACCCTACCTAACATCGTTACAATATTTATGACAATCCCTTGTAAGAAAAGAAACACACAGGTTAACTGTGGATGAGATGAACTGGTGTCATTAAATTAGAATATAAATATCTATAGTTAGACCAGGTGTTTTATTTATTTTTAATAAGAATTAATTCTTATTTGCTAAATGCCTTGAGGCTTCCCCCCAAAAGTGAAATGCAACCAAATGATGGCATTACAACCAAGGGAAAATCAACTATTAATTTTGGAGAGAAATGTTAAGTTGTCCAAGATACAAGAATACATTAATCTGCAACATTGATAGGTTTTGTGGTTTTTCTAAAGAACTTATTTAAAATTCTGGTAGTTAAAAAGAGAATTATTTATAATAATAAAAATGTTCTCTATCATGATTATGGTGGTGTTATATAAGTATGCATTTGTCAAAACTCATCAAAATTTATACATAAACATTTTTTTGCTGTATGTAAATTAAAGTTTAATAGACCCGATTAAAAAGAAATCATGGCCATTCAAATTCTTTCCAGTTCCTCATATTTTCTCTCTTCCCAAAGTTTTTAAACAAGGATTTATTGATTTGGAGTGACATGTAGGCAGGGCTAAGCATCTGATGGAAAGCAGGTGCTAGGGGCCTTGTCCTGATTCCACATTGGCCTAGTGTTTAGTACTGTATGTTTATTTGGGATGAAAAGGGGATGGTTAGTAGAACCCAGAAAGGAGGAGGTTATAATTAAAACCTATTCCTCCTTCTACTATATGCCACCCTTGGAGATGTTGTCACTGTCAGTTAGTCTATGCTAAATCCTATTGAAGGTCCTGTGAATATAAATATTGGTAGTTTCTGTTACTAAGGAGGTCACAGCTTAGTGAAGAAACATACAGTGGTAAGAATGGCATATATATATTACATAAGCATTAACCCCATCTTAGTTTAGAAGGGTAGCAAGGTAATTTAGAGAAGGTTGGAGAGGTTCATGAAATTTTCTGTTTCCCTCAAAGGGTTAATGTTAGTGCAGAGCATTAAAGAATGAGTAGAGGTTAGCCAGATGAAGAAGAAGCATAAGACAGGGGTTCTGAGCAGATCAGGCAGCCTTGGACATATTTTGGTCATTGCAATAACAGAGAGGTGTCAAGTCCAGTGTGTTGGCTACTCAGGGAAAAGAAGGCATCTTTTATCTCACTCTTACTTCTATTTTTATAAACAAAGCTACCTGCAGATAGGTATGAAGTAGCTAGTATTCAGTAAATGTCTCTTTTACCAGTTTTTTTTTTTTCAGGGACAGAGAGAGAGTCAGAGAGAGGGATAGATAGGGACAGACATACAGGAATGGAGAGAAATGAGAAGCATCAATCATTAGTTTTTTGTTGCCATTGCGACACCATAGTTGCTCATTGATTGCTTTCTCACATGTGCCTTGACCACGAGCCTTCAGCAGACTGAGCCACGTCTTGCTGGAGCCAGCAACCTTGGGTCCAAGCTGGGAAGCTTTTGCTCAAGCCAGATGGGCCCGCGCTCAAGCTGGCGAGCTCGGGGTATCGAACCTGGGTCTTCTGCATCCCAGTCCGATGTTCTATGCACTGCGCAACCGCCAGGTCAGGCCAGGTTTGTTAATACTTACAAAGGAACACAGACAATTGTTTATGACAAAAAAAAAAGATAATAGCCCCTGGACTCTGACAACATCTTATTTGCACATTGAACTTGTTTTAATTTAACTCATTTATTGACTTACATCCTTTTTACATTAAACATCCTTATTTATTTTCGTAACCCCAGCACATAGTAGAGTACCTGGGCCATGCTAGATGCTCAATGAATGGTTTTCAAATCAAACAAGAAGCAATGTAGAGCTAACATCAACAATCCTGGCACCAGATCATTTGTAAGAATCACAAAATACTTTTGAAAATTTTAAACCATTAAGTAAACTCTCATCATAACCAAAGTACTGAATTCTAATAAAAGCAAATGACCCCTTGCCTGACCTGTGGTGGCGCAGTGGATAAAGCGTTGACCTGGGAACACTGAGGTCCCCAGTTCAAAACCCTGCACTGGCCTGGTCAAGGCACATATGGGAGTTGATGCTTCCAGCTCCTCCCCCCTTTCTCTCTCTCTCTCTCTTTGTCTCCTCTCTAAAATGAATAATAATAATAATAAAAAAAGCAAATGACCCTGAATCATTATCATTTCTTTTTTAAGCCTTAATGACATTGCAAACCTGGAAGGATACATTGTTTTAATGGAAAACTCTAATTTAAAATAAAAGCTCTTGAATCTTTATTTGTTTTTTGTAACATACTCACTTTTTCTCCTAACAATATTGTTTAAACTATAACACAAAGAAAAGAAATAAAGTAGCTAGGTAGACTGATTACCAGTATACAGATGAAGTGAGAGAATGTTAAATTGATTTGGAAGTTCGGGTTACTAACTTCCCTTTTCTAACTGTGTGACCTTGAGCAAGTCCCTTCAGTTCACTGAACATCAGTTTTTCCATCTGTAAAGTAAGATTATAATAAAATGCATCCCATTAACCTCATAAAGCAATTGTCAGTACCAGCTTATATATGAAAGAGTCTTATGAAGCAATAAATAATGTCACATTTTGGCTTTATAAAAGCAAGAGACAGCCTGACCTGTGGTGGCGCAGTAGATCAAGCGACGAACTGGAATTCTGAGGTCGCTGGTTCAAACCTGGGCTTGCCCGGTCAAGGCACATATGGGAGTTGATGCTTCCTGCTCCTCCCTCCTTCTCTCTCTCTTTCTCTCTCTCTCTCTCTCTTTCTCTCTATGTCTCTCTCTGTCTCTCTTCTCAAAAATGAATAAATAAATTAAAATAAAAAACAAGAGACATATACTAATGTGATACCTTTTTTTGAGAAAGTTTATCTTTCCTTAGACTAAGGTGTTTTGTGTGCTGCATTTAGTTGTTGAATGGAATGTAAATGTTTTAATATTGCAATCTGGAAAATACAAGAGATAATAAAAAATAAAATATCTGTCTAGTGGCAAATGTCCCTAGGGAGAAAGGCACACAAATAGACCACATCATAAGAAATATCTTACATTCCTTTTTAGCTTGGATGACTTAATCATATGCATACAACTAGACACAATGAGAGTGATGTATGTAATTAGTAATTAGAAAAGCTAATTGGGGATTCTAGGGTTCTTTTTATACATGTGCAAGATCTTTTTAAAAAATTAGAATCCTTTGTTTTAACCAAATTAGATTTAATTAATGCAAATATTAAAGAAAAGGTTATGAGAGAAAAATCCAACTTAAAATATCAATGCATTATATTTTTTTCTTTGAGAGAAAGAATTATATACAAACAAAAAGAATCCATACTAGAAGGAATTCATGGCATTTTGCAGAAAAAAATGCAAACAACAATAGCATGTCTTCCCTTTTACAGATGAGACTAAATAACAGCTACATACTTGTAATTTGTTTCTATTCTTGCTATGTTAAAAAAAACAGCCATTCATTTTAAAAATATACAGCTTTCTTACAGAGACATTATTTATCAGCTGTCTTCTAATTGGCGAACAGGTCAAAAGACCAAAACATTTCCAGTGTTAACTGACTTGACACATTTTATTGAATGTCAAGTATGTGCTAGTCATTACACTTATAAGAAAGATAACACACCACTAAAAAGACCTGCTTTTGTCTTGGCAAATCCAATTTGATAGTAGCATTTAATTTGTATTTGAGGCATTCAATTCTAGGGATATGTGTTTAGCCAGATTATCGAATCGATGAGATCTGTATTTATCTCTATTACCTGAAACATTTTACATAGAATTACAAAATTTTGTTCCTCAGTTCAAGAGAAGATGGGACAGCTGATTAAAAATTTATGCTGAATCCTTCTGTTACTTGCTTTTTACCTGCGCCTGCTCACCCACGCTGGTATCCTCCCACACAGCCTTCCCTCTTTGCTTTCCCTCTCATTGGCTCTATATTATAAAATGTTACCAAACATACTGATGACATAACCCTTTGGATGCAAAGGCATAAAGACATTCTCTCTTTTTTGTGGCAATGTGACATCAAGGAGGCGAATCAATTTGTTAGTAATTGCTCATTTGAATATTAGTGATAATTCATTCTGCATAAACAGTGAACTTCACAGCTTTCCCAGATTTCACATTTATGCATTCATTTCTATTCCTTTGTTTAAACCATACAAAGAACTTAGAATCTGTAAAGACAGTTCATCATAAAGGAAAAACATATTTTTTTGAACTCCTTTTTGACCTTATGATAGTGATCTTTTGTTTCCTCAGTCAGGGTATTTTCAGTGTTGCACAAAGACTTGGCCATTGTATAAATCTCTTTGATGGGGACCTGGCAAATGTACGGATACACACATCCCTACACAAACACACAGGTACATGGTCACTGGGAACAAATAGAACGGGTCAGTGGAGCATTCTACAAAGTCATTATTATGTATGGATTGGATTGCCTTCTTAATGACTTTGAGAAACGAAGGAGAAACTATAGATAGTAATGGATTTTATAGCCTTTATATAAGATATGATTTCTTTGTATTTTTAGTGATTCCCCTCATTTTTTTTTCACACTCAGCCTTTCAGATCAGAATCAATATAATTCCTTAACTGAGGAAAAAAGGTCATATTTTCAACTTGACTTGTCCGAAATATGTTCAGTAGCTACTTTTCTAGGTACAGCACAAATGAACTATGGTGTGGGAGGATTGATCCTGTCAATGTGTCACCATGCTGTGTATGTGATGGAGTAGGCTATTGTGATTAGTATTGATTGAGGAGACATTAGAGGAGAATTGGTAGCCTGTACCAGAGTCTTGTTTTCTCCAGTCTATAAGCATAATCTTCGGCTTTTTCTATGTGCGCCAGGAAATGAAAAGCTTATTTTTATAATGCTTATGTAACAAATTTGCATGAGGTGTTATAGCAACTCATTTCTGATTTTATACTTTCCCCCTATTATTGATTACAAAATCAATAATTCCCTTGTGTTTCTCCATCTAGCAGAAGGACAGAGTGAAATAGCTTCCCCTTATAAGTAACCTTTTTTTTTTTTTAATGTTTAGATTATTGATTTTAGAGAGAAAGGATGAGAGAGAGACCAGAACATCAATTTGTTCCTGTATGTGCTCTGACTGGGGATTGAACTGGCAACATCTGCACTTCAGGACAATGTTCTAACAAACCGAGTTATCCAGCCAGAGCTTATAAATACCTTTCTTTCTTTCTTCCTTCCTTCCTTCCTTCCTTCCTTCCTTCCTTCCTTCCTTCCTTCCTTCCTTCCTTCCTTTATTTCTTTCTTTTTATTTTCCAAGGACAGAGAGAGTCAGAGAGAGGGGATAGATAGGGACAGACAGACAGGAACGGAGAGAGATGAGAAGCATCAATCATCAGTTTTTCATTGCGACACCTTAGTTGTTCATTGGTTGCTTTTTCATATGTGCCTTGACCGTGGACATCCAGCAAACCAAGTTACCCCTTGCTCAAGCCAGCGACCTTGGGTCCAAGTTGGTGAGCTTTATGCTCAAGCCAGATGAGCCCATGCTCAACCTGGTGACCTCGGGGTCTTGAACATGGGTCCTCAGCATCCCAGTCCAATGCTCTATCCACTGCACCACCACCTGGTCAGGTTCTTTCTTTCTTTCTTTCTTTCTTTCTTTCTTTCTTTCTTTCTTTCTTTCTTTCTTTCTTTCTTTCTTTCTTCTTTCCTTCCTTCCTTCCTTCCTTCCTTCCTTCCTTTCTTTCTTTCTTTCTTTCTTTCTTTCTTTCTTTCATCCTTTCTTTTTTTAAGATTTTATTTATTGATTTTAGAGAAAGGATAGAGAAAGGGCAGGGGGTAGCATCAACTCAGTAGTTTCTTTTCGAACATGCCTTGACCAGGCAAGCACATAGTTTTGAATAGGTGACTTCAGCATTCCAGTTCAACTCTTCATCCACTGTACCACCACAAAGTCAAGCTATAAGTAACCTACTTAATCAAAAGAGATAAACTCATCCAAACCTAATTCTGGTATGATAAATAATTTGATTTAATTTGAATTATAAGAGATACATGACCTTTTCCATCAGTTCCTAAAGTAAAGAGATCTATCTATAAGGAGTTGAATGAAAAGTTTAGACATTCCCAGATGGATTGGGAAAAGTGATTCTTAGTTAAAAATATAATAACATTCTGAAGAGAAGCTGGCTACTTTGGAAAGTTATATGCAACCAAAAGTCATTTGAATTGTGAAAAGGCAGAAATTGTAAATGATAAAACACATTTTAGTCAATGTATTTCTCATTTGATTTGATTTTTCCTTGCATATTATCTTGTCATTGAAGTACAGACTTGGCATTTGGATGGAAGCTGTTAACATGATGGGGGAAGACCAACATGTTCTTCTAAAATTTTCCTGTTTATTTATATTTAAAAATACTTATTCCTTATCTAGCCTATAATTTTATATTTCTATTTTTAATTTTTAATATAAGGCTTTACTAGAGTTCTGCCTAGAATTCCTTCTCAGCTTTGGGTGAACAAAGTACCAATATTTTAGTTTTTCTGGAAAGGCTTAAAGTGTACTTAAAGTGGAATGCTCATATTTTTACTCAGTATGTGCTATTTTTATAGTGAAATGGGCTACTGAAAGGCTTTTAAAATATAATATGAACTTATGGTTTATTGAAGGTACTCTAGATACAAATAAACATGAAATTATAAAAAATAAGAATCTAAAGTAGACTTCCCCTCTATTTGTAAGGTCTACATGTTAAGCCTTATTTATTTAGCTTACTGGGTGTATACTACCACTGTTCAGATGAAAAAGGAGAGACAATCTAAATAAAGGATTAATTTCACCTCTTCCTCTCAAGGATTTAATATGTATATTTAAATAAATACTGAAATAAAAATAGAACAGCAGATTACTGCTATTAGCCAGTGTGGTCTAAAGCTCAAGAGCAAAGATGCCTGCATTTGAATATCTCTGCCACTTTCTAGTTATGTGACTTGGGATATATTATTTATGTATATATCTGTCTATTTATTTATTTAAGTGAGAGGAAGGGAGATAGTAAGACAGACTCCCACACGTACCCTGACTGGGATCCACCTGCAACCTCCTGTCTAGGGCCAATGTTTATATCAACCAAGCTATTCTCAGAGCCTGGGACCAACACTTGAACCAATCAAGCCATTAGCTGCAGGAGGGGAAGAGGGAGAGAAGGGAAAGAGGGAGGGGAGCGAAGCAGGTGGTCTTTTCTCATGTGTGCCCTGACTGGGGATTGAACCTGGGATGTCTGCATGCTGGGCCAATGCTTTATCCACTAAACTAAATGCCAGGACCTGGAACATATTATTTAAGCCTTCCAAGCTTGTTTTCCACCTTTGAAGAGGTAATAATAGTTGCACCTATGTCTCTGAGACCTTAGAATTATGATAAAATGTATCATATGTAACTTATTTAATAGGGTATGTGGCATGTTATAGGATATTAGTAAGAGTTGGTCATTATTATTATTGTTATCTGAAAACGTTCATAAAGAAGGTTCTCATTCAAACCAGTGACTGTGAAAGAGCACACAGAGTGTGGAAGGCAGGAAGTATTTTAAATGTCCTGCCAGGTGTTACATCATACTTTCACAGGGCAGTGGACATAATTTCCAAATGGGTCTGAGGGTACTAGCCCCAAAACAGCCATCTGCAAATAAAATTTTCTGAAAGCTGATATTCTATCTTTTGAAAAATTTATGCCAATTTTGTATTCTATTCTATAATATGTGCTGGTTGGTGTTAAAGAAAGCGAAATGCGGCTCCTTCACCTTGCATGCCAAGTCTTTTAGTACAGTTTCTGTTCTTTCTGTGGCTTCTGGCACTCTGTCCTTTATGTCAGATGGGGAAACACAAGGGAAAGATGAGAAAGGAGTCACATGCAGGTGGGAGGCGGGAATGTCAGTTGGGTAGGGAGGTAATTTTAAAAGAAGGTGTTGAATGAAATATTCTAGTACCATCTACAACAGCAGGTACTATGTTGCAGGTGTTTTTTACATGCCAAAAATTGGGTTAAGCACTTTATCAATAACTGATTAATTACTTACAATATCTCTGATCACAGTTATTATTATCTACATTTGCAGAAGAGAACATTGCACAAGAAGAATGGGAGTCCAGAAGCAATATTAGAAGGATGTAATTGATCAGATTGTGACACGAATAATGATACGGTTCAAGATGGTAATACAGTGGTTCTTAACCTGGGTTCTATCGAACCCTAGGGGTTCGATGAATTGGTCTCAGGGGTTCGGAGAAGCCTCTGCCACGGAGGCCAGAATAAAGTAATACTGTAATTTGTTGTGAGTTCATGCACTTTGTTGGTTTTGTTCTTTGAGCAAGGTGATGTTCATGCACGGCTCATTTTATGCACCAGTAAAAAAACATATACCTATGTCTTGAATTTGGGAAAAAAAATCATATTTTATTTATCACTAAAGAAGGGTTCAGTGAATGTGCATATGAAACTGGTGGGTTCGGTACCTCAACAAAGGCTAAGAACCACTGGGGCAATACTACAGATTTTAAAAGCACATATTTTATTATTTCATTCAACAAACATGGATTAATGCTATCTACCTTATAATGGTGAAGAGAATACTGTCCATGCTTTATTGGAAGGTTGGCAGGCAGTTTAAGAGCTGTATAATGAGTGTTAAGAGGGTAATAAGCACAGGGTGTTTGGGAGCCCATAGGCAAAACCAGCCCAGCTCTAGGGATCTAAAGTGCATTTAATAGACAGAATTGTGAAGAATGAAAGTTTTAACTGAGTAGATGCAGGGCATGGAAGCATACTGTGGTAGCTAAAAGCAAAAACTTTGGCGTCAGACTACTTGGGTTCAATTTTTCACTTCACTGCCTGCTAACAATGTGATCTTGGGCAAGTTACTTAACATCCAAACCTTTGTTTCTTCATCTGAAAACAGAAATAAATAGGAGCTGCCTCATGGGGTTGTGGTGCAGATTGAAACGAGTTAATACATGAATTCTGAACTAGTGCCTGGCCCATAATAAGGTCTATGCAATAATATGCTTGTTGCTATGCAAAGTGGAAAGAGAAGGAAGTTATGAGTACAAATCTGCAAGAAGCTTAGCTACAATCATATTAATAAATTAACTGATAATTTTGAGGTTTCTCTCACCGTTATAGACTCTGCATCCTCGCTTCCAATGTTGACACAAGGTACAAACACTGAAAACTTGTTAAAGGACAAGAGGATAAAGGAAATGAATGGGGAGTTGGGCACTACTGAGAACTAAGTTGAATGGGGCCCTCTGAAAAGGGCAGCTGCTACTCAACTCTGACCAAACATTGCCACACGGAACTGTCAGTCCAGGAGCTTCTGACATTTTAGAGAAGCTGCGAAACCAAAATCCTCTATGACACAAGAAAAAATTGCCTGTTGGCTAGATCCAGTCTTTTGAGACCCCCTCTAGCTTCTCGTTTGCCTCAGGGGATAGACAAGGGCTTTTTCTCTCAAGTTCCCCACAATAAAGAGGGAGGAAGAAAGAGGTTACTGGGCTCTGGGGATCCAATTGCAAACAGGCTGTTATTTTCTCAAGTCTGGCCCCCTGAGAAATGCAATGCAGGCCAGGCTGCTCCTTAGACCTTAAACGGCACTCCTGTAGGTCCATTTTCTATCTCACCTCCAACAGAGTCCGTGTGTGTGTGTGTGTGTGTGTGTGTGTGTGTGTGCGCGCGCTTGTGTGTGTGTGTGTAGCTGGTTAGTGAATGTCCCACAATGATAATATTTATTATACTTAACTTTCAAGGAACAATTTATATCTGTTGCACATGTAATTGACTAGTTTCAGTACCATTCAAACTCTTATTTTCTTCACCTTCAGATACATTTTACCACATAGAAGAAACAAATTTAGCTCGAAAGGGATAACATTTATGATAACTGCTGCCAAAAGTAACATTTGAGGCTATAATTTCACCAACATTCATTCTACAACTATTATTGAGCCTCGACTTCATACTGCTCTCTTCATGCTCATTCACTCGTGCCCGTGACAAGCCGTGTGCTCATGTTAAGGAAAGGAGGGGCAGAGAAAGCAAAGAGACTCACGGGGCTTTGGGGAACCCAACTTTGCCCTAATGAGTCCACAGCTTTATTAAATGATCCAATCAGCAAAAACTGACTAATTTTATTACTATTTTTGAACAGAGAACAAAATGAACTACCTGGGGGTGATTATATTTATCCTGGGTCTAAAAAGAATCAACAACCAAACTAGGTTGAGAATTTTATGCTACTCCCTTCAGCGTTTCCTTATTTGATTGCATCCTATAACTTCATAAATTTAAATTTCCTGAAAAGAATCAGATTAAATAACATTTAATAATCAATAATAATGACAGCATTTTTTTCCTAACAAAATTTACATCTTTAATATGTTTTGAAGATACACTGTATTTTACTTTTCCCTACTATAACAAATTCAGCCTGCCGTCCCTCCACTGGCTTGTCCCAGCTAGGGAATTTAATTTTCATTTTAAATAAACACAGTGCTGGCCTGACCTGTGGTGGTGCAGTGGATCAAGCGTCAACTTGGAATGCTGAGGTCGCCGGTTCAAAACCCTGGGCTTGCACAGTTGGGGCACATATGGGAGCTGATATTTCCTGCTCTTCCCCTTCTCTCTCTCTGTCTCTCTTCTCTAAAATGAATACATTAAAAAAAAGACTGAAATAAAAAATAATATCCATTATATAAACACAGTGCTGACATTAGACCACACATGACTCAGTGATGAAACCCTCTAGACTCAGCTAGCCACATCCAATTTGAGGATGCATGATTCATTTTTACTGTTCCTTCATACAGCATATAAAGGAACAATGGAAGAAAAATAACTTGACTACTCATAACAGGCACTTAATATATATTACAGCACTGCCCCTTTTGTTGTTTTCAATTAGTTTTTCCCTCCACACAGTCTCCTCAAGTCTTTTACATCTTGGGACTCAAACTGCATCATCCTCTGCTTCATCTAATTGAATGAAGATACTTTTCCTTGGTAATGGATAGCTGTAGAGCACGAAAAAATGCTAATGCTTTTAATATTATGCAATGTGCTATTCCTCCCCAGGGTGAGTATGAAGACTATTAATGGGAAATGACATCAACTGAAAAACTTTATCTTTTTCAATTTCTATTTTGCTCTTTCATATTGAGCCCATTCTTTTATGTCATGCACAAATGCTTACTACATAAATATAGAACACGTTGACTTTTTAGTGTAAGGATTAAGTTAGATTATACATGTAAAAGACCCAGACCACTATCTGGAGCATAGTAGTAGTCATATAATTATCATCATCATCAATATAAACTTCCTTCTGGAGTTGTCACTTTGTGTTTTTAGGCAGTGTGATTCCTATCTTGCCTTTTGTGTCAGGACCTCTAATGACAATACTCAGGATAGGAGGGCTTCCTTATCTCAAAGCTCTGGAACACCACTTCATGTTAACTAATTTTCTTTTTCTCTTAGTCACGTGTACCTCATAGATGCTTCCAGACCGGGACTGGATCAGTGCATCAGCAGATTCTTAATACGTATTGTGTGTAAAACGCAGTAGCTTGTAAAATACCTTTAGAAACTTTCCTTGCTCTGAAGGAGATGATGACATGTTAGAAAGACAAAACAAAAACTTAGTTGAAAATTTATTAACAAACAACACAGCAAAAAGTTATACGAAGGCCAAGTGTGATCAAGAGGGGCAAAAGAATATAGACAGGCTGGTGCTGAGGAGAAAATAACCCCTACCTATTAGAGTACAGTAAGATGATCTCAAGGAAGAAGTGCGTGTCAGGGTGAAGAATGTGGAGGATTTCATTCAGGGTGCAAAAGGATTGCATCTTGAAATATTAATTCATGCATTTTCTAGGTGTACTCTTCCCAGTGATCATTTCTTTCTCCTCCAACCCCAGTGAAGCAAAAACAAAGGCTTGTAGAAAATTTTATCCTAAGTGGGGGCCTTTTAAATACATGGATCAGAGTTTTATGTCATTCTTTCAGTAACTCTGGATCTGGAGAACAGAGAGGAGAGGGCTCGTGACTCATGGACACTGGAAAGAGAAGAGAAGGAGTGGGCAGGAGCAAAGGGAGGACCTTCATTTGTAAGGCCAGGGAGCTGAGCACAAGCTGATTTGGCACACCTTAGCATCTAATGTGGACCCCACAGAACCTTTGAATGATGGTCTACTCTGTTCCCTCCTGCTCATTGCCTGTGAATTAACTACTATCTTTAAGTGCTAACATCCTATAGGTCCATTTTCTACCTCATCCCTAACAAAGGTGAAAGGGACAAGGGCATCTTATGAGGAGGAGGAGCATCATGAAGGACCTTCAGATCAAAGAAGAACCCAACAGGATCAACTGGGCACCCCCTTTTGAGTGAAGACATTGGTGGACAAAGTGGCCCTGATACATACACAAAAGAACAGGTATCGAAACTAGCCTCTAATCCATTTAGAATAGGTCAATTGGGATAATTCTTAATTTAGGAAAGTTTTCTGCTATAATTTGATTGAACAAAGTTTCCATTTCCTGTCCTCTCTCCTCTTCTTCAGGCACCCCTATGATGCGAATGTTGTTTCTCTTCATGTTGTCACAAAGCTCCCTTAGAGTTTCCTCACATTTTTTAAGTCTCTTTTCCTTTTTCTTCTCTGCTTCTGTGCCTTTGTTTATTGTGTCCTCTAACTCGCTTATTCGATCCTCAGCGTCATCCATTCTGCTTTTAATTCCTTCCATTGTGGTCTTCAGTTCTGATACTGTATTTGTCATTTCTGTCTGATTCTTTTTTATTATTTCAATTTCATTTTTTATACTTGTTATCTCTTTATTTAGGTGTTCATAATGACTATCCATTGTTGCTCTAATTTCTTTGAACATCCTAACTATCATTATTCTAAATTCTGCTTCTGGTAATTTGGTTATATCTGGTTCATTCAGGTCCTTCTCTGGGGATTTCTCTTGATTCATTTGGTTTGCATTCCTCTGCCTGCCCATTTTTTCTGTGTATAAGCAAGTTGTGGCCACTGGAGTCCAGTAGGTGTTGCCTTTGTGTTCTCTAGGTGTGGTCTATCTGCAGGCCCCCCACCCCCTCTGCCGGCGCATAGGGTGGTTGGGTATGAGCGTTGCCAGCGCCGGCCCACTGTGGCTTTTGCTGTGCTTTCTGCCTCTCCTCCGTGGGAGGGGCTATCACTGAAGCCACAAGATTAGCACCAAGGGTAGAGGCGAGCACCTTTCCTCAGCTGCGGACCCAACCTATTTCCGGACTTCCGCCCAGAACCAGCAGTCGGAGCCTGCTCGCTACAGTTCCGCGGGTTAGGCGGGGCTTTTGACGGGCTCTCAGCTATAAGCTTTTGCCCGTCAGGAGCTTTAGCCCCGCCCTCGATGCCAGGGCCCTTTGCGCAGGGTCAGAAACCAAGATTTATTGGGGCAGGCGTGTTTGCTGGCTTCCGCCTGCCGAGCTGCGTACTTCCGCTCGTCCCGGACTCTACCCCGCCCCCGCGTTCGGAGCCCGCTCGTGCACGTATTAACGCTATCCGGGGTTTCTCCGGCCGGATGGGGATAGCAGCCGTGGGCTCAGCTGCGAGCCTCCGCCTGTCTCGGGGTCCACCCCGTTCCCACGCTCGGAGCCCGCTCGCGCACGTATACTGGCCAACCGCGGTTTCTCCGGCGGGCGGCGGGGGGTGCGGACTGGTAGCGTCAGCTCAGCCACAAGCTTCTGCCCGTCCCTGGTCCTAGCCCGGTCCCCGCGGTCAGGGCCGGCTTGCGCAGGGCCTGCCTGTTCCTGGCCTCCCGCTTTGTCCCCGTAAGTGGGATTAAAGGCGGGCCCGCAGCTTCCGGACCGCTCTCGCGCTTACCCTCCGACCCTCTGGGCTAGACCGATCTCCCACCGGCTTGGCCTCTGCCCACGCCGACAGAACCGCCTTTCAGCGTCCTGCCGCCCCAAAACCTTAAGCAGCCCTCAGCAGAGTAGGAAGGGACCTAATACTCCACACTGTAGGCCTGGGAGCTCCCTCACTTGTTTCACAGCTCAAAACTGTCCAAAAGCCTCTTCTTGGCTCTGGGACTGCAGGCTGGGGCTTGGTTCCTGGGACCCAGGTCCCTCCCTCTCCGCCAAAATCTCCTCCCGCCACACGGGTCTCTCCGGGCTACCGTTTGCTCCGGGGAGCTGGGCAGCCCTCTTCGCGTTTTCGCTATTCCTACCAGTCTCAATGTGGCTTCTTCTGTGTTCCTTGGTTGAAGAGTCCACTTAGTTTTGTTCAAAGTTGGTTTATCCAGGTGATGGTTCTTAAAATTGAGTTGTAATCCACTTTGGTTCTGGGAGTTGGAAGTTGGTAAGTCCGCCTACTCCGTCGCCATCTTGCTCCCCCCGGGATAATTCTTAAATTCATAAAAAGTGCCACTGATAATTGGGCTGTTAACCTATGTACCGAGTCCTTATGAGGCAGATACTATGTTCAGTCACACATAGAGATGTGAGATACCCACCTCACCTCCATAGATACACATCTTTAGTTACCCTTTTAATCTCTTCTTTTAAACAAATCATAAAACACTATTCTTTTTAGATTGCCTCAAAGGGTTAGCACCACCTGGCTGTCATGGGCAAGTGAAGAAATAATCAGGTAGTGGTATAACACGGGATTTCAGGACTTAAATGGTAGCATTGGCTTGTACAGCAGATGACTTAACAACTGCCACCAGCAGAAAGAAAGGAGCTAAGAGATCAGCTTGTCCTTTATTTACACTCTGTGGATATAAGTTATCTACTGCCAGAATATAAGCTAAGTATTGACTAATTTTTCTACAAAGTATTAGTTTCTTCTTTGGAAATAGAATCCTAAGTCAGTCCAGCAGGACTGGCAGTTTCTCTAATACTGGCACCTTCAGGAGTTGGTTGATGAGGGCAGTCAGTGACTGTAATTCTGATTGCCTATTGACAAATTAAAACAAAGATTGTCACGACCTGACTCCACTCTAATGTAAACCCTTAGCTACCAGAGTAACAAGGAAGCTCTTCTCAGTGTCATGCCCTCTTCCTTATGATTTACATGCTTTTGCAATCCTTCATGGAGGTCAGCACTCTGCAGGTGTGGCTTTTAACTGGCATCATTCATCAATGTGACATTAATCCAGGAAGAATAGCTATGACCCTGGGCCTAGGGCAAGTGATAGGGACCAACCTTGTTAGGGTGACACTTCCAATCGCAGGGTTTATTCATCCCCATGAACTTTACTCCCCCATCAAGTCCCAGGAGACCTTTTGTGAGAGGGATCTTCAAATCCTTTCCACAGCCACACTTCTGCTATTACAACTGGGCCTTCAGACTAAGTGGACACTTGAGATCATCAGATACCTAGAGACTCCATATCATGCTTCAGAGCAGGAAACAATCGTCTTCACTGGAAGCAACATTCTTGGTGCGAGGTGGGAAATTTATGGTGGTTTGAGTGCTTTTATTTGTGGAGCTAAAATTGCAAACTCATTTGTCTTTTCATAATTGTAATCTATATGTTAGAACAAAGAGGGCTGGAAACGAGGGCAGAACTTGGTCATCCCTCCTGTGAGCCAATGTTGGGATCTGATCTCCTAGTTTGTAGTTACATTAATAGTGAGTGACTTTATAATTTATTTCTCATGGTGCCTGGAATGTTTATAAAAACCCCGTCTTATACATATTACACATCTGGATCCTCACAAGCTCTTTTCTTACCTGTTCTTTTTTTTTTCTTTCATAAGTGCAGCATTTCTCTGTAGGTATGTGTGTGTGTGTGTGTGTACATATGTGTGTGAATACATGTATGTATGTAAGTGAATGCAGAGTTCTCAACCAGAAGGCAGGAAATGGGCTTTTCCCTACCCTCTTTACTGGGGTGCATTTCTTTATCTTTTTATTCTTTGTCTCCATTTTCTCATCAGTAGGAGGATACCTTTTCCTTAGAAAGGTTTCTGTGGGGACAAAATGAACAGATATATGTGAAAAACGTAGGCACTCTTAAGTATCATCACAGTTTTAATACATTGATAATCATGAGTGCAGACAACCCCCCCCCCTCCACACACACACACACACACACACACACACACTCACCCAATCCCACCCCTAGTGATAACCTAAAACTGCTGCTCATCCACTTTGGAAAATTCATCTCAAACATTATCGCAGTTCGTCCGCCGCGGTGAGGACGGTTATATTACACAAATACACAGCACGTTGTCCGACAACAGCCCAATAAAGAGCAGTTGGGTGATTTGCAGGGGATTGTGAGGATTGTGCCAAAGGTCCGAACAAGCCAGAGCCCCAGAATCCCAACCTTGGGAGACTTTCAGCTGTGCTGAAAACCTGGGCCCAGGGCAGTCTGAGCGCGCCTCCATCCCCTGGGGCTGCGCATCCTGCCTGGGCTCGCGCGCTGGCCGGGGCGCCCCTCCCTTCCTGGCCCGGGCGGGGACGCTGGCCTCCGCGCTCTGAGGACAGGCGCCGGGGCGGAACCGGGGCACGGCTCCCTGGATAACCCCGCCCTCGGAAATGAGCTGCAATGGCTAACTGCAGATTTCATTCATCTTAACAAAGCGCTACTCCTATTCAGTTTGATTAAAATAGAAAACGGACTTCCTAGGAATTATCAGTGTTCAGTCACATTTGCCACACATTCGTATATGCGAGAAACCTGAGGAATGACCGTTACTACTTGCAGTTCAGTGCCTGGAATACTTGCCCTCTCCCAGGTGATTAACACCAGGCCTGTTGTCTGTGATGACAGAACTCAAGTGACAGACTTGTGCTGTGCACATTGTAGGAACTACTTATTCTCCTTCTTTTAAAGTCAAGTCATTTTCTTTTTCCAATCTGTAAAAATTTATTGAATAGTACTTAAATAAACTGCACATGGCAAATTTTTAAAAATTATTATTTGATTGTAAATCAGTTTATCAGCATTTTATTTAACCTACTGTTGATCAGATAAAGGATAGATTACAAAAATAATAATCATATATATTCAGTATGTGGACAAAAAAAAGGGGTTCTATAGACAGTAACCGCATGGGGTGATCTGTTCATAAATTCTTAACTGGGCAATTCATGGTGGGGAGTCAAATCTCAAGCATATAACTTTTTAGTAAAATGTTTATCTTTGCCTTAAGCAAAACGTGCCCATTTTTCTAGTGCATCTAGGTTAGCACAGCTTTGAAACAAGAATACCCCACCAACCAAAAAAGCACACATTCTTGTTAACTATACTGTAATACAATACTCACCTTGCTGTCTCCCACCTTCATGCAATCTTCCTACTTCCTTTCTTAATCTCAAATGCATAAAAGAAACTGCAAAACATTTATTCTCCAGAACACTTGAGATTTTGCTTCCCAACAATTGTCATCAGTTTTGGCTCAAATACACTCTTATGCAAGTTCTGCACAGGCTTGGCTATTTCTTACTTGGACAAAATACATTTGAACAAACATTTCTTGAATGCTTGCTCAGTAACAGGCACTATGCACGGCATTGAGGAGACAATGCTCCAAAGTGGTTAGTGGGTGGGGCCCAGCAAACCAATACTTTTAATATGTAAATGTGGTGGAAGAAAACCCAGCAGACAATTGAAGCCAAAAGTGCAACTTTGAGTCTGGAAACACCTAGAAGACTGCCCTGGGGCCTGAGTCCAGTCTCAGAGGATGAATGGGAACAAGAAGCAAAATTGACGGAAGGGTGGAGGAGAGAGGGAGGAGTCTGTGGTTGGGTGGATGGCAGGAGCCTCAACATAGAGATGTGAAACAATACCACACCTTCAAATAAATGTACAAGGAGAGGAAGAGGCAGAATAAGGAGAAAGATAAGCCTGGAAAGAAAGGTAGGCAAAATCAGTCCCATGCTAAGAAATTTGGACTTTAAGGACAGGTGGTGGATGGAAAGGTGGGCGTGGCTTTCTTCACTTGGCTCCATTCCTAGAGGATCTAGGAATTTTTGCGATAAAGTTCATCACACCATCAAGTGCACCAGAACTCTCAGAAAGGCCCACACTTAGGAAGTATGCATTGATCTTAACAGCTGATAAATATTGGGCCTTCTGCTTCTAACCATTGCTCATATACAATGCTTGCTATTAAACTTAATTTTTCCCCTTAAATTGCAATTCCACATTTTTATAAGTATTGGGCCAGATTATTTTAACACAGTGCTTTATAATTTTTTAAATTTTCATTTAAAAAAGGATGACAACCCACAATAGGATAAAAAGATAAAGCTACTCTCAGCTTGTCGGGCAGATGAAATATATTATGCTCACTTTGTTAAAGATGGCGCTGCCCACATGGAAGCCCACGTGGAAGACCGTCGCCCAGGTGATTGCTTGGGATGGGCGTGATTATATTAATGTGTGTAGGTGACAGGCTGTAAGCACACAGAGTCGTTATAGCCCAAGCCTTAGTTTTAAGATTAAGCCTTTCCCACCCTTTCTGATGTAGGGTGGTGCACTCTCATGAGGAATCCCTTTATGCCTCAGATAAGTGACTTTATATCAGGAACTTCTTTGTTTGTATATTGGATTAAAGGTTTTGAATCTACACTATAAAGTGGGACTGACTGGGAGCTTGCTCTCTCTTGGTTCCTGAGACTAGCATTAGAGAGGAGAGCAGAGAAAGGCCATATGGAGAAGGCCAGGAGAAGCAGCCAAGATGGTGGAGTGCTGAGGGAGAAGCTAGTTTGTGCAGAGTTTGTGCTGGAGAAGGAGATGGGGAACAGAGGTGAATAAGTCTGGTGAGCTAGAAGCCTTTGATTCTAGGAAACTCAGATAAGTCAATAGCTTTGTGAGCACTGAATGAATGGGTTTTGGAGCCCAGTGTGTTTTTACTTGCCTGCTGGTTGCAAGCTAGGATTAAAGCTTGGCTCCATTGTTTCATTACCGACTGTCCGAATCTAATGCAAACCAGCATGGGCCAGGAGACTGTGATGGTGGCCATGGCTACTGGCTTTACACAGCTGAAGAAAAATTCACCTTTTGCACACTCTTCTCCAGAGGCTTTGAGGACAAGGACTGAGGGGAAAAGCTATATTTTGGGTGGAAGCCATTTGAGGTACTGTAAAGCCAGCAGTCAGAGCCATTTTCACAGCCACCTGGCTCATGCAGGTTCACATTAGATTCGGACAGTCAGTAATGAAACAATGGAGCCAAGAACTGGTGAGACATCAGTTTTAATTCTAGCTTGCACTCGGCGGGCAAGCAAAAACACACACTGGGCTCCAAAACCCACTCATTCAGTGCTCACAAAGCTACTGACTTATCTGAGTTTCCTAGAATCAAAGGTTTCTAGCTCACCAGACTTATTCACCTCTGTTTCCCATCTCCTTCTCTCTACACAAACTCTGCACAAACTGGCTTCTTCCTCAGCATTCCGCCATCTTGGCTGCTTCATCTCCTCCACGTGGCCTGAATCTGCTCTCCTTTCTAATACTAACCTTAGGAACCGAGAGAGCAAGCTCCTGGCCTGCCCCACTTTATAGTATAGAAATCCAAACCTTTAATTTAATCTACAAACAAGGAAGTCTCTGATACAAAGTCACTTATCTGAGACATACTGGGAAGATTCCTCATGAGAGTGCACCACCCCACATCATCCAATCAGTCAAGGGTGTGGGGAAAAGCTTACTCTTTTTTTAAATTTTTATTAATTTTAATGGGGTGACACCAATAAATCAGGGTACATATGTACAATGAAAACATCTCCAGGTTATTTTATCATTCAATTATGTTGCATACCCGTCACCCAAAGTCACATTGTCCTCTGTCACCTTCTGTCTGGTTTTCCCTGTGCCCCTCCCCTCCTCCCTATCCCACCCTCTCCTCCCTCCCCCCACCCCATAACCACCACTCTCTTGTCCATGTCTCATAGTCTCACTTTTATGTCCCACCTATGTATGAAATCATGCTGTTCTCAGTTTTTTTCTGACTTACTTATTTCACTTTGTGTAATGTTATCAAGGTCCATCCATTTTATTGAAAAGCTTACTCTTAAAACTAAACCTTGGGCGATAAGGACTCTGCCTGCTTACAGCCTGTCCCCCACACACAATAATATAATTACACCCATCCCAAGCATAAGGGCAACCAATATCACCTGGGCACTGGGCTTACCCGTCTTTAACAAAGTGAGCATAATATATTTTATCTGCCCAACAGGTTACTCTCTAGTTGGAAAGCTTTAGTCTCCTTTCTATTCCAAATCTTCTTATTCTTCAACTCTAATGTTTAGTAAACAAGTACACATTTTATTCAACAATGATTTAGTACGTACTTACTCTAGGTTCAGGCAGCGGGTTGGATAGGGATGCATTAGGGAGCAAGATAGATTGAGTTTCTGTCCCGAAGGAGCATAAAGACCAGTGATGATGGTGGTTGGAGAGTGAGGGGAAGGAGGTAGATTTGGAGAATTATTATAAGTAGGAACTCCTATGAAGCAAGCAAGATGTGATGGTGGGAACATATATCTGGTAGCACACAACAAGAGCATGATCTTAGACTGCTTCAGAAAACACTTTCCTACAAGAAGTGACATTTCAGTTGAGAGCTGGAGGATGTATTGGAGTGAGCCAAACAAATGGAAGTAGAGTACTTCAGGCAGAGGGACAGGATGACTAAGAGTCTCACAGGCACTTGCAGGAATTCAAGGGAAATCTGTGTGGAGAGAAAAGATCATGGGAAGAAGAGCACTCAGAAACAAAGGGAGGGAAGTGGGAAGGAGACAGGGTCAGGTCCAAGGACTTTGGCAGCTTCTTGAAACAGCATTTTGCCTGAAGCTATAACCAAAGCCGACTTCACATCCCTCTCTTTACTTTACATTTGAGGACTGCGACTCGCAGAGGTTAAATGGCTTTCTTAAAATCAAATGATGATAAAGGCCATCATGCCTTCTTTGGGTTCCTTCAGAAACAGACCCTGAGACAAAGATTTCATTATGTGAGAGACAAGCTGAGGAAACACCAGCAAGAAACTGGAAAAAGGAGCAAGAAGGGAAGGCAGCTGCTAATCAAAGATACCAACTGGGCAAGCAGGCCTTCTTCCCTGGGGAAACTCAACACATGCCTTACAGGGACTGCACCTGAGGGGAATGACAGCTGAAAATGCCACTTCTGCTCAGTTTTGGGGTGGAAGGCCACAGTAGAGGTTGGGGGTGGTGGTTCATTCTCTGACATTTAGTTACTCAGGAAAGCAGGTGGGTTTTGAGGTTCAGAGAATACCCTCAGTTAAAGGAATGTACTGCGGAGACACAGGCATTTGGGAGGCTGGTCAGTGTGACCGAAGTAGTAAGGGCCAGGGCTTGGGCCTGCATCACAGCATCTGTGTTGTGGTAATATAAGGTTATAGTAATTAAATATATAGAAATATAAAAATATGGAAGATATATAAAAGTAATTAACATGATATAAAAAATAATTATTAAAATTAAATAAAGTTATGCCATTTGGATAGGAATTAATATCGTGGCTTAGTGCCATGACTCTGAAATGTGATAAATAGACTCTGACTTACAAGCAGGGCCCAGTTAGTATGTGTGAGAAGTTATACATAGATAAGAAGTGGCTTGGTGTTATTTACATTAACTTTGTAAATTAATGTAAATAAGAACATCTTAAAAAGTGGTTTAATGGTAACATTTTAATAGATTGACATAGAGGGGATTCCCTGTGAGGAACTCCCAAAAAGGTGGTTTGAGGCGATAATCCTGTAGACTGACACCTGTTAGAAGGTGTTGGCCAGAAAAGGTACTAAAGCTGAGGGGCCCCTGCTGCGGTAGTCGCCTAGACTCCAATGTTGATGTGGACTGTCTCTACACCGCTCTGAGCTCTGACCAAAGCCAGCCAAGAGGAGCACACTGACGGGGCCCCCTTAAACTGTACCCAGGCATGCCAAAAGGATTTGTGAATAATAAATTGCCTGTGTAATTATTGCAACTAATTTGTGTGTCGGTCGTGTCCTCCAGTGGCACTTAACAGTAGTATCCTCATAGCTGCCTCAAGAGTAGTCTCGAAGAGGCTGCCAGTTCTGCTGATAAGCAGGAGTGTCCCACTGCATGAGGAAGTTGAATCAGGGATGCCTGATAGACGTAGAGCTTGGGTTCTACTGGGATAATCTGGGGCACAGTTCCAAGGCCCTGGACATATTGCCCCAATTCTGAGCCCTAACACCACACCACACTAACTGGGTTTCCATCTGATTGGTGGCTGAAAGTTGTACAGCTGTCAGTGGATAGAGCCATAAAGCCACACATTGCTCTGGAGCTCTGCGCTGAGGCATCTGCAGCTCTCGGGCAGAGGGCTCTAGGCCTGGATCTCCTTAATCACAACACCGACACCCCATGATTCCTTTCTTCACTCTGGAGTCTTGATACTGAAGGAAAACATGCCATTTTGAGTGGCCTAGTAATTGAAGAATGTCAAGTTTAACTAGGGAAATAAATGAAACTCTACAAAATGAGAATTGAGTGAGGCATGGGGTATTGAATAAGATCAGACATTTACTTTCAAACAGCTGGATTAATTAGTGTAAAGTCATTTGGTTTGGGACTTTGGGGGTAATCTGACTCAGAATTTTTTCCAGAAATAAATGGGTCATAAGATTGAGTAATCTGATATTTAATAACTTAGTTTTTAGAGCTAAAAAGTCCATAGTTGTTTATCTTAATAACATTTTTTTTTCTCAATAAGAGGCTATGGGACAAAGGGATAAGCAGGTTCTGGTTTTTCTTTTCCTTCCTGTTTTTTTGTCTTCATTAAATATGTATTGTGGCCTTACCAAGTGGTGGCACTGTGGATAGAGTGTCAGCTTGGCATACTGAGGACCAAGGTTCAAAACCCTGAGGTTGCCAACTTAAACGCAGGATCATCTGGCTTGATCGTGGGCTCATCAGCTTGAGTGTGGGGTTACTGGCTTGAGCATTGGGTCATAAACATAAACTCATAGCCATTGGCTTGAGTCCAAAGGTCACTGGCTTGAAGCCCAAAGTTGCTGGCTTGCATACAAGGATACAAGGTCTCTGGCCTGAGCTCAAGGTTGTTGGCTTAAGCAAGGGGTTACTGGCCCAGCTGGAACCCCACCCCCCACCTTCAAGGCACATATGAGAAAGCAATCAATGAACTACAAAGTTACCACAACTATGAATTGATGCTTCCCATTTCTCTCTCTCTCTCTCTTACTGTCTGTCTGTCCCTCTTGCTCTCTCTCACTTAAAATAATAAATAAATTATATATATATATATCATGTTTTAAGTAGTGATCAAGGACTTCGTAGTTTAGAAAAAGATTAGGACACACTAACAAACAAGCATTGGAACCTCTCTGGGTCGCAGTTTCACTTCAATGGTTCTCAACCTTGACCATCCACTAGAAACTCTCTGGAGAGCTTTGAAAGAAGACCAAGGCCCTGGGTGGCCCCATTCCAGAGATTCTGTCTAGCCTGTTCTGGTGTAGGCCCTGGCACTGATGTATGTATATTTTTAAGTTCCTGTAGGTGATTCTATTGAGCAGCTGAGGTTGAGAACCATTAGCTGATAAATTTCAAGTTTTTGGTAACTATAGAACTCATGTTTTTTTCTGAAGACAGTTTATTTCCTGCAGGAGGTAGTAGTTAGAACAACATATATTCCCTGGTAAAAACATAGCATGAGGGCACTAGAGCTCTGGCAGTGGATTAGGTGACCACATTTTGGCCAGTACTTGTCCTCTGAATAGATAGCTTACCTCATAGGATGCATAGAACACTCATTCCAGAAATAACAGGTATGCACATCTTTGTTTCCCTCAGAAGACAGATTCATAATGCCAACAACTAATTATCATACTAAGTAAACAAAAACTTAAGGAGAGCATAGGTGGGTTGGCAGTACCATCGAGTTGTACAAACCATGACTCATTCTTGTTTTAGGCTGAAGCATCTTTGTAGCATTTCTCTGAGAAGTACCTGGTGGTTGCTTTGCAAGGGATAGAAGGCAACATACTTTGCTGTGGGCCTAATGGAAAAGGAAAATCTTCTCCAGTCTCCTGCATCCTCTGGTTGGCTTCAGACCACAGCTCTAAGTGAACTTTCCATGGTAGGACTAGAGAACCATTGGCTTCCACATCTCTGTCCTGGCTTGTTCACTATGGTAACAACTTCTTTGATTATGTATAAAGCAATTAAAGGATGAGCTTAGAGACTGGCATCTTTTCTTTAAAGTGAAAGCCAGAGCTTATGTTTTGCTAGTGACAGTTTCCTGCAAAAACAAATTTTCTATTAGTGATGACGTAAGAGACATTGGCACAATCTCAGTGCATGGTTTGCTTAGAGCCTGCCTGTGTCCTTCTGAAGCTTTCTTTCTGGTATATGGATGACAAAACACTTTATTAAGAGTGCCAACACCAATATAGCTACCTTACCTTGGAAGAAGAGTCTGTATTTCTCTAAAGGAACTGATTCTTCAGAGCATGTTGAGGGGCTGAGTTGGAGGCATGTATAAATTACTTGTACTTTTTCTTGCTGGCTGTGAAGTTAGCATTGCTCTATCTAATGTAATGTCTACAAAAAAACAAAAGAATGCCATTCATTCATTCATTCATTCATGTGTTCATAGACGCATTTCTTATTTCATTTTCTACAACATGTCTTGTTTGAGAGAACTTTGGAATGTATAGTGACCATTTGAATCATGGGGTTGAACTAGTCAATTGATTACAAAGGAGCCCTCAACTTCAAAGATGGACACCCATATTGGTTCAGAGAAGACCTGGGGGGTTTAAAATTTGAAGTGACATAACCAGCCAAAATTAGCTTAGTAATGTGCAATGTGGCCACGTAACCAGGACATTAAAAAATAGAACTGAGATTTTTTCAATTAGATACAAATTTATATTTAAATTTTATTATTGTTTTATTTGAAAAGCAATGTAGATTCTTATGTAAAATACAGAAAATGCAGAGATAAGACTTTAGAAATCACTGTATTCTTATCCAAAATAATAAACAGGATGGCTTATTTTTTTTAAGTGTTATATATTTATTTTGCTAGGCTAGATATTCTAATAAAATATCAGGAAATAGAACTAAGTGTTTTTGAATAACATAGCAAATAAAATACAGAGTTCTCAGTTAAACTTGAATTTCAGATAAATCACAAAATATATTAAAATATAAGTATGTCCCAAATATTACATAGAATATATTTATACTAAAATATTATTTGTAGTTTATCTAAATTCAAATTTAATTTGGCCATCTGTATTTCTATTTGTTAAATCTTGCAACCCGATGAGTAAGATAAAAAAAAGGGAAAGGTTCTGTTTACCCTGATTTACTAATAATAATTTTTTACAAAAAGAAATTAGTTTGAGTTTTTTATGAACAATCTACCACTTGGCAACACCTAAGTGAAAAAAAATAAAGAGAAAGAAAGAAAGAAAAGAAAGAAAAGCAGGCACATGGTATTTATAGTATCAAAAATGTGAACTGAAGTAAAAAGATTACACCTAACCAAAGTATTTAAAATGTATAAAACAATGGAAGGCATTTACGAGTAGCTATTAGTTTTATGTTTTGAGAGTACTGAAGGAAATTCGTTCTGGTTTTGCAGATGATCATCAATACTGTTTTATGTTTTACGAATCAGTTCTCGGCTTTTGCCTTTTCAGATAGAATATTATTTGTGGCAGCTCATACCTGAAAAGACTCTTGGGAAATTCAGCTGAAGATTTAGCCAATGGCCAAACCATCTGTTATCAGTTTCAGGAGCCATGGCATTAATCAGTAAGGAATGGAGACTGTCTCTTGAAGCCTCACCTGCTGAGGCCTCTCTTGACCATTTGCACACCAGCAGGGTTCTGAGAGAGGTTTCTCATGGGTCCTGACACTAGACCACATTGTGAGACCTCTAAGGCCCAGAAGAAACAAAGAATCATCTGGAATCCTTTGCTGATGTTCACTGAGTGCTATAGAATTTACATACTGGAGGGGCTTCTTAGAGCTGTAGGTAGCTGGAACAGAGGATTCGGCTTTGTCTTGAAGCTGCCATTTTGGAGTCAGCACAGTGTCTTTCATAGGATGGAATGTTTATATGAACTAACTGAAGAAACAGGTAAAGAAAAGGATGGTGGGGACAGTCTTAATTGCCTACCACAAACACACGTATTTCATGTCATTGCTGTGGACAGTGTTAGCAGTTGGCATGGAGTTTGAAGCATCAGAAGACAAGAAAGGCTAATGCTCTTAAATATGACTTAAATGATTAAAGCAATATCAGAAGAAACATTTCCAACCAGACTCTGTAAACTACATGCTGTCACCATAGTTTCTCTCATTTTGTTTTCACCCAAGACATCTATCCAAAATGCAAGTCTGACCACGTCTCTTCTGACAGTCGGTATGATACAGGTGGCCCTGGGCGGTTGATGACCTCTAGCAATATCTGCTCCCATTGTGCCAGGCACGTGCTTGCCTCTGACTCACTGATAATACTGACTTTGAGTTTTATAAGATAACATACTAGTTCATGCTTTCATTTGCTCTTGCTGTTTCTTTTGCTTCCAGGAAAGCCCTGCTCCTCTTCTTCCATTTCCCCTTCCTCTAAAGCCTGCCTGGTGACCTCCAATTCCTCTTTCAGAATCACTTCAGATGTCAGTTTCTGTAGGACCCTCTCTTTAGGACTTTTGACACTCCCAAGGTTCAAAGCTGTCTCCTTTGTGCTATTTCTGCATCCTTTTCACACTTTATGCCGGATGAGATTATTTATTCATTTTGTTTTCACGTCCTTGTTCCATTCTTAACGGTGTTGAGAGCAGGGTACATCTTATTACTTGTCTCTATTCCCCTTGTAAGTCATAAACAATCATAGGGGTGATTTATTGGATGAATAAACCCAAGATTTTAGTTTTAGCAATTATTCAATATTCAGTTAATGTCAGTTTATTCCATTATATAAACTAGTCAATAAATTTTGAAAACGTGAACTGCCATGTGTACCGAAGGACAGTAACTAGTGATGTCTTTTCTAGGTCTAAACCTTTGAGATCCAGAACAGGGCTGTGCACAATCATTTTAACTCCTGGTGAGGCGTTTGACTCTACTATTTATGAATAATTATACCTTTTGAATTTTCATTATATTTCTATTGTAAACTTCTTAATCAGGCAAAAGGAGCAAAGACATTGAAATCTGATTTAAACCTTTTTAATCTCTTGGGGTTGCTGGTTAGATTAGGGCAGGTTATAGGACAGGGAGATTTAGTAGGGCATGCGGTTTTCACAGACAGTGGTGAGACAGCACAGTCGGAGGTAAGAGGGAAATAAGAAAACCCAAGGTCAGAGAAATCACAGTGCTCACATTGTAGGGAATAGCTGTCACACTCTCCATCAACATAAGCCTTCGGGTACCTGCTAATTTTCTGATTCAAGTCTTGATGATGTGAAGTGTTACAGTCATCCTCTCTCCTTCAACTCATGCATAAATGAATTTTTCCTTGGAAACAGAAGTGGATTGCTTGTCAAAACTCCTCAGAGGTTTCCCTGAATGACGAGTGATTCATCTCATGTGGCTTTAAGTTTCTTTGACTAATGTCTCATAGAAATCATGCAAGTGACTAGTGGATGGGAAAGTTCCCTGGAGAAAGTAACTTGATTGTTTGTTAGTTTCTTGAAACTGTGTGGTGAATCCCTGAGAGCTGCTTTTGAATTGCAGTGCTTCTCATTTGATCATATATTGTTAATTCAAAAACAGCTTAAGAGTGACCTACAAATTTAGGTTTGTTCTTCCACAAATTTTAAACACTTTGGCCTTTAATTAAATTTTACAGATCAACAGCATACCCTGCCTGACCTGTGGTGGTACAGTGGATAGAGTGGCAACCTGTAACACTGAGGTCAAGGGTTCAAAACCTTGCGTTTGCTTGGTCAAGGCACATATTCGAAGTTGATGCTTCTTGCTTTTCCTCCAGCCCTCTGCTCATCTCTCTCTCTCTTTTTTTCTCTCTCTAAAAATCAATAAATAAAATCTAAAAAGAAAAAAAAAGAATATACCCTAAAATTAAGCAGTAGTCTCTGAATTTGTGCCTATTTTATGAGACCTGAAATGGAGTAAATAGAGTTTTCAGTATTTAGAACATGGTTCCTAGATTTAGACATCTTGGGAACAGGGATCCTTAGCTGTTATTGTATTTTCTTACTTCCCTCTCCCATTATGCAGCTTTGCTTCAATTCTGTGCTTTGAGTTAGTAACACCCTCATTGGTTTATTGGAAAAGTATTGTGAGCCTGGTATCTCAGTGTGAGTTTATTACAGTGGTCCTTAACCTTTTTTTAGGTACCGAACCCACCAGTTTCATATGCGCATTCACCGAACCGTTCTTTAGTGATAAATCAAATATGATTTTTTTTCCAAATTTAGTTTTGCCGGTGCGAGACTAGAGTTGCTCAACTTGGCATTGCATATCATGCAGATAGGACGCTGACTCCCATCCCATTCTGTGATACATGTGAATCCATGTTGTACATATTCGTCCGACCACTTTCTTTTTTTGCTAGACATATTTAGTATGGATTAAAATATTAAGAAAAAAACCACACGACGTACAACAACGACAGCCGTTGACTACTGTGCGCACTAAATTCCTTGCAGCACTGGTTGGCCAAGCAATGTAATGTGATCCTTTGCAGCAAGTGATGGCCAAGCGGGGTGTGTCATCACGACTTTACACAAGTGTGTCTTTACCTCCGCGGCAGAGCCTTCTTTGAACCCCTGAGACCGACTCATCGAACCCCTAGGGTTCGATAGAACCCAGGTTAAGAACCACTGGTTTAATATATACTTAGCTTAAGACTGATGGGTAAATTCTAGGTTTACCATAGAAGGTAAACAACTTGTATATACCTTATGTCTTCTATTCTCAATTAATCTGGCCTCTGGAGAGAAGTCACTCTATGACAACCTGAAATCCACAGCCACATTATATTTGCTTTTAAGCTTCTTCTCGTTAATATTTCCCTGCCCTCGTTTCCTGGTCTCATTTTCATAAGAGTTTCTAATTAAGAGAAAAACTGGTTTTAAGGCTCCTCCCTAGTCCTTTTAATTTGGGAGGTGATTAAAATGAATAGTCAAAAGGCTAAAAGGAAAGTAGTGGGTAAGGGGAAGAACAGTGGCCAACTGCAATAATTTATAAAATAGACAGAGGTGTCAATAGAACTGTTGTTCATTGATATTCATCTTAATTTAGGAGTAATACATTAAAGAATGGGCATGACCTGGGTTGCTTGGTGGGGTTTCATCAGTGCCAGGACACACATTAAGCCAAGATGCCATTAGGATTAGCAGGTTCTTGTCTAAGTGAGCCTCTGAGATTGGCAGGGCCTTATTCCTCATAAAGTTTAGAGACATGACCTATTTCTGCTCCTTCCTTAATGTGCTCATTCATTTCTTTAATCACCCATTGACAGACACAGACCTGAGTTGTTACCTAGAGTGAAAGACTTTGCAGGAGGTGTCTAATAGCTGGGTCTCTTCTATTCACCAATCATCCTTTAGCTCAGTGCCTCTGTCTCTGTTTTTTGACCATCCTCAGGAGTAGATGCATCAACAACAAAATGTTGCGGAGCAAAGCAAATAGAAGTCATGGAATTATGCTCAGAAGCAACATGCAGAGGAAAAACTCAGGCTTCCTGCAGGAGAGTTGTTTTGAAAATCTCAATCCATATGCTTTCTTCCCATCTGGACTTCAAGGAGAGAGCTAGCCACCTAGATTCTTTGCCTTGGTGCTCCTCCCCAAAGCAGTTCAAGCAGCTCAGCCCAGACATGTATTTGAATCCATATAAACAGGCTTCTCCAATTAATGGAGAAAAACAGCTTTGTGTCAGTGCTGGGAAACCATGGGCTGGTAGACCTACAGTGACTCATTGAGCAGGTCACAACAAGGCCAACACAAATTCTAAAATCTGTGTTTCACTCGAATGCTATTACTAGCATAGTAAACAGGTCTACAGAATTATTACGTCAATACTGCAAACAATAAGAAAAGTTGCACAAGTGCCCAAGGTGAAGTAAGAGAGATTATCACAGACTCCCGCGTCAAGGATTTAAGGTAACAGTGAAGAGTAGGATAAAGTTTCAAACTACAACCCAAACATTAATAACATCAGTTTGTCAGAAACGTGTATCATTGAAAAAAAAATGCATAATGTTGTGAAATCTATGTGTCTCATGAAGTGGCTTAAACCTCTGTGGGAGGGTCAGGCAATTTGCATGGGTGACATCTCTCTCTCTCTCTTTTTTTCGCCCTCTCTCTCTATATATATATTATTTCTACTATATAATGCACCAGACAATGGAACTCTTGTTTTACCTTAGAGACCAACTGAAGTGAAAATACTTAACTATGAACTGGACAGTGAATTTAATAATTCTTTTTCTCAACAAGTAAGATGAAATCCTCTCTGTTTTTATTGGTAATCTTATTTTATTTTACTTTTTCTGTTTGACAATTAAAGTTAATATTTGGAAAAATATTTCTGATAGAAATGTCATTTGTTATTTCTTAAGGGCTTGCGTTTTGTTTTGTTTTTTAAATGTTATTCTAGTTCTGTGTTTCAGCATTTCCTTGTGCAGAATCCGTACCTACCCAGTGGCTTCCAAACATTAGGAGGAAAGGTGTTTCCAGATGTCTGCATCTTATCTGAGAGTTTCATCTCAATTATGCAAGGGCCTTGCCCTGATGCATTCAGGTTGGGTCTTCCTTGGAGAATAGCTCACATAAGGTTGTTGGTATTTCCTGCCACTGTTAGGCCAAAACTATTGTAATAACAGCTTTTCTGGATGGATTTAGGTAAGTTTGCTTCAAGTCCAGACCAGAATCAGGAAATGAAGAGGTGTATGTGTAAAGGAAAACTACTGGGGAGGAGGGGAAGAGGGGGGAAAGGGGGAATTTCTTATTTTTTTTTCATGGCATCAACATGTTCAACATGGATAAGTCATTAGGCAAAAAAGGGACATCCTCTTAGTGGAAATTACCACTGGTCATGTTCTTCACGATGACCTCTCATTCTGACTCTACCTAAATGCGCTGGGCAGATCTGAGAGGCTGTAAGTTTGTCAGATGAGGAGGTAAAATACTAAGTTTCTTTGCAAGTATTTTGAGTGCTTATACAACCTGGCCTAGATCTTCTTTAAGAAAAAGAATACAAATAAGTAATACAAAATTAGGTGCAAAAGTAAATATAATGAGAAAAAAATACTTGGAATTACAAATCTTAAAGAGCTGGCAAATGTCATATGTATTACAAATCCACAAGGACAACACAATATTTTTATTAGCCTGACACACTTCTGGAATATGTTTGGCTGCATACCCTTTAATCACTTCTTCTAAAGATAATAATTTTGTAATGTTTTCTCTAAAGAATGGAATGATAATACTGTCTTTATATGTGAAAACTTGTTTTTCTTCCATTACCTACACCCACATAATACCAGTGCAAGATGCTGTAGGATAACTTGTAGCCTTTGCAGCTTTGCATAGAAGCCAGAAGAGGTGGGTGGCACAGGGTGTGTGTGTGCATGTGTGTGTGTGTGTATGTGAGTGTGTGTGTGTGTGTGTGTGTGAGAGAGAGAGAGAGAGAGAGAGAGAGAGAGACCAAGTAGGAGGTTGGAGAGTACATGCCTTGAAGCCAGACTTAGACCAGGAAGTTTTGCAATAACATGACTCTACATATTAGTTACTTTGGACTATAAAATTAATCCTATAAAATTTAAACTATACACAGTAAATCCTCACTTAACGTTGACAAGTTCTGTGATTTTAAGTGATAGAACATATAATGAAATCAATTTTACCATAAACAAATTGATATAAATACTAAGTTTCTACGGAATCTCATCAACGTTATATCAAAAACACATTGAACAAAATGTTGTCATTCAAAGACCTGTTGTATATCCCCAACTCAACTTTTCATTAGCTAGGTTTTAAAAATGCTCAAGGCCATCCAGCATGAAAGAAATCTGATGGATGGGAAATTGAAAGTGGAAAGAAACAATGATATTTATCAGTTGTGATTTAATCACCAAGTATGATTAAAATGTCTTGCTTTTACAAATTGTATTAAAATGTGTGACCACATGAACACATTGTGGACCTTTTTCCCTTCCAGGACCTTAAAAGGAACCCATACAGAAGAAGGGCCCTGATGTTTAACCATCATTAGCTTCACAGTAAATCTACCTGTGGTCCAGTATGAATGAGAGTAAGTGACAACTCCCTTACCTCAGTTTTTGCATCTGTCTGTGTCCCTGGAGTCTTCTGAGGGTCAGATAAGATAAGTGCATGTAATAGCTCAAAGACAGAAGACTTATTTGTTCTGTAGTTTACTCAGTCCCAGCCTCCTGCTTTGTCTTCGAGATTGGACTGAAGTTCTGCTCTCTCCTCAGGACTTCCATTCTGTGCGTCCCCTACAGGTGGAGTCGGTTTCTCCCATAGACTTTGTACTCCAGGGCCTGAAGATAAAGTAGCTGCATCTTTTTCTTTTTGCCAATTCCAGATAGTTTCCTCTTCCTAATTTCTTTTTTCTAATAGTTCTTTATTTTTCAATTGCGGTTGATGTACACTGTTATATTAGTTTCAGTTGTCCAACCCAGTGATTAGACATTTATAGAACACACAGTAATCACCCTGATAAATCAAGTAGCTTATGCCACCAGAACACTGCTCCACATGCCCTCCAACAGTTCCCTTTTGCTCTCAGCCTCTAGGTTTGTCTACCTGACTACAATGTAGGCTATATATCAGTAGATAATATCTCCTGTCCCCAGTACCTAAAAAAGTAGCAGGCACTTAATAGGCTTTCAATCAATATTTATTAAGGGAAAGAAGGATCTTAGTGAATGAAAGAAAAACATCTGTCTGTAAGGTACCTGTTCCTTATGAAACTGAGGGTACTTATGACTGATTAAATTTAATCTTAAATCCTTGCTCCTGAAATTACATTTCTCTATATATACCTCTCAGAAACCCTAATAATCAGCAACCTCTGGAAGCATCAGAGGACAGTAGCCTGGATCTGACAGTGGCCACCTGGTCTGGACCTCTGGCAAATTAAAGAGAACATCTTGACCCAAGTTATGTTTCAGCTCCTGAATCCTGAGGTTGAATGACCCCCTGGCTAACATGAAGACAGACAGAAGTACACTAGAATAGACCTAGAGCTGCCTTCAAGACCTGAAGAAATATTCAGCACTTCACCTCTGACCAATCAGCTCTGAGCATGACCCCGAACTCCTAAACCACAGTGTTTAGTGATTTGCCCTAAATAATCTGTAACCTACATGCCACCAGGGAGTTTAGACTTTTGAGAATTAGCTCCCTGTTCTCCTGGGTGGCACCATTGATAATAACATAGCCAATCTTTCTCCACTGCAATTCTCAGTGACTAGTATTTGGTTCTGCTAGCACCAGAGGACGAATTCTTTCTGTTCAGTAACAAATATTGCCTCCATTCAGATCTGCAGCCTTCTTTGATTAGTTTTCCCAACAAGGTCATGCCCCAGTCCCGTTTTCATGTCTTTGTTTTTGTGTTCAGTACAATATAGTATGTCAGACCTTGCCCTCGACCTATCTTTATAATTTTCCCTTTGAAAACATCAGCTCACATCTGATGTTTTTGACAGAGCCTGCACTGGTTATTGAAGTCAAGTCAGCCTTTTTTTCCCCTTTGGCTCATATTATACTTGGAGCTCAATACTTCTTTTTGGATAGTACTTTAGCATAGATTTTGACAATAATTGTACTTTGAATGTGGCAGGAGCCTCAGTTTTGTCCTATTCAATGCCAACCAACCTTTAAGACAGAGACCATTCCCTTTGCTTCTTTATGCCCCCCACCATGCCTAGACTTCTGTTGGAGGCATTGTTTAATAAATATATACTATTGACCTATTGATAACAATCACATGGCAAAGTAAGATGTTGAGCTTATTTTTCACATAACTTATGTGTATATACATGTGCACTCACAAATAAAATATAATTTTAGTTCCAATCAAAAAAGACAGAAAGGTAAATAATTACTAGAATTATCTCCACTAGCACAGAAAAAGTCAACAGAATTTCTGTGAATTCTAACCCAGTTTATGTAACATTTGGGGATGAAGAGCTCCCTACATGCATGTGAGGCAGTCTTGGCCCTGGGAACCAGAGGCCCTGATGGTTCCTAGGGCATGTCATTGTGACAATTACCAGGGCAACATCAGCACTGGCAGTGACTTGCTCCACTTCTTGTCCGGCTACACTCCAAAATGTGGCCACCTTAATGCATCCCATGTAATTAGGACCATTTATGTGTCACAAAGCTGGATGACTTTGAATAAAGTTCCAGTATTTAAGGGTTGGAACACAGGAATTAGAAGAAGGAAGAAGACTGAATGACAATTACAGCTCTGGTTAAAGAAATGAAGGAAGAACCCCAAATCTCTGGGTCATTCTGGGGGGAATGTGGTTCCTCTGGAATGACTGTCAATCATTAAACCCATAAGGCTTTCTTGTTCTAAGAATTGACCATTGGAATTACTTCCTTTTATTTGGCTTTTAAGCTTAGGAATATGGAAAAGGTGGGAATTATATTCTGCTGTTTTCTGAAAGTTTTTGGTGAAGAATTATCTATTAAAAATAAATAGCTTCTTGCCTGACCTGTGGTGGTGTGGTGGATAAAGCGTCGACCTGGGAACACTGAGGTCGCCAGTTCAAAACCCTGCACTGGTCTGGTCAAGGCACATATGGGAGTTGATGCTTCCAGCTCCTCCCCCCTTTCTCTCTTTCTTTCTCTCTCTCTCTCTCATACTCTGTGTCTCCTCTCTAAAATGAATAAAAATAAATAAATAAATAAATAACTTCTTACTTCCTGCATGATCATAGCATATGCTATAAAAAAGAAGGGACAGTGACATTAACCAGATGAAAAGGAAGAATGCAGAATTCCTTACCCAGATCTACTTACTCATTATACACCTGTACTCCATGCAGCATACAGCCTTATTCTTATTAAAAACTTTACACATTTGTATATTTAATAAAACAGAAACAAGCTGCATGTAAATGCCAAGAGGTAACAGTTATCATCAGATATGGTTTTTTTCTTAATTTTTTTAAAAAATGTTCATTTTATTGATTTTATGAAGAAAATGAGAAAAGGAAGGGGAAACAGGAACATCAATCTGTTCTTGTGTATGCCCTGACCAGGGATTGAACCAGCAACCTCTATATCTTGGGATGATGTTCTAACCAACCGAGCTATCCAGCCAGCGCTCATTAGATATGGTTTCTAAAAGTCACTTTAAAATAAATATTTTTTTTTCTAAAGAGAGCTTCAGAATGCTGGCTTATCAGTTGGAAAAAAATTACATAATCAGATTTTTTTTTTCTAACCAATTCTTTCCTTTATCACAGCTTTTAGCCTTTTATAATATATGATATTTTCAAAGGCAATAGCCCCTGAGCTCCTGCCTATATCCTGGTATTAATTTATTAAGGCTGCAGTAAAAAGTACTATAATTTGGGTGGTTAAGTAAGAGAAATTTATTGTCTCACTACTCTGAAGGTTAGAAGTCTGAGATCAAGGCTTGGTTCCATCCGAGGGCTGTGAGGGAAAATCTGTTCTGTTCCCCTCTCCCAGCTTCTGGAATGTTGCTGACACAACACCTTGACCTTTGCCTTCATCTCCACATGCATTCTCTCTAGGTGTGTGTTTGTCTTTATGTCTAAATTTCGCCTTTTCTTATAAGGACACTAGTCATTAAATTTACATGCCTCTCTCTAGTGGCCTCATCATAACTTGTTTAAATCTGTAAAGACCCTATTTCCAAAAACGTCTGTTCTGTGGTTTTGTGTGTTAGGATTTCAGCACACCTTTTCAGTGGGACACGGTTCAGCTCATAACAACCCTTAGCTATACCTAGTCAATAATCACGTTGAAAGGCTGGCAATGGCTCTCATAGCTGTGGTTCATGGTGTGCGTTGCCCTTGAAGCATTTCCAGTTACCTCAGTTGATGATCCTACTCTCCTAAAGAGAGAAAGGCTGAGTTCTCTGTAAGTGTGGCCTTCATGTTCAAATGGCTGCTGCAGTGTCAAGTATTGGAATAGAAGTTCAAGTGTACTTAGTATTATTTTGCCAGTGCATGTGAGAGTACATGACCCTGTATGTACCATGTGAGTTCCATCTCATTTCATTACCCAGTATGGCTGAAAAGCAAGAGAAAGAGTGAAAATAAAGAATACAGATAATTCTAAGTAATCTTAGTTTACAATGCAAATGTTATAGCTTTAATATCTTTCAAAACTGTTAACATCAGGTGACTGTTGATCATAAATTTGCAGGGAGAGTTTACCAGTAATAACATGCCCAGCATACAAAGCTCTCTTTGTTTTGCTTCTTTGAATTCTGCACTTGATTAGTTGTTCATCAGTTATTCCTGCCTGGGGGCACAGTGAATGATCAGCATTCATCCAAATGACTCAGCTAATAACAAACATCGTGCTGGGCACTGTGAGGTGACTCAGAGATGAAGCTAAGATCAATTAAGAATGCTGTTCCTACTGAAAATGCTGGGTAGATCCGCATGAAAATTCTAGGTGCTGAGTGCACTAAAAGTTCCCTGCAAAATTCTTTCAAGTTTGATGCATGTGAGAAAACATCTATAATGAAATGTTCAGGGGAAAAATCACATAAATCAACCTCCATGAATAACTTCTTTAGAGCGAGAGCACAAAGTCTGTCAGCATCCATTTGTTGTAGAATTTGAGAAACGCAGAAACAGAGATCAGTGCCAGCTTTAACTCTCTTGGTAGATGGCTGGGTAAACAAATCATTGTCACTTCAGGTTTTGATATCTGTTCTCCCATTTTCAATTTATTGGGATGTGGTAAGCAGCCTTTTGATTTTGTTTTGTTTAATTAATAGCTGCCAGATTCCTCCAATCTGCACATTTACAAACTAGGCTATCCCTATATTTAAACTGTCTCCATTTATTTGTTCCCTAGGTATGATTATAAATGTGATAGCAGGGGTACAATATGATATATATAAAATAGGACATTCTACTGTGTGAGTCATCTTTTTTGAGTTCTAAAGCAGAATAGTTAAGGATGTAGTCTCTGGAGTCAGATTGCCTTGCTTATTAGAATTTGGAATTTCAGTTCAGTAGAGCTATGGGCAAATTATATAACCTTATTGTTCCTTACCTTAAAGTACAGCTAGCAGAGAGACTGGTAGTGTCCATAGTAAGAGCTCAGGAAATTTAGCTGTCTCTAGAAAGTTTTATTTACCATCTCTCTCTCTCTTCTCTCAAGTCTCTATTCCATTTCTTCATCTATCCATCCATCTCCCTTAAACCAGGGATGAGCTGAGGGAAGTGGCCTTCCCCCTGTCCTGAGAGTGGCTCTTGGGTGGCTTTCACAGACCTCATTCTAATCTCTTTCCATTATGAAAGACAGCCTTCTTTGTTTAGGGAACCCCTTAGAATCTTGTTTATGTCTGTCTACCTCACAGATAATTGTTTCCTTCATGAACATTTTCTTCACCACCATTATTTTTTTTTCACATTTCTGACCTCCTTTTTCTTTTCTTTTTTTTTTACAATAAGGTCATTTATCTTCAGTCCTCTGGTCTGTCTCAAGTCCCTCGAGACACCAGGTGAAACATCTAGTCAAGTCTCTTACTTGACCAGCAATCAATCCACAAATATATGCTAGTACCTTTATGTTGAAGCCACCAAGAATTGCATTCCTTTTTTTCTCCTTAAAACCAACATGATAACAATAACAAAAACAATAACAATACTCTACATTAAGTTAAAGTGGTTTATATGTAAACCTAAATTTTAAAATGCAAATCACAAAATGTCTAAACAATGTTTTTGTGATCAATATGTAGGTTGATAAAAAGTTAAAGATCCACATGTCAATCACACCAGCTATTGTTATACCTCCTTGTGATGTAACCAACAGGGATGGCATAGGATACTTTATTGGAGTAGGGGGGAGTCAGGACATACAGAAGGGAATTTGCAGTGCATAGACATAATCCTTGTGCTCAAAATGCACTAATAGGGTCCCTGTGCTCATCTCTCATCTCTGGAACTTGAGGACTGTCTACTACTTGACCTGGGGTGTGTGTATCTTTAAAATGCAGATTCAAATTCAACAGGTGACTTGACATTTCCTAGAGAGTAATGATCATTTCCTTCTAGACCTTGGGCCTAAGGAGAACTGATTTTTCATCTGAGGGAGCTGTACAAAAAAAAAATGCTGTAATAATGAGATGTTATATACACATTAATAATGTTGCTTGACCTTCAGATAGCTGTCATTTCTCAAAATCAACTTTTATAGTTGTGACGATGTATCGGGTTAATTTATTTATTTATTTTTTTTGCTGGAAATATAAAATAGCAGTAACTCCTCAGCTAAATCCCATGGGTTTGACTCAATCCTTCCCTGGAAGTAAAGGAGTTCCTCATTTGGGACCATGAACCCTGCTGGCCATAGTAGAACTTCCCAAAATGGAGTCAGCCCAGTTCAAGGGGTGAAGGCCTTAGTCACTTGAGTAGAGTGTCCTAATTCTCTCTGATTAATTGAGCCAAGTGAACAGTGGAAGGAAGATACTGGATAAAGGAATAGTGCTTTCTTGGTGTTGAAGGCCTCACTTAGCTCTGTAAAAACTTGCTCTTGCGAGGCTAAAGGGATGCTTGTTTCTTCCCTATGGATTAGTGAAGAACTGTCATGGAACATGATCCTGCCTGGTACCCCTTGTGTGAGTGAGTGGGGCAGCCTTGCTCCTGTGGCCACTGCGAGTCAGCAGTACTACCAGGCTTCCACATCATCAAGTCTCAGCTGTTTTTAGAAAAATGATCTTAAGTGGCGCCTTTGCACTAAGGTCTACTGTGCTACAATCACACAGTCTGCAGAAATAAAATGTTTTTGTTCTCTTTTTATGTCCAAAATAGCATTTTCAGGAGTTAGACATCTAGGAATTTATTTGAAGTGCTTAGGATAGAGGTCAGTTTAGTTAATTAGAAGATTAGTTCAGTTAATTATGCTATTACACATAGCACATCTTAAATTTGCATTTCAGGCTAAAGCTTAGTGGTTTTCAACTCTTGCTGCCTATTGGAGTCATCAGGCGAGCTTTAAGATGGTCCAATACCCAGGCCCTAGCCTGGGGAAGACTGTGATTCAGTGCATCTAGGATAGGACCTGAGCATCATAGTTTTCAAAGCTTCCAGGGGATTCTAAGTGTGGCCAAAGTTGAGAACCACTGCTAACTTTATGATATGACATAAAAGCCAATTCTATTAAAATCAACCGCTGTCACCAACAAGAGAACTTCATTTGATAACACCCAAACAGTCGGATAGTATATATAGGCGTTATTCTGAGCTTCAGATTTTTCTGGGAATTTGACTATATTTTACAATTTAAATGACAGGAGTAGGATTCCAGGATTCAACAGCCCAGCAAGATGGAAAGAAGACCTTTTATCACACAATGGTGAAGTAGTAATAATTCCCAAATTTATATTTTTATACTGTGTAGAAGCAGAATTGATCAAGAAATGCAGTCACCAAAATTGCTAGAGAATACTTGTTTCCTCAATTTGTCCATAAAATTCCTAACCTCAAAGCTTAGAAGAATTCAGTCCCTATAAAGTCCAAAAAGTACGACAGAACCACCTATGATAGTTTTACAGTTAGGTTATATTTGATTGATTTGGGGGACTTTGGTCTGGAGCAAAGCTATGTCCACGGAGCCAATCAAATCTGTGAAACTTCCACTCTGCCACATATGTTTTTCTCCTTCCATAAGCAAGGTAATAACTTCTGTGACAGTGCTACCAGGCAGGAATAAGGCTGGCATGGCTTTTGAGATGATTGCTACACGAGATAATGATTCTACGAGGTTCCATCTGATGAGAGGGAGGTTCACTAGGTTGGTTCACTGGACACCACCTGGTCAGCTGAGTGAAGAACAGTAATACGCCCCTTCTCTCTCATGTTGCTCCCGTTCAAGTGATGGACTGAGTTTTATAAGTTGGACTGTTGGCTTCTGAGGTTGGTGAAAGATAAATGTAAAGATTTCATGAAAACTAAGTTGCTAACCTCTTGAAGAATATAAAGAACACACAATATAAACCTTTCCTGGCAGTTAAGGGGGCAAGGGAAACAATTGGGCAAAAAGGACGAAAGAAACCTAGTGCTTTTCAATGCATTCATTTAGATCAGAGGTCCCCAAACTACGGGCCCGCCTGAGGGCCGTATGCGGCCCCCTAAAGCCATTTATCTGCCCCCTGCCGCACTTCCAGAAGGGGCACCTCTTTCATTGGTGGTCAGTGAGAGGAGCACAGGATGCATCTGCACCCATAGTTCCCATTACTTGTTCTTTATTTTAAATATTGTATTTGTTCCCATTTTGTTTTTTTACTTTAAAATAAGATATGTGCTGTGTGCATAGGGATCTGTTCATAGTTTTTTTTATAGTCCGACCCTCCAATGGTCTGAGGGACAGTGAACTGGCCCCCTGTGTAAAAAGTTTGGGGACCCCTGATTTAGATGATGTCCTTGGCTGGTGTCTGCCCCTATGTTGAACTGAAGACACTTAACTTTTGGCAGCTGCAATCATTTAATAACTGCACCTTTACCATGAAAGCCGGGTGTGGAAGGGGTAGAAATTCAAGGTAATCACTGCTGACATTCATTTAAAGCCAAAGTCATAGGGGGAAGTAGTTGGAGTTAATGGAAATAGAGACTGAGAATGAAAGTGCATGGGATTTGATTTAGTTAATTTAATTAAACTTTAGTCTATCTCATTTAAATTGCCCATGTTTCCATTTATGCTCTGAATCCCTAGCCTTTACTCAATCAGCAAACTTTTCCTAACATGAAGTCACGAAGATCTGTTACCTCTCCTGCAGGGCCCTGCGGTATCTCCCTGTCAGCCAGGGCCAGCTGCCCAGGTCCTTCCAAAGGTAATCTCTTGCGAAGCAGTATTGGTTGTGGTGACTGTGAGCAACGGAGGGACCTGCAAAGCTCAGCACTCCCCTGTGCTCTCTGCAACAGCACCGTGAAGGGCTTGCTTTCTGAGCCTCTGGTTGTGTGGGTTGGTCGCTATGGGAGCCCGCATTACTTGTGCAGCGGGTTATATACTCTCAAGGGCACCAGCACTCCCGAGAGAAAAACCATGGGGATCCTACCAACACATCAGGTGAGAACTAAATGTTCATTTCTGGAATAAAAGTGAGTCTCGCACAATCATACAAGGTGCTCATCATCTCAATCACAAAACCCTGCTAAACGAAACCAACTAGTGAGGCCTCATGGGTAGCTAAGGTGATGACGTAGTGAATTTCTCCTGGCTTACCCGCAACCATCCCTTCGCCTAGATGCTGTTTCTCTCCTTTGGGAGTAGGAAGTGTGGCAGAGCAGCCTGGTGGTGAGAAAATGCCCAGGTGTAGGGCGGGAGCAGGCCCCTTGTGGCTCCCGTGCAGGTCCCACGAGAGGAGTGAGATAAGCAGCAGGCCTCCACATAATCTCTCACCTCTTGGCTCTCAGTAAAGCAAACATGACTGAAGGCATGAAACAATACATTTTATGATCAGATAACACGGACGCAATTCTACGGAGTAGACTTTCTTGCCTGAGCACGTCAGCTCTCCGATGAAGCCCGAGGTGACTGTCTTTAGGGCTCTTTATTTACCTCACTCCTCTTATTTCTTTGAGACTTTTCAGAAAATCTGTGCCATGACTAATAAGATTTTTTTGTTATCCTTTAGTAAGGTGATATTATTGAGGATATGTTCTTGTGTTAATTTAAGAACACGTCACCATTTATGCTTTGCAGTATTATAATTTGCTTTCTCCGCTTATATCATTCATCACCAATAACTTGCATATATATACTATACATATACCATTGAATTATGGTTATTTATTCATTCTCAGTAGACTAAGCAAAGCAGCAATGCAAACGGTGGTCAATTTAACAGTCTTTAACTGGGTAACCAGTTCATTGAAGGCAATGAGCCCAGGTATTGCGATTTGTACAAAAATATAGAAGACTTGATCAGTCTCCCAAGGGGCTGCTACCTTAATAAAGGAGATTAAGCCACAGGTACAAATACTAATTCAAAGTAGGAAGTGTTAAATGTGAAATATAAAGAAAGTACTACAAGATTTTATTTTATTTATGATTTTAATTTATTGTGTTTACATAGATTCAAGTGTCCCACCGAATATTGTGAGATTTTTGAGGACCATAAGATCATGTCGGACTGGCCAGCGGGCGGGTCAGAGAGCATTCTGGGGAGGAAATTATTTCTGCCCTGGGCTCTAAAGGAGGTGGGGGTTTGGCCAAGTAATGGAGGGTGAAGCAGAAAGGTAACGGCAGGCAGTGGAACTAGTGAGAGCAAGTGGATGGCCCCATGCAAATGCTGAGCACTTTCTGGACCCATAAATTAACTGTTTGGTTGTTATGTAGAACACACATCTGAAACTAAGTTCTTTTAGAACAAGATCTTGAGAGGACATGGTGTCAAACTCAGGAGTGTAAGCTTTCCCAGTTTAGGTGCCCAGATTCAGAGAAACAGTGATCTTAGTCTTTTCAGAGCAGGGAATGCCCTGGCAGCCAGCCTCAGCCCTCCCCAGGTTGAGCTTGGAGTGCTTATGGTGAGCTCCCAACATCTGGCTGCCCTGAGTCACACCCTGCACAACCACCACATAATACTGGCTGGGTGCTCCCAGGGTTGCCACCTCGGTCCACTGGAATGTGACCCTAACATCCATCTAGATCTCACTGGGGGAAAGTATTCTATTCCCACTCTCTGATACTTTACCACCAGCTGCTGGTTAGGACTCATGAGTAGGAGGTCGGGCACATTTAATCCAGTGCTCTGCTTCTTCCCACTCTACCCATCTGCTGCCCACAGTTTACTTTCCTAATGATGTGTTTGTCATATTAAATTATAGGCCTCTAAGTGTAGGAAGGAGCACTTTCATCTTAGTGCTTCTTAGAATTTGCTTTTTGCTTTAATGACATATAAATAAGTCATATTGGAAGAAATATCAGTTGCAAGACAACTTTGGACACTTGCTCATAAAAACTTTTTTTGAATAAATGAATGCATTGACTATTTCCTATATGATAGACACTATATTAACCCCCTAAATCTTATTAATTCTTGTAAGCTTTTAGTATATGTGAAGAAAAAACATGTTTAACATCAAAACAACACAGTCCCCTTATATTCCCATTTATAATGATAAGAATTAAATAGAATACTATATTTAGAAGTCTTAACACATTGTATACAGTAGTCACCAGTCATTATTACCACTGACACCTCCATACACTGTCAACTGTCTGACTCAAAGAGTTTTTAGTTGATATATTCTGCCTCTCAATTCTAGGTTTTAATGCTTTCTATCCTCAAAGGATTGACACATCTTTCTGGAAAAGATCAGACATTTGGGTCCTTCCAAGTTATAACAATCATTGCAATGTGTCCCAATGTAGAGACTCTGGTTGCTAAGAATGTATAAATCAGGGGCTGATGACAACTGTCACTTTATTTTCTTTTATTTTTGTCTCTCGGAGGGAAAAGACCGTTGGGCAGATGTTTGGGCTTGTGTCTGAGACAACGGAGCAACACTGTGAAAACGAATTAGTCAGCATGATGATAGCAACCTTGTTTGAAGCTGGCCTGATCTGCCGCCCCACAGCTGCACTTTCCTGCTTTCATGGGAGTCCAAATGCCGATGCTGGTGTTAAAGAAACAGCTGTGTCCTTAGTTCACTATGCAGAGCATTGGAGTCTTCCCTATAGACTGTAGGGTGGAGCCCTTCCACTAATCAGGAGCAGAAATCTCTGCATTAAAGTTAATTTTTCAACACCACAAGATTTTGTGCCAATTATTCAAGGAAAAAATGGCTATGAAATAGAATATTAACTTAATATAAGTTTAGAGAGTTTTGAATCTAGACATCACAAAGAGAAATAATTGTTACATCAGGAAAGGTGATTTTCACTGAGAAAATGATGTTTAATCCCAGCGTTGTATTTGTAGCATTGATTCATGTGAATGTGTTTTTATACAAAGTTGGAGGGAGAGAAAAAGAGGAAAGAAATAAATTTTAAGCCTAAATATACAAATGAAAAAGCAAGTTGAAAAAAGTGAGTTAATTTAACATCAGAATGCTCACGCAATTTGTCTTGTACAATAACAACAAAACACAAATACATCATGTCAAACTGTGTATGAAAGTTGGAAAAGCTTGTCATTTCTATTTCTTAAAAAGAAGAAGCAAATGTGTCTGGCTTACTTAATTTTCTCCTAACTTTGAGTTTTCACCTTGAAATATGGAGACTTGCTGGCTCACAGAACTCCGCTTCTTCTTGATTACTTATAAACCAAAAATGATGCCACCAAGAAAGGACAAAATAATGATGAAAGTTATTTATACTTATGACACAAGTAATATAATCTTATGCATTTATGTCTGTTAATTTTCAAAAGTTTGTATAAGATCATCTTTAAAAAACATATTTTAAAAATACTAAACTAAATCATAAATCTAGCAACAGTTTTTAGATTTGCAGGTTAAGCCTCACTTGACTTTAAACTCTGGCAGGTTGGACACATATTTTCATGCTCCCATAATACTATACACTGTTGGTACCACATCCCTTAATATTTGCTGGCTTAAGTATCTCTCTCCCCATTCATGTGAATTTCTGGAGAATAGGGACAGTCTTGCGCATCTTGATTTCAGTAAGTGAACCACAAGCCATATCAACTGGCAGATAGAGGATTCTGTGCTTGAGCTCCTGAGTTTCTACTTCAGGTCTTTCTATTCCAGGGTTCAGACAATTTCATTGTCAGACTCAGGACTAAAAAGGAAGCATCCAGCTTGCTCACCTAAAGTGAGGAGTATAGGGATAAGACTTTGTGAAGACGAACACAATTATTTTGGTAACATAGATGAAACACTTGAAAGAGAATGGGGAACCCCCATAACAGCTTTCTAATTGTCCGCTTTCAATTCTTTTCTACATTGCTGCCCGGTGAGCTTTTAAAAATGCACGTCTAACTAATTTACTTCTCTGCCTAAAACCCTTCAATGCATCCGAGGGTGCACGGGGTAAAGACCAAAGCCCTCACCGGCTGAAGAGGCCTTGAGTGGCTGGCTCTTCTCCCTGCCCCTGGAGTCACTCTATCCTGGAGCCTATGCACTCCACTACACATGCTCTCTTTCAGTTCATTGAAACAGAAGGCTCCCTCCTGCCTCAGGGCCATTGCACCTGCTCTTCCCCCTGTCTGAATCATTGGAGCAAGAGCAGCCTGCCAGCCCTTCTGCTGTCTTTGGCTGCAGACCTCTTTTATTTGGCCAGCTCAGAGATTATTAGAGTGTGAATCTGAATACCTTAAGGCCAGTCAACTTCCTTCAATCTGTGTAGGGCCTTGATGTTGCCGTCAGTCTTACCCCTGCCAGATGTACACACACGTGTTACCTGCCTGCTGTCCTGAAGGAATTTGAGTTTACATTCCCTGGACTAATTAATTCTTGCAAATCAAGCAGTCATCTGCATGAATATCACTTTCTAAAGGAAGCCTTCATAAACCCACACTTTCAAAGCATCCTTTACTTTTCCTTCATAACACTCATCATTATTGTCATTAAATAATGGATAGTGTGATTAGGTATTTAAAATCTATTTTCCTGGCAAGGACTCTGTCTTTTCATAACTGTATTCTCAGCTCTTTACATACAGAGGCCATTCAATTTTGAATGGGTAGATGGATGATAAAACTATGGCAAAACACATCTGTGAGGTTTACTGGAGCCTAATTTTTCCAATAGACACTGCGATCCCCTAGCCCTGAGATGATAATACTGTGTGAAGTTAATAAGGATAGTGTTTTTGTAGTAATGAACTGTGTGCCAAAGGCCAGGAGTAAGGAAGCAGAGAACATCAGGCTCCCTACCCCTAATTAAACTTGAGCATCTCTCCTCTTTTAATTATTCTTTTTTATACTTTTTTGTGTGTGATAGAGACAGAGAGAAAGAGAGAGGAACAAATAGGGAAAAAGAGACCGGAAAGGAGAGAGATTGTGGCTCCTCAGTTGTTCATTGATTGCTTTCTCATATGTGCCCTGACTGGGGGGTACAGCAGAGCAAGTGACCCCTTGCACAAGCCAGTGACCTTGGATTTCAAGGCAGTGACCTTTGTGCTCAAGTAAGTGACCATAGGGTCATGTCTGCAATCCCACACTCAAGCTGGTGAGCCTGTGCTCAAGCTGGTAACCTCAAGGTGTTGAACCTGGGTCCTCTGCATCCCAGTCTGACACTCTATCCACTGTGCCACCACCTGGTCAGGCTCTTTTTATTATTCATCTTCTATCTTTTATGTAACTATAATGGACTTCTGTGCAAGATTTGTCTAAACAAAGCTTTCATCAGTACTGGGACAAAGTCCATCTTATAGGTTGTGGTATCAATAGCCCCAAGAATGGTTCCTGGCACTGAGTGCATGATCCACAGTATTTGTTGAATAATAACTATGTATGGTAACCTACCTGTGGATGGAGAAATATTTTCAGAGCCAGTATCAGAGTTACAGGGTATTTCAGAATTAATCAGCAACCCTGTTACATTTCAGGTAATGTAAACTTTAACTGCCCCGTCCTTTGAGTGTTTTTCCATCCATCCAATCCAATTGCAGAACCAAACCAATGACCACCTCCTCTCCAAACTATATTCATGCAGGCCCTTTAAACACATTTTAAAAACTTTCGTCATGGTCCTTCCCTATGCTACATTATCCTCTCTGCTTATAGTCACATCCAAAATGCAATGAATGAATAATCTTCACAAATATATATATTTTAAATTTTCAAATGGATCAGAATGTGCCTAAACACACTTCACTGAAGTGTCTGTTGAGAAAGTTTGATTTATTATTATTCTTTTTATTTGTTGATTTTAGAGAAAGAGGAAGGGAAGTAAAGAGTGCATGTGAGAGAAAAACATCAGTTTATTACACCTTTTAAAGCATTCATTGGTTGACTCGTGTATGTGCCTTGACTCAGGATTGAACCCACAACCTTGGTGTATGGAGACAATGCTCTAACCAACTGAGCTACTCTGCTAGGGTGATTTATTATTATTATTATTATTATTATTATTATTATTACTGTTAGACTTCATTATATCTGAAGCAAACTAAAATAAAATGGCGAATTTTCTCTAATAATATTTTCTTAGTGTGGTAATAAGCAGTAAAAAGTGGGACAAAAGAAATGACAAGGAAGAGCGTGTGCTATGTTCACTGTGTCAGACCTCTTCTATTCCCACCCTCCGTCAGCCGCTCCTCACCCCCGCACCCTTTCTGCCTTGGAAGCAGACCTTGCAGGTGACTCAACAGGCTCACTTGTTCTCTGGGTTTGTCCAACGGGAAGCCCCTGCAGGAGGTCAGAGGGAAGCAGCACAGTGAGGTCACTGTCTGTATGTCCTTACTTCCTTCACACAAGGTGGTCTTGGGTTGGTTGCATAAAACCGTGCTGGTTGCATAAAACCTGCAAAGGCCAAATGGCTCAGCTGCTCTCAAGGCGACCTTGTCGACACTCTCTCCCTCTGGGCTCAGCTCTTTCCTGTCGTCTCTACTTGCTTACAGGTTGTAATACCTGCTATGACTAGCCCAGGGGCACATCACTCTTCGTGGTTTCCTCACACTTGCCCGTACCCCATAAGTAAACTTTTCTGGATTGTGTCACTTGCTTCCTGTTGGGTCCCTGGCTGATGCATCTTCTAGAGGCTCCATTTGCTATCTCTCTCGTTTTGATCAGAAGTCAGACTTAAAGAGAGAGGCCTGGCACTGACTGGTTTAACTACTTGTTTTTTATTTGCTTTAACATATTTTGATTTCAATAAACACACTTCTGTCTTATTCTTTTAAACAGCAGCATATTGTAACATTAAAATTCTCTAATGTATTTATCTAATACACTGTTGTTCAGCTTTTGAAAAATATTTTTCTGTTATTTAATTTATTTATCTATTTATTTATTGCAGTGTACATCTTTGAACATATATACCTTTATATAATTGTGTGATTCTTTTCTTTTTAGGAAGTAGGGGTGAGAGAGATAGACAAGAAGGGAGAGAGATGATGCATCAACTCGTAGCTGTGTTACTTTAGTTGTTCATTGATTGCTTTCTCATATGTGTTTTGACAGGGCGAAGGGTTTGGTTCCATCCAAGCCAGTGACCCCTTTCTAAAGCCAGTGACCTGTGCTTCAAGCCAGTGAGTTTAGGCTCAAGCCAGTGACTTTGCACTACAAGTCAGGGACCATGGAGTCGTATCTATAATCCCACACTCAAGCTGGAGACCTCAGAGTTTTGAACCTGGAACTTCAGTGTCCCAGGTCGACGTATCCACTGGTCAGGCTGTGTGATTATTTTTAATACAAAATAAATTCCTAAAAGGGAATTGTCGGTGAAACATTTTTTTAAAGAATACCACTAAGCTATTGTGACTAAAAATGCACTGCACTGTGGAAATGTATTTTTTTTTAAATGTTCACCAACAAATTGAAGTTTTGCTCTTTGCTTTTTCTTCCCTAGACTTGAATAACACAGCACTTTTTGTTTCTCCACAAAGCTCTTTTAAAGCAGAAAAAATGATCTTTAATTTTAGAGAAGTTATAGCTGGAAAAATACTCACATATGGAACAAACACTTTATTTTTTGAAAATTGATTTCAATTACTAGTTCACCATACAAGAAAACCTGGTAACATAACTGCCAATACGTATATATCTTTTGGATTATAATTGTACAATCATTCTAGTATTAAAAAATTTCTCTGGAATTTATGCCCCCCCCCCCCCCCGGAATTCATCCACATAATTTCACAAGGAAAAGAGAACTATGTTTCTAACTGCCTAACATTTAACCCAGCATTTTAATTTATCTCACAGAGCCTTATTTTTGTATTCTTTTCCTTCCTTTCTTCCACCGAAGAGAAAAAGACCGAGCTCCAGACCTCTTAACTGCCAACACCTGGCCTACGTGGAGCTTTAGGATACCACAATTAAGGACTAGATGACATCCTTAGTCTAGGACTCTCTTTCTCATCAATGTCTGAACTGTGGTGGTGGAAAAAAAGTGGTAGGAAAGTGTATTGTCTCAAACACAAGAGACTCAATATCAGAATGGCTACCATCTTCTGAGCACAGTTTTTTAAATAGGTGGCAAAGAATTATTAAGAATTGACTCATCTGAGAGCTTTCTCCAAGGTTCCCATCATTCACCAGCTCTTTTCTTTATAATTTTCTAAGGATCTGCTGCATGCTTAACACTGTGCTTGAGCTTAGGAATAAAACACTAAACAAGATAAGATTGTTTACTGCAGCAGTTTCTCCTAATGTACTCCCTGAAGTAATTTTGAAACACTGTATGCCCTCTTGCAGATTTTTAAGTTGATATGTTATATTAAAATCAGACTGGTAAAGGGTGTAATTTCTACCATTTCTGACTGGATAACAAGTCTATTCCTCTGTTGTTAAAATGACCACTGTGATAAGTTTCTTCAAAATATGAAACTTTTCCCCCTAATAACCCCATTATATTAACATATCAATATTCTGAACTCCTACCATGGTTTGACTTAAGAGAGACATAATGGGAGTTCCATCTAATGAAAGAAAATTTAAAAAGGGCTGCCTCAATCTTATTCTTCACCATCCTACTTGCACACAAGTTACTGAGTCATGTCAAGCTCCTACTCCACTATTTTAATGCTTGGGCTCAGAGTCACAGAATTTTTAAGGAGAAATTTTATAATTTTAGAAAGGAAGTTTAGGGAATATCTATTCCAATTTGCTATTTTCCAGTAGAGACAAATGAGACTCAGGGATGCAAGGTGATTTGTCAAAGTCTCACAGGTAGGTGTTGAACGTGGGATCTTTGGTTGTCATTTGGTGACCTTTTCATTAATGTGTGAATAGAAATGCTACAACCTCTTTAGTAGGTTGAAGTAAAAATTAATGAGAGCAAATTATATCAGTAACAACCATAACAATCCTGTGTTATATAAGAAATAGACAAAGTCCCTAAATATAATCATTTCTTTTTTAATGGTAGCAAATTGCAATAGTAACAACAATAAAAATACTGTATTATGTATGAATAAGACAAAATTATAGATACAATAATTTCACTTTTCCTTGTATTTTTTACCATTTTATTTCATCCACACTATAAAAATTTTATTTAAAGTTTTGAACTAGTTTACATTTTTATTTGTAACAAATTTATCATCTGTCCTTTTGATTTTCACATCTTCTGCTTCACTAAGAAAAATAGAATACATTTAATTTATTTTTATGAACATAAAACCTAAGAAGATTAATTTCATTACTTAGTGTTCTAGGTAATACAGAGAGTTTGACAAATGATGCAATCTTTAAAAATAATTTTAGGATACACCTATGAGCTAATCAATAATAGTTCATTTGATGGTTAGAAGAAGCTTTTAAGATTCTGTTATACTGGTGAAATTATTTAATTCTGTCTAGCTCAATTATTTTCAATAATATAACAGTTTCCTAGTGTAGTCAAAGCTTTATTTAGTTTTTAGTTTATAAACAACTATGAAGATACTATAGGAATATTTTATTGTATTACTATTCACATTAATAAAAGAGACTTCAAACATATTTAATAACCTTTCCTATTTGTGATACTATTTTAGCAATAAGAAAATTACCAAAATAAATTATATATATATATATATATAAATAATTTTATTTATTGATTTTACAGAGGAAGGAGGAACAAGAAGTATCAACTCATAGTTGCTTCATTTTCACTGTTCATTGTTTATTTGTTGTTTGTCATTCGTGCCTTGTTCAGGCAACCTTAGGGTTTTGAACCAGTGACTTCAGCATTCCAGGTCCATGTCCTATCCACTGTGCCACCATAGGCCAGACCAAAAAGAGCTTTATTATAGAACTTGTAGCTGGCTACTGGTATTAATATCCAAGTTTGTTACTTCTCATGCAGATATCTTTATCAGGTATAGGTTCTGACATAAAATAGAAACTGCTATTTTTAATACTACATTTAATATATATTTTTACGTTCTCCCAGGACAACTCAAGTTCATATTTAGGGTAAATGTCACTGAGAATCAAACTAGATTATACATAAATTTATAATATGAAATAGAATTTGTACTGAGGGTTTCTCATTTGAAGAAAACCTCAAATGAAACCTAGTCTAATAAAAAAGATTATATATAGGTGTAAGGCCAGGAGCTGCATCGTGGCCATTCACATGCAGGTTCCCATTGGATTTGGGCTGACGGTGAAGAAATGGCAGAGTCGGAGGATGGTAGGCCATTCTGTTTATTGGTGTCTCACCAAGACAGGCAAGCCACAAGAGAAGACAAGGCAAAAGCAGAAACCCAGCTTTTCCCATGGAGGGCAAGGGATCAGGGAGGCCCCTGCAATGGTGATAGCAGGCATCGAGAGAGCAAGCTCCCAGTCTACCCCACTTTATAGTGTAGAAATCCAAACCCTTAATCCAATCTACAAACAAGGAAGTCTCTGACACAAAGTCACTCATCTGAGGCATAATGGGATTCCTCAGGAGAGGGCACCACCCCACATCATCCAATCAGTCAAGGGTGTGGAGAAGAGCTTACTCTTAAAACTAAGCCTTAGGCTATGACAACCTGTCCTGCCCACAGCCTGTCCCAGAAGACACATTAATATCAACGAACTTCCATGTGGGCAGCACCATCTTTAACAAAGTGAGCATAATATATTTTATCTGCCCAACAATAGGGTAATAATTCATGCCACAATTTATTTTTAGAATAAAATGGGAATTTCCCAAATGTCCAAAAGAAATTTGATTTTAAAAATCGCTTTAAGTATAATAGTTTACTAAAGCAAATGACACCTGTTTTATTTATTTACTTATTTAATATTTAAAAGTTAAGTAAATTGTTGCTTGGGCCTCCTCAGTAGCCTGTTCTCTAGAGTTTATATAATCACGTTTTCTTCCTAACACATTCCTAATCCCATTACTTTGTTTGCAGATCAGAGCAAAAATTTCACCTTTCTCTCAAACAAAATTCTAGACTTATCTTTTCATTACCAATATCTGATGATAGTGCTCAGCTAAACACCAAGACAAAAGGACCTTCTCTTTAAGTCTTTTTTTTATTTTTTTATTTTTATTCTTTTTTTTTTTTTTTTTTTTTTTTTTTAGAGAGGAGACACAGAGTGAGAGAGAGAGAGAGAGAAAGAGAGAAAGGGGGGAGGAGCTGGAAGCTCAACTCCCATATGTGCCTTGACCAGACCAGTACAGGGTTTTGAACTGGCGACCTCAGTGTTCCCAGATCGACGCTTTATCCACTGTGCCACCACAGGTCAGGCTCTTTAAGTCTTCATCCTTCAATTCCATAGAGAAAAAAAAGCAGAAGCTTCAAAGTCAGAGTATTTTCATTAAAACCACCCAGTTCTAAAAAGGGCTGGCTACCACACAAATCCCTAAAAATGGAAGAGAGGATGTCTAAAGATGTATTATTCCTTGCTACACAGAAATTTCTCCAGGGATGGGAGTTGTAGGAGGCACAAGAGTTGGGAGAGTTCAGTGCACTGAAATTTACTTTGTATGAAATTTAACAAAGTGCCGTTTATAACTTATTTGAAAACCATGGTAATATTATGAGCTGAGATTCACTTTGAAATTTGTGCTGTCATTGAGATTTCATAGTCTAGTTCTCTGGTGTAGAACTATCATGCTTAAGTCTAATATCAGAGGTGTGTTAGAGCTGATTTGCAAAAGATGACGATGAACTTTTCAGAAATTTGTGCAGGCCAGTTGTCAAACAGTCATGATTAAAAATCAAAGGATATAAACTTAAATTTTAAATTATATTCAAAAGAAAGGTAATAAATACTTAAACCATTTTTACGTTTATTTATGCACTTGAAGTTATTTATGTGTACAATATTGATATTAGGATTGCCAGATAAACTCTGGGATGCCCCATAAATTTGAATTTCAGATAAACAATGAATAATTTCTTAGTGTGAGTAGGTCCCAGCTATTACATGAAAATACTTACACTATACTAAAATAAATATTTGTTGTTAATGTAAAAGTTAAATTTAATTGGGCACGCTGGCTTTGCATTTACTAAATCTGTTAGGTTCTATATGGAGAAGAATACTATATAATGGTGCATTACAACACATTTCTTTCTAGTTTCATGTTCAGTGACTTCGCATTAATAGTTTGCAATCAGTCCCAGTAGATGTCCATACCCCACAGATATCAGCACAACTGCAGATCAGGGCTCCTACCTCCTAACTAGTTGCTAAATATTTTCCAGTACACTACTAAGTATAATCCACTTTAATCCTTTTTGACAATATTGCATGATGTTGTCCAGATGGTCAGAATGAATTGATTCTTTGATTATTGATCTCTATAATATTAGTGATCAAACATAGGATCTTATTATTTTCTCTACACTCACCACCCATGCAGGAGGCAGTGTAATTTGTAGAAAACTTCGAATGGACAGAGCTTTTCCTGAAGTGTTGAGGGAAACTGTTTTCTTGACTATCCATGGATGACTATAAAAATAAGCAGATTCAAAATTTTTCTTCTCCATAAATTCAATTAGATCTTTATATCAGCCAAGATAGTCTTTCAATTTATATACCTATATACCTTTTGAAATTAGGATGGTTTGAAGAATTGTAGAGAAAGGATTTAAATTGGGAATAAGTTATTTAACATGAGGAAAACGTCTCAGAAAAGCTACATTTTCCTGTTCTCTCATGTCCGTTGTGGCATGTATTGATGCTTCTCATTACCAGTGTTGAGTGCGTTAGAGGTTGCAGTCAGCTAAGTACAATTGCTTACAGGGCAATTCATTGAAAATATTTTCACTTTCCCCCCCTTCAAATTAAATGAGTGAAATTAGAGAATGGATCAATTAATCATTTTAGTAGCTGGGCTCTGGGTAATCGAGGTCAGTGAACTTGGTAGGTTGATAAATGAATTTGATCCCAGGGAGGACAAGCAAGATCAGGTTTCTGGTTGCCTTGTTTTAATCATTTATGTGTGTCCTATTATTCATAGCGAGAGGTACAGTGCTAGCAGCTCCACACTGAGGTTCATCAATATCACACAACACAACGAATGCAGGTGTTTTCAGGACAGCTAAGCCAGAATAGAATTTTTCACTGGGAAATGTGAAAACCAAGGTAATTGTTTTCTAATTATGCAACAAGCACAGAAGTGCATATTAAGATTACTTTAGCTGAAATTGTCACCCGATTCTCATTTGCGTCTTTCCATGCTTTGCAACAAGATTATTATTCTCCTTCAACTCTTCCCCCTTCTTCTTTCTTCTTCTTTTTTGATTTCAAAAATCACAAAACCAATACATTAAAAGTGTTGGTAGTCATTTTATTCACATTGATTTAAGTGAATGCCTATGCTTCTTCATACACTCTTGTTTACTATGGACCAAACAAATGTGGAGGTGAAGAATGCTCATATTTTCTCCCACCAAATGAGATAATAAGTTTTGTCTACAAATACAAACTATTGTATTAACAGAAAGCAAGTGAATTTTAACAACAACAGTAAACCTGGTTGTTTTGAAAACAGCCATTTAAATGAATGAAATAAAAAGAGTAGCCAATGGATTTTATTTTTACCTGAATTAAAAAATTTTTACCATCTGGAAAATGAGTTTATAGATAGCTCAACACTCAATTTCCAATGGTCATTGGAGGAGAAATTGTTCAGTACCCATAAACAGTGGGTGGATTCAAACCCAAAGAAAACAGTATTGAGTCTTCTTTTGTAAATTTAAATTCTGGTCAGTAATTCCCCTCTACCCAGAAAACCCTTCCATTTCCACATTTCATAACTAATTTTGAGGGTATGACATTTCAGGGATGGGAAATGTTATTCTTACAGCTTTACAGAATATAAGAATAAGCACAGACTAAGATGGAAACCCTTGGCATCATTTCCCCTTCATTTTCTACATACACACAGGACTAACATAAGCATTTAGAACACGTCCTTAAAGGAATTATGCTTTCAGAAATGATGTAAAAAAAAAAGAGAAGATGGCAGGAGAGGTTCTTAAAGGAACATTCATTCATTCAGCCGGTGAGGTTTGTGACATTACAGCCAAATTAGAGCCATTTAGTTGAACTTCCCAAATAGCATTGAGCCTGAAACCTTTTCATGTTAAGGTACTAGCTGTCTGGGTATATATCTTCTTGGAATGATGATGGCACAATACTATCTTTTTTTTTCTTGATGACTGAGATTAATAAAATTTAACTTTCTCTAGCATTTTATAGTTCATATGACAGTGTCACAGAATTAAAATGTATTTAGTATTGAATGTGCCATTGTATTGTTTGATTTTCATAGCACTTGCTTTATAGCCACTCTGCACTCAACACATCATCCATTTATTTATTTGTTTGTTTATTTGTTTCTTTAAGTGAGAAGCAGGGAGGCAGAGAGACAGACTCCTGCATGAGCCCTGACTGGAATTCACTTGGCAAGCCTACCATGGGGCGATGCTCTGCCCCTCTAGGGCTGTTGCTCCATTGCTTGGCAATCGAGCTATTTTAGTGCCTGAGGTGAAGAGGCCATGGAGCTATCCTCAGCACCTGGGGCAAACTTGCTCCAACCAAGCCAGAGCTGCAGGATGGGAAGAAAGAGAAATAGAGAGAGAGAGAGAAGGGAGAAGGAAATGGGTGGAGAAACAGATGGTCGTTTCTCCTGAGTGCCCTGACCAGGAATCGGACCTGGAACACCTACCTGCTGGGTTGACACTCTACCACTGACCCACTCACCCAAGGCCATCCTAGTCCTTCTGACAAAGCTATAAGATAGGCACTAGCAGGCTTGCTGAAGAGAAAAGCAATTGATGATCAGAGAGATTGGAAATTTTTTTCAAAGTCACTCAACTAGTAAATAGTAAAAGTGGGGCACAAAGAAAAGTTTCTAAATTTTTTCCAGTTGCTTCCAGAGACATCTTTGTTACTAGAAAGAGGGGACAAGTTGGTTAAAATTTCAATTGGCTGGTGATAATTTCTGTGTGAGTCTGAAGTTTTTAACTTTATCTTCAAGATCTACATTGTATACTGTACATGCATGCAATACATGTAATTTAATTTTAACTTTATGCAAGTACCTTCAGGGTGTCCTTATAATATTCTACCCTGTCTTTTATTATATTGTTCTCTCTGAAGGGCCTAGCACTATGCCTATCACACTTTATATGCTTAATATGTCATCTCAATAAATTAAAAATTAATTTTAAAAATATATAGTAAATGTTTAATGAATAAATGAAAGCACAAACTTGTATAGAAACACTCAGTGTATATAGGACAAGGACAACTTTCTCTTAAAATTCAGGAGTGGAATTTCAGGTTGCCCTTGGATGAGCATGGGAAGTCAGGTGTATTGGGGACCATCTGTTTGGTTCACCTGCCTAGCTGCCTTGCTTGTGAAACAGAAAGTTTGCAGCATGATGCAAGGTGTCTGCTCAGTCATCTCCCAGAAACAGCAAGCCTAGGGGAAGTCAGAGTCACAGCTACTTAGATTTCTCCTTTTCTATTTCTCAGAAAATTACAATTGAAGACCCAATAAAACTCAGGCTCCAATGCATACAGCAACAAAATACACTTAATTGACAAACAAAACCAGGGTTGAATTCCACCAGGTCACTTCACCATATTTTTTTCTCATTAGTAAGATGAAAAGTTCAAATTACCTGACCTGTACGTATGTCCCTTCCAGCCTTAAAACTCTACAGGGTATTGCCCAATGAATAACATACTAGAAAAATATGTATCAGGCTCTCAGGCACACCTTCGGCATGCTTTTGTAAACTGGGTGCTTCAAACAGTACAGTTTACACTATCTTCCTCTGTCATAGTAAAATAATCATAAAACAAGTGAGAAATGTTTCCTAATGATATCTTGGTTAACTAACTACTTAATATTTATTCTAATTACTAAATGAAAGTACAAAATTTTTGATAACTCTGTGAGACTTTTATGGGATCATAAGTGAATTGGATCCCAGCAAGGATTGGCAAGATAAAGTCTCTGGTTGCTTAGCTTTAATATTTTATGGGCACTTTTAGGATGTGTGTATGTGTGTGTGTGTGTGTGTGTGTATGTGTGTGTGTATGTGTGTGTGTGTGTGTGTTCAAGAGTCACTTAGATGGGCAATGGATGAGGTGCAGAAACAAAGTTTTTGATTCAAACGACGTTTGCTTTATTTCCCTAAAACCAAATTCACTGTCATCATTTGAAAACCATTACTCAGGTACAGAAATGGCAGGTGTGACTTTTTGTTTGTGTCAGTGGTCTGGTCGTGTACATGGAAAGGGAAATACAATTTGGTGATGGATTTTATTTTTGTGCTGTGGTTTGTGTTTTGCTGTTGAATTTCTTTTCAGTTAATTTTCTTTTATGTGCTTTTTTTTTTAGATCTGAGATCTATCTTTTAATAACTGTACTTGTTGATTTTGCACTGAATATGTTTCTTTTATTTTCTGAGTGAAAAAGAAGTGAATGTTACTAAGTGTTCATCTTTAAAAACACAACATTGTTCTTAACAAACATAAAAATTGGAGCAGATCAGTTGAAGTAGTGTACAGATTATTCATTGATAAAAAGCTACTGAAAACTCTATGTTAAGACTGGCACAGAGTAACAGGAGCATCAATTTATCTTATGATCTTTTTGACCATAACTCAAATTAAGAAACATATTTCTCACTGTGATCCAGCACATGTGGTGTATCTGAAGAAAGGTTTCACTAAATAATAGTGTTTCTTACTATATATCAGTGTGTTCTGATATATATCTATATCTATCTATCTATCTATATCTATATATCTATATATCTATCTATCTATATATATATAGATATATACTTGATTGAATCTCTCTTATCTTTTTAAATGATGGCTGTAATTTACTAAGTTGATTCACGATTCACTAATGAACAGTGATCTGCAGTTTAAAAAATACTGTTTGGAGCAAAGAATATATTATCAAGTGCGCACACACACACACACACACACACACACAATTGGCCACAAGTGCAACCAAGTGTCAATGAACCATGTTAAAATGAGGCTGCTCTACTGTAAATATTTGCTTTTTAAAATTAGAAGCAATATTGATTATTTTGCATAGTCATCAATAAAGGCTTAGGCCAGGAGCCACTATTGTCCCTTACAAAGATTGTTCTTTGACATCTGTGGTTTCCTCAGGGCCCTCAAGTTTCTGCTGAGAGTGGGTTTACCTAATCTACTTTGGAGAGACAGGGGCCCCCTCTTTGCATGCTACTCCCCCACAGTGGGCTCTGGGAACTGAAATGAAGTCAGGGAGAAGGGAGGGACTGCGGACATAACTCTGCCCTGACTGGACTGACTAGTTGGTTTGAGTTACTGTGCTGGTCGGTGAGAAAGAAATACCAATTTGGAGTTCCACAGCTGTTTGTCCCCTGAGCCTCCCAGTGAAGCTCACTGAGAGAGTCTCCCTAGTTGCTGTTGCTTGTTTGCACAGCACAGACTCAGCTTCTTCAGAGGTTGTAGTGCTCATCAACACCCAGGCTTTTCTCTTTCCTCCTCCTTCTCTTCTTCTCCATCCTCCTCCCCCTCCTCCCCCCTCCTCTTCTTCCTCCTTCACCCCTCTCCTCTTCCTCCTCCTCCTCCTCCTCCTTCTCTTCTTCTTCTTCTTCTTCTTCTTCTTCTTCTTCGTGTGTGTGTGTGTGTGTGTGTGTGTGTGTGTGTGTGTGTGAGAGAGAGAGAGAGAGAGAGAGAGAGAGAGAGAGATTGGTACAGACAAGGATAGACAGATGGGAAGGGCAAGAGATGAGAAACATCAACTTGTTGTTGTGGCACTTCAGTTGTTCATTGATTGCTTTCTCATAGGTGCCTTGACCAGGGGTCTCCAGGGTCACTGAGCCAGTGACCCCATGCTTAAGTCAGTGACCTTGGGTTCAAGCCAGCGACCATAGGGTCATGTTAATGATCCCATGCTTAAGCCAGCGATCCCGCGCTCAAGCCAGATGAGCCAGCATTCAAACTGGTGACCTTGGGGTTTCGAATCTTGGTCCTCAGTGTCCCAGGTAGATGCTCTATCCACTATGCCACCACCTGGAAAGGCAGGCTTTTCTTTTCTTTCTGGCATGTAGTTAGACCACTTTACCTGGCAGTTAGATGTGGTCATTGGACAGAGCTATGTCTAAGGATATAAGTGGAAGTGATATGTGTCCCTTCCAGTCCTGACCCACATAAACCTTCCCAACACAACCTCACCCTCTTCCAACAGGTGCTGTTCACTCTGTGGTGTGAAACGAGCATGGACTTCTCCTTTATTACCGTAAGTCTTTGAAATTTTAGAGTTCTTCCAGAAGTTTCTTACCACCACACGTTGCTCTCTTTCAAGAGTGTAGAAAGTGCTGTGTTTGAATCCCATTTTGCCTTCTTTCAATCCATTCTTTGTAGTGTGGCTGCAGTGGTCCTCTCCTGTGAACTCGCCATGGTAACTTCACCACCTCCTTCCTGTCTTCATCATGCCTGAACTTCAGCTTTCTTCTAGGATTAAGTTAAATGACTCCATCTGGTTTTAACCTGCCTACCTCTCTGCCTTCATCTCTCACCATGGTTAGCATTTCTCACCTTAGACTCCCAACTTTGATTACGCAGGCCTTCTCAGAGGTTCCCACTCTTTGTCCTCTCTCTGGCCATGGGGCTATTTTCTTTAAAGGTCCATTTGGTAAATATTTTAGACTTTATAAACTATCTGCCTAACTACTTAAATCTGCCATCTTAGAATAAAGTCAGTTATAAACAATATGTAAATAATTGGGTGTAGCTGTGATCCAATCAGATTTTATTTAGAAAAGCACATAGTGGTCTAGATTTAAAACATTGGCCATGTTAATGTCTCTCCATGGGCCTTTTGCTTTATTTATTTATTTTAGTTTATTATTTATTAGGATGACACTGGTTCACAAAACTATACTGCTTTCAAGTGAACTCACTATAACACCAATACACAGTGCTTCATGTATCCTCTACAACAAGCAAAGTCTCTCATACTTTGTTGACTCTTAGCGCAGAAAGTTCATCCTGCCCTTTTCCTCTAATGAACATCCTTATACATCCTTTATCTCTTCCCTAGGGAAGCCTTTACTGATGATATTCCTGGCTAGAGTAAATCTTTCTATCCTACTAGTGTATGTTATCATAATACTTGTTACACTGGAAGTTTTACATTGCCCACATTAGTCATCAGAAAGAGTTTGTAAACCTCTTGTTATTCATTGCTATTCATTAATTGTGTTACCTGAACAATAAGTGGGCACCTCTAATTTGTTATGTGGTACATAGAAGAGAGTAAAAAAGGTCATTCATTGTTTTAGCCTCTGTGATTTAAAATAATGTATTAGTCCATTTGTTTAGTTGGCAAATGTTTATTAAATTTCTACTGGGCTGCAAGGAGGACTTCAAGGTGTGTAAAGCATGAGACAGAAGCCAATATTTCAGATATCCCATTAGTTGTTCTCCCCTCGGAAAAGTAAAGATAAAATGGAGGTGGGTGGAGAATGCAAAAATAGAAGCAATAAAAATAATGCTTTGACACCATGAGTATAATATTTTTATAGCTGTAGAATTTGATTTGCAGGATACTATTGGTTAAAGTTGATACGGAATGTATTGCAGACACACTCATAATTTTCTCCTTCCCACATGCTGTTCAACCTGGACAAGTGTCATAGATTACTTTGGCATTCTAAACCTGAGTTGCTAGAGCTTTTTGCATCACCTGCCAGACGTGAGAAGTTGCTGCACTGTCAGAATCGGAATCAGATGCTGCACTGCCCACATGCATGTGGGTCAGAGCCAGATGTGCTCACCCAGTTCTCTTGAATCCTCATGTTACATGGCTGCTATTTTCTGAAAAGAAGGCCGGGAAAAAAATACCCTAACAGTTGATGCAGACATAAGAACCAGACTCTCCAGATGCTTCTGGGTGTTCCTGGCTATATATGTAAGTTTATATGCATGGGAGCTAAGAGCATCTTGAGCAAGACTTGACATTATTACCACATCTCGGTGTAAAAGTGAAACCTTTGTTGAGCACAGACGATGTCAGGCAGTGGTAAGCCTGTGCTTGGTTTTGATCGATTTCAACAGGCTAGACGTGAAAACTATTTTCAAAGCAGAGTTACTTTAAATCAAATGCAAAAAAAATCATGTTCCTCCCTGTCTCCCCCCAACCAACTGCATCTGGCCCATAGATGTTTGGTTTGGCTTTCACAGTGTTTAAACAACAACAACAACAACCCCAAATTGGATTCGTTGATGTGGGAGATTTCATATTAAAATTTGGATGTCTGGCATCTGAGTAATCTGGCAGCCCTGGGTGGCACTCCCATGTGGGAGGGCTGCTGGATCTGCCTGCTCAAATGAGTCATGGACTTGCCAGGGCACTGACCCTAACTGACCACTTTCACTCACTTATTTTAGCTTTCTGGCAGAGTTTGAGTTTGCTCTTACCAGATACAAAGAAAGTTCAGTGGCACAGAAATATTTTTATAAAGAAAAGAGCTCTTCTTATTAAATACTACTGTGTTATTTGGGTATTTGTAGATCACCTTGTATTTTTATAGGTATCTTCCCCTCAAGGAACTCAAAAGTTCAAGGGTAAAAGGTCACTGAAACTTCCTGACCTTGAAGAACTGCAGAGTCCAGGGAAGCGCCTAATTGAGAAGAATGTGCCTAGAAGGGCATTCTGCCCAGGACAAAATTCTCTCAAGGGCCCTTTGATGAGTACTGAGCAGGTGAGTCAAATAAGGATGGGCAGAGCAGCCCGTGGGATCTGGCTACTGCCATGGTCTGGGCAAGTCCAGCCCAGAAGACTTAGCTTTGGAGATAAACTTCAGAGGATAAGTAGCAATTTACCAGGTGTAAGTAGACTTTAGAGAGCAAGTCAGCAGGAATGAAATGAACAGAAGCTTGGAAACATTAAAACAAAATTGGGTTGGTGGATGGAATAGGAGACTGAAATTATGTGACATTTTTGTTTTCCCCAATGTATGTCCCTTATAATATGGGGGAGCATTTAGACCAGATATATACACTGTTATGCCCAGAACTATTTTATACTTAGCTATTCAAATAGTGGGCCATGGACGAGCGACATCAGCACCTATTGGAAGCTTGTTAGAAACAGAATCATAGACCTTAATCTAGACTCCCTGAGTCAGGGACCCAATAAATAATATAACTACTATTATTTATTTTTTAAAAAAATAACTAAATTATTTTTTTCTTAAAGAAATCAAGTCTTGGTAGAAATAGTATCTTTAAAAAATGAAACCCGTTCTTGCCCTTTGGACTCAAACACTAATAAAAGGAATACTGATTATTGAGTTATTTATTACATCCATGAGCCTATTTAAATTCCAGTTTATGGCAGGAAGCTATATAAAAATACTCTTATTTTTTATTTAATGAGTAATGAAAATGATAAATTAGCAGCTTTGTGGGATAAAGATACCATTATATTGAATGGGTACTGTGTGCGCAACTCTTTACGTACTTCATTTTCCACAACAGGCATTAACCAGCCGTAATTGACTAATGGAGAATTAAAGCTTATAGACACTAAGTTGCTTACCTAAGGTCACACAATTATTGCTTTGTAGTCAAGATCTAAACACACTCTTGAATCTGAATCCCACATTATTTGCCTTTCTCTACAGGTACACTGACTGAAACTCAGATTGTTTAAACTTCTCTGTGATCTGGTCAGTTATTTTTTTTTCTTTTGATCTTGATCATCAAAATGGAAAGGGTCTGTTCTAATTGATTTCATCCTTTCTGCTTGAAGAAAACCATTAAAAAACAACCTTGGTTATACTTACAGTGATCCCCCCCCCCAATGGTAAAAATCAGGTTTATTAAGTAAAATTTGGAAAATATTGAAGAGCATGATGAATAAAGTAAATATCACTCATAAATCTATCACTCGATGATAACCTTGTTACTCAGAGATAACCACTGTTAACATATTATATATGTTTTCTTTGATGAATTTATATCTATATCTATATAAAATATACAAATAAATTAAAATCATGCTATATATACTATCTTATAACAAATGTTTTTACATGTCAATAGATACTGTTTCTACAACATAATTTTTATGGTTCCATAGTATCTTATCCATGAATACTAAATATAAAGTCCAGGTATCTAAGTACCTTAGAAGTATTATCTCTCTCTCTCTCTCTCTCTCTCTCTCTCTCTCTTTCACACACACACACACACACACACACACACACACACACACAAACGCAATATGTAGTAAACAGTTTTATTACCCTTACTTTACATCTGAGGAAACTGAGTCTCACAGAAATAACATGGCATTATGTGAATTTGATCACACAGCTATTAAACCATAAAGTTGGGATTAGAATTCCCACAGTCTAGATCCAGAGCAACATCCTTAGTCCCTCTGCTCGATAAGTCACACTGACCCTTCAGAAGCCCTGTTAATAGATGTGTTCCCAAAGTGAGCACATCAGAAACCCTTTTAAACATAGCAAATAGAGACCTATTAAATTCTTCAATATGTCACAGCCAGAGTCCATTCTGTTGGAGCAGTGTCACGGTTCCTTTTTTTCTTTATTTTCTCATTAGCTTCACAAACTTACATTTATTTTTAGTAGTAACTGTCTTTACCATAATCTCTACACATGTACCCCCACCCCATGTCCTAACAGGCACAATAAATGATAGTGAAAATCTTATATTATTCTAAGTTCTTTTCTTGTTTTTCCTCCCTCCCTTCCTTCCTTCCTTCCTCCTTCCCTCTCTTCCTTCCTTCCCTTTCTTTTGCTAACACTTAGTTGCTTGATTTTACTCACCAGGACCAAGTTAGACTAAAACACGTATAATATTTTAAGAGCCAAAAATGAAGCCTGGCTCATAGTTCCAATAAAACCTTTAGGCATCTCAAAACGATACATGTTACAGCTTCAAAGAATAAAGATATTGAATAGTGAGATTTTAAACATATCAAAGGGACTTTTAGGTGTCTACTTTATAATTTGAAGCATACCTTTAATTTAAAAAGCAAGATTTTATAACCTAAGCTGTTTCTTTATACATTCATAAAACCATGGAAATTTTGTGGAAAAAATAAATCTTTAATTCAAAAAAGAACTCGGAAATTAAAAAAGTAAAAGTTGGCCTTTTGTTTCCCAGAGCTGATACTGAAGCAGTAAGCCACCAATGAAACTTCTGGATGACATGAAGAGGAGCAGTAATGTTAACTTTCTGACGTCAGCCTGCTGAAAATAGGAAGTACACACTTCTGCAATTGAACTGACACCCGAGACAACTCAGTGATCCCAGATTTGCTTGATTACAACAGTCTGGCTGCTAAAAGAGCTTCCTAACAAGTAGGTCATGGCACAGGGGAGACCAGCAAACCAGATGCCAAAGCCATCAAGACCTGCCACTGGACACCTGGAAGACCTTTCTGTGAGTGCTGGTGTTATTGCTGCATTTGTACAGAGCAGAGCCCTGCCATGTGAGATAATTACGTATTTCTCAGTTTTCTCACTGAGATTATTTTACTAATAAGCAATTAAAAAAAAATCTAGGAACATGGTTAAAATCAGAAGATGTGGAGTAAGTAGTTTGAGGTTTGAATCCCAGCTCCATCACGTACTGTTGTGGACACCTCGTGTTTTTGCCGGCCCAGAGTCTTCTCCCCCACCTTCTGAAAACAACACTTCTCTTTTCCCTTATGGAACTTCTCTTCCCCTATTTTGTGTTCATAATCAAGATCCTTGCCTTTCCCTTTGGAAATAAGACGGCATGTGACCCAAATAGGCCAATCAGATTCTACCTCCCCAAAATTCAAATTGTGAGGCGGAATGACAGGAAGTGACAAGAGTAGATCATCTCTCTGGTGTCTTCCTGAAGAGACTGATGCATTCACTTCTGCTTCCTAGGTGCTGAAAGTTTTGTGTTTCATATTCTTTCCACGACCCAGTTGTTTACCCTCGATCCTGTGAGTTTCTCCATACCCCACCAATGTTTTAGTTTTATTTGGGTTAACCGAAACCTATGTTCCTTGTTTGTCACCAAAGAACACGAATAGTCTAACGTTACTGATAACTCTAACCTTCATGGGCTTCAGTAAATGTAAAATAGCTGGTTTAAACTAACAACTTTAAAATAATCGTTTCAAAATACTTGACAGTTAAAAAAAATATTATTTTGGTAATTGTGAAATATTACTTAATATTCCTAAAAAGTTATATGTAAAATTTTAAAATTATGCCTACTTTCCAGATTTGTGAGAATTAAATGACAACATTTCTGGAAGACATCTAGCAGAATGCCCCATAAAGTAAATGATCTATATCTATTGGCCCTTATTACTCTAGTGTCTGTAAACTTGAACATATTAGTCCAAAGCAAGCTCAACCATTAACTGAGTTATGCTAGTAGCTCTCTGAATTTTTGACAGTATAGGAATGACTGCTGAATAGTTCTATATAGCCTAAAAAACTGGCACTTTAAACATTTTTTGTGAAACACTAATCAAATTGGTCAGTTAAAAATAGATTTAACTCATCAAAAAAAAAAAAAGAGCTTGTTTCTGAAAGAACATCTAAATAAAATTTTCACTATGTAAGTAGTCTTGAATTTCCCCAGGAATTTATGGTATTTCATTCTAAATAATGAAGCAGTCTAGTGGAGAGGCAGTTTTAGATTTATGCCAACAAAACAGATAACTAATTTAGTCTTTACTGTACATGTATTTTAACACGGTTGTATACATAGGCACAAAATAAATCCACCTGGAATTTCCCATAAGCTTTTATGGAATGGAGAGACACAAGGATTAAAAAAAAAATCTGACTCATCCTCAGCCATTTGTTCCAACTGACTCATGTGCCTGAAGGTTTAGGGGTTTGTACAGCTTTAGTCTCACTCTAGTAGGCACTTGGCATTGAAAGTCTTTTTTTTTTTTTTTTTTTTTTTACAGGGACAGAGAGAGAGTCAGAGAGAAGGATAGATAGGGACAGACAGACAGGAACGGAGAGAGGTGAGAAGCATCAATCATTAGTTTTTTGTTGCCGTTGCAACACCTTTGTTGTTCATTGATTGCTTTCTCACATGTGCCTTGACCGCGGGCCTTCAGCAGACTGAACAACCCCTTGCTGGAGCCAGCGACCTTAGGCCTGCGCTCAAGATGGCGAGCTCAGGGTCTTGAACCTGGGTCTTCTGCATCCCAGTCCGATGCTCTATCCACTGCGCCATCGCCTGGTCAGGCGGCATTGAAAGTCTTTAGTTAAAGCTTCTTTTGTTGATGCTACAGTTTAAGAGTGTCAGGTCATTTATCTTTGCTCTCTCAGCTTTTAAAATTTTACCCAGTATAGAGAAAGCACAGGGGTGATCTGTTTTCCCAAGAGGCTTCCCAATGAGCTGACATTACAGAAGTCATTTAGCCTGTTCTGATGAGGCAGTCCAATTCTGCTATCAGCACAAGGGGAGGAAGGCATCGTGGGAGGTACTTATCAGCAACCATTTTCTCTTTGCAAGCCAACAGACTTCTGACGTCATTCAGATCCCTACATCTCAAGGCAAGCTGTGGTCTTCAGAGAATGAACTTCATAGGTCTGAGCCAGTTGTGGCAATTTGATTTCCCTTTGCCACTTTTTGGTCTAATGTTTGGTATGTGACCAACTTCTAGCTGAAAAAATACAAGAGAATCTGTTATGGGAGGGAAAGTCTAGAGAAGATTTTCTTCGTGGTTAAAAATATAGAGATTTGTGAAAAGGGCCTTTGACCCTAACTCTTTCCTCTTGTCTTGAAAGTGAGGACAATTTTCTCATATTTATATCACCCATTCTGTAACCAAGTGACAAGATGATTGGATAAAATGCCAATGTACTAAAGATGGCAGAGTGGAAATATAAAAAGTGCTTGAACCTTGAAGGTCACAGTCAGTTACTGCCCTCAAAATGGAACCAGAACTGCCTACCTCTGGACAGCTGATTAGCTGGAGTAATTAAATGTCTCAGTTCATTTCTGTTACTTGCAGCTGAAATATTCCTAAGGGTGTCAATACTTCTACACCTTCTCTAACCCTTTTAATTTTAAATGCTTTATGTTGCCAGACAAAAAGATTATTATCTAACAATAAAGTGAAGAAAGACTGGAAAATCCTTGCAATATAATCTTTTTAAAATGAGCTCAAAATTCTATTTGGTGTTACACTACCAGATGCCAAAGGGCTGTTTGTACTTGCTGGAACTGTCAGAGTCAGTTCCTGCTAGTACAGTAAGCTGGGATGGCAGGAGGAATTGTGCAGGGACCTGTGGTGGAGCCTGTGATGGAAATACCCAGCAGTGCTCTTAGAGATTATTTAACAAGCAGGTTAAAAGGAATCCGTTACTGGTTAACTTGGAACTCAAATCGTTCTTCAGTATCTGCAGAAAATAGGAGTGGGACATTTGTTTGCAGAGAAAGTAACACGACTTTGAAAATTCTATTAGAAAACAAAAATAATTGAGAAACATTTTACTATGATAGAGAGAGAACGATAGCCTCTTGAACCATGTGGACACAAAGACTGTGGTATTATTGTGACGTTCTGCTATCTTTCAATGGTAGGAAGATGTCCCCAATGTGTAATATTCCGGAGAAGAAATTTCTGAGTAGGAACATGCTTTGTTAGTTAGCACAGTGACTTCATTTTTTTTTTTACTATGACTCAGTCAGACACAAATGAACATGTCTAATGTAAGTGTGCATGTATATATGTACACACCTAACTATAATGTTTCATGAAAAGATTCTCTTATTGTACGATGCACTCATATATTCTAGTCTAATCTTTCTGTTCTTTTCCCTTTTGTAGTAAATATGTGTTGGTTTTAACCCACTCAACTGATTTCCCAACCAACTAATGGGCTACCACTTGCAGACTGAAAAAGCACTGAGTCACAATAGTTTCTACGGCAGGTTGCAGCACCTAAGCAATCAAACTGACTGGAACTACATGGAAAGCTGCTGTTGCCTTGTAGAGCAGAAAGCGCAGGGACAGAGCAGGCTTTACAGTTGCTTATTATGTCACTTAGGTACAACTTTGTCTCTTTTCTTACCTCTACGGCGATAGCTTCAATCTTAGGCAGCTTCGCCGTGTAGTGGTCATAAGAGGCTGGTGTGCTGAAAGTCTTCAGATGTTGCATCAGTTCCTTCTCTGTCCTCTCTCTCTGCTCTGGGCCTTGTGAGTCCCACAATGTAGATTACATGCATAATCCACTCCCTATTCTGCTGGTTCAGTCAGTGGGGAGCCCCTGCTGGAAACTGAGCAGAGAGAAGAGACTAAAGTCAGGTTAGTTCTTCCTCCGGCTTCCTTCCTGTGAGGTCAGGTTGTGCTGATAATGTTTTATAACCAAAGTTCACCGCTCTTCTCAAAGCAGCCCTCTCTCCACCACTCTCTTTGGGTGCTGGGGACCTGTAAGGTTGGTGATCAGCAATGGGGGACGGTCACATGAGGAACTCAGGCCTGGGAACTTTGACTAGGGTCGCCCACAACTAAGCGTGCCAAAAAGAAGCTTCCCAGGAATCCTTGGGAGAAGAGCCACCGTCTGTCAGCCAGTGAGATTTCACCACATCATAATTGCTCGCCCACCCTAGAGGACCGCTTTAAATACCTCTCATGCAGTCTAATTTGCGGGACTCCCCTAGCCTCTGACTCCAGGGCTAGGAGACCTCGTGGGCGGGACACGAGGTACTTAATAAAGTCTTTGCTATTCCACACTTTGTGGCTCCCCTCCCCCCCTTCCTTCTTTCTCTGCAGGGAAAAATATCTTACAGGACCCCTGCTTGTGTGCCTTCCAGCACAGGTGTGAGGAGAGTTCTGCATTCAGGGTGGAACCCCACAGGGTGGAGTCACGTATAGATGGACCTTGTCAGCTTTTCTGGTTTTTCCTTTGTTATTTGTCTAATTGGAAGGCCCCAAGTAGACCAGAGAGTAGAAAGAACAAGAGGTTCTGTGGCCACACGGCGGGTGCTTTAGGTAAAATGTCCTGGATCAAAGGCACTGAGACAGCTCCATCCGTGTTGCTTCCTGCCTCGGCCTCCGATATGAGGTGGAGATGTTCCTTCTGGGGCTCCACATTTAGTCCAGATGAAACCACTGTGGCTGGGCTCTGAGCTTAGGCTGCCAGTGGCCGCTCTCTCAGGTGGCGTCGCTCCCCAAGGCTTCTTAAAGCTCAGCCAGCGCGGTTCTGACTGCCTCTCCTCAAGGAAAGTTATGGATCATTCCTCTCTGCTCTCCACTTCTCCCCATCCCTCCTCCTCCCAAGGAACATTTTCCCCTGTCTCCCTCAAAAGCTTTACTTGTGTGAGTAAAGTGACAATAAGTTCTGAGACTGTTACTCAGTCCTGTAGGCTTTTTGTCACTTAATGTAGCAAGTAAAAGTTTATAGCTGTTATTTGTGTTCCCAGAATATATAAAGGTATCTCTGTAGCTCCTACAATTGGGTAATGAAGATGGAGTATTTCAGGCACACAGGGTGTGTCAGGAGGGTTGAGGGGTAAGGACATATTTGGGAAAGTGTTGACTTCCATACAAAACAAAGACATCTAAAATCAGCCCAAGTTCTCTCTAGTGTTATCTATCTATCTATGTACCTATCTATGTATGTATCTATCTATCTATTATCTATCTATCTATCTATCTATTAACTATCTATTTATCAACTATCTATCTATCTATCTATCTATCAACTATTTATCTATCATTATCTATTCCATCCGTCCATGCATGCATCCATCCGTCCATCCATCCACCTACTTATCTACCTAAATAACAGCTTCTGGGCAACTGCCTCATTGTTTTCATGTAGAGAACATAGGGGGCAGCTTGGAGTATAAGTGGCCTTATACTCTTTTTAAAAAATCTAGTCCTGAAATTACCTTCCAGTGTTACCTGTGGAATGCTGGGTCCTCAGGGCCAGCCTCTACCTGGAGAGCAGTGATGCCAGCTGCTCTTACCTTTGCTGAAAACTCTGCCTGGGTCTGGTTCACTGGTATGCCACAGGTGGTGACTTCTCTGAAAAGTGCTTTCAGAACCTGTTTGCATATTGTTTGGGAATAAAGGTTGCTGGAGATTAAGGTATTAGATTCATTTGACTTATTCTTCTTGAGACATTGTAGCAAAGCTACATTTTTAAAAAGGATACTCACATCAGGGATGGATCCAGGTTTTGTGGGACCTTAAGATTATACAATTCTATAGATCTTCTTTAAGAAAAAGTACATAAAAGTGATTATGAAAATACTTATTTAGAATTAGAAAAGAATTTTCAACAAACTATAATTTAAAAATACAACTATCACTGTTCGGCAGATAAAATATAATATGCTCACTTTGTTAAAGATGGCGCTGCCCACATGGAAGCCCGTCATCCAAATGATATTATTTGCCCTTATGCTTGAGATGGCTGTGGGGGAAAAGCTGTAATGTAAGCAGGCCGGGTTGTTATAGCCTAAGGCTTAGTTTAAGAGTAAGCTCTTCCCCACACCCTTGACTGATTGGATGATGTAGGGTGGTGATGTAGGGAGGAATCCCATTATGCCTCAGATGGGTGGCTTTGTATCAGAGACTTTCTTGTATGTATAATTGGATTAAAAGTTTGGATTATCTATGCTATAAAGTGGGCGGACCGGTAGCTAGATCTCTCTCTCTTGGTTCCTGAGTTCCTGAGGTTAGTATTAGAGAGGAGAGCAGATTAAGGCCACGTGGAGGAGAGAAGCAGCCAAGATGGCAGAGTGCTGATGAAGAAGCCAGTTTGTTAAGAGTTTGTGCAGGAGGAGATGGGAAACAGAGGTGAATAAGTCTGGTGAGCTGGAAAGCTTTGATGCTAGGAAACTCGGATAAGTCAGTAGCTTTGTGAGCACTGAATGTGTGGGTTTTGGAGCCCAGTGTGTGTTTTTGCTTGCCCGCCGGGTGCAAGCTAGAATTCAAGCTGATGGCTCACCAGTTCTTGGCTCCCGTGTTTCATTGCCATCTGTTCGAATCCAATGCGAACCTGCGTGGGCCAGGCAGCTGTGATAGTGGCCCTGACTACTGGCTTTACATTTGGCGTAGTCTTTGGCAGGATTCGATACAGATCGGCATGGAACCACCACCACCTTTGAGTGGTAGAGTAGTGGACTGGCTGCTGTTATGGTTTCCCATAGCTGTTTTTTGGGGGACTGTTGGATGGCTGACTTTTACAGCCATGCGTGAGGAAACCAAGAGCTCTATGGAGGAGGCTTCCCAGGACCTGCAGGACGAGCAGCGGAAGGAGCTGGAGGAAACGTGGGAGAAACAGATGCTGACCCTGGAGCTGAAGGAAGCTCTGGAGGAGGAGGCGGCTGACCAGGTTTGCGAGATCCACCTGGAAATGGAGCAGACGCTGGAGAAGGAATCACAGGTTCGTGAGTTGGAGATTGCCCTGGATATTGTGGAGAGCCAGCAGCGGCATGAGGCCGGGCCTGAGGCCGGGGCCGGAGCTGAGGCCAGGACCGGGGCTGAGGCCGGGGTTGGAGCTGAAAGGTCTGCTGAGCAGAAGGCAGCAGTGGCCCGGAGATCAAGCCCAGCAGCAGGAGCTGGTGTTTTCAGTTCCTCTTTGGAGCATGAGGAGAATCTGGCTGGAGTTGCAATCCACAGTCTCCAGAAGGTGAGAGCCCAGCAGCAAGGAGTAGCTACGCTGCTGGTAGGTCTGCGATTTTGGGACATAGGGGTGGATGCCATCATGCTCCCCAGAGCAGAGATGGAAATGCTGACTGCCATTGACACATGCTTTTCTTTAGGACAGTGTGAGACTTGCCATGATGGCAGGAATGAGGGGGGAGGCTAAAGCCCTATGTGTGTGGACTGATTTCCTGGACTATGACCGGAGTGAGCACTGGCTCATTTGTTGAATGGACTTATGGTTATTGGACAATGTGAAATACCCTGATGGGGGTGGGGATGGCTTTGCTGGAAGCCCTCCTGCCCCAGGAAGCTTTTCAAATGGCAAGAAAGAAGGCCGAGGACATTTTGCACTTTTGGCAAAGTGCTTAGAGACTGGTGAAATGTGTGTACCTTTGTAATTTTTGAAATTGTATGATTTGTCATGCTGTTGTAATTTGTGTAACGTGCCTAATTTCCTTGTACAGGAATGCCAGTGGTGTAAATTGTGGGTAGTAAAGTGAGCATAGGGGTGGATTGTTCGGCAGATAAAATATAATATGCTCACTTTGTTAAAGATGGCGCTGCCCACATGGAAGCCCGTCATCCAAATGATATTATTTGCCCTTATGCTTGAGATGGCTGTGGGGGAAAAGCTGTAATGTAAGCAGGCCGGGTTGTTATAGCCTAAGGCTTAGTTTAAGAGTAAGCTCTTCCCCACACCCTTGACTGATTGGATGATGTAGGGTGGTGATGTAGGGAGGAATCCCATTATGCCTCAGATGGGTGGCTTTGTATCAGAGACTTTCTTGTATGTATAATTGGATTAAAAGTTTGGATTATCTATGCTATAAAGTGGGCGGACCGGTAGCTAGATCTCTCTCTCTTGGTTCCTGAGTTCCTGAGGTTAGTATTAGAGAGGAGAGCAGATTAAGGCCACGTGGAGGAGAGAAGCAGCCAAGATGGCAGAGTGCTGATGAAGAAGCCAGTTTGTTAAGAGTTTGTGCAGGAGGAGATGGGAAACAGAGGTGAATAAGTCTGGTGAGCTGGAAAGCTTTGATGCTAGGAAACTCGGATAAGTCAGTAGCTTTGTGAGCACTGAATGTGTGGGTTTTGGAGCCCAGTGTGTGTTTTTGCTTGCCCGCCGGGTGCAAGCTAGAATTCAAGCTGATGGCTCACCAGTTCTTGGCTCCCGTGTTTCATTGCCATCTGTTCGAATCCAATGCGAACCTGCGTGGGCCAGGCAGCTGTGATAGTGGCCCTGACTACTGGCTTTACAATCACAAACATCACAGCATCCTAAAAATAATATAATATCAATGGATTAACGTACCTCTCCAGTGCTTTCTTTCTATATTTTAGCTTCATACTCTTGATTTTTCTCTTCATATGATGATGACTTTTAAAAATAGTTTTCCATGAATAAATTATAAAGGTTATCCAATATTCTAGTATGTATAATTAAAATTTATTTTTTATTATTGATAACTGGGATGAATAAAACATTTTACTTCTCACAGAAGCTGTGTTGGTAATAGGGCTAAAAGTTTGTTTTACAAAGGAAGAAATTCTGTTAAGTTCTGTTTCACATAATAGTTATTTTTAAAAGATAGAGAAATATGTTCTATTTATTATTGCATAAATGGCATTATCAAGTGTGTTCTCAATGGGAAAGTATTTCCAGTTTCACTAGACAACATCTTCCACTTAAAAATGGAAACATCTGATGCCTGGGAAATTTTCTACAGAGTAACTTCTGGCTCTGTATGTTTCAAACATTGTTTCTACTCCATTGTTGATAAACTTGTAATGTCAAGTGCCATAGGGAACATTTACAGGTGGTTATAGCCTCTGATCCCAACTTTGACGTCGTGATATTGGCTGGTGGTCCCAGTAGAGAGGAGGCCATTCCCACACCAGGGCAGCTAGCATTAACAACAAGGAAGTGACTGTCAGCCACATAAATATATACCAGTAAAACCAAATAAATGTATCCTCAACTGAACTTTTCCTTTGGCTAGACCCACAAAAATCCACGTGGCCAGTCCAACTCCACCAGACAGCCGAGGAATTCTGGTGGAAGAAATGTCTGTGTGAATACATACAGCAGTCTTGTCAGATTGCAACAAACTAATGAAAAAATAATTATCCTTCTCTGTGAATTTGCCTACTCATTAAAATTTATTTATAAATTCAAAATCGATGTTTGCTGCACTTTTGCAGTGATTCTCGGACGTGCACAGAGCAACAAAAAATTGAGTTGTTTGATGTGCCCGTTTCTAACAGAGGATGATCAAGGCGACACTCTGCATTCTCTTTTCAGCAAATTGCCGTGAACAAGTGTCCTTTGTGCAATCTACTTAGTGCCACATTTTCTGCATTTTTATGCTTTTTGTTGGTTTTGCCGTTTGAAACAAACATCCCTGAAGCATGGTGCTCAAGTGCGGGAGAGTGCTCCCAAGGGCAGGAGGGCTGTGATGCACCTTATGGGGAAAATACACTTTAAATAAGCTTCCTTCAGGCAGGAATTATATTGTGTTGGCCCTGAGTTCAACGACAATGAACCAATAGTACAGGCTAAAATATCTTTAAACAGAAACACAAAACAAGGGTTATATATTGACCTGGTGACAAAAATAATGAAAACAAGAGCTTAGAAAAACTAAACTCTGTACGTCCCCTAAGAGCAATTAAACATTCACTAATTCACTAATTTTTTCATGATGATTTTATAAAAATATATAATTAATACAAATGAGAATCCCAGTATATTACCTAAACAAATTTTATAAAAACATGATCTTGTAAATACATTACCAGGGCTACTTTCAAGGTCTTGGAAAGTACCTTTGCAAGTCAGAGGCATGGAATATTCACCTCTGATTTTTATAACATTTCTTTCCTACCCCAGAGCTGCATGAACCCAGAAAGCACTTGCCCCAGAAGAGTAACCTACACTTTCTTTGCTCTTAGAAAATGGGAAACTGAGCCTAAAATGCCATTGGTCCACTGGTTGGTCTTTATCTAATTCTGATCTGCCCACAGTTATTGCTGTTTACTCCATAATGATTAACTAGGAAAGCAACAGCCTGATAATTCTCCTGAAAATAAGTGTTCATTTTTTCTTCCTCTTAATACTATATTTTGCCTTCTTAAAAACAATAACAATAATGTCAGAGTCATCACCAGGAATTATTATATAAGACAGACTTCACATATCACTGCATTCAGTCTTCATGCTACTATTGAAGCAGGTGGGATCATAGTTTACTTTCCAAATGCAACAACAACTGATGGCAAGAAGTTAAACAACTTGCCCAAAGTCACAAAATTGTAAATAAGAAAACTGGCTTGGGAATCTGTTCTATTTATTTCCCAAAGTTATGATTTTTTTTTTCCCATTTAACTATCTAGCCTTTCTGAGACAAATCAGAAGGGTGTATATAGATAGTCAAGAAGATATAGTCCTCTATTCTTTTCTAAGGAACTGAAGGTGACTCACCATTTAGGAACTTATCCCAATACTTCTTATCCAATTTGACTGTTTTTGTGTGTCCGATATCATTCCTGCCCCCGGAGGTCTAGTCTTACATGGGATACTAGTCTTTGCTTATCATCTCCATAATGTAGAAGTTCTCTGCCTCTGAAACTGAGGTGCTGAGGCTGTTTTCTTTCTGTGACCTTTGTCTGTGTTCAGGATTAGTATCCTCTTTCCCATGGTGAAGGGGTGGGGAGGCAGAAGGCACAGTGGTGTAAGTGCCAAACTTGAAACAAAATTTTCATCTCTAAGTCCATGGTTCTAAACTGTATACCACAGCTCCCTGGGATCCCATCACAAATCCACAGGACACTGTGGAAAGATTAAAAGTTCTGAAGGAAACAGTGATATTCAGTATCTGTTGGATAACACATGAACCAACAGCTCAAAGTAGTTCACAGCTTCAAAATGAGAGATCACTTTACATTTCTTTTGATGACACATCTTTGTGAAGCTGGGTGTTTTGTTGTTGTCATTTTGTTTATTTGGATGTCCTTAAGAAAGTCAAAGTAGAGAAGGAAATGAGAATGGTGCTGGTGTACAGTCTGACTCTAAGGTTTTAGAAACTGTAAGGCTCAACACACACATCCTATTGCTAAGTAATTGTGTCTACTTAAGAATAAAATGGCTAGTGTTTCCTCTCTCAAATTAAGCGTATATATTTTTAAACAGCTAGTCAATTGTTAAGACATATGTTCTTATGAAATTGTTTGGGTCTAACCCTTTAATAAAGAGTATTATTGGATATCACTCTGGTCCCAGAAGCACCAGGAAGAAATTACTATAACTCCAAGGGCACCATGAACCGAGATGGTTTTGGAAGTTCTGAGCTATATCCTGGGAAATAAGCAATTGCATTTTAGAAGTTTTTATTTTTAATATATTAAAAAAATTTTAAACCAGAAGATCAGCTTTATTACTGACAAACCTAGAAAATACGTTTTATAATATTGGCCAAATAAATTTGCTAATCCTTCAGACCTAAGTTATACAGAATTATTCATTTAATCACAGGATGCCTAGAGGCTGCTCCTGCCCCAAGCAGGAGCTCCCTCCCCTAAGGAGGTCCCTTGCCATGAGACAGAGAACAGGACTCACATATTTTGCAGATAGATTAACTCATAAACATAGGCAAGAAAAAAAGAGCCTTTCTGGCGGAAGTCTCTCCCTATGGAAACCTGCTTTAGGGGAAACGGAAGTCCTCTTGGATATGGGTCAACATGGGGATTCAGTTGCAAAATGGGTGAGAGGGAGGCCGGACATATGAAACCAACACATCTCCTTCATAAGAAACAAAGAAAGCTAGTTGTATTTTTGAAAATACATTTTAATTTTTTTGCTATTGAGGCTGACACAGTTTTCATATTTTTGCTGTCAAATTGCATTACTTCTTACGTGAAGAGTCTTTTCAAAAGTACGCACTTTTTTTTTAAAGGTCATTAAAAATGTGCCCTGTGAAAAAGGAGTAATTGTCACAGGGCTGGGCAGAAAACAGAGTAGAGAAAGAGCTATAGGTGAGGACGGGGCAAAAACTCAATCAGTTCCTATCACTTTCACCAATGATGAGAAGCTTTTCTCTATAAAGTCAATGTGTTCTTGAGAGAGGCTGAATTTTCTTTTACGAATGTCTTCACCGCCTTCCTCCTCTCTCTTCCTGGTGAGCCTGAGCCAAAGATGAACTTCCACATGTGCTTTGCCCTGGACACACTGAGGAGACAGATTGGCTGAGAAAAGCCCCAACTAGCAGAACCGGAATTACTGCACAGTCATTATCACACCCTCAGCTGCATCCTCAGTACAGCCTTGAGAACTTGCTCAGTTTCTCTAGAAGGCTTGCTGTCATTTTCTGCAACTTCATGCATTTTCTATTCTCCTCTAAAGAATGGCACCCACTCCCACACTCCCACCACCCACTCCCAGCAACAAATCGTGTGTTAGGCTGTGGAGAGAAAGCTGAAGACATCAGTCAAGAGCACCTTACCTTCCCCTCCCACATCCACAAACTGCCTGCATTTGCACCTGCCTTCTCCTTCCTCCCTGATAAAAATGAGCAACTAGCTCTTTTTCTAAAAGCGTATCACAGGCACCCTGAATGACACCTCCTCCCTCCATCCCTCTTTTCCTTCCTTCCTTCCTTCCTTCCTTCCTTCCTTCCTTCCTTCCTTCCTTCCTTCCATCTTCCTTCTTCATTACCTCCCCCTTTCCCTCCCTTTTTCCTTCTCAGTACAACACTTCAAAAGAAGTTTCCTCACCGCGCACATCTCTACTCCAGCATACAGATATACCATCCTCCAAACCCGCTTTGACCCGACCTGACTCCCACCTTGCACTCTGTTTTGCCATTTCCATTAGAGGGAACTTCTCAAAAGAGCTTTCTCTTTACATCTCCATCACCCTATTAGTCTGAAGATATGCATTTGGGGCAGAGAAAGGTCCTTAGTGTGTTCAGAGGTCTGAAGCAATAGTCTTTAGTAGGCTGATGATCAAGAATGACTGTGTTGGTTATCTTTGGGTAGAGGCCCAGGAATTTTTATGTTTATTAGGTGCTCTAGGACACTACTATTGTTTCCATGGTAAAGACAAGAAAATTCTTTTAACTGGTTGTAAGCAGCCTTAAAACACTGAAACTTTGGTGATCACCCAGGACTAGGGATGAGAGACTGAGCAGAACTGCTTAATATGTACAGGCATTTTCTTTGGGGGTAATACAAATGTTTTGGAACTGGATAGGTGATACTGGATGACATTGTAAATGTACCAAATGCCACTGAATTCTGCACTGTACAATGGCTAATGTTATGTTTTATGAACTTCAACTTAATTTTTAAATTCTACTGAGAAAGACAAACGAACCTTATTTAGTGCTCTGTAGCAGACGATGCTTAATATTTTTGATTGGTTGCTCACCAGGGAATAAAATTATAATTAATTGGTGGGAGAGGTAGGTAGGTTCTTCTACACATGGATAGTCTAGAAATTTCCTTGATAAACAAAATGTTGAACCATGAGGATTCGGTAATGTAATCAACTTTATTTGTATCTAACTTGGCCTGGTGGTTATTATTTATCTGCATTGGACCCCTAGGAAAAAAGATAACGTTTTGATATATATGAAAAATATGTTTTATTATATCCTTTAACTAATTTGGAAACTGTTGTTTGCACATAAGACACTAAATATTAAAAATCCTATATGAGTAAGTGATATAAACATGGAAAGAAGAAGAAAGGCTATAATTACCCAGCAATTTCCAGACCATTTCAGCTTCAGTTTCATGCCACTTCATTTTAAGATGGAGAAGAGCTGCACATTGGGGACTAATTTGCATTGATAACATGCTGTGCCTTAATGGGTCCTCTGCAAAAGCAAAAACTGTGAGTGGGATCAATAGTGCATATTCTTTACTAAGGCATTTTAATGCATTTAGCCACATTAGGGTATTAGTCTTAATAAGTTTTCTGGGCCTTGATTATTATTGCTCCTTAGAGTATTAATGAGAAATGCCGAATTGCAGATTGAATTTTCATTAAATAAGCACATTTATATTAGAAATAAGTATTAAAACTAATTATGTAGGAAAAGGAAAATCATGCTACTGGTTGGGAAATCTTGATATTATATTCCTGGGATATGAAAAATAACCTTTATTCCTGCTGTGTCTTTTCCAGAACAATGTCTGAGTGTATTATTCTCCCAATCCAAATCATTCTCTTTGCTTCTCTGCATGAGTGTGAAAGTCCCCTGCCTGCATGGGCTTGATTTTCCTAGGTTGGGAAACCTCTCCAAGGCTTAGGAAGTCCTGCAGTCTGTCCGATGAGTTGTTGTGGGGCTGGTCTCTTCGCTGGGTGTTCCCTGTCACACCTGCCATTGATTGTCCACTGTGCCCCGGGTCACTTAACATCTGCTATTTTGTTCATTCCACACAAACAGCAATCCTGACTTCACAAACCAGAAAATAGTTCACACATCTACAAAGTGGGAGCTAAATTTCAAACCTGGGTTGGTAAAACTATTAAATTCTTTATTCTCTCTAAGGCACAAAACCTTCTCTGCTGGAAATTAGCAAAAGGAGAAATTTCTTTCTCTCCCCACACAAGCTGGACCAAAAGTAGCGTGGCGGCTTTCTGTTTTTCCAAAGGTTGGGTGGGCCTGCGCTCAATGATCATTGAGGAACTGGGAGATGGGAGACTTTGTGTTGGCCTACTTCCTTAGAATAGTGCATTATTGAACTTGAAAAGAGGGGTAGAGTCATTGAATTGGCTCCCTGACACTTCTGGGAAAAGGTAAATATTGCTGTTTTCCACTTAGAGAAACATCAGGGCAGAAATATTTAAGATGTGTCTCCCAAAGTCCGGGAGGTGAGAGGAGGGTGGCAGGGAGCCGAATATGAATTGACTTCTCAGATTTCTTACTCTAATTGCTACACTGTATTTTCACTATATTTTTTAAACATTAAAATGTCTCTTAAGCTTTTGGCAAGACATTTTAAAACATCAAAATTCAATTCTCGGCCAATTAACAGTCATTTAATTTAGGAGTACTCAATTGAGTATTCTGATTTCAAGGTATTTATGGACTAGAAACTCATACACTGTGTTTTAGCCCAAAGCTAAATTTTTATGGGCAAGTCATAACCTTTCTAATAGACCTTGAACTGCAGTGACTTTTCCTTGCAGGTATAACTGTAATGAGCTTTGTTTCCTGGCTTGAGGGTATGCTACACCTGGACTCCAATCGATTATGAATCATCAGCCGGGGTCCAAGTTGCCATCTCCGGAGGACAGCTGAGCAAAAAGGTCAGGAGAAATTGGCCTTTGTTTAAAGTGGCTCCAGCAAAAATATCTCATTTAAAATCTACAGGAGGTTGGCACTTTATTTTCTTTATATCAGTCCTTGCACTTCGGTGAACAGGGCAGGAAAAGAGCAAAGTGTTGTTAACGTAGTAAGATCTAAGGATCTCAGAAACCTCAGAAAGTAAGGAAAAATGCATTCCATTTTAAATATTAGATTTTAGGTTGACTACCATGGGCATGGTTTTGAACTACTGTGACTTGATATGTAGCCAAGGGACACTTACGTATCAATTTGGATCGTGATGAATCACATTCAATTACAAGGTATATGGATGTTTGTGACTAAGCTTTGTTCACATGTTTCTACAAGAAAGGAACTGTTTTCTACAGTCATATAAGCAGGATTCAACATTCCAAAGATAGAAACAACCAAAATATTTACTACAATATAACATGTTTCAACCTTTGTAGTTTTATTATAGTGATCGGAGAGATATAACTCTTACTTTTAAATGGAGCTCATGATACTGTGTCTTACAGGTAATTGAAGCTATAGAGGTGTTTGTTGAATTAATGTATGAATAATATATAAATGCATAATAAAGTGTGACAGAAGCAGCCAAGTTCCAAAAAAGGGATTTTTAAGTTGAGACCAAAAGTGTTCTCAAGTTGAATATGACTATACTGCAGAAACAACCCGTAAGCAAAATAAGTTTTTTCTGTAAGAATCTTGCATAGAAAATAGTGTAGGTGTCCTCATAATTTGGTTGGCCAGAAGCACTAAGGTATTCTGGGAGTAGAGGTCTCTTAGCCTCCAGTAGAACGTGTGTAGGCAGGGCTCCCTCCTACCAGGTATGAACCTATAAGAGGAAAGGAGAAATTCCCTACAAGAAAAAAAGTATTTTTATACATAGGTGGATCCAAATGGTAGGAATCCTTTTAAAAGGATTTCTAATGAACTCCAAGTGTTGTAGAAACCCTGGGTTTCCTATATGATTGATCCGCTCTGAGGAGATTCATAGCTGCTTGAAAAGGTGCCGACTTCCTACAACTGAACACATGGAGCACAATAGAAACCACAGCATGGGCTTTGAAACCAGAGTTCTGGGTTTAAATAAAAACACAGTCCTTAGCTATGACCCTTACCAGACCTATTCAAGATTCAATTTCTTAAATGAAGGTACTAAAATCTATTCTGAAGGATGCTGAAATATGTAAAATTATGAGCATAATACCATTCTCTTAGCAGTTGATTGATAAACAGTAACTATTAATAACACTGAACAGCTACACGTCCTACCTCTTGTGCTCATTACCCGCCTCTACATTTTTAGACAGTCACACAGTGTCTACTGTGCATCTACTACAAGCCAGAATATATGAGGTATCACACATGAAGTTGTGATAATTTGACAAGATAATATGGCCCCTATTCTCAGTCGAAGAGAGAAGATGGAAAATAAACCAGTAGTCTTTTAAGTAGAAAAATCAGAAAGTGTGAAATGACCGTTGTTAATCCAGTAATCATAGCTTTATTATTTTGAGATATTTTTAACCCTTTCCTTTTTTTAATTGAAATTAATTTTTTCAAAGATTTTATTTATTGATTTTATGGGATGGGGGAGCGAGAAACAGCAACTTAGTAGTATAAGGGGTTAAATTGCAATAATTTCTTGTAAGGGTTGAGTCACAGAATTTTCTTCAAGGAGTTAAGGCACTGTAGATAACTAAGAACTTAGTTCACAAATCTTAATCTTTATTTTGTTGCCTAAGACATACTGGGAGTTCTCTTGCAGAAGTTCCCAGAGTCATCACCACCCTGGCTGTTCTGGAGCAACGTGGAGGACACTTGCTAGGACTATGCTGATTAGGCCTGGGCTACATTAGAAAGACTTGCAGGGCAAATGTTTCTGCAACTGAACCTCCTCTTCCTTTATGTTTTTACATGACTAACTGCACAGACTTCTTTTTCACACCTTACACCATTACTAACAACCCTGAGCCCTATAAAAACCATCAGCACCAAGAGAATGTTAAGGCAGTTCTTTGAATAGGAGTCCCTTGCTTTCTCAAGTTGCTGCAATTTGAATTAAAGATGCTTTTATACCTACTCAGCCCATCTGTCATGAAACTGGCAAAAAAATGGTGATGGACAACTTGAATCCCGGCTTGTTCTGGTAACAATAGATGCCTCATATACTTGTTCATTGGTTGCTTGTTGTATGAGCCTGAACTGGGTAAGCCCAGGGTTTCAAACCAGCAACTTTAGGGTCCCAGGTCAGCGCTCTATCCACTGCACCATCACAGGCCAGGTAATCCTTTCCTTTTCTTGTCTCCAGTCTCTTACTATGGACTCTAGAGAAACTCAGAAGAAATGTAATACTCTTTGTTTCTCTAGTTTTAATAATTTTAAAGTTATAAACTCTAGTTAAGCTTAAAATGGATAATTTAATATATTAATCAGTATTCTTATTGCAGAGAACAGAATTTTTCTTGGCATAAGCAGAATGATATTTGTTAGGGAGTATTGGCACTTCCTAAACTGTTGGCGGATGAGAAGAAATGGATCTGAGCTTTGTTACCAGGAATGAGCCTCAAGCCACGTTGTAGAATCAAACCAGTAAAGGTGGCTGTCACTTCTATATTGATCAGGAAGCTGCCAGGTGCAGATACACACCCCTCTGCTTCAGTCTGCACCAGCAAAGTGGGTGCCCACTCTCTGCTCCCCCATGTGATTCAATTCTGAATCAAAGTCTCATCAATAGGAAATTCACAAATCACAAACAGAATGGCACTGCATACCATATGTAAGAAGTGTGATTTTACCTTTTTATCCTCATCATTCTTAAAGGGGCCTGAAATAAATGTGGAGCTAGGTAATACCCAGTATCCATCACAAAATTGACCAATGGGGTCAGAATCTCAATGAACAAGGGCATCTCTTTATAAATAGTAGAGCAGATTCTTTTGTTTCGCCAGCCATTTCATTGGCTGTATGGCTATGAAACCACCTTTTGTTTTTTTTCCCCAAAACTGTTTAGTACTCTAATTCAGCTCAACCTGTAATAGAATCAATGTCAAGTAATCCTATTGTTCTTGTAATTCTTTTTTCTTCAATGCCTGACCTGGGGTAGATAATTTATTAAAAGAATGTTATTCATGTCTGTTGTCAATTTCTTGATGTGTCATAGAATTTCTTTATTGGTTTTTCTAGTCAATGTGACTTGCAGGTATAGCTGATGAATGAATTCAGAAACAGAATGTGACACCTGTGATCAATCCAAACCTTCAACATCCTGATATGTTTATCAGAAACCAAAGCTGCTAGAAGAAAGTAAAAATGGAAAAAATAAATTTGAAAAATCAATCATTCATCATGTTTGAAAATAAATAGCTGTGTGTGTGTATATAAGAAATTTTAAAAAAATTAGAGTCAGATGAATGTTGATTGGGGTTGACTAACCATCTAGATTTTCCTAAGATTCAAGTAGTTTCCTGGACCATGGGACTTTCCGTACTAAAACCAAAAGAGTCTTGGGCAAATCTGGCTGATTGATCAGGCTAATAATGAGTCCTTAGACATCAAATCTGGTGGCCTGTGGTCTGGCCCTTGGAGCTGCCAAATATTACAAGAAGTTGCAAATTGTTGGTTCATACATTTAGCTAATATGGTGTCTAATTTTAAAAAGAAATTGTTGCTAGTGTCTTAACTGTTATGGAGCTTAATTTTCAGTTGCCATTTATCATCTCCCTGTGCTGTGGCTTTTCTTATGACTGAGAAACATGTTATTCATCTCCATAAAAATTAAGGAAATGAAACATGCCCTGGGAAGGTCATGCATTTCAGAAGAGTACATTTTTCTTCTAGCTGATCCCCTTCTCACATTTACGTTACCTGCCTGCCCTGTGCAAGTGTTTGTTTGTGGTTTCTACTATAAGAAAGAGATGTTCAGTGGACAAAATAATTGTCTTGATTAGTCTTTGATAAATTATCTTACTTAATAGAGAACTTAAGATGCTCCTTCTCATATACACAACCATTAAACCATGTTTCCAAAGGAGTTTACTGACATGAAAACATTCATGTAATTAAATGAGTGAAAGGTGGATATACTCTAGCACATATAGAGTCTACATCTACCTGTATGTAGGGTATGTTACCAGCTAAGTCAGAAATATGTATATGTATATAAAAAAAGAAAGCACACCAAGATTTTTAAATTTTATTAAACTTTTTAAGGTGATATTGGTTAACAAAATTATATAGGTTTCTAATGTACAATTCTATGATACATCATCTGCATATTGCATTATGTGCTCACCACCCCAAGTCGAGTCTTCACCCTTTTCTATATCTCCCCACTCCCTTTTCATGTGATCACCACTATGCTGTTGGAAACACACCAAATATTAACAATCCAAAATGGAAGAATCTCCTTGGCCCTACCTATTTACATAGTGACCTCATCTGTACAATTTCCACCATGCCTTCTGTAAATAAAATGTCAAACTCTCCAAAGGTCTTTATTAAACTTCCCATTGTTATCATGTCCTCATTCAAAAACTTTAAAAGATGTAAACTTCCAATTTATAGATTGGGGACTGGATAGAAAATATTTCTGTAAGGAGTCATAGAGTACTGTAAATACATTTGGTTTTGCTGGTCATATAGTCTCTGTCCCAACTGCTCAGATATTCTGTTGTGCTGTGAAGACCGCCACAGCTGATAAACACAGAAACGAATAAGGGTGAGTAGATATCAAAACACTTCTTATGGACACTGACATTTTAATTTCATATAATTTTGTTGTTCCCAAAATATTTAAAATTTTTTTCTGACACTTAAAAAATGTAAAAATCATTTTTAGCTCAGGGACCATGCAAAAACAGGAGAAGAGGCGAACCAGACTTCATCCTCTGGCTTGACCACTGTCTCAGATCATCAGGGTCTTCACCCATTTGGGCTGAAGGTTCATTCATAGATCTTGACAAGCTGTAAAAGTAACCTCTGGGGTGACAGTGTATTATTATGACCTCTTCTATGGAAATAAATACTATTACATAAAAATGATGCAACCATAAAGCTGTATGTTGACTTTACTTAGATTATATACCAAATGTCCATGGAGGGAGGGAGGTCTAGATTCACACCTGGTAAGCAGAGTGGCATGTTCACAACAGACTCACCCAAATACTGTCCCACTTCATAGCTCTATTTGCAAGACGACACAGTAAAAACTTACTTTGAGGAGAAATTCCTAATGCAGACAAGATAGTCACATGATTCATGAAGATATCGTGGCATTGACTGATGGCTTGTATACACTGTGAAACTGATGGATCTACTTTAATTTTTACCAGCCATAAATTTTTTTACAATAAAGAGTAGGGAGAGAAATTATGGGTGCTGAGAGTGACAGAAAACATTTTCTCAGCTTTGTTGCTAGCCATATGAGTTGCTGTGTCTTAAAGATGCAAAAAACTAGAATTACTTGTTTTTAGAAACGCCATTTCTATTTTGTGTATTTAGAAAAGACCTTCCTGCAGGTATGAGGACAACCCTGCAGATTTCACTTGATCTTTTTCAGTGCTTCTGAGCAGAGTCTTACATCTGTCAGAGTGTGGGTGTCCGGGCTTCTCCCAGGAACTGCTAGTCAATCACAAGGGTTCAGACTTCCCAACAGGTAACTGTTATAACCAGGAGAAGCCTATGGTTTATGTGAACCTCCTATTACCCTGGAACGATGTGTCCTCAGGTCCAGAGCTATGCTTCCTGTCCATAGTTGAGGGGCAAAGAACCCCAAGACCTGAAGGCATACTGGTCACTCTGTACATGTTGGGCCTTCCCCTCAGGGTCCTGCCATCTCCTGGCACTGCTCAAGGTGACACTTCTCTGGGTTCCCTAACTGTCGCATTCTCTTCCTCCCATATCATTGCTTCTGAAACCACTGCCCACTGTCCCCACTGCCCGTCTTCCTGGCCCTGTCTCCCTGCCCTTCCCAGAGCACCAGCTTCCCTGCCCTTCAATGAGACAGCGATGTTTCTGCTTTCAGTGCTATACCAGCAAGAACATTCTAGGAACAAAACAAGGAGAAAGCACTGAGAACACACATAAAGTAGCACTCAACAGTGTCCCACCACACACTGAAGCCTGAAAACCACAGGTCTACATATATCAATTGGTTTAACTTCCCTTATTTATTAAGAAGTGATAAACTGAATCAGAAAGGCAGCTAGCCAGCAAGTGGCTGGTGTGGAGGGGTGCTGGTCAGATCCTCCTGTAGATCATTGTCCTCACCCCCTTCCCATAGCCAAAACTTTCTGTTGTTACCAGAAGAAACGGCTAAGTGTGGTTCGGAAGCAGGAGGGGCTTAGAAAGCCCTGATCAAGCACTCAAGTCTTAAGTCTTAAGTCACTCTCCACGCATCTCTAGTCTTCATCTTGTCCAGTGTTGATAAGTTGATAATTGGGTTTCTGGTTCTGGCTTGCAGAACCAAATGGGGGCCGGGGAGTTTGCATTTCTGACTTGTTCCAAGGTGATGCTGAGACAAGCGCTTTGAGAACCACCCAGCCTAGTCACTGGTTGTTAGAATACATCTTCCTCTTCTGGAACTATGAGCTGTACTCCCCCCCCCCCCCCAGGAAGTCCAACTGATTCATGGTCCCAGGGCTTCTGATTTTTCCAAATTCTTTTTCACTTTATGAGGTCATGTCTAGCTTGATGTAAATTGTTTTTATACAGTGATGTTGGAATGAATTCATTCATACATTTCACTTCCAAACCACTTTGTAGCAGTAGATGCAGAACCACATTTTTGTATGTTATTGCCCTTTGTGAGCAAGAAAGAGGGCTGCCTAACACACATGATAAAGCTTACCATGATGACAGAAAAATGGCCATCATCACCATCTACTTAGCCTCTATGCATGTAGTCAGATGTTCACATGAATATCATTCAGGGTCCTGTTAATAAAAACACTCCACAGTCCCACTGGCGACTTTCAGGGGAGTTCAGCCAAGTGTGAGCAGAGTCTAAGGAAACCACCCAGGATGCTGGAGTACCCAGGTGCTAGAAAGAGTGGGGTCCCAGTACTGGACTCCACCGGGTGGAGTTTTTGGAGAATGCTGCCTGGCAGGAGCTGTGGGCATCTGTGTGAGAAGTGGCAACCTGGCAGGAGGGAAGCTGGAGGGTAGACACCAGAACCTCCCTCTCTTTCCACCCCGGGTTTCCTTGCTGCCTTCACAGGCACAACTTGAAAGAAGTCAGGTGGTGTCTCTTGACTGCAGTTGATTCATTGTTATTTAGAGATATATGCCCCAAAGGTTCTGATCTAATCTCTCTGAAAAAAACAAGATTTGAAATTTAAATGTTCATTGTTACCATTAAAAAAAGGACTAAATAAAACACATTTAAAATATAAATAACATAAAATCAAAAACACTGACCCCGCCCCCCCAAACCAAATGAAATGAATCTAATACTGCTTGTCCCTCTGAGTCCAGGTCAGAGAATCTAAGAATAGAAACACATTATTCTAAATATAAAGAGACTCATTGAATGAGCTATCTCTAGTCTTTAAATATAAAACATATCTTCCAAGATGAAAGGTGATTAGGGGTATAGGGCTAGATCAGTGGTTCTTAACCTTTTTTGAGGTACCGAACCCACCAGTTTCATATGCGCATTCACCGAACCCTTCTTTAGTGATAAATAAAATATAATTTTTTTCCAAATTCAAGACATAGGTATATGTTTTTTTACTGGTGCACAAAATGAGCCGTGCATGAACATCACCTTGCTCAAAGAACAAAACCAACAAAGTGCATGAACTCCCAACAAATTACGGTATTACTTTATTCTGGCCTCCGCGGCAGAGGCTTCTAGGAACACCTGAGACCGACTCATCGAACCCCTAGGGTTCGATAGAACCCAGGTGAAGAACCACTGGGCTAGATATTAAGAACACCATTCTTGGCCTGATCAGGTGATGGCACAGTAGATAGAGCGTCGGACTGGGATGTGGAGGACCCAGGTTCAAGACCCCAAGGTTGCCAGCTTGAGCGTGGGCCCATCTGGCTTGAGCAAAAAGCTCATCAGCTTGGACCCAAGGTCGCTGGCTCCAGCAAGGGGTTACCCAGTCTGCTGAAGGCCCGTGGTCAAAGCACATATGAGAAAGCAATCAATGAACAACTAAGGTGCTGCAACAAAAAACTGATAATTGATGCTTCTGATTGATGCTTCTCATCTCTCTTCATTCCTATCTGTCTGTCCCTATCTATCCCTCTCTCTGACTCTCTCTCTGTTTCTGTAAAAAAAAAAAGAACACCATTCTTTGAAGCTAACTTTACTCAGGGGTATTTGTTCTCATCTAACCTTTGTTCTTTCTTCCTCTTTATGAAGAGCATACGTACCACTTACATATTTGCTTTTGATATATTTTTAAAATTCAAACTGAAAAGCAAAAGCCCCTTGCCTCTTATTTGCTTAAGTTTGTTAGGCAAAAATAGGTCTCTTTATCATCACCATCATATCGATAATGTATCACAAGGCTTCACAGCAGAGATAAAGCAGATGCTTACGTGATTATTATGTGCTCAGAGACTCTGCGGTGCCTTTAGTTTCCCTGCACCTGCTGTCACTCGCTCTCACCCTTCTTTCAAAGGTTTGTATTTTCTATTATGTTTCCTGTGTAACCTTTAGCTTCATGTTGCAAACTGCCTGGATAATTTGCTGTTGATTAGAGAAAGCAGATGGATACAGGTTGCCATGACCCCATTTTCATCCAACCCCCGCTTTTGGAGGGCTTTGTACCAATGATGTGGTGTGGGGAGGACTGGGGCGATGATGGATCAGAAACCTCAGTGATGCTCTTGGCTCAGCGACTAACCTGCTGGAAAAGAAGGCATTCTGGGGAGGAGATCTAGTTTATTAAATATAAGCATCTGACCCAATTTTAGGTTGCCCTTTCCAGTACAGAGGGAAAGCAAACTCCTCACCAGATGAAATCTTACATGTGATGTCCTCTGAGTTCTTCTCTACTCAGAGACTAGACTGCATTGGACCTAGATGGTGGCAGGCCAGGACTTCTTGTCAGTCAACTCTCTCCCCTTTCCACTCTGTCTGACTGGGTATGCTGTCTTCTCTCATTCTCTGAAGAAGTCACCCAGTCTCAGTTTCTTGCTCAGGCTCTATGAGCAAAGCCTCTCTTTTGAGCAAGTATTCAGTCCTTTTGAAGTGTTAATATTTTTGTAGAAATACCTGACATGGATTATCTCATTGAATGCAACTTGATGAGCTAGGAATTTTTGTTTTTCATTAAAAAATGTGAACACAGAGGCTGAGATAGTTAAAGGGCACAGAGTTAGTAAAGAATAGAGCTGAGGTTTGAACCTTTCTAGGAGTATTATCTGCCACTGTACAGTAATAAAAAAGGCATTTCAGAAGCTTCTATCTCATTCAATTCTCTCTCCTCCTCTTTCTCTTTTTCATTTCAATTATGGACACACACAAGAGTTCTGCACTACTGGATCTCTGAGCACACAGGGGAGTGCAGCAAAATTAGCTTCTGTCTGGGGCTGTGTATCCATGGCCACATGGGCCCTGGAGGATGGAAAAAGGAAGGGAAGGCAAAGCAGAGGGGGAGTTAGAAATTCCAAATGGCTGTGGAGTCTGCAGTAGAAAGGGAGGAAAGAGAAATATCCAAAAGTAGAAAGCAAGTAATAAAGGAAATGCTATTCTCCCCAGAGTGTCAAGTTTCCCCTGGGTATTAATCAGATGCAATTTATTACCAGTGTAAGTAGTTTGAAGTATATGTTTGATTTTTCATGTGGTCATTCTTTAGTTCTTGCTTCTGGACTTGACTTATAGCACTTGTTCTTTTGTAATTTTAGGGGAAGAAAGGGTGGGGAGGGAGAGTATTACCCCACAATACTGAGCTTATCATGGTGGAATTTGGGACATCAGCCCAAGATATACACTGAAGATAAATTGGGCAGGGGTGTTTTCCTGGAATCATTTACTTTGCTGTCACCTCCTGAATGGGAGGCCACTCATGCAAGATCAACTGGATTAAAGAAGTAATCTAATTTGGTCAGTAAGGAAGTTGAAATCAGAAGGCCAAACTTCTTTTGCAACAGAGATATTATCAAAGACTTAGTCTTTTTCACAATAGCTGCTGTCAGTAGAGTGTGTTGGTTAAGAGTAGGTCAGACTTGAACCCTGGCTTTCTGCTTCCCAACGTCCCTTGACAACTCAGCTCTGCCTCAGTTGTCTAATGTTTAGATGGAGATAGGGCACCACCTATATGCTAGAGCATACTTATGAGGATGAACTGGAATAACGTGTTTATAGCACTTAGGACAGTGCCTGGTAAATAGTAGTAAATGCCGTGTTGTGTGTGTTTATATGCATTGTATTCACATACATACATGTAATCAAACATCAATTTGGAACCATCTAGGGAAAGCTGCACAAGGGCACTCTTTTTTTTAATGCATGTGACAATTGAGATGGAGCAAAGCATCTGGGAACATTTCTATTTACGCATCTGTGGTTCAATAAAATTTTGGTTTCTCTTTTTGCCTTTTACTGACATATGGTTATGATGATGTGATATAGTGCAAGTACCTCAAGACAGAGTCCCCACAGCCAGGTGTCTTTGTGCAGGTTAGCTAGAAGGGCTGCACTTCAAAGGAGGGATCTAAGGAAGTACCTAGTGCTTAGTTTATCCTCTTCCTCCATTAATTTCCTTTGCAAGGTCCCGACTTGCCTCAATGGTGCCTCTGCACGGTCCTGAGTTGGACTGGAAGGAATTCCTTCATTGGGACTAATTAAAGGCGGGTGTTGTTCTGACCTAGAAAACACATTGTTGAATGATTCTAATATCTGTCACCAGAGAACACCCAGGAAGTGATTTTAAATCAGTTACTACAAAGTTAAGGACTCACAAATGCAATTATTTACGTGTTTGTGATTTGGTAGTAAAAAGAGGAAGAAGAAATCAAATTCATTAGACAAGAAATCACTTCGAACTCAAAGTCTTGGCTGCCAATAAGCTTGGAGATATCCTCCAGTGCACTCATGAGTCCAACAATATTTATTGGTTCTGCGGAGGCCCCCCCACCTCTGCGGCATCCAGAACCTGACATTCATCTTCTTTCTAGCTCGGTTGACCAATCTATAATAAATGATGCTAATATTTACTTACTATTGAGTGTTATGATGAGGTTTGGAATATGTAAAATGATACACTTGAAAAGCATACAGAACATGTTGCCATGTTTGAGTACTTGAACAAGATTTTCTGTGGAAGGGGTGGGAGCAGTGCGGACAAATAGCATAGACTAAACATATCTGTTACCTGACCCAGTCACTGAATTAAATAGGATTTGTCTTTAAAAGCTGGGATCCAAATAAAAATGGGTTGAGGATGCATTGAATCACAGAACACACAGGGAAGTGGTTGAATGCCCTGAGTTCTACCTCTGGTTCTGCTTACTTGCTGTGTGTCCTTGATAAAATCAGCTAGCCCTCATTTAAAAAGCTTCAATTTCCTCATTTAAAAAGGGGAATAGTAATACCTATTTTAGAGGATTGTAATATCTAAAGCAAATAACATGAAAAAAGAACTTAGCATAACACCTGGCACATAGGCTTTATTTAATCAATATATATTGGATGGACAGCTTCAGAATGAATGACTGTGCCATGCTAATATCACCATTTGACTTGAGGACAGGATTTCTGATTGTTTTTGTTGTTGTTGGTCTTTTCAGAAATAAGATAATGCTACTTTGCTTGATGTTCTCAATACTTAGATTTTATTAAAATTATAACTGGGGTTCATGACTCCATACACTACAGGAGAACCTCATTTTAAAAACAAATTGTTTCCAAAAGTTTCCCAGAGGGCTGTTCAAAATTAAAAATATATGTTTCCAATAGAAACAATGTTGTAAATAGTGAGGAAATCCCCAGGCCATAACAGCTCATTTAAGGTAATGTAGTTGAATTGATGTAGAGCTAATGAGTTGTTCTACTCTATGCCTCCTATAGCTACAAATTTCTAAACTCAGAAGTATCATCTATTTGTTTTCTGCTCAGGGACTTATGGTTTTTCTTCACTTTTAGGATGACCCAGACTCGGCCTGGCATAAAAATCTAAACTCCGACGCATGTCCCACCCCTCTTTCCACAAAGGCCACCATATGTCCTTCCTTCAACCGTCCTCAGACTCCCTCTTTCATCATTAGGAAGAAAATTTTGCAGAAGTGTTAAGAAGGAAGGGCTCAATTCTCAAGATGATTAAACTGCTTTATTTTCTTTTTTGGATCAGCGTCTGCTCTTTGCAGGTGATGCCTGCATAGCTATCACAACGGTATCTTAGTTTGTCTTTCCGAGAGCTGCAAATAAGTGGACATGAAAAAGATTCAGGAAAGTAAGCTTTCACATGGCCTAAGATGTCTCAATAAAAAGCACATGTATCATTGAGATGTGGAGCATCGATTTTTTTTTTTAATTTATGTTTACATGCATCTCTTCTGCCTTTGACACTAAATTGTGAAGTCTTGAGAAACGGGATGCTTGTATCTCCCAGTGCACATAGTGTGGCACTTAGCTAATGGGGTGGAAGAGGCATTTAATTAGCATATTTTTTATGATAATGCTTTAGATCTTTGCAGCTACTTTTTTTAACTATTTAAATTTTTTTATTGAATTTATTGTGGTGACATTGGCAAATAAAATTATACAGGTTTCCAGTGCACAATTCTATTATACATCATCTGTATATTGCATTGCGTATACCCCACTCCAAGTCAAGTCTCCCTTCATCACCATCTCCTTCTACCTTCCTCCACCTATCCCATCCCCTTTCCCTCCTGTAATCCCCACACTGTTGTTTGTGTCAATACAGTTTTATTTTCTTTGCTTGCTTTTAAATAATTCTATCCTACATAAATTGAAGGGTCCAGGAAACAAAGAAAAGTAATAGTATAATGTGGGCATATGTTCTTCCTATCCAATAACAATTTAAAAGAGATACAAGTATAGTCTCTATAGAAAAACAGGATGGCACTTCCTCAAAAAATTATACCTTTCATATGACTCAGCAGTACAACTTCGGGGTATTTATCTGGAGAAATTCAAAACACTAATTCAAAATAATATATGCAACCTTATGTTCATTGCAGCTTTATTTACAAATAGTCAAGATATGGAAGCAACCTAAGTGTCCAATGATAGATGAATGGATAAAGAAGATGTAGTACATATATAATGGAATACTACTTGGTCATAAAAAGTGAAATTTTAATTATTTATGACAACATGGATGGACCTAGAGGATATTATACTAAGTGAAATTAGTTAGATCAAGAAAGACAAATACCATATATTATCTTACCTATAGGGGGAATCTAAAAAACAAAATGAACAAATGAAACAGACAGAAACTCATAGATACAAAGAACAAATTAATGGTTACTAGGTAGAAAAGAGGTGGGGAGATGCATGAAAAAGTGAAGGGATAAAGAAGTACAAATTGGCAGTTACAAAATAGTCACAGGGATGTAAAGCATAGCTTTTTGGGCATGCAAATTCCATAGGTGAATTCTACGAGTCGCAGCCTCTCAAGCTGACAAGCACTCTGGGTCGTGTCTGGTTTCCATAGGAGGGCCCACCATGTTCCATGAAATTTAAAGGAAATAAATTTGTGGCCTTTTCTTGTCCATCTCTCTCATGTCAGTTGAATTCTCAGTCCTTTCCAAGTCACAAACCCTAAAAAGACAGAGGTAAGGTTTTTGTCTCACTGACATCTTCCTTTGGGCATCTTTGAATTCTATCTCCTACCTTGGCTTGATTCTTCAGTACACTGACTTGCTCTCAGCAACCATCACAAGAAACTCTGTGAATGTGGGGCAGTGTCTTTCAAAAGTAGACAGACATACCCTCCTACAATAATTATGCCAACTAGCAGAACTTGATTTATAAATTATGGTTGTAGTTGGTGTGCTAATTAATAATTTACGTCAACTGAAATGAGAATCCTCAGAGTTTATTAACAATCATGTAGCTATGAAAAAAAATGAAGACAGAAAACAGAGTAAGTTAGGGGCATACTATTTAAAAGAGTTGCACAAAAACCAAAACCAAACATAAACAACAGAAGCAGGATTTTCTGAAAAAATACTACCTGTTCAGGTATGACTTTGGGGCCTCTAGAGTCACTTCTGATAACGCCAGTGACACAAAATTTAGTGACTTATATCTAGCATATTTAGTTATTGTTTGGCATCAGATACCAATGCTAACTACAATTAAGCCAAGTTTTGAATTCTGGGAAAGTTCAACAAACTTTCTCTTCTTCTTAAAGACTTATACTTATATAGTACCTGTTATATAGAATAGCCAGAATATGGAAATAACCTTAATGTTCATCAACAAAAAAATGGCTAAATAAAATGTGGTATATTCATAAAATAGAGTGTTATTCAGCTATCAAAGGGAATAAAGTTTCCTTTGATGAACTTTGAAAACATTATGCTAAGTGAAATCAGCTAGACACAAAAGAACAAATATTGTATGATTCTACCTACACAAAATGTCTAGGATAGGCAAATTCATAGAGGAAGAAAGTAGATCAGAGGTTATCAGGGGCTAGCAGGAGGAGAAGATAATAAGTTATTGTTTGATGGATGCAGAGTTTCTGTTCCAAGAAAAAGTTTTGGAAACAGGTACTGGAGATGATTTCATAACATTGTGAGTGTGATTAATGTCACTGAATTATACACTCAAAAAGGTTAAAATGGAAAATTTAAGTTATAATATTTTATCACAATACATAATTACAATATTGCCCTGGCCAGTTAGCTCAGTGGATAAAACATTGGCCCAGCAAATGGATATCCCAGGTTTTATTCTCCATCAGGATACATAGCAGAAGCCACCATCTGCTCCTTCCCCGCTACCCCTTCTTTCTCTCTTCTCCCACAGCCAGTGGCTCAATTGGTTCAAGCATCAATCCAGGCTCTGAGGATGGCTCACCTGGTCTTAGTGGCAGCCGAGTGGCAGTCTCAGGTGCTAAAAATAAGCAAGTTGATTCGAGCATCAACCTAAGATAGGGGTGGCCAGGGGAATCCCGGTTGGTGTGCATGTGGGAATCTGCCTCACTATTGCCCCTCCTCTCACTAAAAAAAAAAATAATAAAATAATAATAATAATAATAATAGTACAATATTTTCAAGAAAATACAATAAAAAGTTCCTGGTTCCAAGTTCAAGAAATGTCATTATCATCTCTGCTGACTTTGAGAAGGTTTATGAACAAGTAGGTTAGCCTATCTCAGAGTCAGCCGGGGATACTAAGAAATAAATAACTGCTAACATTATATCCTTTTTAAAAATCATTTAGGTGATTGTAAAATCTCAGGATAAAATGCCAGCAATGATAAAATAATCTAACTGTGTTATAAATATATGAAATATTCTTACCAAAGCAGGTGGGGAGAGGGGGAAATTGCTGATGTCTAAGTAACCTTGGAAATGAATAGAGACAGTAAGACTAAAGACAAAGAAACTATACATAAACATTGTACTCTAGTTGAAAAATTTGTGTCTCATAAGAGTATAGATTAATTTTTAAATCACTCTACATGTTTACAGGAATTGAATAATAAGTCAATAGATGGTGGATGTTGGGAGCCTGGTTTCTCAATTTTGAAGTGAAAAGTTACAAACAGGCAAAGAAGAAAGGTTATAATGATCCACTGTGGTTCTGAATTAGAATGATCCCTGTAGTACTCAGTTGGACACATGTGTTCATGTTTAGCTTAAACAGATACAAATAAATACAAATAAAAATATCTACAGATATGTGTACATATACTGCTTAATGCACACATAAACATTTCCTTGTTTTGTAAACTGAGAAGGCCTAAGACAACCTCTCAGTAGCAAGGAGATACAGGTTTCTAACAACATCCTCTGATAAAAGGAACCAAGAGAAATGACTAATTTTAGAACTAAGTAGGAACTAGACACATAAGCTAGCAACATCTTCGAGTGCCAGTGTAAGCCAGTAGCTATCGCCACCAACACAGTCGCCTGGCCCATGCAGGTTTGCATTAGATTAGACAGAGAGTAATGAAACAACAGAGCCTAGAACTGGTGGGCCAATAACTTTAATCCTAACTTGCACCCGGTGGGCAAGAAATACACATAGTGAGAAAACACTTCCCTTTCCATTCAGGGCTCTCAAAGCCACTGAATTATCCGAGTTTCCTATCATCAAAGGTTTCTAGCTCACCAGCCTTATTCCCCTCTGTTCCTTATCTCCTTCTCTCTCTGCACAAACTGGCTTCTCCTTCAGCACTCTGCCATCTTGGCTGCTTCTCCTCTCCTCCACGTGGCCTTTCTCTGTTCTCCTCTCAAATGCTAATCTCAAGAACTGAGAGAGATCAAGCTCCCGGTCTCTCCCACTTTATAGTGTAGAAATCAAAACCTTTAATCCAATATACAAACAAGGAAGTCTCTGATACAAAGTCACTTATTTGAGGCATAATGGGATTCCTCATGAGAGTGCACCACCCATTATCATACAATAGTCCAGGGTGTGGGGAAAAGCTTAGTTTTAAGACTAAGCCTTGGCTACAATGACCCTGCCAGCTTACAGCCTGTCCCCTACACACAATGCAAACTATAAGCGAACAAACATAATATCATATTTACAAACTTATATGACCAACATTCCACCCCTTTTGCTCACTTCACAATCTAAATCACAGGTATTCCTGCACAAGAAAATTAGACACATTACACAAATTACAATAACATGACAAATCATACAATTTCAACAATCACAAAGATACACTTCACCAGTCTCTGAGCACTTTGCCAAAGGCACAGAATGTCCTCTGACTTTTTTCTAGCCATGGGAAAAGCTTCCCAGGGTAGGGGGAGGACCTCTAGCTAAGCTGCCCCCTACCCACATCAGGGTATTTTACATTGTCCAAAATTCACAAGTCCATCCAACAAAAAAGCCAGTGCTCATTCTGGTCATAGTCAAGGAATCAGTCTAGCACATGGGGCCTCAGTCACCCCCCTCATCCTTGCCGTCCTGGCAGGTCTTACACTGTCCCAAAGAGGAGCACGTGGCAATGGCAGTCAGCATTTCCATCTCTGCTCCTGAGAGCGTGATGGTATTCACCCTTATGTCCCCAAATCTCAGACCTACAAAGGGTGCAGTAGGTACACCTTCTGGAGACTTTGGATCACAACTCCAGACTGATTCTTCTCGTCTTCCAAAGAGGAAATGAAAACACCAGCTCCCAATGTTGGGCTCGAGCCTGGGCCACTGTCGCCTTCTGCTCTGCCGGACTTGCAGCCCCAGCTCTGGCCTCAACCCCAGCCTTCTGCTGCTGGTGGCTCTCCACAACGTCCAGGGCAATCTCCAACTCACAAATCTGTGATTCCTTCTCCAGTGGCTGCTCCATTTCCAAGCAAATCTCCTGAACCTGGTCGGCCTCCTCTGGTGCTTACACCAGTTCCAGTGTCAGTATCTCTTTCTCCCACGTTTGCTCCAGCTTCTTCCACTGCTCAGTTTGCAGGTCCCGGGCAGCTTCTTCCACAGAGCTCTTGGTTTCTTCACACATGGCTGTAAAAATCAGCCGGCTTAGAACCTCCAAAAGAATAGCCATGGGGAACCATAACAGCAGCCAGTCCTGTACTCCACTGCTCAAAGGTGGTGGTGGCTCCATACTGATCTGTATCAAATCCTGCCACAGACTACGTCAAATGTAAGGCGAGTAGCCACGGCCACCATCACAGCCAACTGGCCAATGCAGGTTTGCATTTGATTCAGACAGACGGTAATGAAACAATGGAGCCAAGAACTGGTGGGCCATTAGCTTTAATCCTAGCTTGCACCTGGTGGGCAAGAAATACACACAGTGGGGAAACACTTTCCTTTCTGTTCAGGGTTCTCAAAGCCACTGACTTATCCGAGTTTCCTAGAATCAAAGGTTTCTAGCTCACCAGCCTTATTTACCTCTGTTCCCCATCTCTTTCTCTCTACACAAACTGCACAAACTGGCTTCTCCTTCAGCACTCCACCATCTTGGCTGCTTTTCCTCTCCTCCACGTGGCCTTTCTCTGCTCTCCTCTCGAATGCTAACCTCAGGAACCGAGAGACCAAGCTCCTGGTCTGCCCCACTTTATAGTGTAGAAATCCAAACCTTTAATTCAATATACGAACAAGGAAGTCTCTGATACAAAGTCACTTATCTAAGGCATAATAGGATTCCTCATGAGTGTGCACCATCTGCTATCATGCAATAGTCAAGGGTATGGGGAAAAGCTTAGTCTTAAAACTAAACCTTTGGCTATAATGGCCCTGCTGGTTTACAGCCTGTCCCCCCCCCCCCCAACAAACAATGTAAACAATAAGTGAGCAAACATATATATTATATTTACAACCTTATTTGACCAACAGCCAGAACGTAAGAAAGATTCAAAATAACACAATAACAACTTCCCTTCCTTCCATAAATGGCGATACATAGAAGTGATACAGGAACCAACTGACTGAAAATTTTTCTAATGACCAAAGTTGGAACAATTTGAGCAAGAAAATGAACAAAGCAGTTTTGGATTATAACTCAAAGTATAAAATTAAAATCCAGATGTTCAAACTGATCTAAACAGACAAAAAACAAATAAATAAGAGAGAATAATTCAATCCTTGGCACAGAAAAATTCTGGAAAACATTTGTAAATCTAATTTTTATACCTATGATTCTCATTTCAACATTATATGAAACCACGAGTTTTTAAAAATACTGAATTTTAAGAGGCATGACTAAGAGATAAGGCCATGAGGCATTAATTAATTACAGTGAGTGAGCAAACTAAGGGTTGTCTAAAACCATCAGTGGTTAGATTTTCATCTGCTTCCCATTTCAGTTTCCTTGGCAATGAACCTTATCTGGCAACTACTACTTATTCTTTCTTAGATCTAAAGAGGATACCTCTCTTGGGTCTCCTGATATCTATTTGAATTACTTGGTGTATGTGTCCTTAAGAATACATTTACATCCACATGTACACACCTTCAAGAAAGAAAAGATAAGTAATAGTTTTGGTTTTATTTGTAGCTAAAATAAATTTTTCAATGTTTACTAATTTCTGAAAACCACAACAATGTAGGAATGCAGCCGTCTTCCTGGTCACCATCACTGATTGCTCACAGAATGTTAGGACGATGATGACTCAGTAGTAAACACAACAGACACACCCTTTGTCCTTCTGAAATAAAATGAAACACAATGAAAGAAGGGTGGGCCATGTGACTAAGCCTGTGGACATTTACAGTAAGTTTTTATGTTTCTCAGAAGTTGGCATCAACAATGAGTTGTTTTAAAAAACAAAACAAGCACCACTACAATGACTACTGAAAATGATGTTTAACTTTTTGCTATGAAATCTTGACATTTTAAAATAATTGAGATGCTAGCAATTTCATGATAAATCCTAGTTATTTTTCCCTACACAGTATGTGTCTCACTATATACATCCTGCCCCATTCCACATAGGTAGCTGTGAATGACAGACTTCCTTAGAAAAACTTTTGAGAAAGAGAGGGCATCTGTTGGGCAGATAAAATATATTATGCTCACTTTGTTAAAGATGGCGCTGCCCACATGGAAGTTCGTTGATATTAATGTGTGTTCTGGAACAGGCTGTGGGCAGGCCGGGTCGTTATAGCCTAAGGCTTAGTTTAAGAGTAAGCTCTTCCCCACACCCTTGACTGATTGGATGATGTAGGGTGGTACACTCTCCTGAGGAATCCCATTATACAGAGACTTTCTTGTTTGAATAATTGGATTAAAGGTTTTATTCTATGGTATAAAGTGGGAGAGACCAGTAGCTTGATCTCTCTCTCGGTTCCTGGGTTCCTGAGTGTAAAGCCAGTAGTCAAGGCCGCCATCACAGCCGCCTGACCCATGTAGGTTCGCACTGGATTCGGACAGATGGCAATGAAACACCGGAGCCAAAAACTGGTGAGCCATCAGCTTTAATTCTAGCTTGCACCTGGCGGGCAAGCAAAAACACACACTGGGCTCCAAAACCCACACATTCAGTGCTCACAAAGCTACTGACTTATCCGAGTTTCCTAGAATCAAAGGTTTCTAGCTCACCAGACTTATTCACCTCTGTTTCCCATCTCCTCCTGCACAAACTCTTAACAAACTGCCTTCTTCCTCAGCACTCTGCCATCTTGGCTGCTTCTCTCCTCCACGTGGCCTTAATCTGCTCTCCTCTCTAATACTAACCTCAAGAACTCAGGAACCAAGAGAGATCAAGCTCCCAGACTGCCCCAGTTTATAGCCTAGAAAATCCAAACCTTTAATCCAATTATACATACAAGAAAGTCTCTGATACAAAGCCACCTATCTGAGGCATAATGGAATCCTCCCTACATCACCACCCTACATCATCCAATCAGTCAAGGGTGTGGAGAAGAGCTTACTCTTAAACTAAGCCTTAGGCTATAACGACCCGGCCTGCCCACAGCCTGTTCCAGAACACACATTAATATCAACGAACTTCCATGTGGGCAGCGCCATCTTTAACAAAGTGAGCATAATATATTTTATCTGCCCATCACTGAGATTAGTATTAGAGAGGAGAGCAGAGTAAGGCCACATGGAGGAGTGGAAGCAGCCAAGATGGTGGAGTGCTGAGTGAGAAGCCAGTTTGTTAAGAGTTTGTGCTGGAGGAGATGAGGAACAGAGGTGAATAAGTCTGGTGAGCTGGAAAGCTTTGATGCTAGGAAACTCGGATAAGTCAGTAGCTTTGTGAGCACTGAATGTGTGGGTTTTGGAGCCCAGTGTGTGTTTTTGCTTGCCCGCCGGGTGCAAGCTAGAATTAAAGCTGAAGGCTCACCAGTTCTTGGCTCCTGTGTTTCATTACCGACTGTTCGAATCCAATGTGAACCTGCATGGGCCAGGCGGCTCTGATCCTGACCGCGTCTACTGCCTTTACAGCATCTTATACCCCTCTCCTATTGTCAAAAGAATGGTAAACCACAGGGCGTTTATATATTCTCAAGTGGCAATCTTGCTTTTAAAATTCTTTGTTCTTCTATTACAACAAGTGTTAAAGTAGATTTGAGCCAAAAAGAAGGACAATTTTTAAAAAGTAAGTCTTAAGAAACTCAAGTTAGGTTTAATTACAAATAACAGATATGCCTTTAAAAATAACTTATCTCATCATACACACCAGACAGAGAAGAAATCAGTTGTCATATAAGATCTACAAAACTAAGCATCTATACAATGTCAGAACTGAATTCAAAGTCTACTTTTCCATCTTACTCTCTCAGAAGTCATATCCAAACATACATATAGTAATAATGTACCTGAAAAGCACCAATGACATAAAGATTTTCAATTGAATTAATTACCAATAAATAAAAAAATGCTCACATTTAAGATTTGTTAATCCCTGTGTCCGGGCAACATTTTATGCTACTCTAAAATTGTTACTACTCTAAAATTGTTAATCTATAGGAAAAATAATACAATATTCTAATTATTCTGTGGGGTTTGGGTGCATTATTTTTGTAATTTATGTAATGGAAATATTTTTTTTTCCAGAACCAAAAAGACAAGAACAAGGTCAGGTAGAAAGATAGTAGAATTTAGATTGGCCGCTTAAACTATTTGAGGTCTCACTGTAATCTTGAATGTTTATACCTGCTGTGAAGTAAGTTCACGTCCTTGAGCACCTTACAAGGCTGAGCATGTGTACACTTTGGGCAGAAGAGGAGGCTGGGAGAATTGCTTCTTACCAACCCATTCAGCCCCTCCTCCATCTCCCTCCATGACATTTTGTTTGTATCAATAACAAAGGTATAATAGTCATCTTCTACTTTTTAGCTTCAAACAAAAGAGTGACCTGGACACTCACTAATGTGACTAGCACTTAAATACTGATACAATATGCCAGGCTCTGAGAGTTCCCTCCACATTCCATACTACTGATGATGTGAATTTGGGGAGATATTCTGCCCTGTTGGCCTTTCTCCATGTTAGATGCTGCCTTTTGGTTTCCATGTTCCCCCAATGAAAATAAATGTGGTGGTTGCTGTGTCTAGTAAGAGTCCTGCCATTGCTGCAAATGCTGGAACGAAGATAAGGTATTAAAAGTAATCCTTCACGAAGATAATTTCCTTTCTCTATTAGATAGCTGTAATAAAGATAACCAGATTTCCAAAACAAAGATGGAAGGGGAAGGAGGAGAAAGGAGAGCGAGCACTAGAGAGATATAGCATCACAAGGAAGGGATTTGGGTAAGAAAACAATACAAACCAGGATTATACCTTCTCGAAAGAGCTTTTTGTCACCTTGTAAGAATTCTATAAAATTTACAAATTACAATAGAAATAAATAAAATAGTTAAGGAAATGTGTAGCCTTCAAATAATTATTGAATGTAAAGGCCAGTCACTGTGGTAGGAACCTGGGATTTAAAGAGAGAACTAATCTTCTTCAGATGTCAGTGCGTGGAGTACAGGGTAGAATTAGAGACAAAATGAAAATACTCACTGTTTCTGTCCATGTTTGTGACAAAGGAAAAATGTATGGTCTCCAAATAACTGAAATTATGAGGAAAAAAACTTTAAAAAATGGGTAGGATATTATTAGCTGGTCAGTCATTTTATTATTTATTTCACTCACACATATCTATCCTCTTATGGTTACAATTTTAAGGTAAAAATCAGCAGGTCTGCCTACTACTGCCAATTTTGATATAGATCTGGCAAGACCTTATCAGTTGTTAGGATTTTTGCTCCCTATAAGGTTAAAAAGTGTCTGTCTACATTCTAATTTGTAATATAAGACTTGGAAATCTCTTCTAGCTCTTCTGGGCACATCTGTGCTAACCATATTTGAGAATGAACTCTTTTGTGTTTCAGTAGAGGATTAATAAAGGGTAGTGATGTGTGCTTTCTAAAGTATTTAGGAAGTTAGTCTTTTCTAGTTATTTCACCATACCTTAGCAGACTTGCAATTGAGAGTTGCCCAAGAAAGAAAATGATAGAGAAAGACCTGGGTAGGAGAAATATAGGATTAAGTAGCAAGTAAACAGAGCATAACAAATCTCCGGTGAGTAGTGACGCTTCCAAAAGGCTCAAAGACTTTGAAATTTTATGAAAGATTATCTCAGGTTTGCCAGATATGATATTATTAAACATTATCAAGAGTAATGTGGAAAAATAAACTAAGGCCTATCCAAATAACCCTTTTGATAAAATTATCTGACTCAAGATATTTTGAAAAATCACATAAAATTGATCAAATTATATGTTTTCCAGGTAGTGTTTGATATTAAGCTAAGTATATGCAATTGTGGGCATTCAGAATGATATTTTAAAACATAATAGTTTTATTCTGGAGTAATAACAATTCAGCCAAGCACTGTGGAACAAAAATTGGAAGAGAAAAGAAGCCAGAGAACTGAGCTTGATATTGGAAACTATTTTTTCCTTTAAGATAACTGCCAATTTCAATACTAGTTAAGCCCTCATACAGACTGAATTTATCTTTAAATCATTTTAATTCATAATTGGATTTACAGTGATTTCAGATAACTAGTGTCTCAAGCCTAACTACTTGATAAAAATATCCTTAGAGAGAGATGGTATCATTAAGAGCTTAAAATTTCTTCCAAAAGTCTTTCTTTTTTCTTTCTTTCTTTCTTTCTTTCTTTCTTTCTTTCTTTCTTTCTTTCTTTCTTTCTTTCTTTCTTTTTTTTTTTTTTTTACAGAGACAGAGAGAGAGCCAGAGAGATAGGTGACAGACAGGAACGCAGAGAGATGAGAAGCATCAATCATCAGTTTTTTGTGGCGACACTTTAGTTGTTCATTGATTGCTTTCTCATATGTGCCTTGACCGCAGGCCTTCAGCAAATCGAGTAACCCCTTGATCCAGCCAGCGACCTTGGGTCCAGACTGGTGAGTTTTTTGCTCAAGCCAGATGAGCCCACGCTCAAGCTGGTGACCTTGGGATCTCGAACCTGGGTCCTCTGCATCCCAGTCTGATGCTCTATCCACTGCGCCACTGCCTGGTCAGGCTCTTCCAAAATTCTTTATATATAATGTCTACCACTCAGTTAAAAATAACCAAAGATAAAAGGAAGCAAGATCATGTGACTAAAAGCCAAAATAAATAATTATCCATAGAATCAGACCTATATTGATCTAAAAAATGCCCCATCAGACTTTTATTTTTTATGTTATACATAACATGTTTAAAGAATTAAAAAACAGAACTGAAGATTTTGGCAAAGAACTACAGAAAAGAACAAAATGGACATTTCAACTGAAAAATCCAATCCCTGAAGTTAGAAGTCAGTGAATAGATACAAAGATATTTTCCCAACATTTCACCATAATTATGACCTCACATGTTGAAAACAATTAAAAAATATATATACATAGAGAAATATTTGGCTTTGGTTTTTCTTTGGCTGAATGAATTAGTAAAACATGCATTCAATTTATGGGTTACCTACTAATAAACCCATAATAATCTAAAAAAATTTAAATAAAAATTGTGTTTAATAACTTTCCTAACAACATAGCAGCCGAGCCTACCTTAAATGTGCTCAAAACACTTACGTTAGCTTATAAATGGGCAAGATCATCCAACGCAAAGCTTTTACAATGCTCAGACTCACAAAAGAGTATGGTTACAAATATTGCTAGTCCAGAAAAAGATCACCTTTCAAAAATTTGAAGCACAGTTTCTTCTGCATGTGTATAGCTTTTGCACCATTGTAAAGTCAGAATACTGCAAATCAAACCATTAGAAGTTGGGGCTGTCTGTCTATATAAAATAAAACAATTTAGATACTGCAAGGAAATACAGAACTCATCTATTTTGATATTTGTCTCTCTAAAAGGGTCATTCTAAGTTAAAAAATAATTCACATTATTTTTTATCTTACACAACTCTGATTTAATGCAACTTTCCTTTCCCTGAGCCAAAAGCTTAGGAATCCTCAAAGCTTGCATTTATCTCTTTCCTTTTGGGTCAAATGCTCCAGAGAAAATACTTGATCAGGATGTAGGGATCTGGGCTTTAGTCTTATCTTTGCCACTGTCTCTGACTGACATTCCCTCATGTGGCTCTCATCTATTCATCTGTAACATGAACAGATGGCTAGATGAGTTCAAGTTTCAGGCTCTTTCAGCAGCAAAAGTCAAGGTAACAGCAACAAGAATAGCAATCATGTTTATTAGGCTCTTCGAGAAAGGAAGAGTGTACATTTAAAAAAAGAGAAAGAGAAAAGAGTGTGTGAGAGAGAGAGGGAAAGAAAAGTAAAAGGAAACCAGAAATAAAGGGCAAAATATAATCTTTACCATGAAGGAAAGTTACAGTTCACTTAGATTAGCTTTGTGATAATAAAAAGCTAGATAGTGATCAATTTCTAATGTTTTCTAGGAGAGAAACACCTTCGCATACTATGACCTTTGTATATGTATATTAACCTTGTAACTGTCTGTATATAAAAACCTGCACAGCCTGACCAAATGGTGGTGCAGTGGATAGAGCGTCACACTGGGACACAGAAGACCCAGTTTTGAAACCCAGAGGTAGGTGGCTTGAGCACGGGCTCATGTGGTTTGAGCAAGGCTCATCAGCTTGAGCCCAAGGTCGCTGGCTTGAGGAAGGGGTCATTTGCTCTGCTGTAGCTCCCCCGGTTAAGGCACATATGAGGAAGCAATCAATGAGCAACTGATGTGCCACAACAAAAAATTGTTGCTTCTCATCTCTCTCCCTTCCTGTCTGTCTGTCCCTATCTGTCCCTCTCTCTGTCACTCTTTGTTTTTGTCACACACACACACACAAAAACCTGTACAAATAATAATTATTTCACTTACATCTTTATGGTGTTTTGAGTTCACAAATTCTCCATACATTTTATTTATTTTGATCTTCACAACAAACCTATTAGGTACAAATTGGGTTAGAGAAGAAAATGTGTGACAGACAAAAATGTTCAGTCCTTTGTTCAGGGTCTCATTATTGTGTTCTCATTTAGAGGATAGATTTCTGTTGAATTTATACTCTCTTACTTTTCTTTCTGCTAATAAAAATATTTAAAAATTTGTTATTGCCAGGAACGTATAATGAGGACTGTAAGACCAGTAGCCGCGAACACCATCACAGCCTCCTGGCCTGTGCAGTTTCGCATTTGATTTGGACAGATGGTAATGAAACAACAAAGCCAAGAACTGGTGGGCCATTAGCTTTAATCCTAACTTGCACCCAGCAGGCAAGTAAAAACACAGACCGGGCTCCAAAACCCACTCATTCAGTGCTCACAAAGCTACTGACTTGTCCAAGTTTCCTAGAGTCAAAGGTTTCTAGCTCACCAGACTTTTTCACCTTTGTTCCCCATCTCCTTCTCTCTGCACAAACTCTGCAGCAGCTGGCTTCTCCTTCAGCACTCCACCATCTTGGCTGCTTCTGCTTTTCTCCACATGGCCTTTCTCTGCTCTTTTCTTTAATGCTAATCTCAGGAACCGAGAGAGAACAAGCTCCTGGTCTGCCCCATTTTATAGTATAGAAATCAAAACCTTTAATCCAATATACAAACAAGGAAGTCTCTGATACAAAGTCACTTATCTGAAGCATAATGGGATTCCTCATGAGAGTGCACCACTGTACATCAGAAAAGGTGGGAAAAGCTTAGTCTTAAAACTAAGCCTTCGGCTATAATGACCCTGCCTGCTTACAGCTTGTCCCCCACACCCAATACAAACTATAAGCGAGCAAACATATATATCATATTTACAAACTTATTTGACCACAGGGACAATATTTATTAAAGCAATATTTTAAATCAACTGTACTATCCTATCTTAGATTGAAAATGAGATCATAGTTCAGAATAATTCTTAGCATAGTGTTGATGTTCAAAAAAAGGTAGGTTTGATTATATTCCTTGTATCACATGTAGTCAGTTGTATCTACAATGCTTTGCTCAGGATCTTGCATATAGTAGGGGTTTAATAAATATTTATTAAAATATAATGTTGAATTAAATTGGCATTTTATGGATACCAAATCAAACCTCTAGGGCTTGCTAGGTAAGTTAAAGACAAACCTTTAAAAAATTTGCAATTCAATGTCTAGATATTATTAAATAAAAAAATTTGGGCTTATTCGTGTTAGGTTTTGTATGTTTTGAACAGATAAAGTTACTGCATAATGATATTCTGCTGCTAACCCTAATGGTTTAGTTTTGCTAAATGTAGTTTAAATGGAATTTCTTTGGATTTTCAGCTTTTAAGCTTGTCATTCTGAATTGCAGGGATTAATTTTTTATTGACTGATTTTAGAGAAAGAGAGAGAGAGATCAATTTGTTGTTCCATTTATTTATCATTTATTGGTTGGTTCTTGTATGTGCCCTGACCAGGATAAAACCTACTACCTTGTTGTATGGAGATGATGCTCTAACCAACTGAGCTGTCCTGTCAGGGAATGAACAGCAGAAAATAATAACAGAAAAAAACCAGTCAAACTTATTACAAGTATTCTCAAGCCTATGTAGCACTAAATAAATACAGTGTGTATTTATATAGCCGACTGGTCAAAAGTGCACCATGACTTTATGGACACACTGTATATGTGATGGGAAAGAATTATACTTCTTCTCCAAGGGAATTAGTGAGTGGTGACAATATTTAGGAGGAGGATGGAAAATATATATTTTTAATTAAGAAGAAGAATTTTTATTTGGGAGAATGACTAGGAAAGAATGGAGACATAAGAGAAAGAAAACACGGCTATTATTTATTTATTTATTTATTTTTTAAACAATTTTTTTTTATTTTATTCATTTTTAGAGAGGAGACACAGAAAGAAAGAGAGAGAGAGAGAGAGAGAAAGGGGGGAGGAGCTGGAAGTATCAACTCCCATATGTGCCTTGACCAGACCAGTGCAGGGTTTTGAACTGGCGACCTCAGTGTTCCCAGGTCAATGCTTTATCCACTGCGTATGAATCTAGTTGTTCAGTGCAATCGTATCTGTTCTGCATAACAGTGTAGTCTTGCTCTAGTACATATAAACGGCATAATAATCTCTTTTAATAGACAGCCTTTATTTTTTTTTTAACTTTTCTTAAATGCTTTTCAGAATGAGAGACAGCCTTTATTTTTAAAAATATTATGAATTACCTGGTGGACTGTGACAAATGATGAACAGTATCCCCTGCACTGCCCTAAGAGACTGTTCGTCTTGTCTTCTCTGGTTACACTCCTAAGAAAAGTGCGGTTTATATCAGGAAAAAGAAAACAAAATCCAATGGGATCACATGAAAATAAAACCTAAACTGCAAGAGTCTAGCTCAATGTCCTAATCCCAGGGGGCACTCAGTCAATACAGTTGATTTGAATTGAACATTAATCCAGTGGTTTTTGTTGTTATTGATCTAGTTCAACTAAATGAAAGTATCTATCTATACATCTGTCCACTCTCAGTTCATTTCTTTTGCTTGTTTTTGGTCTCTAAATGTTCCAGTTATTTTTAAAGTTGATTCTTTCCCCATTATTTCTCTTCTCTCCCTGAAAGTAGCTTTCCTAAGACATTTTTATTGTTAATACATAATCAGCACATCTCACCAGTTACACCAGAGGTTAACTTGTTTAAAAAGCCATAACCAGGTACAGTGAGTCCTCACTACAAAGGTTCTGCAGCTTTAAGCGAAACGGCATATAACGAAACATTTACCATGGGCTAATTGATATAAACAAGTGTTAAATTTCTATGGCATCTTGTCGATGTTATAATGAAGACAATGGTGAATGAAACGATGTTATTTGAGGACCTGCTTTACCAATGCTTGGCAGCCTGACGGTAACCGCAGCTGTTGTCCTGCCCTATATGGCCTTACCTCCTCTGGGTCAGAGGAGAGCTGGAAGAGCGGGAAGCTGCAACTGTCCCCCACCAGTTCACTGAGAGCTGGTTGTGCGCATCTTTTCCAGCTCCGTGACATGTGGGTCACTTCAAATCCACCATGCTAGAGGAATTTACACCACGAAATCAGCAAACATTACAAATCAGGGCTTCTCTCCACCGCTCCCCCACTCAAGCCAATAGTTAAAACATTTACACGCACTACTAGGTGGATATGAGTTGGGGAGAGAATTTGAAGACAGGTGGAGAATGAGGTCGCAAACTATTTAAAGGTTTCATCAGAAAACAGGAAAGTGGACCAAACTGGCTTCATTTTTTCAGTCCTAATCATCAGTACCAACAGGTCTCTTGGACAGATGGCTCTTCTGCGGAGTCAGTGTGATAGTGCGGAGGAGCGTGGGACTGGGACTAGGAGGAGCTGGGACCGGGTCCTCATGCTGCTACTACTGTACGTCTCTATGACAGACGACCGTTCTCCCACTCTGTTTAGTTGCCTGCAGTGCAAAGGTTGGGAGATGTCTTAGACTCTTCTTCCTCAGAGTGTGCTGTGTGAAGCATCAGCGTGAGCAGCACTGGGAGCTTGTTAGGGAAGCCCAGTCCCAGGGTCAAGCTGCGACTCACCGAAACAGAAACTGCCTTGTAAGGAGACCCCTCCTTGTGGCGTACACACACTTGCAGAAGCACAGGACTAACTCAGGTTAGTAGTTCTCAAATCCGGCTTACTGTTTGGATGGATTTAAAAATAAAAAATAAACACTGTGTCTCTGGTCTTCATTCCTGATTCATTCAATCAAGTTTTCTGGGGATGAATCTCAGAAATTTGACTTTTAAGAAGTCCCCCTGATGATTTTGAAATTCAACTAGTGATGGGCTCCATGAGAGGGCCCTCCCTGTTCTTACAGTCTAAGACAGTGATGGGCAATATTTTGAGCTTGGTGTGTAAAAATTCGCCAAAAAACTCAGCATAACTCAGGTGGTGTGTCACTTCGAGAAAAACGGCCTAACTTTAAGTCCCAGAACTAGACGCTCTGTGCTGGAGTTCTGTTGTTTTGGCCTACAGACCTCCCGCACAGAGTGTCTGCACTACAGCAAATGTTTTATCCTCAGCTACTGCACCTGGCCGTGCAGGAGCTGAGGATGAAACGTCCTTCTCGGCATGTGGCCCCATACTTTTCTGGTATGCAGCCGCATGCGGCCCTGTGTCATCGAAAATGGCTATGCATGTCAGTGCTGACACACGTGTTGTAGGTTCGCCATCACAGGTATAAGAGAAGTTGCTGGCCACCCAGATATGCTGTCCTGTCCTGCACCATCACTACTGACAGTTACACAAATTGATGGGAGAGTAACTCTTGAAGGGCATGGGGACTTGAATTTTTAAACCACCTTTATTTCATGAAATAAGAGAAGGCACTGTAAAAAGATGAGATTTTGCAGTTGATACAATCTTCTAAACATGAAAAAAAATAAAAAAGAAGAAGAAAATGCCAGCAAAGACAGATTACTTCATAGAGTTGGAAGAGAAACTGAAGAAAAATAAATGACACTGTAAACGTATCTATCCCTTGAAATCTTAGCTGACTTATTAAATTCATGGCTGTGCAGAGAGAGGTCTTAGATGTGTGCATCTGAGATAGTGAGGTTTAATGGACGAACCTGGCTGAGAGCTAGAGAAAGCTGTTCTCAGCTACAAGGTATGAAATGGATATACATAGACTCATATGTGTGTCTACATTATACACATGGTGGGGCAAAAGCAGGCTTACTGCTGTGAGCATGCAAAACAGTTGATTCTTTTCTATTATTATTTATTACTATATTATTTTCCATATGAGCAACTGTGAACCTATATTGCCCCACCTTGTATATATAATTATTTGTTATTAAGTATGTAAACTTGCAAGATATCAAACAATCATTTAATCCTGAAATACGCAATCCTATAATCATATCCATTTTAATTTTAAAATTAGTTTTACCAAACACAATTAAAATATGAACAACTTCTTCTTGGTCAAAAAAAAAAAAAAAGAAAAAAGCCCATGTAAGACTATCAATTGGGATTATGCTCAGCTATAAACAATAAAAAAAAAGTGACTTATAACCAAGAGGCGTTACTTTTTCCACATTATAAAAGAGGACCCGAGGTGCTGAGTCCAACGTCTCATGATTCTCCGGCCTTTCTTTCAGGTTGGAAGATGCCGCTGCGGCTTCAGGTGTTTTCTTTTGCCAGGCAGGTGCAGGTGAAGAGGTTTGGCACTGGCTGAGTCAGCCTCTTTGCATGGAGATAAACAAAGCTTTCTCACTCTGGCACCCAGCGGAATTCTGCTGACTTGCCGGCCAGAACTAGGTCACGCTGCCACCTTTCACTAGAAGGGATGTGTGAAATAGGTGAGGTTTAAATTTCAAACGACATTCTTTGGGCTGTTTGCTTTCTGCTCTCTTGTTTTCCCTCTTCCTCTGCCACTCCAAGGCATTCTCCTACTTTGCCAAATGAAATCTTAGAGTTCCTACAATGGTCTGACTAGTAACTCCTTAATGAAGCCTGCCCAGGTTATTTCCACAGAATGATTAGCTCCTGCCCTAAGTATTTTGCACACGTTTCCTATCACAGAAGCCCGCGTTTGTTTCTATTGTTCTATCATAGCTTGTCTCCGGAGCTTTTCAAGAACAAGTTATTCTTCAATGCCCTCTGCATCTAGAACAGTGCTACATACCTAGTAGTTAATATTCTTCCCGGAGCTGAACTAAGACACATGTAGTTGTGCCACTATTTTTTTCTTTTCTTAAATTTTCCATTGATTTGATATAAGAAGAGGGAAAAAGAAAGGGTGGAAGGGAGAGAGAGGGGAAGCATCAATTCATTGTTTCATTTAGTTGATCCATTTAGTTATGCACTCATTGACTGATTCTTGTAAATGTCTTGATAGGGGTGGGTTTGAACCTGTGACCTCTGGTGCACAGGATCAAGGCTTTATCCATGAGCCCCCAACCAGCCCTGTGCCGCTGTTTCTTTCCCATTACACAGAATATCATGTGCCATGCTCTGCAGGCAGCACAAACCCTAACTGCCTTTGATGACTTTGCATATGCAGTGAACTCCTTCTGACACTGCTAATACATATCACAAGGATCATAAATACAAATCATAACTGTGGGCCCTGTATGTTTCAGTGTTCCCTAGTGAAAAATTGGATTTGAGTGATTTGTACAGCATCCAAGAGATTTTCCCAAGGAACCTTGTGATTAGAACAAAGCTACAACATTTCATCTCTTAGAAGAGTTGCCAGAAAAGAAACATGCTGGATGCATGAATTACTACTGAAAAGCATGAACCCTGAGAGTTGCTGGCCTGGAATTCCACTGGATACTTAAAGTGCAGGCACTAGGTGAACCCCATAGCAGGCAGTGACATGTGAGTTAGTTTATGGGGAGGGTGGAGTGAGAAAACAACAAACTACTTATATGTATATATCTTCTCCTTCCCACATCACAGCCTTCTGTTTCAGGTTATATTTGCACTGATCTTACACTTTCTATATTTTTGAGATATTCATTAACAATTAGATAGATGATTTTTATTGGTACTTGCAATTTTCTGCTGATGCACATTAGTTTAGAAGCAACCACAAGTGATAAAATCGTGATTCAAGAATTCTGGGGTCAAAAATGCAGAAAACAAGAAATGAGCAAGGTGAGAGAATTGAAAAAACTACAGGGGAGAAAGCAATTATGACATGCAGAAAGTAAGAAATGCAAATTGTAACAGTCAAATTAGAAAGTCAAAAATATATTCTCTCTCTTTTTTTATGGCACAACTTATCAATGTAGCATATTTCTGAATACACACTCTGTTATTCAAATCATAGCCAAGTCTACAAACAAATTTGAGGAAAGAAAACTCTACCAAAAATAACAGCGGGTTATTATTTTTCAAATGACTTGATGCTAAATTATTCATGAGAATGAATTTTTTACTTTCAATTAGTTGGTGTATAGTCAGCAGTCTACGTGGATAAAAAATATGATGCACATCTTATTAACCAATAATATGGTTTATTTGTTTTCCTATTCTTGATCCTTATTCAGGAGGGGTGCAGAATCCTTTTAGAGAAAAGGTGTTCACCATACCTGCTAAGTTATTATGCCTATCTCCCAAGTTGTTGTGTCATTCTGGTCTTCATGGTCTTATAGTTTTAGGAAGAGATTCATAAAAAGCCAAACCAGAGCACATTGTCATGTTTCCACTTTGAATATTTCAGATGTTATTACATTACATTACCTTTTAGAAGAAAGGATTCCTAAGTACAAATATTGTTTTACAAAAGTACTTCACAGTGAACAATCTGGGAACAATATCACAGTTAATGTTATCTGCTATACTTGTTTCAACAATGAATGGTTTCTATGAATTGTAAGACTTTTTGGTAATTAAGAGGGAAAAAAAGAATGGATTAGTTAAATTATATATTCACACTATATGACTATTGGGGGGAGTAGGGAAACTCAAGATTCAGGCAAACATTTGAAGAACTAATTTTCATTTTTTAACAGTTAAAAAATATTTATAGATACATGCATAACCCAACAATTCTTTTAGACATGTACCCAGGAGAATTGAAAATATATGACCACACAAAAACTCATATGAATATTAATAGCAGCCAAAAAAGTAGAAACATCCAAATTTACATCAACTAACGAATGAATAAAATTATAATATATCGATACAATGAAATATTGTACATCATGGAAAGAAATGAAGTACTGGTTTATACCACAACATGAATGAACTCTGAAAACTTTAAGTGTAAGAAGTCAGACACAAAAAGCCACATATTATATTATTTTTATTTTATATGAAATGTCCAGAGTAGGCAAATCCATAGTGACAAAAAATAGATCAGTGGTTTTCAGTGGCTAAGAGATGATTGATAATAGGGATGAAGACTAAGGAATGATGGGATTTCTTTTTGAGATAACAAAAATTTTTATGAAATTAGATAGTGATGATGGTTATACAATCTTAAGAATGTACTGAAAGCTACTGAATTTTATACTTTCAAAGGGTGAATTTTATGTCATGTAAATTTCAATAAAAAATAAAAATATACTCTTGGAATCAAATGGTTTTTGACATGAAAATTACATTACCACATAAATGTAATATCTTTCAGCCAATTAAAGCAAGCAAACCTAAATGGACACTACACAGATTGACAGGGTCGGGGTGGGTAAGTCTACAAAGGGGATCTGGTTGTCTCAAGCCTTCATTTCTTGCTTCTGGGACTTACCTGCCCTTTTGTTTCCAGTGCTCGGCAGGAACCTGTGCCCTTGAGAAGTGTTCTCCATGCCTGGGGCTGCCCTCCACTCTGCTTCTGAGAATCATAACCAGAGCTGGAAACGTGGGGTCCCTTATCACAGCTGCCATCCATTCAATCTACAAGCAAAGCTTCCGGCTTCAGGTCTAGGCAGGAAGGAAGATATAGATAGCTTAGATACAGGCAGACTTCTTGTGCATGTCAGTGATTCGCTTGAGACCAGCATTTTTCATTTTCAAATCTACCACCTACGATGGACCATGATGAACATCCTCATTTTCACAGGTTTTTGGTCTGTACTTCCTACTGCAAAACAGCGTGCATAACACTTACTACCAGAGAAATGTTTGGCTTCCCCTTTTGTCTGTCTTGAACAGACAGAGTCTGACATGCTTGTGTCTTAGGTGGTGTGGCTCTATGTCAACCTTTCCTCCTACAGAAGCTGTTCCTTGCATTTTAATTCTTTAAATGAAATTTTGTTTGTTTTAAATGGGGAAAAATAAGGGTGCAACTGACATATGAAAGAAAGGGAGGGGGGGAAGCAAAACAGGCACAAATCTAAAAACAGCAGAAAGCTTGGCTTTTCAAAGGTCCACTTTGCAGAACTGTTTTCTTTGTAAGTTCCGGGTAATTAAGGACACAGCCTGGAAAAGGTCAGTTCTTAAGAACATGGTTTAGCCCTGTGCCCTTAACTTCTCTGGCATTTTATAAAAGTTTATTAAATGAAATTGATTCTTCTAAAGTCTATAAAAAATTAAATCTTCAACATATTAAAAAAAATAGAAAAAAGAAAAAAGACCCACTCTTAGTTTTTAGCGCAAGACTGTCTCAGTCAGCCATGTTACTAGAAGGACTCTCCAAGAGATTAAATTTTAGTTAAAAATCCAGGGAACTTTGAATAGGTCAGTGATCACTTCCTATGTTAGATCAAATATTATTCAATACATTTTAGTTTCAACTCTCCTGTTTCACATCATTATAAAGTATACATTTAAAAGATGGACCCTATGCAGTCCCCACAATTATTCTTTCAGTGAGAGAATGAGGCCCTGATATAAGGCTGTCTTCTGTCCCTCACTTCCTTGGTGTTTAGGATGTTTTCTGCCTAAAGGGCTCCTCAGAATCTTACGCCTCCTGGAAGCAGATGCAGCCCCAACATTTGCAGACGGGGCAAGAGTACAAATGGAGAGACCCACCCTTTCAACCCACAGTCTGCTCCTTTTGTTTTTATCCTGTCTACTTAGTCCTGCAAGTTAAGGAACCCCACACACACTCCTAGGTATGTGAACTTGCCAGCTCAAACACAGGGGACCTGCAAAAAAAGCTACCTTTGGCCATCACCAGTTTTAAAATGTGGTTAACAGCTGTGATGCTGTGACTTGAAAAATTGGTCCACATGGGTTCTAGAAGCACATTTAGACATTTAGAAAGTACATTTTGGGGGTTCAAGGTACCCAAGGCATGGACTAGAAGGAAGAATATTGGTTCCAGGTAGACATGTCTCCTTGGCTTTGTGGATTTCTCTCTTCTTAAATGAAAACATGGGTCTCTCAGGCTGGGGCCGTGTTTGCCTGGGCCTAAAGGGCATACTGCCTGGAGATCCTATCCCACCAATCTTCCAGACAGAAAACGCCATGGAGATACATCTTAGTTCTGACAAGAAGATGAGCTCAGTCTTGAACCAGTTCCTTACTTACATCCTTTTTTTTTGGCAGTACAGGACATACATTTTCTATGCGTCTCGTAGACATACAAGTAAGTAGAGGATCCTTGCTAATTCTCTTGTTAGAGGAATGTAAAAAAGTCTCTGTATCTTGAAGTAAGCGGGGCCAAGGTTTCGGTCTTTGAAGAGACCACCTTAGAGCACACACACTCCTTCTTTGATATATAATTACTAAGCTCTGTTCTCTATCACTGAGACATTCAGCAGGACTCAGGAGTTTAATGAGTTTTTCTCCCTTTATTGAGCATCTAAAGTGGTTTTTAATTCTATGTGGTTAATTTAGAAATTGTAAAATGTAATTGATATTTTTAAACATGCATATAGTATATTCTGCACTAACAAGCATTTGCACTGTGATTTGTTTGCGAATGTGTGCCCTTTACTCCCCAGAATGCTAATAAACAGTGTGAGCGTGCTTTCTAAAGAGCATATTTTATTATTTTTATTTTTTTTTAAATTAACTCTTTTCTCAAGAGAACAATAGAAAGATGCTGGAAAGATAATTTCTAAGAGGAAAGTTGAAGTCAATTCTTTTATAATTGTGTTTTTCCTCCTGACATTGTTTAGTAAAAGCTAAAGAACTTGGCCTGTCGAACTTCCAGTACTTTCTCTGTTAGTCCTGGCTTCACATATATACATATGTAAAGGCTACTTAGAATAACTGCTTGTACTGCGTATAATTAAACAGGGCTGTGTACTGCTCTATAATCACTAACAACTCTCTTCTGAGAAAATGCTCTTCTTACTCAACCTTGCAATTTGTTCTATGGTGTGATGCTATCAAGGGATACACCCTTCCTGGGTAAATTAATTTTCTCAAGCTAACCAGAAATGCTCATTAAAGAATAAGATTATTTTAATAAGTTCTTTCTTTTCATTTATCCCATTTGTGTCCTTCTATTCCTTCCACCCCAGTAAGTCCTCATCAGGACCAAATACCAGGGCCAAACCCCAAGATCTCTTCAAAAAGCAGGAAAAACCACTTACTTGTTTTATTTTTCTCTCTCTCTTGACCTGTCATGATGCTTTTTTGTTGTTGTTGTTTTTGAAAATCATTTTTTCTTGAGTATAGGGATACTTATGAGGTGATTTCAGAGTCGCCTAGGTGCCCTGGCCACTGTCCAGCAACATGGGTATGCACACTTGATTCCACTCCCCTGTACATGTCCAGGTCTCTGCTGGGGGCACTGGGTGATGATGGGGAGCAGGAGGCCAACAATCCGTGGCCATCTCCATTGTCCATCTGGACTTCACTTATACAGCATTAATTCAAACATAAAATAATTAAGAATTTTAATGGCCAGGTAGCTCACTTGATTAGATCATCATCCAGATAAGTAGGTTCAATCCCCAGTCAGGGGACATACAAGACTCAACCAATGAGTGCATGAAAAAAATAAAATAACAAATCAATGTTTCTTTCTCTTTCTCTCCCCCCTTCTCAAATCAATACAAATATTTTAAAAATTAAAAAAAAAAAGAATTTCAAGAGGTGGCCACAGAGAATTAAATGCAAGTATGGGGTCCCTTCTGAGCCTGGAGCTGTGCTGGTGGTCATCATTCTTCCTTGATGTCTTCTCTAGGGCCCAGCATGGTGGTGGGCTCAGGACAGACAGTTAATATAATATGTACTTGCTGAAACAGTTCTTAAACTTCAAGTTGCACCTGACCTATGGTGGTGCTGTGGATAGAGCATCGACCTAGAATGCTGAGGTCACTGGTTCGAAATCCTGGGCTTGCCTGATCAAGGCACCTATGAGAAGCAACTACTATGAGTTGATGCCTCCCACTTCTCTCCTCTCTCTCTCTCTCTAAATAGTCAATTAAAAAAAAGAAACCTTCAAGTTGCTGTGGTCAGTTGAGGTAGGGGAGTATTTGTCATGGACTGTCTCCTGCAGATCCTCCTATCACTTACCTCTCAGCACACTCCACTGGGGAAACCAGGGGTCTGATTAAGACATCCATCTGTAACTTCCACCATGGCTCTGACTTCAGAAAGGGCCACACCTTTATCACCACTGAGGGATGGACAATTCTTTTATTATGAAAGAGCTCAACCCAATGCTCCACAACTTCTGAGCCAGGTTAATATCCTGGGGTTTTCTTTCTTTCCGTATCCAGTGGTCATCAGGAACATATGGGGTCAGCAGTCTGTCCAGCTTCTGCATTGCCTGATGAATGGTAAATTGTCTGTATTTCTTGGGCACAGAGAGGGGATGGCAGAAGAGCAAGGATTATTTTCCAGTATAATCTCAAATTTATCTTGGCCTCCACTCCTCAAGCAGACTTAAATGATCTCTGTTTTGAAACACAAGTGTATGTGTTTTGTTCATTCATATTTTGATTTTATTTTTATTTCTCCATTTCTTGTTCATGTGTCTACATTACTTTATTATTAGATGGATAGTTAAATTGTTTTTGAAAATGTAAAAATTACCATTGATATATAATATTATATTAGTTTTAGTTTCAGGTGTCAACCATAGTGATCAGACATATAACTTACAAAATGACTCTATACATAATTATTACAATATTATTGACTATATTTGCTATGTTGTATTTCCCATCCCTGTGGCGATTTTTATAACTGGCAATTCGTACATCTGCATCAAAATTTTCTACCCTCTGGTATAAATATAAAGTCCTTACTCCATAGTTCAATGACACATGCATTATAAATGTGGCTTTTTGGAATAACATTGCTTTTCTTATTGAAGCTACACACATTGCAGAAAATGTGAAAAATTTAGAACAGAAGAAAATAAAAACCACCAGGATTTTTCTATTTTACTATCCAGCCAAAGATAACTAATTGGCATTTTAGGACATGTGTTTTTAGTCTTTTTTTATATATACATAGCTATGGTGCCCATATAATTCAGATACTATAAATACTTGCTTAGTGATAGTTTTTATACATTCAATGATACACCAGAAATATTTGTCTTGTTATTAATTAATAATCTAAAATGCAATTTTCAAACTTTTGGATGTTTAGAAATCACAGGGAAGCATATATGAGAAATAAAGATTCTAAGCTCCTTCGCCCTCAGACTCTGACTCGTAAATCTAAGATGTGGACCACAGATCTGCATTTTTAAAGCATCCTAGTAATTCTCAGGGCTTGCTCGGACAAACAAGATCTACAGCATGATTTTTACTTGCTACACTGTGCTTTATTATGTAGATGTGCCAGACTTTATTAAATCAATTACATATTCTTTGTTTAACTTTAGTTTCCAAATTTTCACTTGCATAATAAATAAATATTCTACTACGTAAATCTTTTTGAACATCTCTGATGATTTCCTTTAGAAAATTTTGCAAAGTAGAAATAGTGAAAGGGAATGCAAACTTGAGCAATGGAAATAGTATTGGGGGAGGAAAGGCACCTTTGTAGGCTGTAAAGTAGTAGACTAGTATGAAATATATAAGAGCTCCCACTTCCTGAGGGACTTTCATATGCCAAGCAGTGGTTCTCCAAATTTACTGGGCACCAGAATCACCTGGATAGAACAGATTGCTGCTGCCTCCTTCCTGTCTCCCTCTGATTCATGAGGTCCAGGGTAGGCTGGGAATTTGCATTTCTAACAAGATCTCAGTTGATGCTGTTGCTGCTATTCTGAGGACCACTCTTTGAGAAACATTGCACTAGACACTACCCTAGGTGTTTCATGTAAGTTACTTAAATGTCACATCAGTCTTTTCCAAATGAGGCCTGAGACTCAAAGAGGGTTTGGGGTCATGAATCTAATGATGACAGAGCTTGGAAAGGATTACAAGTTTGACAAACCAAAGGCTGATGCTTTCCCCACAGGCAGCCCAGTTTCTTACTTCATTTCACTGCCTACAGATAAAATATTTCAGATGTCTTCATCATAAGCACCCAAGGTTTCAGTATAAACCACCCCACCCCTTCTAATCTATCAGGGACACACGAGGAAGAAGAGTGATTTGGAAATGTTTGGCTGACCATATTTTCAGGGGACAATGGCTCTAACATTCACATAAATCAAAGGGTTGCTTCCCCATCCTTCAGTGGCTTCACTGACATGTGGGCATCTAGGGAATGGTTTCTCATCGATGACTGCATCCCTGGAACCATCCTTCCTTGGAAGAAAGCTCTATCTTCTCCACAAACCGCCTCCAGGCTTCCTCCACACAATGGCCTAACAACCTGTTTGTTCAGGCAGCTCGGGAAATAAATCCTATCAGTGCAGAAAACAAAGCACTCCTGCCAAACCAGTTGGCTAATAACACCCAGCAGTGTAAACACCCAGGGGATTGGCAAAACAAGAAGCCAAGTTGGCTTCTACCAGACTCAGTTTAAGAGAGGTGAACATTTCCTAACCTACACCCAGAATCGCCAAGTGAATCACACATATTTCACAATGAAAGGTTCCTAATTATGCAAATTTTCACCTATTTATTATCTTGGGCTTTAGTCATCCTCCTCCTTTTTAGTGTATTGATGATTGTGTGTGTGGACCTTTATTTATTTTTTTAGTTTTCATTTATTCATCTTGGGAGCTGAGGACTCAGCTAAGTACTCAACAGGAAGAAATGGAATGTTTGCTCTTTCAAATGCATTTTTAAAACTTATTTATTTAGTTTCTTTTTATTGAATTTTTTGGGGTAACACTGGTTAACAAAATTGTGCAATTTCCAGGTGCACAATGTTACTTCTAGCACAATTCCATTGGATGTGAACACCTAAGAACAGTCCATTTTTACTGTTTAATTATATAATGCAGAATGAATTACTTCATTCAGTGTTAAAAAATAAATTCAGTCTGGTATGCTCTATTGTGTAAGACAAGGCAATACATTCCAATAGCTATTTTGTCCAGAGGTTATATAAGGAGCCTCATAGAGTCTATGACTGTCGCTTTCAATAATTCCCTAACTGGATAAGAAAAGGTCTCAGGAAAACCTCAGAAAGAGTGAGTGCTTGTGGAAGAGTGAGTGTTCTTATAACTGAGTCGTTCCAGGTGCCAGAACACCTATCAATTGTTGACTGTTTGGGTGACAGAAGGACTATAACTATTAGAATTTTCTAACATAAAGGAAGAAGAGGAGGAGGAAGAAGAAGAAGAATGTTCCATGACATCAAGGGGTCCCTATAAACTAAAATTATTAACATTCAGACTGAATTGCTGCCGGTCAGGATGCTGCCAAAGGCATGTCAACAATAAGTTAAGAAATTTGATTAACTCACTCATAGGGACCTTGTAACACACACGCTCTAATGAGTGTGTGTCACACCTGCCCTTCTTTCTCCAAGGACATATCTGGATGAGGAGGGAGAGGTAGCAGGAATGTGTACCCTGTAAAAATACAGCCTCCTCGCTTTTACAAACAACACTTTCTGTGTTTGTCCTGCATTTAGTGTCTTTCATGCTAGAGCTTTCTCCAGACCCAGCAATTCAAGAATTAGGCATTTGTGGAACTGTTTGAAACATGAGCGTGTAGCCAGAGCCTCATTGACTGAAGTCTACTTAGCCAGAATCACTCTGAAAAATCTATTTTTAGAAAACACAGGGAGATTACCTAAAACAAACCCATACTGAAGAGTTAGTATTAAAAAAGGCTGTTTTCCAGTACATAGACAGTTTCAATATAAATTCAACTTACCATATTTTTAAGTGATGATCGTTGATATGTATAGCGATTGCATAAGAAATCATTTTATTAAAAGAAGCTCCCATTCACTAAGAACAGGTGTACTAATATATCTCGGAAATATTTTTAGTAATAAAGAGAAAACCAAAAGAAGTTTTGTATTCATTACTTATAGAGACAGAAAATTTAATTAGCCAGCATTCTCCAGTTACTTACTGCATACAGAAAAGTCCACCTATAAATTAGTAAACATACCATGAATACCATTTACCGTTTTCGAAAGTAATACTATGTAAAATAGAAAATAGAGCCTTAAAGTTCCCAGATCCTGGTGTTAAATAATTTCAATGTTTTTAAGCTTCACACTTCACTGGATATGTATAAAGCGGAGTGAATCAGGCTTCTTTGGGGATGTCGCAGTTCCAGGTGCAGGACGTGGTGAAGAGTAACAAGTCTACGCCTGGGCTCCCGTGTCTGGGCTGGGAATAGCCGGGCTCCCTCTGAGTTCCCCTTGCCAGCTGACCGCCCTTGGGAAAATCATTTCTTTCAGCGTTCCCTGGAAAATGAGCAGGAAAAGCATCAAATCTGAAGATTCCGGGAGATGATCAAGCAGAACGCTTTTCACAGAGCCTGGCATGGGTCAAGCCTCAAACAAGTCTTAGCTGTGACTATTAACATTTTCATCCAAGTCTTCGTGTTATGAAGTTCAGCATTTTTTAAAATGGTGGTAAAATATACATTCTATAAAATTTACCAATTACACCATGTTTAGCTGTTGCTTTTATTTAGAAAAAAACCCTACTATATGACCATTTATAGCAAATGTCTGCCTAGTGATGCTATACAATTTGCTTTAGAATGAAACATTGAAAAAAATATCAAGACTAATAAACACATGTGATATGAAGGCCAAAACACCAACTTCTCTACAGTTACATAATTTTAAAATGAAGTGAATTAAGTCCTAAAATAGCTTCTTCAAAAAACTCAGCAATATTTCTAACAGAACTTATGGAAGACTCTCATTTTCGGTAACTATAAAAGGTATCTATATACAAAACAGAAAATTGAAATCGTAAAGATATAAACTTAAAAGTCTCCCTTATCCTTTGCAAATCCCTTTCTCCTTCTTCCTGACAGTTCGTGCATCCTTCTAGAAATGTTTTATGTATGTATCTACAAGCATATAAATCTGTGTTATAGGTTTCTAAATGGAATCACGGTTATCCACTACATTTCATTTAGATATTTTTAACTTAGAACTCTATCTTAAAGATCTTCTTACACTTTAAAAGAATTCATTTTATTCTATAGATATGTCACAATTTATTGATGAGGTTCCTGATGGCATTAAATTTCCAGGATTTTCTTTCTTTCTTTTTCTTTTTTTTTTTAACTTATAAAGGAAACTAGAAACAATGCCTTTGCACATAGATGTGTGTTTTTGTAAATAAAGATAAATTCCTAGCAATGCAGGCCTAGCAGACCATTTTAATGATACTTGAAAAACAAAGTTAAACTCTACATTTAATGAGATTATTTGAGGCAGATTATTATGTTGTAGATCTCTTTCTTGCCATTATGTCTTTTTTGAAGAAAGGTATTTGGCTTTGTAGCTGAGAATTTAAGATATTGGAATCCTGTCATTAACTAGTTAGACAAGGTACTTAAAACTAGTCCTGCCTAATGGGGCTATCATGAGAATCATCGAGATAGTAAGAGTAAGCATTTTGCACAATAGTGTTCAGTGTAGATAACCTCTCAATAAATGATTACAATAAATAGTGACACCTCAAGACTCTTCTTATTTCTGCTCTTAATATTTTTTATTTCTGAGTTTCAAACATCTTTTCAGTTTGTTTTTTTTTTTTTTACAGAACTGTTATTCAAACAGTGATATAGTTATCATTCCCGTTTCAGGCCTTTACCGGGGGAGGGCTGGCCACACATGCCACAAACAACCTGGTCTAGAGTTGGAGGGAGAGAAAAAAAAAATCTCAACTCTTTAAAAAGTGTTCACTGAGCATCTAGTCATGAGCAAAACAATGACTGCAAGAATATTTCAGGATGCTGGCCATGCTCACTGGTGGTCAAGCCATTGCGAATCGCTTTCGCGGAGCTTATGCTCTCAAATCCTCAAATTAGAGCCCGGAGCCCTCCTAACCCGGCTCCTCTGTAGCCCTGAGCGAGATCCGCCCATCAGGTGCCCTATCTGAAGACAGAAGTGAAGAGCAGGAGCTTGTGGGATATTTTATTATTTATTTGTTTGTTTGTTTATTTATTTTCTGGGGAATGTGACAGTGACAGCTGGAACTCCTGCAGTAGAGGCAGAGCTTCTGGTGTCCAATGTCAGCCTGGACTTGGGCTGTCCCTGCGCAGTGGCTGTGGCTATGGAGACCTCTCTGGAGCAGCCTGTGGGCGGGGCTCCCGGCCGCATGCTTCCAAGGCTGGCGCTCTACTCCTGGGCAGCCACTCTGGATGCTGCTATGTCTTTGCTGCTTAAACAGGTCAAATGAGTTCTGTTATTTATAACCGGGGGACCCAAATGCCAATGTTACCCCTAAATCTTTCCATTTTCTCATTTTATTGCGTGGCACCTTGGTACTGCCAGTTGCTCAGGCTCAGATCTTGGCATCATCCTTGACTTTGCTCTTTTTCTTTCATTTTCTCTCAACAGCGGCATAATCGGTCTTTCTCCATATGCTCTGCGCTCCCGTGGTTTCTTGATAACACTTTCGAAGGAGTGGTCTTTCAAAATGTGAGTCAGGTTATGTCACCACTTCCTTTAGAATACACCACATCACTAAGTAAAGTCAAATCTTATGTGATCCTGAGTACGTGACCAGGTAGCCATTTCCTTGTTCTTTCACTGCCCTGCACAATGGCCCCATGTCAACCGTGTCTCAAATATTCCAACCGCCTGCCACAGCAGGTCCCATCACACTGTCCCTTGTTAGTCTCAGATCACACCCAGCACCTCTTATTTCCCAGCCTTCCCATTGGCTGTTCTGCTGCCTGGAGCCCCCTCCCTCCAAAGCATACACTTCCCTTCTATTTCATTTAGATCTCCTAGCTTAATCTCCTCAAGTTCTTTACCTCTCTTACCCTCTTTTTTTTTTTTTTTTACATCTCTTACATTCCAAAATAAACATCCTTATTTGTGTGCTGTCTGTTTCTCTTCCCATTAGAATACAGGCTCCATAAAGGCAGGTACTTTGCTTCCTGCCATATTCTCAGTCTACATGTTCCTTAGCTCACAGCAAATATTTAAAAATATTTGTTGAATAAGTAAATGAATGGATGGCTAAATATGGATGCATGTGGTATTCTCTCCCTTGAGAGTTTATATGGAGGTTATTACCAGTCACTGAAAGGACTATTGTAGAGGCAATAAACTCAATCAAAATTAGTCAGAGGCCTTGAAGGAAATGATAGTTTTTAATCTACATTATTTTACTGAAAATGAAATGTCTTATAAGACTTACTAAAGTCTCTCTGGAGGCTTTCATAGGTTTAGTCAGAGATGTCTAGGATGACTTAAGGGGCATATTATGGAATCCCTCCTAAATGTATTATTTTCTCTGCTTTACCATAGTGTCTAAAATTTATAATATTTATTATTTTATTCATTCTACAAATACGTCAGGCTCTGTTCTAAGAAGTTGAAATAAATCAGTTCACAAGTCAAAGTACTACCCTGTGGAGGTATCATTTTATTTGGGGACAGACAAGAGAGAAACACACACATAGCCAGCATCAGATAGTGTCTAAGTGCCAAGAGGAAAATTAAAACAGGTGAGGGAGAGAAAGTGAGAGTGAATGTTAATAAGATGACATTTAAGTAGAGGCCTCGATGAGATATGGTAGGAAGTCATGAAGATGGTATTCAAGTTAGTTTTAAAGACATCTTGATGAGAGGAGGGTGAGGTTTCCCTTGGCTGTCTAAGAAATGGAACCATTATCTTGGAGTCTGTGATTTACCCTAAATCTCATGCACAGTGTTTTACTCTACAACATAATGTATATACTTTACTTTAAAAATAATTTGTTATAGCCATGAATAAGCTATGTGACCGGGAGGTTCTTTTTAAATAGATATCAAAATTGTGAGGATGAATTCTGCAGTGACAATCATTGATCAAGTTGCCAGTTTTCTATAGGAAGAAGCAGGGCCTTGTATCAGAGTCAATAACTATAGGCTACTGTTGGGCAGATAAAATATAATATGCTCACTTTGTTAAAGATGGCGCTGTCCACATGGAAGCCCGTCACCCAGGTGATATTATTTGCCCTTGTGCTTGGGATGGGTGTGGGGGAAAGGCTATAATGTAAGCAGGCCAGGTTGTTATGACCTAAGGCTTGGCTTTAAGAGTAAGCTTTTCCCCACACCCTTGACTGATTGGATAATGTAGGGTGGTGCACTCTCCTGAAGAATCCCATTATCAGAGACTTTCTTGTGTGTATAATTGGATTAAAGGTTTGGATTATCTATGCTATAAACTGGGGCAGCCCGGGAGCTTGCTCTCTCTCTCTTGGTTCCTGAGTTCCTGAGGTTAGTATTGGAGAGGAGAGCAGATTAAGGCCATGTGGAGGAGAAGTAGCCAAAATGGCAGAGTGCTGAGGAAGAAGCCAGATTGTTAAGAGTTTGTGCAAGAGGAGATGGGAAACAGAGGTGAATAAGTCTGGTGAGCTGGAAAGCTTTGATGCTAGGAAACTCGGATAAGTCAGTAGCTTTGTGAGCACTGAATGTGTGGGTTTTGGAGCCCAGTGTGTGTTTTTGCTTGCCCGCCGGGTGCAAGCTAGAATTAAAGCTGATGGCTCACCAGTTCTTGGCTCCTGTGTTTCATTGCCATCTGTTCGAATCTAATGCGAACCTGCATGGGTCAGGCTGCTGTGATGGTGGCCCCGGCTACTGGCTTTACAGCTACATTCTTAAAAAAAAATGTTGTTGTTATTCAGAAAATAAAAATATGAGGCAAACGTGAGGGAGTACATAGTTTTTTAAGTACTGTATTGATGGAACGAACGTGGTTTTAGTTATGTTTTCTCAAAACCAAATTTATTCTTCAGTCAACATTTGGTTTGTTGGATGAATTTTATATTTTATGTCTAATATTTTGAGCAAAAAATTGTGTAAAAGTTACAACTATAAATGTATTTATTGTTATTTTATTCATATATCAACTGTATGACTTTAAACAAGCCCTACAGCCATTCTCAGTTTCACATATGCAATCTGTGAAGTGAGGATGATGTCTGATGAATGTCTTCTCTTAGAAATACTCTAACATTGTTTATGTTCTAGAGGAAAAATGACCCATTGCATCTAAGTTAGCCTTATTAATTCCATTTTTAAACATAATCTGTATATCTTGATGCCTTAAGGCATAGTATAAGATTATGGGACAATAAAGAATATAGAAATGTGTGCAACTTTTGGGAAGAAACCTTCGAGGAAGGAGATGCATCTTCCCTTTGCCTTTCCTTTTTCTTATCTGCTGAGCAGAGTTGATGTGGCTGGGCCATCTGGTAGCATGAGATGACAAAAAATAAGCAACATGACTGAAGGAGATCGGTACTGGACATTGGGAATCAGCCACATTTTGCTTGGACTCCTTTTCTCAGGTTCACCTTTCATATGAGAAACAGATTTTTTTCTCATGAGAGCCGTGATCATTATGGATTTTTCTGTTGAGTAGCTAAGCCTAACCCGAACTAATGCACATCTGTAATTTGAAGGTGTTTTAGCACTTACTTATTTTAAATAAAGCACAATGTATGTTATCTCATTTCATGTCAACAATCCTATGAACTACAAAGAATTCCATTTTTCAGTAAAAAAGAATGACCTTTTAGGAAGTTAAGTGACTTGCTCATGGTCAAATAACAAGTAAGTACAGAATCTGGGTCGAAGATAAGCTCAATGTGTTTATACAACAAATCATACATGTGTAGACATGCACAGAAACATAGTGCACGGTCTTAGAATAAGACAGATCTGACTTCAAATATTTCTGTCTGCTCTTTTTTGCCTTAGGCAGATTACCTACATTTTCTGACCCTCATTTCATTATCTGCAAGGTGAGCAAATAATACCTCTAGGGATTGGAAATTCCATATGAGTCAGGTTTGTGAAGCTCCTGGTCTAATATATGCAGCTTTTACTGTGGGCAGATGCTTAACATCTTAAAGGTTATTGAGGTGTGGGAACAAAGCAATGGAAGGGAGAGAAGAGACTGGAAAGCCTGCTTCATCGAGAAGGTCTCTACTTGGGAAGATATGTCACAGAAAAAATACTTTTTGTTTGTTTGTTTTACCTTTAAGTTCCTCATGAGGATGGATAAGATGGGAGAGCACTCATTTCAAAGCAACTTTTAAATTTCCCTTAAAGAAATAGGAGTCAGGGAACTCCTTGAGTAGCAAGTTGAATTTTATTGCCCAAATACTGTTTGAATGCACCCATCAAATATGTGATGTCAGGTGGGGTTGAAAATGGAGATTTATGAGCTTCCAGAGGGGACTAAGATTTATGAGTTTCTTGAGTGGGCACTCTTGGTCAATTTCAATAAAGCATTGATAGTCAGTGCCCCCAACAAGTTGAGTGAAGACACCAGGTATTTATTATTTGATCCAGAAGCTGGTTTAAGTTAAAGCCAATCCAGACTAAAAATGTGTGAAAGGTTTGAAAAATAATATGAATCTGAATTTGTTGCAAGATAGCTTCTCGGGCTTTAATGCAAAGTTATTCTGATGTACATGACCTGTGATAAGCTGATAGTTACTCCATTGCTATTCAGGACAATTGGCTAGATCAAATAATCAGACCATTTATTTATGCCACTATTAGGCAGTTTTTGTTTGATGGAAGGAACTCTGATAATTCAACTTAACATCTCACGACGCCTCTCACTATGACACAGCAGAAGAGTCTAGAGCGACAGCTGTTGGAATGACTACACTCTTCCTGCTCTGCTGACATTTCCAAGGTGAGATTTGATTTCAAATAGTAACACAAAATTATGAGCAAAGAGGTGAAGTGCAGAGACCAGGAAACATGAAGGGACAAAAATAACAAGGCACCGAGGTAGTCCACATTACATTCTTTTATCAGGCTGTGAATAGTGTGCTAACAATCCTGCTGAAAAATACCCCCTTGCATTCAGGATCTAAGAGACACTTTCAGACCTGGTAAAGTCAGGCCACTTCATAGCGTAGGCATCAACGTGCATGGTTGTTCTGAAGGGCTCAAAGTCTCAAGCAGGTTCAAATTCAACTATGAGAATTCTACTGAAAAAATAAAATGAGAAATTCTAAACTTATGTACACTTATTTATGTGTCCTTTGGGGAAATTGGATATAAATTATGCATCTTCTCCCACAATTTCACTCCAATTACATTTGAGTACTTATTCAAAATTCAGCATACTCTACCTTGTTTCTTAGTTTATTTTAAAGTATTATTTTTTCCTGCATCTATTACTTCATCCATTTTTTTCTCTTATAATTTATCACTAATTTTGTGATTTGTTGCTCTCTCTTCCTGATCAATACTCTGAGTAACTTTCAAGAGTTTTTCTTTTGAAGTCTTCATGCTTAGAAAAAAATGAGCAAAAGTAATATTAAGGATAATAATAATACATGCACATATGCATACAATCCTATATAATCCTATATGCATGTGTGCATGTATAATGTTGTGTAAATTACAAAGTGCTTTTCACCCACATTATCTCATTTAATCCTAAAATCAACAATAACATTCAACCCTCTTTTTTTTCCTTCTATGTTACCATTAGGTGGGCACTGTGCTTAAAGCTCCCTAAGCAATGTCCTTAGAGATAAAAGTCAGGAAAGAAAGGCAATTAGAAACTATATTTTGACATGTACAGGGGACCACGAACACTAGTTGGCCAAACACTAAACTAGGTGTGAAGAAGGTCCACTCTGCTGTTTATTTCTGCTTCTCTGGCTTGGGGGAAATAGGAAGCTCGTTGGACCACTGTTTGCTCATATGCAAGGTTGGATTAACACACTCTTGCCCTGACTTCCTCACGAAGTTATTCTGAGAATCAAATTAGACAATAAGTAAAAAAATATTTGGTGTTTGCCAAATAATAAGGAAACATTTTTATAATTTTTTTCCCTTGCACTTGACTTTTGCTAACATGTGTAGCATTGGCCTAAACAGAAACCTCAGTGTGTTGAAGAATAAAATAATAAACACATTTAGGATGATATAAACATTTTATAATAGTCTTTTGGCCAATTTACTTGTCTAATAATTGATACTTGTGGGTATTAGACTGGCAGCCAGATACCTGAATTATAATCCAGTGAGAGCCGAGCTCAAAAGGAAACCAAGATCTACAGGAACTTCTCCATATCAGAGTATTTTTAATTTTGATTTTTCTCAAGGTGAAGTCTGAAGACAATTTGCATACAAATCACATGGCTGATGTAAGGCCAAGAGCGGCTGCCACCATCATGGCCATTCACATGCAGATTCTCATTGAATTTGGGCAGACGGTAAAGAAGCAGTGGAGCTGGAGGATCGTGGGCCATTCTGTTTATTGGTGTCTCACCAATACAGGCAAGCCACAAGACCCATGAGGGGAAGGGATCAGGGAGTAGAGAAAAAGAAATCCTCCTGCATCTCTCAGTGGTGGAGGCAGAGTCTCTCTTCTAGTAAACATTAGCTTAACAATAGCCCTTCCTAAACAGGAAGGTAATCAGCCCTTTCACCTGGGCAGCGGCCATTTTTAACAATAAAAGAGAGCAAAATCAAATAACACAAATTTTACAAACTTTTTTGCCCAACAGCTGATTATAAACATTTCTGCTTTCTGCACCTCACTTTTACCTACTGAATCAAATGTTCTAGGGCAAGGCTTAGGAATCTGCCTTCTTTAGAAAGCTCTCCAGCTGAGTAGGCACACTGCAAGAACCCAGAACTGGCTGAGCTGAAGTTTGGGATTTGTAAGGGAACATTTGTCGTTTCTTTCTTTCCAGCAGTAACAGGACATCTCTATCGACATTTTATTAGAAACAGATATGAGTGCTTATGTGAAATGCAAGTAGTGCCCCATTGGTGTGCAAAGTTTTACTTCACTTTCTTAAAAGCACTTTGAAGTAATGTTTCCGCAGCTTTCTTGGCTGGCGTACTTGTAAAAGAACTTTGAAAAAGTGTTCTATTCTAGTGTTTGTTCCTGGCCTCCACTCAAGAAACAAACAATCTCATAAGCAGATAAATTGAAAACCAACCAATAACTCTCCAAATAAAGAGGCCTCAACTCATTTCAAGCCATATTAAAATTTTCCAGGTGTTAGGAGGCTGTATTTTCTGTTGAAATAAAAAAGTAGGGGTTTTGCTTTTTGGCAAAAAGCAAATGTGGAATAATGTGATATTTCAAATGCTAGAAACATATTTTCAATCAACTTCATGGAATACAGAACTAAAACAGATTAATCACAATTTATTCAACATGCATTTCTTGAGCAACAACCATGTCTCTGGCATTGGTCTAGATCTAGATCCAGAGGAGTAAATAATGCAAGGTTCCCTACTATTTATACTCTAGCAGGAAAGGCAGAACCCCCCCCCCCCAAAAAATATCTAGTATTGCTCCCATATCGAATGGCATATTAGAAAATGCTAAGAACAATGAAAAAATGTTTTATTCTAAATTTATAATGCTGAAGTATAAATTCTGAAAACTGTAAAACTAAAAACCAATTCACTTAATCACATACACACGTGGCCACCTTTGCAGTGTACTCGGCATATATGGTTAGGATTGATCTCTTTTCCCTGACGTACAATCCTGTCTCCTTGTCATTCTTGACCTTCTTTCACAGCTGTGCCCTAGGTAATGATGCTCAGAAAAGCAACCAATCAGGAGGCTTGTTTTCTGTTCCGTTTTAGTACTTCTAACTCAGGCAATCAAACCAGCTTGAACCGGATTGAGCATCAGAGTCTTCTTTGGACTCCACCCAGAGTCTATGGATATTTAGTGAGCTTCAAGACTGCAAACTAATACCAATGTGCACCAGCCGAAACAACATTTTTCCCTCTGCTGTGTTATTCATATTTAGAATTGTAATATGACCCCATCTGAAAACCCTGTTGCATAAATTTTTTGAAAAAGACAGTTTATCTATGCCTATGAAATCCCTGTTAGCTGTGGGGGATGGCAGAGGGGGAGTTGAATAAAACAAACCCAAAATAGTCCAGCAATAGTTACATGTTTTTGTTGCATAAGCTGTCATCATTTGAGACCAGAGTGGGGAGCCACGTTTTTGTCTTTTTTTTTTTTTTTTTCAGAAAGATAGCAGCAGCAGAGAGGACATTGGTATTCTGATGAGAATTATTTTAGTAGCTGTGTTTTTGGTTTGAATTAATTTTTCATTGTTGACTTTCTGCATACAAAAAAATTTTCTCCGGGGGAAAAATACATGCGAAAGTTAAAGCATACGTGGATTACCTAATTACCTACAAATTGCAGCCTTCAGCAATTTTTAATAAAATAACACCATCCACTTCATGCTAAACTGCAAAAGCCAATTTCATTTTTGTGATTTTGACGCCATTCCCCTGAACAATGTCCTTACAAGAAATCTCAGACTCAAACCCAGTGTACATCGGAGGAAACCTGTGTAGAGGTAGCTTCTCAACAAAATTGAAAATGAAGTAGAAAAAGAAATCAAGTCAGAAAGCCCCTACTTTGAGTGACCTGCAGATGTCAGTTTTAAAGCCAGATGAGTATCAAGTGACCTGCAAGAGAAGTTACACAGCAGCTGAGAGTGACAGTAAAGCCCCCACGGAGGCCCGGCGGTGTTCCAGACTTTAAACTCCTTGGCATAGATGCGAGCTGAGTGTGCACATTGCGTGGCCGCGCGGCCACGTGGCTGCAGACAGACTCTGCGCAGGTAAGGCCCCTCCCAGCTGCAGGCACAGGGCTGCTCCGAAGGGCTTATTATATAAAGGACAGTGCCAAGGCAGACGGGTGTGACACTTGCAGAGAGACATGGCTAGAGTTTGGAGGTTTTGTCAGCATCTCATATTTTTATACATAAAAGTGAATTTTTGAAAAGTAATTGGAGTTGGATTTTCAGTGAAGGTCTCATTATGGGGAAAGAGAGTGCTAGCATTCGGTGTCATCCATTGCTGTGCCCCCCAGTAATTTGAAGGGTCAATATCACCACTTGGCCAGGGTTCCCTGTTCTGCCCTTCTCTGCCCTTGCCCGAAGCTGCTTTGCCAAACACTCCGTGTTCAAGCAACGCTTCTGGGGAGGAGAGGCGCTTCCCTTGGAGAAGGAGCAGCTGAAAAACTGCAGCTCCCAGAGCCATTCTTTGAGGCCTCAGATCTGCAACGTTTAGGTGTAAAACAGAGGAGACTCTGCTTGAAACATAAGCTCCCTTTTCTCCCCCCAAATCAGGCATTCGTCAGCCATTTAGTTCTAATGAGTTCGTTTAATGATTAGACAGTGGCCTGTGATGCTTTCTAACATGGATTTTGTCTAACCCATATGCAGAAGGATCAAGAATTGCAGAATTAGGACTGTGGGTGTGTCTCTTTCCAACACATCTTCCTCCCGTGAATACACTTCCCCTCCTTCTGTTAAACAAGGGGTCTTACCCAGTCTGAAATGCTAAGCATGTGTCACAGTTACCATCTTTTCCTGAGTGTCATTTGAAAGAACATGCTCCCCATAATTTTAAGAGAAAAACTCAGAAACAGAAAAATTTTTTCACACCAAACCAGGGCCTTTTTTCACACGTACGTTTGCATCTCAGGTTCAGGAATGATGCAAGTTTCTTTGCCTCACCGTTTAATGCCCTGGCTTGTACCCTAGATGTTTTTATCTCATCATCCAGACAGTTCAAATCAGGAATGAGGTGCATTCGAGCTGGGCTTCTGTACTTCCAGGAGGATAATCCCCTGATGACCAGTCAGCATTTTCATCTCAGCGAGTTTGACCTTTGAGAAGTGAGGTTGCTTTAAGTTTGCACAAAATAACCTTGGGGACAAATAAAACCCAAGTTCGGGCAGTCATTATGCCTGCAGTTCCCATCTTTCCTTTCCTAAGGTGGACATTGCGAGCACAGCAACTCTTAAAGCAATATTTTGTTCCGAAAATATTTGGAGTTAGGGCACATTTGCATAATTCTATTAAAAGGCTTATACCTCCACTTTGAAAAAAGATTTGAGAAAATGTGATTTGGGTGGGAAAGAAAGTCTTATCTTTTGGCCCAGAAGGTGCCTTGTGGAACTAAGCTTGTAAATGTGAGGAGTGTGTGGTAAGCACCAAAACTATAAAATAGACTTAAAAGGCTCCTTTGATCTGTCTTCCAAGTCCCCAGTAGTCTGAAGTTTAAGATAGAGGTGGGTTATCTTTGCCTTTTGCTGAATTGAAAACTGAAAAACTGGAGTTCGATTACAGTGATGGGAAACACAAGTGTGTTTCTGTAGATTTTAAAATGAAATCTATCGGCTCCTTTCAATTGAGGACAGTTCATTCTGTTGCCATTACAGACTTAGGAAGACCTAGGTAGATCGAATGACTATCATCATACCTATTTTGATCATACGACGCTGCCATCACTCACACGATGACAGCAGTCTGGCACACGTTTTTTGTATGCAGCTTCTCAGACAGTACTGAAGGAACCAGACACCTTCAGCAATATAAATGGGACAAAACCAACTGCAATTAAAATGACTCTTCGTGTACTTGGCAAAAGTCTCTATTAAATCAGCTGCTGCTCAGGAGTGGAGGGCTGCATGTTTAGATGATGGCAATCTGTTAAAAAAGGTGTATCAAGACCATACCTCTACTCAGTCCTCAGAGGCCACCATTCTAGAACTATCCAGACCCTTAAGCAACAAGCCTCCTCCATCAGAAACCATGTTTCATCCAGAATGTACTGGAACTTGGGAATTGACCCTGACCCATGTCTTCATTTCCATTCCTTATTCATCTGAATTGTTGCCCAGATCAGAATAAGACTTTTAGAGCCCCTAGCCCTTAAAGATAAAAACAAAATTACAACTTTATTTTATAAAATAGCATACAATTTACAAATATGATGATAGCAGAACAAGCTTGTTTCTCTAACTGGCTGCTTGATTATAAAGTGGAAATGTCTTGATGTTTATTTATGCCTACAAAGTAGTCCAGCAGTGGCTATGGCCACTTTTGTCCCCCACAATCTTTTCTGCCCACCGGCATAGCAGGATGACACGTTTGCTTTGCAGTATTGAAGATTTTACTGAGTCATGATTATATTACACATCTAATATAAAGCTTTTTCCAGATGGTTTGGTGACTTTCCTTATCTAATTGACCTTAGTTCACATTCTTCTTTCCTGACAAGCGACCTTCTTAACCATGTTTTTTCTTCCCCATCTATCTGATTATAGATTACATTAAATCAACCTTTAACTTATTTAAAGAACATTTAGGAAAGCTCATATCCCATTTATTTTAAAATTTTTATTTATTTGGTAATGGTTCTGTAAAATTATATACATCTGGTTATCCATACACAAATGTATATATTATCCTTTGGTGCATATGTATATTATAAATGAACTTTATGTGCTAAAGATTATTTGGACAGTAGTGGAACTCTGTTAACTAACATTGCCTTGTTAGGATTGATGCTTGAGAATAGTTTTCTTATTATATAATACACAGCAAAATTATGTTCCTGTACCTGACACGGGACAAAAATTTATAATGTCCAGCCAAGATTGCCACCTGAGAACACAGAGAACAAAGAAACAAAAAGTACTAATCAGATTAGAGTTTAATGAACTAGTCTCCAGCCAATTGTGAACTCACTAAGGCTAAGCCATTCTGATGAATAAACAGTGAAACAGAACTTGGAGGACAAAAAGTCTTCTCAGTGATTTGCATTCTTTTGGTAGCTGTAATTACAGGATACTTCTCATTATTACAGCTTGTCCCCATGTTGGTTATGATTTTAAGTTATGGTTTGTTATTTGTTATAAGGTAGTAATGATAATCATTAAAATGGACAAAATTTCCTTCTGAAATGTATGAAGAATGATAGATATGTATTTTTCTACTTAACTAGAATTTATAGATGAATGGTAGTTCCAGGCTAGTTTTTATATAATTTAGTACAACCATTACTATATTTAAAACACACCACACATAATATACCATATTAAAAATTATAGTTAGAATAAAAAATATCAGAAAATATTATAGTTAATGTATTTATATATTTGCCCTTTCTACCCAGAAAATGAATTTTTAAGATAATATTATTTTGATGATTAAAACAGTATATATTTTAAAAAGATGAAAACATGAAAAACTAAAAGGAAGCCAATATGAATCAACCATAATTCTACAACCCAAACATATCCATTCTGTTAATTAGGAGTGGATAGCTAACTGTCAACTAGATAGAGTTACCCTACTTCTTGTCTGTTTCTACTAATTTATCTTACAAAATTGTATCATATTATAACTTCTTTATAATTAAAAAAATGTGGGTTTATTTTTTGCCAGTTACTATTCTTCCACATCACATTTTTAATACTGGTACAGTATTTTGTCATGTATATACTAACATTTAAAAAATAACCCTTTGACCTGACAAAAGTGATGGTGAGTATTTAAACTTGCTGTGGCAGATTGATATTTGAAATGTCAGCCTCCTATTTAAGCAAGAGGGTTTTTTCTTTGAATACATATAGGTACTCAAGCCTTTTTCTATTAGTTCTGTTCCATGTTCAAGGACCCAGGATTGCCATTGTTTTGCACCTGCTTATTGCATACATTTTAGATTCCTGCTTGAGTTTGCCATATTTGGTATAGAACCTGCAAGAGTTAGGGAAACATTAAAGGAATTAAAAATAATTGGAAATGACTCTTCTGAAATGTCAATCACAGTTTTAGTGGGACCTACATTTTTTCCCTATGAAGAGCAGCTGTTATAGCCCATATAACTAGCATGATTTGTCCTCTGTGGTGTCAAATGGCCGTATGTGTGTTATTTGGGAGAGAAAGACAACAAGAATTTAGAAAAGTGGGTCATGATGGCTTGGGCTTAGTTCTCCTGGCAGCACTTTAACTAGAAGTTTCTGTTTTTGCTTAGACCTGTCCATGCTGTAGTAACAAATTAATCCTGAAATTTCTGTGGCTCAGCAAAAGAAAAAAGAAAGAAAGAAAATTATTTACTGCTCACAGAGAGATTGATGGAGACTGGCAGGACTTCCTTTCTTCTATAACTTAGCGACACAAATTCCCTCTATCCTGTGATGACGCCATCTCAAGATGTGGTTTCCAAGATTGCTGCTACAGAGGAGGAAAGGGATATAAAGTCACACCAGCTCTTAATGGCCTCAGCCCGGAAATTACATGTGTCTACTGCTCTCAATCTCTTGGATAAAACTAGCGATGTGATGGGTGCAATTTCTGTCACCTTATCCCGTATCAAGTCACAGAAACAAAAGTAACACCTCTTCTTAGTGAACTAGAACAATGAATCAAAAAATTATTGGAACTGAGAATCTTGCGTAACCATTAAGAAATGAGAATCAGAACAGTCTGAAGAGTAGAATGGCCAGACAGCAAGCAAACTAACCAACACAGCTACTGGATAGCGTTAACCGCATAGAATGAGACCAGATGTGACCCAGGAAGCCATGACTTCATGCCCTTGCTTTGGTATCTTTGTTCCCAAACCTGATTACTCAGGTGTAGAACACACTTCAGAAAGAACTTTAGAAAAGGTAGGGTTCTGGATTCAATTGAGACCTAATTAACCAGAATCTCAAAAGAATATTTTAAGTAGATATTCTGAGTCCTGGATTAAAGGAAGTCCCTGCCAGTCTCCATCAGTCTCCATGTGAGCAGTGAATAAGCTTTATTTTATTTTTGCTGAGCCACAAAGATTTCAGGATTAACTTGTTACTTCAGCATGGCCAGGACTAAACAGAGCTATCCCTGATTATTCTAATATAGCTAGGGTTTGAGATGATTGCTTAGAGGAGAAAAAAGATACCATCTATAAGAGGGTACAATGAGAACATGAGCCTTAGAAAGGTAGTGAGCAGAGCCACAGCAAAAGGAGCACAGTTTATGGGCCTAAGGTCCAGTGATAGTATCACAGAGGGAAGTGAATTCAATTCTGAGTCATGCTACCTTGAGTAAAACCACCTTAACCAACCATCTGGTCAGATGCTTAGTGCCTAGCTAGAGAGCATCCCTCACAGACAGGTCAGGCTGGAATGGTCTGACTTGGTTAGTCAGCTGTCTCTTGGTCAACAAGTTACTGGGTTGCAGCATTGTTTAATATTCAGAGGTGTTTGGAAAAGCCAATGCAGATAAACCTCCAGTTCTACACAGAGCACAGGAGAAAATTCTCACCTCTGCCTAATGGGTGGAGCTTTTAATGTATAGTAATTGTTTTTGCATAAGGCTTTCTCTAGATACATTAGGATATAGCAAGTCCAAAACCTTCTGAGAGCACTGAAGATGTATGCATGTGTGTAAATTTTGGATCCAAAATGAAGAGTGAAGGACAGAGTTTGGGGTGATGTCAAGGTCAATTAATGGATGTCCAAATGTAAGATCATATAGTTGAGTAACAAAGGCACTAAATCAGAGTTCTGAAATGAGAATCAAAACAAAATGACTGTGCAAACACATATGAGTTGGCTGGAGTCATGAATTCAAGGAGAAAACAAGGACTGTCTCGCTTAATTCTAGCAGAAGTCCAGCTGCTTAGTAGTTCTTTTTATATTCTGGAAGCATGCCTTTCCACTTCAGATTTTTAAGGCTGCTGGAAGCACAACTGACTATAGAATTTTCCCTCTTAGCCTTATCATTCTTCCTAAAAGACCATTTACTTGCTTTATGCAATTGCTCTGTTAGTTATAGTCACAGTCATAATTCATAAGGACCACAGTAGTGGATTTTTGAAGTAGTTCATCTGTTTTCCTTTTACTCTATCTCACTTTGTATTTGTGTAGGGGTCCTGCAGGTGGCTGGATCATCAAGCTGGGAAAGAAATATTTGGGTGATGTCTGCTTCTGAGTCACATTCCAGGACATGGGGTTATTTTTAGGCTAAAGAAGAAAAGTCTAAAAGAAGACATGCAGGGAGCCTTCCTCATTTACTCGAAGAAACAGACTTGCTCTGTGTTGTTCCAAAAAGGCCAATATTTGAAATTCCAAAATGGAAGGCTCAAAATAAAACATCTTAAACATATCGAATGTTGACATTGGCTTCCTGAGATATTATTGAATTATTGTGCTCCACCAAGTTCTAAATGTTGGGGCTCCTTAAATTTCAGTGTGGCGCTATCTTTTCTTTCTACACACATTTTCTTCAGCTATATATGGATGATAATGAACCCATTATTTTTCTTTAGCCAAATATCATCTCTAACCTTATATTTGAATTATCTCTAAAACCTTTCATTTAAATGTTTTATGAGCATCTCAATATGTGAAAAATAGAACTCTTGATTCCTCTTCATAGTCCCTTGTCCCAAATTCTTGTTTTCCTTGTCTGCCTAGCTTAATAAATGAGTTCATCATCTACCTGTTACTTAGTTCCAAATTCCTGTCCTCTCTCTGTTTGTCATACATAGACCACATCAAACCAATTGACTCCAGACTTTCGATAGAGAATGTAAGTGTATTATTCATTGAGTTTCCCTAAACCACTGGCACACAGTAATGAATAATTGATGAATGAATAAATTATGTAGAATGATCACCTGGAAGAAATAATAATGACCCTTATAACTTATAAAACATCTACCATGTGCTAGGTGCTTTCGATATAATAAACTTATTCTTAATAATAACACTCCAAAATAAGTAGGCAATAAAACAGGCTCATAGAACTATGACTTTTGTATGGTTTTGCTTTTATTAAGTTATATTGAGCACTTTCTAGGGTTAAATGTTTTATATGGCATTTATTAAGACACAAAAAGGTATAGTGGTAATTGCTTTATACATATTATGTCATTTAATATTTACTAATACCTCTAGGGTGAGTTTTATTATATTTTTAAATTATTTTATTGAATTTATTGGGATGACATTGGGCACTAAATTTTTTTAAGTTTCAGGTGTAAAATTCTAAAATACATTATCAGTATATTGTATTGTGCATTCACCACCTCAAGTTAAGTCTCCTTCTGCTCTGGGATAAGTTTTATGCACCATTTTATAGATGAGGAAACTGAGGCTAATAGAAAATAATTAACTTGATCTAAGTCAAATAGCAAGGAAATGATGGTATTTAAGCCCTGGTCCATTTGGCTTTTCAGATTACATATGTCCTTGCTATATCATAAAGCAATATCCAACAAGGATACCATTGAAGAAGTGTTACATTTTATGAAATGTTTCAGTATATAATATTTGAATTTTCTTTTAATTAGAATTTTCATAATTTTATTATTCAAGCAATTCTTTTCTCCATAGATAGCACTTCATTATCTTACCATTCGAAAGAAAATCAAAATAACTTTTTGAAGTTCACAGAAAGCTAAAAATCTTTTATATCCATACAAATTCCACTTGATATGATGATAAAAGTCATGATATTTTTTGTAAGTTTGGCATATTTCAAAATTAGATTTTTATTTCTTAATATCTGGACACAATTAACCAGCCTTACAATGATTACTCCAGCGACGCTAGCAGACACACAATGCAAGAGGCCATGCCAGGACTGACTCACCACATAGAATATCTAGTGACTCAAGAAATATTGTTTCAGTGACCCAAATTTACTGAGAGCTATATAAGAATCTCTTTAAAAAAGATATTACTATAATTAGCATATCTTTAAAATAGAAATACTAATTTCTTAATCCTACTCCTTATAGTTTATACAATTATATGAAAATTATTTCAGGATAACTCTTTAATTCCACTCTCATTTTAAAGAAGAAACTTGAGAATTCTCCACTTGACAAACTTGCAATAGGAAAAGAACATGGGATAGTCAAATGAAATAATAAGGAGAATTCAAACAATGGGAAAGCAGTGTCAATTTTCAGAGCAGGTCAAAATGCAGAGATGTAACCTATGTGTGAAGTTAAGAGATTGAGGCTGCAGAAGTATCAAGACTCCTCTTCTTACCCAGCACAAGTGGTCCACCTATAAACCAGCATCAGGCTCTAATCACTACAAATTGCTCTTTGAATTCAGGCCAGAGCATTCTGAAACATTTTGTTAGAAATTATTTGCACCATGTGATCATAGCAGGTCCTTAGCCAGTGTTCAGCAGGTGCTATTCCAACTAGCGCTAGAGTTAGAACCATGGAGACTAGCTAGCTCCATACTGGGCTTTTATCAGCTACAGTGAGCTGCTTATTCCATGACAGGTTAGAGGGTCCATCTGTGTGCAGCTCAGATTGCAGGGAAAGCAGAGCTGCAAATCGGATCAGAAAGCACCACCTTCACCACCGGCAAGGGGTCAGAAAACCACAGCTTCAGAAAAGAATATCACAAATTTGGCTGACGGCAAAGGTTAAGAGAGGGGAGAGTGTGAGGAGTAAGACCCTTTTCTGAGTGAGGGGAGTCCCCAGTCCTTGTCCTGAGAGGTGGATGGGGTTGTATAAAGGGAATCTTGAGAGGGGTGCAGTTCAAGAGAGTGAGAGTTTCAACTTCCCTCTTCTATTTTGGTTGGTGCTTCTAAAATTGCCTTGATTTTTAAAGTAAAAATGTTTTTCTTGAACCGCTCACTTGCGTTTTAGTTTTGTGCCAATTGAGTGAACAGGAGGGGAAGGGTGAGAGGTTTATCCCATGACACCACTTCAGTGGTTCCCATGCAGGGACACACACCTACTGAATGGACTAATACCTCAAGGCAGGGAGGTCTACAGTCCAAGAAAAGGGGGACTAAAGGGGAAACCCAGGTGAAAGTGAGATACCACCGTGCCCACATCTGCAGGAAGAACAGCGGTTCTGGAGCTTTAATGTGCATGTGACTCACCTAGGGATCTTATCAAAATGCAGATTGTAATTCAGCTGATCTAGAGTAGGAGCTGAGACTGCATTTTTAACAAGCTCCCTGGTGATGTTGTGGCTGCTGTTCTATAGAACACACTTGCCATATGTAGCACAGAGTTGAAAGGCATGTTGACTGGGAGGCCAAGGGACCCCATATACCTGGGTGACACCTGCATATATTTTCATTGCCTTTCCCTGTTCATTCTCTCAGTCTCATAGCCAATGGCTTAGAGAAGAACCTCTATTCATATGTTCTGAGAGAATATTCACAGAAATAATGCTCCTGGCTTCTCTCTGCCTGTCACACACAGATCACTTTAAACTAACTGTCTCCAGACTTTCACAGGGAACATAAGTAGATTACTCATGGTTTCCCTTAAACTACTGGCGCATAGAGAGGAGGAACAGAGGGGTGACTATCTTTTGGAGTATCCCCGTTACCCAGTTCAAATACAGGTAGGGGGCACCTTTATCTTTCCCCAGGAGCATCTGCCCTCTTTCCTCAGGTCAGTTAGCTGTACATTCCACCAACACGAATGCCACCCTCCACTGCTCTGAGTAACCGAGCACATGATCCATTGATAGGTGACCGGGTGCCGAAGCTAAAGAACTAGAGAATCATACGGTTCTTAGCTTTTTCTGTTTTACTTATTTCACACCTTATAATGTTATCAAGGTCCATCCATGTTGTAAATGATACTATGTCATCATTTCTTATGGCTGAGTAGTAATCCATTGTATATATGTACCACATCTTCTTTATTCAGTGCTCTATTGAAGGCTGTATCCATGTCTTGGCAACCGTGAACAGTGCTGCAATGAACATGGGGTTGCATGTGCCTTTTCGTACTCATGTTTTTGAGTTTTGGGAGTATATACCCAATAGCGGGATTGCTGGGTCATATGGTAATTCTATTCTTAATTTTTTGAGGAGCCATCATACTTTCCTCTACAATGGTCACATAAATTTACATTCCCACCAGCAGTGAATAAGGGTTCCATTTTTGCCACAGCCTCTCCAGCACTTGTTTTTACCTGTTTCGTTGAAAACACTGGGGAATAATTTATTTTTTAGTTTCTGTTGCATGAGGTTTTAGAACTGTTTCTACATATGTCTGCATTGCTGATTCCAAATATGAAATTTATTTTTTGATATATGCTCAAATTATTATGCAATTTTAATTTCTTTTTGTTACAGTTAATGGCATGCATTGGTTTTTCAACTGGAGTTAAAGGGCAATGACTCTCTGATTGAATATAACCACAAGGCAATTAATGTTTTACAAACATCACTTTTACATAATAGTAGTTGTTTTTAAATGCAAAAAATTATTATTTGATAAAAAACAGCCTCTTATTTTGTTTTAAGATTGAATCATGGTTTCTTCGAGTAGGCGTAAATGTAAGAATAAGAATAGTCCTGACACCTTCTGTTATATAAGTGGCTGTTACACACTTCAACGTCAAAGGTGCAATATTTCATCATTTGTGAAATGTGCATATATTGCCTATTTACAAGTTCCCCTTGGCGATCAAGACAGGAATTGGACTCCTCATATCGTGTGTCATGATTGTGAGGAAATGCTTCGTGACTGGACAAACGAAAAATGCAAAGAAATGCCATTTGGTATTCCCATGGTTTGGTGTGAACCTGAGGACCACAGCAGTGACTGTTATTTCTGTCTGATCTATATACAAAGGGCAGTGGCAATAAAAAAATGGCATATCCTAAAATTCCTTCATCAATACGACCTATCCCACACTCTAAGACACTCCCGGTTCCAGTTTTCAATGGTTTGATTTCTTCTAAGGACAAAGAAAGTGAACATGGTGATCAAGTATATTTTGATAAGATGCATGAGGAAATGGTTGTGGAATCTGAAGGGTCTTCTTCTGATGCCAAGCAGTCATGAACCCTTCAGCAGTTTAGCCAACCAGAATTGAATGACTTAGTAAGAGATTTGGGACTATCAAAGAAAGCAGCTGAGTTATTAACCTCCAGGCTTTAAAGGAGAAAATGGACTTCACCGGTCAGCTAAAGTATCCCATTTCAGGAAGCGTGAACAAATTTTTGTGGACTTTTTTTCCGAAGACAAATACTTGGTTTACAGTCATGATATCAGTAGTCTTCTCAGGCAGCTAGGTGTTACCAGTTATAGTCCAACAGAATGGCAGCTATTTCTTGACAGCTCTAAACAGAGTCTGAAATGTGTTCTCCTACACAATGTTACTGTTTATGCAGCGGTTCCAATTGGTTATTCAACTTAGTTGCAAGAAGATTATAATGACATAAAAAATGTCCTCGACTTTCTGAAGTGTGAGGAGCATAACTGGATCATTTGTGTGGATCTTAAAATGGTAAATTTCCTGCTAGGACAACAGAGAGGTTTTACGAAGTATCCTTGCTTTCTGTGTTTGTGGGACAGCCGAGCTCAGGAGAAACACTGGATGCAGAAGGAGTGGCCAAAACATGAAGCTCTGGAAGTAGGGATGCAAAATATTGTGAATGAACCTGTAGTTAATTGAGACAGGATGATTTTCCCCCCACTTCACATCAAACTTGGCTTAATGAAGCAGTCTGTTCAGACTTTGAATAGAGAAAGTGAATGCTTTCAACATATTATTTCTGCTTTTCCTGCCTTGTCTTTTGAGAAGATAAAAGCAGGTGTATTCAATGGACCTCAAATTCAAACCCTCATACATGATAAAGAATTTTCCAGGAAGATGAATAAGGAGGAGAAAGCAGCATGGCAGTCGTTTGTGGCAGTTACAAAGAAATTCCTTGGCAACAAAAAAGCAGAAAACTATGAACTTCTGGTTCAAAGGATGCTGTTGGCTTTCCGCGACATTGGATGTAATATGAGCATTAAGATTCACTTCCTGAACAGTCACCTTGAGAAGTTTCCTGAAAATCTTGGAGCTGGCAGTGATGAGCAGACTACTGCTGGAGCATCAAATGAGATTGTCCTCAACAAGTACACAAATGCAAGAGCTACAAACTCAAATTTTTGCCTGAATAGAATTTAAATAAGTTTTGCACACATTTAATGATTAAAATAAGTTTTTTAATATGTTCTATTTCAAAATTGTAGACCAATTCTGATGCAACCATATATTTTAGTGTATTCGTGTATTTAGTGCATTATATAAATTATTATATTTTCACAAATATGATGCCCAAGAAGACATTCTACTTCATGTTAAACTAAATGTTGAAAATTTTACAGTAAGATGAAAACCTAGTCTTGAATTACAAAAACACTGTAGCTTACAGAGAAAAACTAATGTCAGTTTTGAGATCAGCACACTTGAATTAGGTACAAACAATTGTTCTTGTGGGTGCAACAAAAATTTTGTTTCCCAGTGTAATAGCTAATCTAACAGGTGTGAGGTAATATCTCATTGTAGTTTTGATTTTCATTTCTCAAATAGCTAGAGATGATGAGCATTTTTTTCATATATCTGTTGGCCATCTGTATTTCTTCTTGGGAGAAGTGTCTGTTCATGCCCTCTTCCCATTTTTTTTATTGGATTGTTTGTTTGTTGCTGGGTTTTGCGAGTTCTTTATATATTTTGGATATTAGCCCCTTATCTAAGCTGTATGATTCCATACATAGGTAGGACACAAAATTGAGACTCATGGACATGAACAAGAGTACAGTGGTTACAAGGGGAAGGGGGAGGGAGAAGTGGGAGGAGGATGGGAAAGGAGAGGGCTTAAAGAGGGTTAAAGGGAAAGGAGATGATTTGACTTTGGTGATGGGTATACAGCATAATCAACTGTCCAAATGATGTGGAGATGTTTTCTTGAAATCTATGTACTCTGGTTGACCAATATCACCCTGTTAAATTTAATTGTCTAAATTTAAAAAATGAAATAAAGAACTAGAGAAACCCGGTCCTGCCTCAGCAAACAGTGAGGGTGTCCCCTCAGCTCCACATCTCCAGGTCTCCTGGGGAAATGCCTGAGGTCATGCATCCACATCGGACTCAAACTCTGGTGGGAGGAATCATTTAAGAAGCTTTGCCTCCTTGAAATGTCAGCAAAGAGGATACTCACTTGCATTGTGCAAACTATTTTCATAAGAAATGCAATGGAACTAAGAAAACTACATTTAATTTAGGTGCCAAGGGACCAACTTCCTGAGTGAAGAAAGATAATTTTAGAAAGGGCTTTCCAAAAAAACTGGTGGAAACACTTACTGACATTTCCCCAAAACTTTCACGGAGCCATGTTATAGGGAGAGGAAGCTCATCTGTCTAACTTCACTTCTTTTCCCAAGTCAATTTTATAACCTGAGTAATCACCAGAGAGATCCCAGACAATGAGTGGAATCAGGCCATGCGTGGGGCCAAGATAAACTGGGCTCATGCCCTGACTGTTCTTTATGGTTTTGTGCCTGACCGCCCCTGTAAATCTCAGCCTTCTAGACCTTGCCCCAACTTCTTGACAGGTGAGATTTCCCCCACCTTCCACCTCACAGAATGTAGCAGGACAGGAGCCTGGGGAAGTTACTAGGTGACAACATTTTTATCGTATTTCCCTGGATCTTCTTAAGTTTATTTTTCTTAAAAATATATTTTTAACATAGCTCAAAATTAAAACTATACAAGAAGGCTCACAGGGAAGTATTACACTCCTCTGTCCCCATTCACCACCTCCCACCTTTGCCCACTCTGAGTTATTATTTAATTTTTGTTTACTTTGTTATTTTATTTTGCACATATAAACAAATTTTCTTCTGCCCATAAAAAATTTACTGTTCTACAAATTGATTTTTTAATTGAATAATATATTATAGATTGCCACCTCATTTTGATAGCTGTATCGTATTCCAATATATAAATGTATTAAATTTAATTCAACTAGTCTACTAGTTCCTGGACTCTTAAGTGTGTGTGTGTGTGTGTGTGTGTGTGTGTGTGTGTATAAATGTTTAGAGCAACCAACAACATAAATATTGCAAAAAAGTACTGCTTAAAAACCAAAGAAAATATTTAATTCTAAAAATATATATAAAAAGAATATATATAAAAAGAAGGTAAGCAGAAAAAAAACATAAACAAAAGCAAAAAAATAAATAATAAAATGGCAGAACCAATCACAAACATGTTAATAAATATACTGAGGGTCTATAAAGACTCCAATTAAAATACAGAGATAATTTGAATGGATAACAAAACATGGCCCAAATATACAGGGGTTGGCAAAACTAGGTTTACAGTGATAAGTATGTGAAACAGTTTATTCTTGTATTATTATTTATTCATTACTGTATTATTTATTTGTATTACAATTGTAAATCTACTTTAGTCCACCCTTACATATTATCTCTAAGAGAGGCACTTTAAATACAAAGGCAGAAATTCATTTAAAGTGAATGGATAAAATATTTATCATAAAAACAAAATATAAGACCAATAAACCTAATTAATTGTATTTCTATATATTAGCAATGAAAAAATGAAAAAATAATTAAACTTTTATTTATATTACATAAAAATACTTGGGGATAGATTTATTAAAAGATGGGTAAGACTTCTACACTGCAAACTATAAATTCTTGCTAAGATAAATAGAAGTAAACTTAAATATAAGTGGAGAAATACTCGTTTGTGGATTAGAAGATTTAATATTGTAAAGATGGCAATTCTTTTTAAATTGATCTACATATTTAATGTAATATCAATCAAAATTCTAAAAAGTTTGCTTGGATACATTTATAATATGCTTCTGAAATTTACAAGGAAAAGCAAAGGCATAGAGTAGCAATAATAATTTTGAAAATAAAAAACAAATATAGAAGTTACATTACCAAATTTCACAATTTACTCTAAAGCTATAGTATTCAAGTTAGTGTAGTAATGATGCAAAGATGTACAGTTAGATCCATGGGACAGAGTCCAGAAATAGACCCACACATATAATCAATTGATTTTGAACAAAAATGCCAAGATAATTCAATGTGGGAAGAATATTCTTTAAATAAAATGTGCTGAAGCAATTGTATATCCCTATGGATTAAAAAATTTACACCTTGAACTTAATTTATAAAGCAAAAATAAACTCAAAATGGATCATAAACCTCAACATAAGAGTACCAAAACTCATAGATGAAAGCATAGGAAAGAAGTTGGGATATTAAGTTAATTCAAGTTTTTCTTAAATAGGAAACAGAAAACACTGATTATAAAGGACAACATTGATAAAATAGACTTGAATGTAAATTTTATCTCTATAAAATAGAATAAGCTAAAATATTGCGAGAAGAAAAGGAGAAATAAGGAGCAGTGGAAGGTCAAAGTTAGACTAGAACCCAGTTCTCCTGGACTCTCATTTTATCCAATTCAGGTAACACTACAGAGGAACAACTCTGCTGCCCACCTCAAACATCATGTTCTTGTCTCCCCTTCATTCCTGTTGCTTACCATGTTGTTTATTAGTTCATTAATCTTTTAAATCACTAAACAAGGACTTGCTGAATTATGTACCTATCGGTGCCAAGAATGTGTTAGGTGCCTTCTGAGAAACAGTTCAAAATCTAGTATAGAAACAGAATAGTGAACAAATTCTGATATGTCTGTGATGAAGGAAAGCACAGTGTGAGATGGCAGTGAGCCTCCAGAGGGATATCTGAAACTGATTATACTGGAGAACAAAATTTTTGTTGCATCCACAAAAACAATTGTACCTAATTTGAGTTTGCTGATCTCAAATAATGACATTAGTTTTTCTCTGTAAGCTACAGTTTTTTTGCAATTCAAGACTTTAGGTTTTCATCTTATTGTAAAATTTTCAACATTTAGTTTAACATAATGAAGTAGAATGTCTTCTTGGGCATCATATTTGTGAAAATATAATAATTTATATAATTTATATAATGTGCTCAAAAATTATTAAATTCTATTCAGGCAAAATTTTGTGTTTGTAGCTCTTGCATTTGTGTACTTGTTGAAGACAATCTCATTTGATGCTCCAGCAGTAGTCTGCTCATCACTACCAGCTCCAAGATTTTCGGGAAACTTCTCAAGGTGACTGTTCAGGAAGTGAATCTTAATGCTCATGTTCCATCCAATGTCGTGGAAAGCCAACAGCATCCTTTGAACCAGAAGTTCATAGTTTTCTGCTTTTTTGTTGCCAAGGAATTTCTTTGTAACTGCCACAAACGACTGCCATGCTGCTTTCTCCTCCTTATTCATCTTCCTGGAAAATTCTTTATCATGTATGAGGGTTTGAATTTGAGGTCCATTGAATACACCTGCTTTTATCTTCTCAAAAGACAAGGCAGGAAAAGCAGAAATAATATGTTGAAAGCATTCACTTTCTCTATTCAAAGTCTGAACAGACTGCTTCAATTAAGCCAAGTTTGATGTGAAGTGGGGGGAAAATCATCCTGTCTCAATTAACTACAGGTTCATTCACAATATTTTGCATCCCTACTTCCAGAGCTTCACGTTTTGGCCACTCCTTCTGCGTCCAGTGTTTCTCCTGAGCTCGGCTGTCCCACAAACACAGAAAGCAAGGATACTTCGTAAAACCTCTCTGTTGTCCTAGCAGGAAATTTACCATTTTAAGATCCACACAAATGATCCAGTTATGCTCCTCACACTTCAGAAAGTTGAGGACACTTTTTATGTCATTATAATCTTCTTGCAACTAATTGAATAACCAATTGGAACCGCTGCATAAACAGTAACATTGTGTAGGAGAACACATTTCAGACTCTGTTTAGAGCTGTCAAGAAATAGCTGCCATTCTATTGGACTGTAAGTGGTAATATCTAGCTGGCTGAGAAGACTACTGATATAATGACAGTAAACAAAGTGTTTGTCTTCAGAAAAAAGTCCACAAAAATTTGTTCACGCTTCCTGAAGTGGGGTACTTTATTTGAAGCCTGGAGGCTAATAACTCAGCTGCTTTCTTGGATAGGCCCAAATCTCTTACTAAGTCATTCAATTCTGGTTGGCTAAACTGCTGAAGGGTTAATGACTGCTTGGCATCAGAAGAAGACCCTTCAGATTCTACAACCATTTCCTCATGCATCTTATCAAAATATACTTGATCACCATGTTCACTTTTTTCATCCTTAGAAGAAATCAAACCATTGAAAACTGGAACCGGGAGTTTCTCAGAGTGTAGGATAGGTGGTATTGATGAAGGAATATTAGGACATGCGATCATATGCCATTTTTTCTTGCCACTGCCCTTTGTATAGATCAGACAGAAATAACAGTCACTGCTGTGGTCCTCAGGTTCACATCAAACCATGGGAATACCAAAAGGCATTTCTTTGCATTTTTCTTTTGTCCAGTCACAAAGCATTTCCTCACAATCATGACACACAATATGAGGAGCCCAATTCCTGTCTTGATCGCCAAGGGGAACTTGTAAATAGGCAATATATGCACATGTCACAAATGATGAAATATTGTGCCTTTGACGTTGAAGTGTGTAACAGCCACTTATATAACAGAAGGTGTCAGAACTATTCTTACATTTATGCCTATTCGAAGAAACCATGATTCAATCTTAAAACAAAATAAGAGGCTGTTTTTTATCAAATAATAATTTTTTACATTTAAAAACAACTACAATTATGTAAAAGTGATGTTTGTAAAACATTAATTGCCTTGTGGTTATGTTCAATCCGAGAGTCGTTGCCTGTTAACTCCAATTGAAAAACCAATGCATGCCATTAACTGTAACAAAAAGAAATTAAAATTGCATAAAAACTAGAGCATGCACCTAAAATGCAAATTTCAGATTTGAAATCAGTGATGCAGAAATATATAAAAACAGTTCAAAAACCTCTTGCAACCAAAAATGAAAAAAAAAATTGTTCCCCAGTTTTATGTGACCAGGAGGTAGGCTGGGGCTGGCAAGACTGCTTGTCAGAAATGAGGCTGCCCCATGCCAGCCAGGTGATATAAAGGGAGGCTGATCTCACTGGAGCAGGCCATGCAGAGACATAGAATCACGACAGAGTGGCCTTCTCTGGAACTGCAGGTAATTTTGTTCAATAGGCAGGTCCAGTTCCACTGGTGAAGGCATGAAAAATGGGGGCTGAAGAGTTAAAGGCTGACTCATAAAAGGCCCTGTATATTTGGTTAAGGACTTTGAATTTTATCCCAGAGAAAATGCAGGGCATTCAAGAATTTTAAGCTCCTTAAGCAAAGAAACTTGAAAGTATTTGTGTTTTGGCAAAATCATTGCAGCAGGATTAAGGAGAAATGAAGAGTCAAGGTGCTGCTGTAATTATGCTGGCAAAACATGAGTGCCTTAAAGGAAGACAGGTGTAGTGAAGAATGATGAGAGAGAGATGGAGGGGTCTGCCTTGGCATACCCGCCCTCCTTCTAATTAGTCAAAATGAGATTTCTTTTTCTTATCTTCTTTGATCTTGCTAAGAGAAGAAAGTGTGTATCACTGATGGTACCTGGCCTTGGACCTCAGTGGCTAGCAGTGGTGCTTACTGAGACGAGAATGCCAGAGAAGCAGGGCTCTGTAATTCTCCCTTTTTACCTGGGCTAGAACCTGAAGCATGTGCCTGCCAGCTGCTCCCAACTGTATGGTGCTGGACAGTCACCCAAACTGCTCTTTCACATTAATGTTATGGTTCTTCAACAGGAGTAGACTACACTTTGTCTAATTCTTTGATCACACCGCAATTCACCAATCAATAACCTCTAATAATAATTTGTGAATTCAGGCCACTGGCCAGATGTAATTCATTGATTCTTCAACCAAAACCATTTTACTGGTCAAATAAATTAAATTAGTTAAGGTACTTTTTGTTTTGTTTTAAAGGACAGGAAACATGCACGTACAAAAGCCCTATCCATTTTTTCTTTTCTCTTTTGCTTCTTTTCTTTCTCTTCATCTTTTTCTTTCCTTTCCTTCCTCAGTGTCTTCATTCTTCTCCATTTCTCTTTATCTTTTTTCTTTCTCATTTTCTCACTCTTGTTCTCTCACTCTCATTCCTTCTTTTTTTTAGATTTTTATTTATTCATTTTTTAGAGAGAGGAGACAGAAAGAGAAAAGGGAGGGAGGAGCAGAAAGCAGCAACTCCCATATGTGCTTTGATCAGGTAAGCCCGGGGTTTCGAACTGGTGACCTCAATATTCCGGGTCCACGCTTTACCCACTGCACCACCACAGATCAGGCTCTCATTCCTTCTTTCTTTGTTCAGCTGGGAGAAGATTTTTCTCTAAACTTAAACTGATCCCATTGATTGGTTCTAACACAAGCATTATCAACTCAAAATTTGGAGTCAGATAGACACATGGCATTGAGTCTGACGTTTCCATGGAGAACTGCATTAAATATCTCCTTCTTTAAATATCCACTACTTCAGCTCTTCCATGACCCATGGTCTAACTTCTGGAGGATGGATTACATTCTCTCCCTCAGCTGGTATGCAGATACCACCTCATGGAAAAAAGTTTAAAAATAACTGTAAGCATATTAGATGTGGCAGTATCCGGGTGAGAGGGAGGGCACTGGATGAGGCGAGAGTGGACACAGGAGATGAGAGAGGGCACGTGTTTCCACTTACAAGTGAGGGCTTTAAAACTGTGCCAAGCAAAGCTGCCAGGGGACCAATGGAGAGCAAGCACGTGAGCACAGACCAGCACATTTGACTATGTCAGAATACTTTGGCTGAAGCAATATATCAATGGCAAGATAATCTTTTTAGGGACTTTCAATCATTGCTCCATTGCAATCAACACATCATATACAGGGCTGATGAAAAGAACAAGGGACTGGGAAACCAGCCATGAGCTCAAATTACGGGTTGTTCATTAACTTGTTATAAGAATTTAAAAGACTTTTTAATTCATCTGGACTTCAATGTTCTGACCCATCAAAAATAAAACATCACTACTATCACATAAGATTTTATGAGAATATACTGAGATAGCATTTGAAGGAAATCCCCCAATATAAATGCATTTCATTATTACCATTTATTAATATTGAGAAACAGTTTTCAGAGTCAGAGGGTTTTTAATTTAAAAAGCAAGGAGCAAGAAAAATTGATTTGTGGCAAACATATTTTTGTATAAACTACTGATCTCTCTGTAAAATTTTACATAAAATAAAGAGCAGTTTAATCCTTAGTGGAGACCATCACTATCACAATAATATCTTTCTGTATAGAAAAGTTTTGATCTGACTCTTGTGGAATAAACATCACATAAAATATTACAGTTAATGGAATAAAAGCTGGAACTATAAAAATAAATTTAAGTTTCATAAAAGTATCACAAAAGTTATTTTTTGCAATGGAATAAACTCCATGGAAGAGATAATGGTATTAGAACTTTGTTGGGGCCCTGTTCGGTGGCTCAGTGGATAGAGCATCACCCCAGCATATGGAAGTTTTGGGTTTGATTCCCAGTCAAGGAACACAGGAGAAGTGACCATCTGCTTCACTCCCCATTCCTCTCCCCCTTCTCTCCCTCTTCCCCTCCTGCAGCCAGTGGCTCAGTTGGTTCAATCATGGCCCCAGGCGCTGAGAATAGCTCCAATGGAGTGCATCATCCTCAGGTGCTAAAACAAATTGCTTGCTACTAGAGCATCAGCCCTAGACAGGATTGTTGGGGTGCATATGATAGCCTGTTTCACAACCTTCCCTCTGCTCACCTAAAAAAAATTTTTTTAAATTAAAAAGAACTTGGTTGGGATAGACTTAATATATATCAAGCATTATAAAATTTGGGGTGGGAGGATTGGAATTTGGCTTTATTTTTACAGCATGTATTCAGTTGCTGAAAGCCATATTACCTAATTTTGTTTCAGCTTCTGTAACTCATAATAAAGGTTATGATGCATATCCAAATTATGTAAATCAAGATACAGAAGGTCATTGGAAATTCAGACTTTTTTATATAATACTTTCATCACTAAATTTTAGCTTCAGCTACATTCTGGTAGTGAATTTGGACAACTTTTAAGTTTGAGGTTTTATTAACAAGGACTATTAAAATAAACAAACTCAAAACTTCTGAATAAATGCAGTACATTCTAGAACATTGCCTCCAGGCAGGCAAATTTGGTTCACTGGGAATAATGACCTGGTTAGTGAGAAGTGAACCATTACATACAGTCTGTACAAATAGACTCTGAATATAATTGTATTTAAATTTTAATGGAGTAAATATTAAAGCATTTCTTTCTAATAATGATGGCTAAATCTCAAAAACATATTGGTCATGGGTTTTTAAAATTCATATGCAAAAGTACAGGTTATTTTTTCCATAAGACATAATAACCTACTTAATGTTCAACTCTCTAGAGAGATTTAACGTCTAACTTGGTAGTTAAAATGTAGACACACAAGCACACACACAAAGAAAGTGCTGCAGCTGTTGCCCTTTATCTTTTGATCAGCTGGTTGGAGCAGAGGCATTTAACTACACACCACTTTGCTGGGTTCAATTAAACTTTCTGCAGGACATACCACTTAGTCTGATCTTTATTTTGAAGAGCTCAGAGACAGGGAAACCACTGTTTCTCTACTTCATATTGCCATCTATCTACTAACCAGCAGTTCTCATTTAATAAAGTAGGATGATTACTGTTAGGTTAGGGACAAAGAAAGTCAATTTGACTACAGTTATTGTTATGGGTAAACAGTTTAGCATCACAACAAGAGACATAGCAACATCTGGATAAAGCCTGGAACATGGTAAAAGGAAAAACAGTTGGTGTTGAAGTATTGGAATTGCGAGTGAATTTTTCTTTTATGTTTCTTATGTTGTTTTTAATGTTATTTATATTTTTTAACTCCTGATAGAGTTTATTTTTAATAATTAACTAACATTATTAATTATAATTTTAATTAACATATTCTTATTAACCTGAACTACACTCATAGAGAATATTTAGTTATGTGAGCATAAACTAGTCTTGTTTAATTTTGTACTAGCTGTGAAAGAGATGTTACCACAAATTATAGCTAAAAAAAAGTTTTGTATGGGAAGCACATGGTTTGCTTAATCTGAGAATGAATTATTTTTAAGCATTACCTTCATCCATGTCTATAAAAGCCTCCTGGTAGGAACATACACTCTACTCTGCTCATTACAGCAGATTTGTTAGGACCAAAGGCAACGGTTATGTTTTAGATCACGAGATCACATTATCCTAAGTACTTACAAATTATATACTTAATTTTTCTTAAAAATCTTCTATTGTCGAGGGTTGTTTTAAAGGCTCAGCAACTTATCTTACTAATTCTGGGCTCTCACTCTCTTCTTGCATTCCCACTGCCTCTCAGTCTAGCATTGGTAATCACTCTTTCTAAAGCCTTGCTTCCTAGTGACACTCTCCTGCTAAACACTTCCATGGCTCCTCAGTGCCTAATCAACACTTTCAATTTGTGTTTCCCCAAGGCTTTCTATAATTTATTCCCACACAAGCTCTATAATTTTCTCTCTTAATCCCCAACAAAAAAACCTTAGTTTCTCCCACTTAAAAACCCTTCTGATTCCTTTTCATCTTATCTAAATCTTACCTTGTCTTCCTGTTAAATTTCTGTATTATTCAACATAAATCATCTTTGAGGAGCATAGCCCAACCTGATTGTTCTTACCTCTGTGTTCCCATGAAAATTCATTCCGTACACTTCTACTACTACACAAGCATAAGTAACCTTAGATTATCCTTAGCTACTTAACATATATTTAGTGATTATTTTTATCACATCAATGTCCCTTAAAACAGCCACTTTTGTTATATTTATTTTATCTATCTAGCATGTATTATATACCCAGGAATTGTTAAATTGTAATAATGTAGCCAAGAGCAGACACTCAGTGAATGCTTGTTGAATGAATAAAGAATATTGTATCTAGACAGGAAGCAAAACTCTGGTTCCAACTTTGCTCTTTTTAACCAGATGATATTGACCAAGTCAGTTAATGTTTTGGTTGTCTGTTTTCTCACCTAGAACAGTAACCAGGTTTTAAAAAGACGATCTTTCAATTCAGACTTGTCCTACTTTCAGTGAATATTTATCTCACTCTATCACCAAGCCTCATCTTCCCATAAGAATACTTGTCAGTGGCGAGTATTTCTGAACTCCCTTTCAGAAATCCCTTATCTAGCATTCCCAGGAGTAATTTGTTGAGACAACTTGCTCTCTGTTACTCTTTCCCTACATTTCAACTAGTGTCCTAATTCTGAGATTCCTTGGAATCTGGAAACACACACATAGTTACAGCAAACTTGGGAAATGAGCATGAAGGGTCCTGCCAGGCTGTGAGGCCAAGGTGACAGGTAGGCCAAGGCAGAGCTAGAGCCGGCAGCTGGAGGGTGAGTTCATAAAACACATGTAGGCACATTCAGCCCTGAGGAGGCCCCAGGGCTGATTCTGGGTGCAGGCCAGAGCTGGCTCCAAGTTGTGTGGCTGTTCTGACAGCACGAGAGGTCAAGATTGACTGGGGCAAGGCTGGGGGTGTGGTCGTGGGGTGCGATGGGGGTGGGGGGCTTGTGCAAGAGGAAGTGATCTAAGATCCAACGTATAGCTAGCTGCCCTGACTCGTGCACACCTGGGAGAGCGAAGTCTGAGGGCGTGGGTGTGTCAAGACTCAGGTCCAAACTGGCCTGAGTAGCCAGGGAGAGAAAGGAGCTCAGAATGGGACTTGAGGAGCAGTACTGAGGTACCTGGGAGAGCAGCTCAAGCAAGCCGTGGTCCTGCTGGCCGTGAGGGCTGCTGGCCACAGCCGTGGGGGCCTGACATTATGCCAGGAGCTTGTAGATAAAGATTAACGTGGTGCACATCAAATTCTGCTGGCTCTGAGGAAGACAATGGCCTTTCCATCCTCAGAGAACTTTACTTGTTTTAGAAGAGTTCTGGATGGTACAGTCTCTCCCAAAGTCTGTACGGAGCTGGAGGCTGGTAGCAGCTCCCGAAGAGGTGAGGCGTGGGATGTGCGGGGGTGTGCAGAGAGCTGCTCTCATCACCGCAAGGGCTTCCTGGGCTGAGCTCCGGATCAGCATTCTTCAACCAGCGAAGGCCTCTGCTTATAGGGGCTCACTATCTAGGTCCTTTGGCAGCACACAGATTAATTGAGATCAAGTCCTCAGACCCTCAAGGGTACCCACAGCCTTCCTCTTTTGGTATCTCTTGCTTGCTTCTTGCAGAGAACACCGGAATGGAGGAAACAAAGACTGTGAGGGGGTGGAGAATGTGGCAGGAATCTTCACATTCTTGCTTAAGGAAGCTCTTAACAAGTACCCATATGCCATCGAGGAAAAAAACAGAATTCACTTCAGTCTTTCAAATTCCGTGTTCATGACCAAACGCTGCCATCAGCATTCTGTGTCCCAGCGCCTTCCTCAGCAGCAATGTTTTACCGTGGACTTGCTTTCAGATGTTCTTTCCTAAATTACCCATTGCAGATGACAAAACCCCCACATATTTGCCCACCACATTTTACTGTAGTGAGTAAATATGACATTTCTTTGGCTATTTCACTGTGTTCTCTGACTCAGGTAAAGAAGAGTGTCATGGTTAAGCAACAGGTAATTCTTGGATATTTAACAATATTCTAAGCACTTAATCGTACCTAAAACTGACAAGTAATGAAGCTTATAAACCATTTTGCAGCTCTGAAAGTGAACTTCTCTGCAGATTTAGAGAGTATTAAGCCATTTAGATTTTACCGAACAAATATTATTCGTGCATTAATTCCTGGGGAAAGAGATTTAGAAAATGAGGTTAATGCTTAGTTGTTCTTTGCTGAGTTTAACAATGACTTACTCCATCTGGGAAGCCCTGAGCTCAGGTTAAACATTCTTTAAGTTATTCCCAAACTTAGTGAACATTAGTGACCTACTTTTTTATTATTAAGGAAAAGAATGAGAATGCAGATCAAAGGCATTAATGAATAGCTTTGCTTTAATGTTGGCATTCCAGGTAAAATTCTCAAAAAAAAATTATTAAATGACAGGAAAATGAATTAAAAAACAGAGTATTTTATTGTAATTTTTTTAAATAAAAGATTATTACAAATAACCCTTTCACCTGCTTTTAAAATAAAAGGCTGAATGATAGAACTTATTTAACAAATAAGCAATATATTAAATGCCTTTCATTTCCTAGCAAGTGGAAGGTAAACAAAGAAAAAAGAGAAGCAGGAAAAAAAGGGGAGAATGTAAATATTACTGACTCCATCTCCAAAGTATGACTTAATACTGCTTTTTAAAAATAGCCAATTCTTTAGAGCAGGGGTTGGCACACTTCTTTTATAAAGGGCCAGATCATAACTATTTTTGTATCTGCAGACCTCATGCCTTCTAAAAGAAACGGAAAAAAAACCCAAAACAATTATTTAAGCATATTTAAAATATCCTGACCTTACATCTGTACAAAAAATAAGCAGTGAGTGGAATTTGACTCGGAAGTGGCAAAGTTTGCTGACTACTGCTTTAGATTTGAGAATCAGGCAAATGTAGCTAGAATTTGCTCACTAATACTTTTATATACATTTTACAAGTAAAAGTGTTCTTGATGTGGAAATTTTCTATTTTTAATAGAGAGATATATATGCAGTTCCTACTTGGGAAGTGGAAATCAATGTGTAAAATTTGGGTTTCCCAAGATAAAGGATCTTCTTTCCAGAAGTGGCTTCTCCGTCTTGTGACCTTTTGGATTAGCATATCTCCGAAAGTTCTGCAAAGCTTGCGTATTTCCAATTTGAGGACTAAAGTCATCCCTGAGTACCTGCTCTGCCTGCAGGACATTTCCTGCCGCTCCAGCTAAGGCTTTCTAATCGGAAGCATTTTTTAAAAAAAACTGGATTCTGAGGGCACACTTTTCAGTCACTTAAATTCTCCACAAAATTTTTAAGTTTTGTGTTTTTTATTTCTAAATAGAATACTATAATTGATGTGATCAAGTGCAGAATCAGCTGGGTGATTGTAGTCAAAATGGGTGTGATCACAGTGACTTCGTGCCCTCTGGATTCAAGAATGCTGGCTAATAGGGATATGAAAGAAGAACCATATCATTGCATCCTGTGCATAGGAATGTTTCGTTGCAGTTTGGTTAGAACAAAAAGTCAGTGCAGTAGTTGCATCTGCGTATCTGCTGCAACTAAGTGGGCGCCAAGGCATAGGCTTGCAACCAGCTGTGGCTTAACTTCTACAAAGCCACATTATAGTCTTCAACTATCTTAGTTAATTTAGGTTTTATTGAATTTGGTCAATGCAGTTAGTTAGTAAATTTGTTTTCCACTTGTATAAGAAGTACAACTACAATAATAAAAATATCAAGTCAGCACCACAGGTATGTGAGGATTTGTGTTCTTTAAAAGACACCTATGTTTTACTTAGTAAAAAATATTTATCATTATTGCACCAAAACCCAAAAAGTCACAGGTCAGATATTGATTACAATCTATATACAAAAATATTAGTAACAGATATTTTAAGTCGGAGATAATAGCCTATTTCAGATAATATTGGACAGAACAAACTCTGAGATCTCAATAATTGAGCCAACGATTGTTGAAATTTATTGTAATTAAAAGAATTTGACTGAAATTGAAGTTACCACCTTCACCAAAATATCTTTATACTACCGAATGTTCTGAGGGAATGGTGAGCACTTGCTTATTGCATGAATTTTAAAAATTTAGCTTTGACATCGGATCATTTATAACAAAATGGATGGACCTTGATAACATTATATGGAGTGAAATAAGTAAATCAGAAAAAAAGAAAAACTGAGAACAGCATGATTTCATACATAGGTGGGACATAAAAGTGAGAATATGAGACATGGACAAGAGAGTGGTGGTTACAGGGTGGGCGGAGAGAGGGAAGGGTGGGATAGGGAGGAGGGGAGGGACACACGGAAAACCAGATAGAAGGTGACAGAGGACAATTTGACTTTTGGTGACAGGTATGCAACACAATTGAATGATAAGATAACCTGGAGATGTTTTCATTGTACATATGTACCCTGATTTATTGGTGTCACTCCATTAAAATTAATAATAATAAAATTAAAAAAAAGAAAAAAAATTAGCTTTGTTTTTATTATCTAAATATTGTATGTGAATATAACAATGTGGATAAGATCTTTGTTTAATTTCCAGTCCTTTTATAATTAAATCTGGTGGCATTAAAAAATACATATATTTTCAAACTGCGAAAATCTTTCACTTGATTGAAATTAGATGATGTACTTTGCATTTTAATCATTAAACCTGTTTAGGCAATTATTCTCTTAGTTTAAATATAACCTAAGAGCTGACCTTATATTCATCTGCTATGCTAGACATCAAGTTAACATGATGTTAGTCCACCAGAAAGTACTTTGGGTATATGGGTCTCTGTCTACTTTTTTTTTTGTACCTGTAACTTGAAAGTATAGTTTCAACTTTAAAACAGAAATTTCCTTGAAGAATTTCTAAATTTTTGGTATATATATATATATATATTTATTTTCTTTTTCTTCTTTTGCAATGAAAACATACATGCTGTATGTTTTTAGAGGTGTCTGCCTTTTTCAAGGAAAAGCAATGATAAAAGCAGTAGCCAATTTTGGGGCCTCAGGCTGCCTTTCTACTTTTAAAAATCATTGAGAAAATCAAACAGCTTTTGTTTACTATGAATTTTATAGATCATTCAATTGTTATTTACTATATTAGAACTTAAAAGTGAGAAATTTAAAAATATTTATTAATACATTTAAAATAGTAATAATAATAATAACCATAAAGTCATTACCTGTTAAGAAGAATAACATAGTCTCTGAAAAATAATGTTTTTTGTAAAGGAAATAATTAGAAAGAAGCATAGCTTTCTTTTTTATTTCTGCAGATCTCTTTAATGCCTGGTATAGCAGAAAATAGATGAATTTTCATATCTGTTTCTGTATTCATTTGTTGCATTATGTTGTTTTGGTTGAAGTATATGAAGAAAATTCTGCCTCACACAAACATGTATTTGAAAAGGGAAAAGTATTTTAATGCCCTTTTAAGATAATTATAGATATGTTTTCTTTGAAACTATATCAAAATTCAACAAGTAGTAGTTTTTTAAAGATTAATTGCAACACAAAGTTTAAAATAATATCAATGAAATTTGCTTTGTCAAATAGTTGGTTACATTAAAAATGACTTGTCTAAAAATTCTTGATCTATCTTGCACTTTAAATGAATATTTTACTCATGGTTTTTGTAATGTTAAACATTAGTCATATGGGAAATTTGGTTCAATGGGATATGCAGATCTTGTAAATGTCAACACATGCCATTATATGGTATCAAAAAAAATCACATCTGTTTGTAGTATCATCAACTTCATTAGAACAACAAAAAATGTGTTTAAGTTTTAGAAAGCTATCAAGCTCAAAATGACAGCTACAAGTTATCTAAAATTCTAATTTTCACTTGAAATTTCAAATTTTATCATTTATGACAAATACTGCCAGGTCTTTTTCTTAAATGACAGCCTCACTTTGTTTATTTTCAAGAGGATATGTACCAAACAAAAAAGTCTGAAGAACCACAGTTGTCTTTTTAAGTAAAAACAGTGTTCCATTTAAAAAGTGGCTAGTTCAACTTATAATCATCTCACGAATGATCCTCCTTGCAACAGTCATGTGTAAGTAAGCAACATTAGTGATTTTCGTTTTTTCCCCCTTCTTTTCCAAGTGAGAGGAGGGGAGATAGAGAGATTGACTCCTGCATGCACCCTGATGGGAATCCACCTGGCAACCCCTGTTTGGGGCTGAAGCTTTGCCCATCTGGGGCTATGCTCCCAACCAAGCTATTGATAGCATTTGAGGCGGAGGCTCCATGGAGCCATCCTCAGTGCCCAGGGCTGATGCACTTGAATTGAGCCATGACTGTGGGAGGAGGAACTAGAGAGAGAGGGAGAGAGAAGGGAGAGGGGGAGAGCAAAGAAGCAGAGAATTGCTTCTCCTATGTGTCTTGACCAGAAATTGACATCCATCTGCCAGGCCAGTGCTCTACCACTGAGCCAACCAGCCAGGGCTCCATCTGCCAGGCCAGTGCTCTACCACTGAGCCAACCAGCCAGGGCCACGTTAGTGATTTCTACATACTCTCACTGTATCACACAGAACATTGTTCTCAATAGTTGAGATTTAACAAAATTAATAATTTTAATTGCTTCACTTAGGACATTCTTAAATAAAACTGCCTTTTTTTTTTCTCTTTTAAATATGAGTTGATGGCAGTGGGTTGATGGTGCTGTGACTCCTCCTAGTTTGTTGCCACTGTTTTGCACCAGGTCAAGGCTCCCAGCATTGCCTTTGAACCAACATCAACAGATGTCAGACAGAGAAAAAAGAAAATCCTAATATATAAAAATACTTTTGACCTTCTGGACCATCTGATAGAATATTGGTGGCTTCTAGGGCTCTATAGACCATACTTTAAGAATGCTGCATTTTATTATAGGGAAATAAAAATTTTAAATAAGAAAAAAGAAGTGGAAAATAACGAAATACTGAAAACTCTTAAAATTTTTCTCTTCCTGGATATTTCTGCATGTACTTGAACGTTCTTTCTTCCCAGGTATTTTATTAATTCATTTCTGCAACAGACACTAACTGAGCACTTTCTTGTCCTGGCTCTGAGCTATGTTTTGAACACAGAGACAGATCAGAGTTCTCTGACTTCAAGTAATTTACAGTCTCAAAGGGAAAAGGTTAGGCATGCACCCTGGTCCAATTGTCTAAAGGTAGCAGGTTAATATGGAGCAAAGCATGGCCACCTATACCTATGGGACTTCTTAGTATAACTTGCTCAGTGTGTGCTGTGGATTTTTCCTGCTGAAGAGGACTGTAGGAATGGCAGCCACGTTAAGGTCTAGTGCGTCTTGTAGATTGGCCATTTTAACAAATGAAAACATCAGAGGAATTAGGAGAAAAGGAAGCCTTCTACTTCTTTCCTGGGGAATCATTTCTCTTTTAATGCTTTTTTTCTTACCATTTTCCCTTCATTCCATGCTATCCTCCTCCTGTAGTTTGGTGTCCTGAATAGACTTCAGATGTCAGAGTCATTTCATTCTCAGCATCCTAATTTCACTTTAAAGCACACCTCTTGTCCTCTCTCTGATTTACTTTCCCGGAATCCTGCTTTCTGTTATGATAGCTAATGACTGGTTGACGAATCCATGAAAGTGTTATCAATGAGAACTAGTGAGAGTGTGATCTTCCCCTGCACTCTACATAGGGGATCTTCATAGTGGATCTTCCTATAATTGATGGCAGGCCAGTGTAGAAGTTGAGGACAAAGAAATCTCTTTTGTTTTTCTTTTTAAGAAAGAGAGAGAGAGAGAGAGAGAGAGAGAGAGAGAGAGAGAGGAAGGGAGAGAATGGGTGAAAAGCATCAACTCATAGTTGCTTTCACTTTAGTTGTGCATTGATTGCCTCTCGAATGTGCCTTGACCAGAGCCAAGCTAGTGTCCCCTTGTTCGAGCTAGCAACCTTGGTTTTCATGCCATCAGACTTTGGGCTCAAACTGGCAAGTTTTGGAATCATGTGGACGAGCCCCGCACTCAGAGCAGCGACCTCGGATCTTCGAACCAGAGACCCCAGAATTCTAGGTGGAAGCTATATCCACTGTGCCACCACTGGTTAGGCAAAGGCAAGGAAATCTTGACTGGGGCTGTGATGCTAGGAAGTGATAAGAAGTGTTTCAGACAATATTACACAAACAGCCCCTTAAGCCAACCAAGTTAGGCCCAGTGGAACCTAAGAAAAAGTTAGCAAAAACTATACCATTATTTGTGTCATTATACTTGAAGCAACTAAAATAAGTAACTTTTCATGGTCTATTATAACCCTTAAATCAATTATTGATTTGTTCTTATAATTTATTACATATTTAAAATAATTCAATAAGATCTTCACTTTTAGGTCCAATGTTTTTTCCTCTCATTGTTGTAAATTATATGTAATGAAGCTTTAAAAAATGCTTTACTGTTGTTTCAGCATTTAATAGAAACATGCAATAAAATGTTAAACTTTAATAGAAAGATGGCCAAATATTTAGCCATAGATGACTATTTTTCAGATGCATATCTTGCACCTGTGCAATAAATAATTCTATTTCTATTGAAAATTAGTGTAATGGATATTGTTAATTTAGAACTCTAATTGGCCATGCTGGGTTGGCTCAGTGGTAGAGTATCAACTCAGTATGTGGAAGTCCCAGGTCTGAATCCTGGTCAGGGCACACAGGAGAAACTACCATCTGCTTCTCCTCCCCTCTCCTCCCCTCCCCTCCCCTCCCCTCCTCTCCTCCCCTTCCTCCCTTTTCCTTCTCTTCTCTTCTCTTCTCTTCTCTTCTCTTCTCTTCTCTCTCTCTCTCTCTCTCTCTTTCTCTTTTCCCTTCCCACAGCCATGGCTTGATTGGTTCAAGAACATTGACCTGAGAACCTCCATCTCAGATGCTAAAACTAGCTCGGTTGCAAACATCACCCCAGTTGGGCACAGCATCAGCCCTAAGTGGGGGTTGCTGAGTGGACCCCAGTCAGGGCACATGCAGGAGTCTTGTCTCTTTATCTCCCCTCCTCTCGCTTAAAAAACAAACGAACAAGAACTTTAATCTACACACTTACCTCCAAGATTTAAATTGTTCATAAGCAGAATAAAAGTTCAACCTATGCATCATTTGAGAGTGAACAGGGAGGGAAATAATTATATATGAAAGAAAGGAGGCTGTTATGCTATCACACACAGCATTTAGCAAGTTCATTTTAGGTTTCCATTGCCTCTGTAGTATTCAGAGAAACTAATATATATATATATATATATATATATATATATATATATATATATATATATATATATAATTTCAAACTATTAATGGATCTCTAAGTGCAGTTTGTTCTCTTTGTATGGAGATTCATTCACTAAAAACTATAAACTTTTCATCGATTTCTTTTTTTATGGGAGAGATAGAGAGAGTCAGAGAGAGGGACAGATAGGGTCAGACAGACAGGAAAGAAGAGAGATGGGAAACATCAATTCTTCATTGCAGTTCCTTAGTTGTTCATTGATTGATTTCTCATATGTGCCTTGATGGGGGGATGAAGGGGGGCTACAGCAGACTGAGCGACCCCTTGCTCGAGCCAGCAACCTTGGGCTCAAGCTGGTGAGCCTTGCTCAAACCAGATAATTTCGCACTCAAGCTGGCGACCTTGGGGTCTCAAACCTGGGTCCTCCACATCCCAGTCCAACACTCTATCCACTGCACCACTGCCTGGTCAGGCTTTATTTATTTTTTAATTTGAAAAAGAGGTAGTGCCTGACTAGTGGTAATGCAGTAGATAGAGCATAAACCTGGGATGTTGAGGTCCCAGATTCAAAACTCTGAGGTCACTGGCCTGAGCATGGGCTCATCACCTTGAGTACAGAGTCACTGGCTTGAGTGTGACATCATAGACATGATTTCACAGTTGTTATCTTGAGCCCGCTGGCTTGAGCAAGGGGTCACTGGCTCTGCTGTAGCCCCCTGGTCAGGGCACATATGAGAAAGCAATCAATGAACAAGTAAAGTGAGACAAATATGAGTTGATGCTTCTCATCTCTCTCCCTTCCTGTCTCACTCTCTCTCTAAACTAAAATAAAATAAAATAAAAATAAAAGAAGAGGTAGATAAGAGCAGGGGCATATCTAATATAACAAGTGTATTATACATCTTTGTGTTTGAATTTCATATTAACCAGCCATGAAAAGGTTATTATACCCTCTCTGGCTTTAGTTTCTTCGTATCTCAAACTGGGATAATACTTGTCTGGTACAGTGGTTATGGGATTAGAGATAATAGTGTATATCAAGCGTCTGGCACATGGCAAACACTCCTGGTATTGTAATTTGGAAAAGTGCTATGGTAAGCTGTTTACATTGAAAATACATTCACATTCCCCAAGTATGATGTTGCTTGAAAGCCTTCTTTCCTGCCTGCTGACCGACTTTCCCTTTTCTTATTGTTCTAAGAATACTTCTTCATTTGGCCCATTGTAAATAGTAGCAATTGTTTAGTTGTTCCATCAGAAGAGAGAAGCCTTCCTGGAGCCTGGCTGACAGGCTCCCTGTCTGATCTGTCTACCAGCGCTGGAGCTGGAGACAAAGCACAGCCTCTCGCTTCCTGCTCGAGGAAGAGAGCAGTGTCCTCAACCAAAATAGATTCTCCTTGTCTTGCAAACATCGCCCAGCATATATAAAAAGGAAATGAGGGCAAACCCCACTGTGATGGATATTGAAACAGAATTCTTCTCAAAATAAAAAGGTTTTCTAAGTTTGTAGGAAGCAATAATTTGTGTTACAATGCATAAATCATTGTTCACACCAATTGCAGATGACAGGTTGGTAGTATCTATGCACAGAATGGTCCTATTTGGATTAGTTGAACACAGGTAAATAGTATATCTAGAGAAATGTGCCCTTGTAGCTACATTTACAAACAAGGAGAGCTTAGTCAAAAGTTGTAAGAACCATCTCACCCATGAATTTCGTGGAAATTTAGTTATTATTTTGGCATGAAAACAATATCAAGCTTCAGCTCTCTCACATCCATAATGAAGCTGGGAGTAAAAACCATGTGATGCTTTCTTTATCTTTATATCTCTTCAAATTAAAACTGGATGCAAATTAGTGCCAAAGATGGGGGGGGGGCCGGTGGCACCAGAGATTCGTTGCCTTATAAGAGTAATAAGTATTTGACTTTTCAGTTAAATTATTGTTAAACTCAATTATTTCTAGTCAAACAAGATAATAATCTTTATCAGTTATAACATTGGCTTGGCTTTTAACCTTATTGGCTAATTTTTCTGCTGTCCGAACTTCAGACAATGTCTAAGGCTGAAAGAAAAAAGCGAATTCTAATCTAAATTCAAGGCCAATTTATTGATAACATTATTTGACCATATTTGAAGGATGTCAAATCATGTAACTTTCCAGACATAAAGAGCTTCTTCATTTGCTTAAAAAAATGTATTTCTTCACTTATGAGAAAAACAATTTGTAAGAAAGTAGCATCCTGGCTTACTGAGATATTATTAAATATCTGGAAAAGAAAAGTGTCTAATGAACTTTATAATTCAATTTCAGAAATAGAGGTAACATTTCATTTTTCAGATATTTAAACTCACAATAAAGCTACTGTAATCAAAGCAGAATGGTACTGATATTGTAACAGATAGATTAATGGAAAAGATTAGCCCAGAAGTAGATTCAAATATACCTGGGAATATAAGTCATTGGGGAAAGATATATAATATTCACTATATAGTATATAGAAGTCTTCCCTTATCTGTGGTTTCATTTTTCGCAGATTTAGTTGACCTTGGTTATCAGATTCACTGCTGTGGTATAGTAGTACTTGTGCTCAAGTAACCCTTATTATATTTAATAATGTCTCATTCACTTAATTTTATCTCATTATATAGTGATTTTATCATTTCACATCATCTCAAGAAGATAAGTACAGTACAATAAGATATTTTGACAGAGAGACCACATTCTCAACTTTTTACAGAATATTATTATAATTGTACTATTTTATTCTTCTTGTTGTTAATCTTTTATATGCCAAATTTGTCAATTTCATCATAAGTATATATGTAAGTATAGGAAAAAACATAATATAGCTAGGATTTGTTACTATTCATGGTTTCAGGCATCCACTGGGGATCTTGGAAAGTATCTCTCATGGATAAATGAGGACTATTGGACCTATAATTTGAAGTATATATAATAAATGTAATTGAGATAATTGGCTATACATAAGCAAGAAAATAATGGCAACTTCTATCTTATATGTAAAAGTAAAGTGTATTCAGAACAAATTACAGAGCTTCATATAAAACAAGGAAAACTGTAAAGATACTAGAAAAAAAATTACAAAATCATTTGTATGGCTATGGAATGAATGAGGAATACTTTCTTTAGCAAGATAAGTATATAATCAATTATTTACATAAGGTAAATAATTGATTATATATTTTAAAAATGTTATTCAGCCTGACCAGGCAATGGCACAGTAAATAGAGCATTAGACTGGGACGTGGATGACCCAGGTTCGAAACCCCAAGGTCACCGGCTTGAGCGCAGGCTCATTTGGCTTGACTCACCAGCTTGAGCCCCAAGGTCGCTAGCATGATCCTAAGGTTGCTGGTTTGAGCAAGGGGTCACTTGCTTTGCTATAGCCCCCCAGTCAAGACACATATGAGAAAGCAATCAATGAACAACTACGAAGCTGCAACAAAGAATTGGTGCTTCTCATCTCTCTCCCTTCCTGTCTGTCTGTCCCTATGTGTCCCTCTTTCTGACTCTCTCTGTCTCTGTAAAAAAAAAAAAGAACAAAGAATTATTCAAACAGTTAACTTATTTGCAGATGGTGGTTGCAAACCACTGCTATAGAGTGGTATGTAGCTAGTTTATAAAGAAAAATATGGGAAGAGTGATTAAATAAACATATACAACTTTTATGTAGTATAAAGTAGATAGCAAATGATCTTTTAAGAGAAAATATTTACAACACATATAACATGATAACTTAATATCCCTAATACACAAAGAACTTTTACAAATTAATTAGAAAATGACAGATGTGAATAGACAATTCACAGCAGAAAAAATGCAAAGGGTCAATAGACATAAGAAAAGATGCTTGACATTCATATGAATAAGGAGGAAAGTGAAAATTGAAGCACCTAAACATCACTGTGGGGGAAGGGCATAATATAACTTCCAACAAGTCCTCACATCCCGTGGAGATAAGGCGTGGGGGCAATTGTCACTCTTGGACAGAAGGGATGGTTCTGTAAATCACTTCAGTCCAAAAGTAACCTGTCGGCATTTATTAAAATATAAAAATGTAAAAGAATTTTACTTACAATTTCAGTTCTGGATAGTTGTCTGACAAAAATAAAAATAAAGTTACAAGCATGGGCTCTAGTATGATTACTGAAGGAGGGAGGCAGAACCAGTTATGGGTAAGAGCATGGTCTCCATGGACAGACTCATTCAGATTCAGTCTGTAAATTCCTATGACCTTGAGGAAGTTATTTCATCTTTATGTGCCTGAAGTTTTTCATCTGTACATCTCATGAAATATTTATGAAAATTAAGTGCATGTAGAGTGTTTAGTACATTGTCTAATAGTTTTTAAGATCATAACAAGTATTGGTTATTATTATTTGTAATAATAAAAACAACCTGGAATATCCATTGAGAAGAAAAATAATTGAACTGTATGGTGAAACCTTGGTATTTATGCCTTTCTTTCTTTTCCTCTCTCTCTAAAATTAATAAATAATTTTTTAAATAAATAAAATAATGACTTTTAAAAATAATGAAGCTTGAGGTGATAACTCATTGTAGTTTTGATTTGCATTTCTCTAATAGCTAATGAAAATGAGAATCTTTTCATATATCTGTTGGCCATTTGTATTTCTTCCTGGGAGAAGTGTCTGTTCGTGTCCTCTTCCCATTTTTTTATTAGTTTGTTTATTTGTTGTTGAGTTTTATAAGTTCTTTGTATATTTTGGATATTAGCCCCTTATCTGAGTTGTTGTTTGAAAATATCATCTTCCATTTAGTTGGCTGTCTGTTTATTTTGTTGTCAGTTTCTCTTGCTGTTAAAAAACTTCTTAGTCTGATGTGGTCCCATTCATTTATCTTTGCCTTCACTTCCCTTGCCTTTGCAGTCAAATACATAAAAAGCTCTTTAAAACCAAGGTCCATGAGTTTAGTACCTATGTTTTTATCTATGTACTTTATTGTTTTGGGTCTTATATTTGGGTCTTTGATCCATATTGAATTAATTTTAGACAAGGGGACAAACTGTAGTCAAGTCTCATTCTTTTGCATGTGGTTTTCCAGTTTTCCTGGCACCATTTGTTGAAGAGGTTTTCCTTTCTCCATTCATGCCTGTTAGATTAGCTATTATCAATAAGACAGGTAATAACAAGTGTCGGAGAGGCTGTGGAGAAAAAGGAACCCTCATCCGCTATTGGTAGGAATGTAAAGTAGTACAACCATTATGGAAGAAAGTATGGTGGTTCCTCAAAAAACTAAAAATAGAACTACCATATGACCCAGCAATCCCTCTACTGGGAATATACCCCCAAAACTCAAAAACATTAATATGTAAAGACACATGTACCCCCATGTTCATCGCAGCATTGCTCACAGTGGCCAAGACATGGAAACAACCATAAAGCCCTTCAATAGATGACTGGATGAAGAAGATGTGGTACATATATACTATGGAATACTACTCAGCCATAAGAAATGATGACATCGGATCATTTACAACAACATGGATGGATCTTGATAACATTATACGGAGTGAAATAAGTAAATCAGAAAAAACTAAGAACTATATAATTCCATACATAGATGGGACATAAAAATGAGACTCAGAGACATGGACAAGAGTGTGCTGGTTACAGGGAGAGGGGGAGGGAGGGGGGAGGAGATGAGGGGAAAGGGGAGGTGAGGGGCACAAAGAAAACCAGATAGAAGGTGACAGAAAACAATTTGACTTAGGGTGATCGGTATGCAACATAATTGAATGACAAGATAACCTGGAGATGTTTTCTTTGAACATATGTACCCTGATTTATTAATGTCACCCCACTAAAGTTAATAATAATAAAAAAAGAAAAGAAAAAAACAAGGAAAAATAATGAGGCTTATCTGTATGAATCTATTTGTGCAACATATATTATGTGAAAAAGTGTAAGTTACAGTGTGATATATTGTATAACTTCAATTTTGGAATAAAAGCACATCCAAATACTTCCCCTATAGATATGCTTATTTTTGTGATAGAAGAATTATTTGAGATATTGCCTATTTTTCTTTTTCTTTCAGTAGTTTACCTTTTACCTTCTTACTCCCATTTGCCCCTTGGCTACTCTGGACTTCTTGTTACCACGGAGGTCGAAATCAACAAAAGATTCATCCCAGGAACCGGTTTCTAAAATGTCAAACTTGTAAATGTTTGAGGATTTGAGAAGAGAGGGGTTCCCCTACTGACTGACTGGAAAAGATACCTGACAGAAATAGAATGCAAATATACAAAACAGGTGTATCAGGGTGCTTATTAAAGGTGGGAGAGCAGACGCTTCCAGCCCGGGGAGGGATGAGAGGGCTTTGGAAGGAATGCACCAAGTGTTTGAGATCAGCTTGGAATAAAGGGACCTGGTGCCGAATGCCACAGATGAAGCCTGGAGAAGTGAAGAACTCCAGCTAGGCTGGTGGGATCTAAGGCCAGAGGAAGCCCGGGCCTCAGTTTCCAGGTGGAGGCCAGGGAAGTTAGCAAGAGCCAACAGAGAAAATGGCTGTAGTGAGCCAGGGAAGGTAAGGCCTCAGGCAGCCTGGCAGTGATTACTAAGACTCAGACATGGCGCAGACACTGTCACTCCTGACAGGGTATGCCAACAAGGGCCAGCACATCTGTGGGGACCAGGGGCTAAGGCCCAGATAGTGTGAAAGATGTCTCGATATCACCATGGTTACCAAGGATCACATACTGTCCAGATTCTATCTCCCATTCAATATTGTGGTCCTACATACCCTTCCCCGTCCCCCCAAAATGGAGGTACAACCACAGGAAAAAGAAGAGTGTTCCAGATGAACTGAGATTGAGTGGTCACCTAACAAATGTGAATGGAATCTTAAACTAGAAATTTGGGTTAAAATAATGAAGTTATATTTCTTCCTCGTAAAAGTTATAGGCTCATCTTAGTTACATATATTTTATATGTTTATATAAATATTTATAAATATAAGGGGAGAGGGTGTGCACCTGGAAGGAGAAAGAGAAAGAATTAGTTTTATTTTAAGTACTTCTGTAACATTTAAATTGTTACAATTATAGGTAGTCCTTTCAAATGTGAAGACAAAAAATAGCAAGTTCAAAGTCATTTTGTAATACACAATGATAAAAGTCAAGATTCAAAATGCCTATTTGAGCACAATATTAGTATCTCTATAATTCAATTTACTAATTTATAAAATAAGGGAATTGGGTTAAGTGATTTATATAATCCCTTCCTCCTCTAAAATTTTATTAAAGCAGTGAGTTTCCTGTTCTTGAAAATGTACAACCAGATATGCTGGAAAAGAGTCATTTTTGTGAAAGATCCTGGATAAGACCCTTCTGTTTTAATGTTTTAAAGATAGCGGCTACAGGGACTATAGTGGGAACAGAGAAGCGTTCCGGGAATGGGATTTGGTTGTCAGTCTCAGCTCTGCCAATTATTTTTATCAGGACCTTGATCAAGACAATTTAAACACTTTGGGTTTAAATTCTCTAAATACCTCTAAAGCAGTTTCCAAGACTGTCTATACATTAGAATTAGTTTGAGATTTAAAAATATATATGTATGTGTATACATGTATGTTTGTATGTATTTACTTATGTAAACATAATACATATGTGTATATACACATATGTATATGCCATATACTCAATAAAAATGTGATATATGTAACCAAAGGACACATTCAAGAATGTTCACAGCAGCACTATTTGTTTTGTTTGTTAGTTTTTTTTGTTTTGAAAGGTTTTATTTATTGATTGTTTTTAAGAGAGAGGAGAGAGAGAAAGGGGACAGAGGAGGAACAGGAAGCATCAGATCATTGTAGTAGGTGCTTCTCATGTGTGCCTTGACCAGAAGAGTCCAGGTTTCGAACTGGCAACCTCAGCATTCCAGGTCATTGCTTTATCCACTGCGCCACCACAGGTCTGGCAGCAGTTATAATAATGCAAAGCTAAAAACAATCCCAATGTCCATCAATAAAAGAATGAATAAAGAAATACCAGTATGCTTGTGATTGGATACTGTAGAGCAGGGGTCAGGAAACTTTTCTCCTGCAAAGTGCTAGATAGCAGATGTTTTCAGCTTCAGCAGCTGTACAGTCTCTGTTGCAACTAAACTCCACCGTAGTAGTGTGAAAGCAGCTATCGGTGACACAGAAACAAAGTTGCCTGGCGGTGCTCCAGAGAAACTTCCCTTATAAAACAGGAGGTGGACCCTCTACCACATAGCAATGGAAATGAATAAATAGTAACTACATATGAAAACATGGGTGAATTTCACAAACATACCTCTGAGTAAGAGGAGTCAGATGCAGAAGAGCATACTTTGTGTAGTTCCATTTCTATAAATAGCAAAAATAACAAAAGTAAGCTATGATGTTAGAAGTCAGAACACAGTGCTTATCTTGGAGAGTGATAGGCACAAAAGAGTATCTCTTGGACTGCATTTATTACCTGATCTGAGACTAGATTCACTTGGTGAAAATTAATTGAACTATAGACACTTACATAGTTTGTACTTTTTTTTTCTGATGCAGCTTTACTTCAGTGAAAAGTTTACATAAAGAATAAATATTTCAGGGTCCCGCTCTGTAAGAATCTTAGTTGCTCAGGATTGTGGCCTGAGGATTTGTCCTAATCCACCCTTGGAGAGGTAAGTGACTTGCCCAAGGTCATGTTGTTGGCAGAGCTGATGCGAAGTGAGCTCTCACAGTGTTGGGCATGCGGTGAGTCAGGTCTGCAGAAAGAGAGGACACAGCACCTGCCCTTGGGAATGAACCGGTTACATAAAGGGAGCCCAGGTTACATCCCCGACTTCAACCAACAGTGATATTTGCCCTATCACCTGAATATTCTCACTGTCTTCTGCCATCTGGGCAGCACCCTGCTCAGAACTGCTGGGAACCTGCCAGAGGCTTTCAGAAGTCAGCCTGCGCTCAGCAGCCAGCTCTCAAAGTGAACGGTGTCAGCGTGCTGGCCACTTCCGGCTCCTCGGACGAGAAGGCGCTGTGTGTAGCAGACACAGCCTGAACTTCAGGTTCGCACCGATACAGCCTCACAGTCTGATTTTGTAACTGGTTGGCAAATACTGAATTTTACTCAACCCTAAATTTTCTCACTTGTAAAATAGGCACAAAATTTACACCCATGTCACCCTCTGACAAGAAAAGCTTTTTTTCTCCCTTCTTTTTCTTCTTTCAATATTTGTTGAGCCAACTTTCACATGCCAAATACCATTAGGCCTTTTGCAAGGATGATCTCATTTAATCCTTGTCAGGGAGGAAGGTTCATTTATGACTCTAATTTTATACATAAAGAGACTACTAATCACAGAATTTAAGTGACCTGTCCAGGGACACACAGGTGAAGTAGAGGTGGAACCGATTCCCCCCTGAGGAAGTCTGATTGGTAGCCACTGCTTTGACAAAGACAGTGCCTGGCAGCTATAAGTATCTGTCCCATGGATGAAATTTAATAGATGTTAATTCTGCATTTCCTTTTTTCTCAAAGCGCTATGAATCAGAGCGGAGACCGGGCAATCAAAAAAGCTGAGTTCTAGTAACTTCATAAATCACTTTTATTTCCTTATCATTTAATTAAGACATTGGATTAGGTAAATCTGAAAATTTTCTCCTAGGCTAAATAAATATGTATTCTCTATGAATACTTGTTCCAAACAGATAATAACTTTAAAATACTTTTGCCCTAAAATTTTATAAAAAACATTTGCCTTTGCTTTCATAATATAAGTTTGTTTTAATATTTTAAAAATATATAGTAAGTTATTTACTAGTTAAACTCCATCCCATCTCTCACACACACACCTCACCCTATCTTGCAGCTTCTGCAAGTCCCTTCACGCTGGGCACACCTCTCTCATGGGTGCACGAATCTCAAAGTGGCACCCTTGACTTGGTTTGAAAAGCAGAGGTTTTTCTTGATTTTTTTCAGGCCTCTGTATCTATACATTCTATTAATCTATGCAATGCAGAAGCTTCCAACATGGCCACTCACCCCAGACCTGACATGAATCATTAAAACTCATCTGCAGCTGAACAAGTAATTCTTATTAAATACTTGCACTTTTGACATCTTGCCAACTTGACAAATAATGCTGGATTTTTTACAAATTGGAAAGTGGTGATAGTGAAGCAGCTGGTAGTGATAATGTTGATAAAATATAACTCTACCTCTGTATGGATGGTTTCTTATATGGGCGAAATTGAGACTTATGTATCAGATTTAGAAACCATTAGACTGACATGAACATGTAGAGGGCAAGAATGATACCTTTAGAGAATAAACTAAGTTTTTTGTTTTTTTAATGAGACAGAGAGTCAGAGGGAGGGATAGACAGGGACAGATAGGAACAGAGAGAGATGAGAAGCATCAATCATCAGTTTTTCATTGAGACACCTTAGTTTTTCATGGATTGCTTTCTCATATGTGCCTTGACCACGGGCCTTCAGCAGACTGAACATCCCCTTGCTCGAGCCAGCAACTTTGGGTCCAAGCTGGCGAGATTTTGCTCAAGCCAGATGGGCCCACGCTCAAGCTGGTGACCTCGGGGTCTTGAACCTGGGTCCTCCGCATCCCAGTCCTGCGCTCTATCCACTGTGTCACTACCTGGTCAGGCAGTATTTTTTCTATATTACTTCCCCAGCATTTGCCTACATCTAAAACCCAATTAGTATTTGAGGAAGAATGAGTGCTGTTAATGCTATTTACAGAAGTAGAAACAAAAGTTAATTTGAAAATAAGTCAGTAATTTTCTCTTGATGCAAAGATTAGCAGAATTTCAGAATAGTATTTTAAATAAATTTTTATAGCCTGACCAGGTGGTGGCACAGTGGATAGATCATCAGACTGGGACGCAAAGGATATAGATTTGAAATCCTGAGGTTGCTGGCTTGAGTATGGGCTCTTTTGGCTTGAGCTCAGGCTCACTAGCTTGAGCTCAGGGTTGCTGTCTTGAGCATGGGATCACAGACATGAGCCCATGGTCACTGGCTTGAGCCCAAGATCATGGGCTTAAGCAAGGGGTCACTCGCTCTGCTGTAGCCCCCTGGTCAAGGCACATATGAGAAAGCAATCAGTGAACAACTAAAGAGCCGCAACGAAGAACTGATGATTCTCATCTCTCTCCCTTCCTATCTGACTGTCCCTACCTGTCTCTCTCTCTCTCTCTCTGTCACACAAAATGTTGTTACAATAATGAAAGATATATATATATATATGTATATATATGTATGTATGTATATATATATACATATATCTATATATGTATATATATATATCAGCATTACATTTAAAAAAGGTTAAAAGAAATACTGCTCATTTAGAAAGGCACACAGCCAGGAGGTTGAAAGATTTAGAATTCCAGTAATAAGAGTTTGGAATTCCAAAACACACACAAAAATGTCATTTTTTATTGTTTTGCTTAGTTTGGTTTTATTCCAGGAAGTTAGGAGACACTAGGCTAGACAGTACAGATGACATGTCATGATGTAAACGCTTCCTATGAGACAGGAAACGCTCTCAGACCCTGCACGTGACCCCACAAGTTTGCTCTTTGTTCTCAGTCCATCCATTTGCTTCTTTGTGCTTAATTCTGTGTATTGTGGTCAGATAAGACAGAGAGAAAACTGCAATTACAGGACAATATGACCAGTAAACAAATTGCTCATATGCGCCAAGGAGTAAATGAAGATGCTTATCACTGGTTTATGAAGAGATATTTGGTGTAAACAAAAGGACTTGTTATAGTGGCTTTATAAACAATCTTATAATACATTTTTTTCAGTTCCCTAATGCTAAGATTTCATATATACAGACACACACACACACACACACACACACACACACACACACATAGATGTTTGGTTTGCAGGTGATTTTAGAATATTTAAAAGGCAATCACTAAAAAGCATTTTTAACAATGAAAACATTTTAACTTTGTACTCTGAGTTATTACCATTTTGGTCATGCAGACTTTGGGAGTGAATAAACCATAGTATTTTCCTCATCATTTTGTCACTGATTTATCCAGTCTTTGAATCTGCCCACCAGGAAGCATCATGAGAATTTCTCCTTGAAAACTATTTTAGCTTCAGTTCATCTATCAGATTCCATCCAATGCCCCAAAGGTATGCTCTTATGGCTGCAAAAAAGGAAACTATATATACACACACACAACCGTGTGTGTGTGTGTGTGTGTGTGTGTGCAATGCACTTAAAAATTTTTAAGCAATATAAGCGGAAACTTGTAAATTTATAATAACAATGAGCACATCTTCCCTCCTCTAAGTATTTCTTTATATATATATATATATATTTAAAAATATTTTAAGACTTTATTTTAGAGAGAGAAGTGAGTGACAGAAAGAGAGAGGGAGAGAGAAGGTAGGGGAGAAGCAGGAAGCATCGACTTCCATATGTGCCTTGACCAAGCAAACCCAGGGTTTTGAACTGGCGACCTCAGCATTCCAGGACTATAAGGTATTTCTGATGAAATTATAGCAATATTATTTCAAGGCAAACTAGAGAGCTGCAATCGAATGATATGTTTCAGCTCATTTGCTATACAGGTCCTATTTTTCTGTAGTTTCACTTTTAAGACATATTCTGATGACTGGTTGAGGGAGTGCAATGTCAGCCCTCAGCATTTGAAAACAGAACTGGGGTGTTAGCAGGGCTGTGGTCCTTCCAGTCTCCGGGAGGGGGTCCTTCTGTGCCTCTTCCAGCTTGTGGTGACCCAAAGTGTTCTTTGGTTTATAGCATAACTCCAATCTCTGTCTCCGTCTTTACATAACCATCTTCTCCATGTGTCTGTGTCTTCACATCATGTTCTTTCTGTGGGTTTCTTTCTTGTAGGACAGATGTCTTTTTGGATTAGCATCTCACCCTACTCATCGTAACTAATTATATCTGCAAGGTCTATATTCCCAAAAAAGTCATTCTGAGGTGTTGGAGTTAGGATGTCAACATATCCTTTTGGGGGACACATTTCAATTCATAACACCTAGCAGGTGCTCTAGATGCTGGGACTACATCATAAATAAGTCAACGTTTATGTTCTTCAAGTGCAAGGAGATTGACATCAAACAAACAAAACCCAGGAATATCAGTGAGTGATAGAGGCCACATGAACAGCTATATAATAGGGCAACTACTTAGCTTGGATGGTCAGAAAGGTCACTCTACAGTTACCTTTAAGCTGAGTTTCTAAAACAAGAAAGATGCAGCCATGCAAAGATGGAGGAAAGAGAACTTGGGGCAAAAGAAACCAAAGCTTCCATGGGGAAGAAGAGCCGGTACCACTGCCTGCAGTCTGTCGGCACAAAGACTTCCCTTTCCTTCCATGAATTTATGTATTAACTTCACAGAATATCTACCTAAGTTTGGGTTTCTGGTAAGTAAGTGTTTGCAGAGTTTTGGACAGATGGAATAGCAACTCAAATAATGGGTTTTTTCATGCACTAAAAATAGTATCTTTAGTTTGAAGATGCTATACTGTTTTATGGATGCTGAGGCTATTTTTTTTTAATTTTTATTTTTATGTTATTCATTTTAGAGAGGAGACACAGAGTGTGAGAGAGAGAGAGAGAGAAAGAGAGAAAGGGGGGAGGTGCTGGAAGCATCAACTCCCATATGTGCCTTGACCAGACCAGTGCAGGGTTTTGAACTGGCGACCTCAGTGTTCCCAGGTCGACGCTTTATCCACTGCGCCAACACAGGTCAGGCCGAGGCTATTTTTATAACTTTAAAACTATTTTAAAAATATAACTGAAATATTATTGCAAAGAATTATAAAAAGATAAAGAAATTATTAGTGATTAGATCAGTCCTACTCATATCCCCTTAAAAGAGATCAGATTTGATTTATATCTATGCATTCATGAAAAACATTAGTATCATTTATAAGATAATCATCCTCAAGTCTATCCTTAAATTGGACAGAAATAATGTAGAGATAGTCATTTGATGAAACAGCTATTTTCACAGAAACACATTTTTCTAAGAGCCTTCTTTTTTAAAAAAAATTTATAGATTCCATATTATAGGATACAGTAAGTAGAGTTATCTCAAAGAAAATGAAAACATTGATGACAATGAAAAAACTGCAGAGAAGATTTAAGGACTAAAATATTTTATACCTTTCCTATGTCAAATTTGGGTTTGCATTTTTAATACTCTTAAGAAGATTCATGGTAAAAATAGGTCATCTGTTTTCATCTCTGTTGCTTGCAGACATAGGCATATTTTACTCACTGAATTATTAACTTTTCCATATGCCTGTTAATGCTTAGAAAAAGACCAAGAAGTTGTTAAATAACATGTTAAAATCTGCGATTCAGAGAGAGAACAAATGTACCCAGTCCCAGAATAACCTCAGAACTGACCCAATTAAGCTTGAATAAAGAGCTTTCTAAGAATATGCTTGCTTCACAGTAACTTTCTATGAATTTCTACAACAAAATTTAACAGGGCCAAGGCCTTTTTTAAGATACTCAAAATGTAAAACTGCTCATTGTCGGGGATGTAACATACAGCATTGAAAACATAGTCAATAACATTGTAATAACTATTTATGGGGCCAGGTGGGTACTAGACTTATTGACGAGATCACTTCTTTAAGTTATATAAATGTCTAATCACTATATTGTACACCTAAAATTAATATATTATATGTCAAGTGCAAATGAAAATATTTAAACTATTTTAAAAACATGGCTATCTTTTTATGCATTTTGGAGCAGGAATATTATGCTACACATCCTTAGAAATTTATCAAATAAGCAAAACCTTCTTATGAAATAAACATTCAAGAAACTTAAAGAAATTGGTGAAAAAGTGAAGGGATTTCAAAGTACAAATTGGTTTCAAAGTACAATAGTTATAGGGATGTAAAGTACACCATAGGGAATATAGGCAATAATATTATAATAACTGTGTATGGTGTTAAACAGGTACAAGATTTATCAGGATGACCACTTAGTAAGCTATAGCATGAAACTAATATAATAGGGCATGTCAATTATAATTTGAAAATCACACACAAGAAAAGAAAAAACTTATAGCAGAGTTGCCTTTTTCTATTGAGTATATTTCAAATAATTACTTTAGAAAAAGTCGTTAGGAAATTAAACAAAGTCAATTCTACTCTTATCTCTTTGGGTCATTCTAGACTAGCATAAGCAAACTAGACCAGCATTCATTCATTTACCGGAGGGTGAAAGCTAGTTCTCCTTCTCCCCACCCTCCACCATGCACAGCTGTGGTTCCTGGAGGCATCAGACTCAGGCCTGAGGCATCTGGTGTCCTGGCCCAGAGCACAGGCACCATGAAGTCTGCTGTTAGTAAGCACCATCTACTAGGGCAGCCAGGAAGGAGGTCATTTTTAATTTTTTAATTCAGCTGATTTTTTTGTTACTTGTTAAAAGCCCACAATGATCATTTTTAGAGGTCTGAGTACAATGCTGGTTCCCTGAGTGAACAAATGAACTATAAATACTTGATTAATGCTAGCTCACCAGATAATTAATGGAGACTGCTAGAGTCAAAGCTCTCATACAAATAAGTCATCAGAGTCCATTGTCTGTGGCGGCTGAGAAGAAAAGTCTATTCTGCAGCCTACTTCAGTGAAAGGATATGTGGATGAATACGATTTCAGAGGCAGGAAGGTGGGTGGAGGCTTTGACCCCTTTTCTAAACCAACCATAAAAAAGCTATTGCTTTTCTACTTTTTATATCACAATCAAAACACCCTCATTCCCTTGGTTCTAAAAGTGCATTACAAGAACTGGTGCAAGGGTCTGTTGGCGTTTTGTTGCTTGATATTGGTGGTCCTTTTGTGCATCCCAAGTTTTGCACATGAGTGAGCCACTGAAGACTAAGTGTGTATTGAAAGAAAAACTTGCCTTGGTGGTTGTTTGCAGCTTCAAGAAGCAAAACACACGTCAGCATAGGAAATGAAACAGCAACTTGCTCATTGACAAACAAATGCAATCTGCTGTTGTAGGGGCAACAAGTCGATACAGGTGAAAGAGCGTTCTGCACAGAACTGCACCCTCCTGACAAGGCGTTTGAACAAACCAGTTTGCTGTGGGGTGTTTTCCTCCGCAAACCTCTCATTAGGCCACTCTGTCTCGCTTCCAAGGCTGCCTGGGCATGTTGATTCCAGTGAGGTCTATGCATCCGTGGGGACTGAGAATACTTTAAAGAGGGAGAGAGAAAGAACAGACTTCACGGGTGTGGCTTAGTTCAGAAAAGTGCAGAAGGTAGATTGCGGTTCCTAGGGAAACATTAGCCTTATGTGTCAGCCATACCTGCGGTCCCCATCTTTTCTATCTGCTCTGCAGATTCAGTTTATGGGGTGAAGTGCACATCTTCTCTGGTTTACTTTTCCAGCTTCTCCTTTTGATTCTTCTTCCCACTTGGGAATTTCTTCTGCTGGATTTTAAAACTAGAATTTTAAAGTAAGCTGCTCTGGTTTAGTTAGATTGATTGGATCATGATGATTTTCTAGACACATGAGAGGAAGCAAATAGGAAATTTCTAGTGTAAGCAATATTATAGTAAAGAAGACTGATTGGGGTGAATGGACCCCAAATTGAAATGGATACTCTATTTGAAATTGGAATGGATTCAAATTCACCAAATAGTTTTTATCTTTTCACTGCATAGGATCAGGGAAGGTTTCATAGCTATCGTTCAGAAAAAGCTAAACACAGTAAGAAGTGTTGTTCCCCTCAGAATCCAAGTTCAGAGATAAAGGCCAGGGAAGAGGAAAGGGGGTGGGGAAGCTCTGCTTTCCATTCTGAAACCTAAGTGATCTTTCCTCCTTATGGAGTAGTCAGCACACCGCAGTCCACAGGTCAAATCCCGCCTGATTCTGGAAGCTAAGAAAGGTGTCCATGTTTTTAAAGGGAGAAGAAGCAGGAACAGCAACAACAGAGACGTTCTGTACCTGCAAAGCCCTAAAACATTTATTATCTGACCTTTACAGAACGTTTGCTAACCCCTCCGGATGAATCAGCAATTCCCTGGGGCTTTGAGGTGCTCACTAGCTCCCTTGTAAGCAGCCACTGACACAGAAGAGGGTGTGGGGGATCTTGTGGGAGTGCTAGAACAAGGCCTGGAGAAGGTATATTCCTGTTCCTCCGGTGTCTGTTCTGTTCTCCTGCAGGCAGCACACAATCGCGTGGTTCTGCTAGCTGCGAGGAAGGGTAGGAAATACAGTCCAGCTCCGTGCCCGGGAGGAAGAGGAATCTGGCGGGGAAGATACAGGTGTTCCAAGGCATGCGAGGTTAACTGCTGGAAAAATTAAGTAGGCAGTTGTTAAAGCGTTCAGGAACAGGCCAGAGCATTTCAGACTGAGTTATGAGGTTCTCACGGTCATTTCCCAGAGGAGGTCAAATTATGATGATCAGTCAAGAGAGTGAAAAACGTAGGTATCTGAAACGAGATGATCAAAGCACAAAGGTGGAAAATGTAAGGCTTGCCCAGGTACTCATATTAAACTAGGTAAGAGGCCCCAAAGGGAAGTTCTGGGAAATTCACTTAGAAAGACTGGTTCAGCTGGTAGAATGCCTTGAGTGTCAGACCATAACTGGGAAACATGTATTTATGATACCAACTTTTAAAAATCATTCAACCAGGGATTTATTTTTTCTAATTTTTCTTGTATTTGTCTATTTTTTGCTCTGTGGCAGCATTGGCTGCAAGTCTGGAAACACTGCATCTGTAGTTAAACAGGTGTCACTGGGTGAAGGTTAGGATTTCAGGGAGTGACATAAAATGATAAAAATTGACACAACTCTTTTTAAAAAAATTAAATTTGAGAGTCATACATTTATAAAAGCATCTGATAACATTTATACTCAGTTCAAAGAATAATAGTAAGATGACCATTCAGCCACTCACCACCAGATAAGAAATAATAGAACCTTGCCGGTGTTCATGGCACATGACCCCCACCGTGGCCTTCTTGGTTACCTGTCCCTCTCTCTTATTGCCTCATTTGACAAAACAGCAATCCTGAATTTTGCTAGGCGTTCCTTGTTATTTTTAAAAATAGTTTTACTATCTACACAGATTCCTCAAAATATTTATTTTTACCTACTTTTGACCTTTGTGTAGATGGAATAATATTATATATATTCTTTTGTGACTTGTTTTTGCTCAATATTATGTTTTTGAGATTCATGCTAGTTGCTAATGCTTGTAGCTAGTAGGTAATTTATTTATAAAGTATTCTACTCTGTCTTATTCATTCTACACTTGTGGGACATTTCTCTTTCTTTTTTAAATTGAAGAAAAAATATCTCTTTCAAAGGAGACATTAAAGTAAACACTGAACAAAACCAGACAATCACAGAAAAGAAGATGCTAGTGAGGGATGCATTTGCAAAGTCTAGCACGTCTCCTCTTGGAACTCCTTGTTCTTATTGGACAGAACAATTTGGCTTATCATGTTTGACTGATTTGCTATGACATTTATCTGTACTTTTGTGGGGTGTTTTTGTTGTTGTTGTTTTGTCTTGTTTTGGTTTTTCAAATCACCAGTTCCTGCATGTGATTGAAGGACTTTAGTTACCTTAGAGATAATCCCTCTCTCCACATTCCATGTCTTCTGTCTTCTTGCAACTTTTGTACTAAGAGGTCTCTGATTCCATTTCGGGACACTTTTTGCAAAGGCCTGCCTGAATTCATGTAAGAATTGCACACTTCAGGTCGCTGACAACACAGGACTTGGCTTTTATAGTCCAGTTCTTCTGGACATAAAGTAAATCTGACCATGATAATTCTGTGTTATACATCTTTAATGTTAGGCTTTTAGTTTTGAGTCTATTCTGGCTTGATTTCATAAGTGACATAAGCCACTGTCCCCTTTATGTGCTGCTCCTGGCTGAGGGGATATTTCTCAACTCTGGCTGATACATCCATTCATCCACCCAGAAAAGCTCAGAGATCTGGACTCAGCACCACAGGAATGTTCGGCTCAGCTTCATGAGAGAGCCTCCCTGTTCAAGTCACATTATCTATTGAAGTTTTCAAGGGTATTAGCAACCATCTGATCTCTTTTTACAGAAGGACACACAAGTAAATATTTCTGAGAGTGGTGAAATACTTTACCACTCAACCATTTTCTTTTTAAGTTTATTTTCCTTTGTGTTGTGTATTTCATGGTCAGGTTTCAGTTCTGAATAATTAGCATATATTTGCCTCATGAGAACAACCTGAGTTGCAAAAACTCATTCTTAAGCTTCTTTGCTTAAAGCAATCAGTTCCATAAATTATACATCTGTTACTTGATATGCCTTTTTTAATAGGAACCTAAAACCATCCCATAGGAATGCTCATTTTCACATTAAAGGTAGAAGAACCTGGGAGCTTGATTTTGTTTCTTTTCTTTATTTTCTTTTTTATTTGATTTAATATTTTTATTTTTTCTAAGAGGCAGATAGTCTTCTTTTTTTCAGATCTTATTGATTGTGATAGAAAGTTTTATTTCTATCTTTGGACGCATCTATTTAGATTTGTATAATCCTTTCAGTAAACTGCTTTTTAAATAGATAAATAAATATCAAATTAAACTTGCAATTAAAGTTTACTAAAAATATAAGCTGCTATGATTTTGTTGGTGATAGAAGCACAGAAGTAGAAGTGATTGATGATGACTGCCAATTATGCAGCTGTGTCTGCAGACCATGGGGGTAGCGAAATAAGGGCTTCATCCCAGGAAAAAACTTTTGTAGATAAGACCTAAAGGCAGCTCATTTCTAGTTGGTACACTGACACCCCTTAGTGTGACAAGGAAAACCAGAAAAATAGTTCTAGAATGATCATTTCATCTTTATTTCCCCTTTGTTGTTGTTTTCTTGACTGTTAGATTTTAGTTCTTTTTTAAATTACATCAGTGTGAGAAATCATCAAATAATGGTGAAGAAAGGATCATCCTAAAATTCTAACTTGTAGCTTCCCTAAATTTTGGATAACTTGTCTTGGCATTTCACATTAAAAATGGTTTATTGGTGAGGCTAATGGAAACTGCTATAAAAACAAAATCGCGAAATATTTGATTGAAAGACAGAAGAAAGTCCTGGGTTTAATCACTGCATCTGTAACTTAAAAGAAAACCTATAAGTTAGGAAGCTCTTAACTTTTTTTAACATAGGCATTTTTGGATTAGCACAAAGATCACATGTGCCTTCTCTATTCTTCATTCATGCAGAAAAATTATCATTCTGGGGGTGGGGGGAATTGCAAAGAAAAAAAGAGATTCATAGAGGTTAAAAGGAATTGTAATAATTCAAGCTTAGTTCTCTTATATCTCAGTCATGGGTTACTTTTAGTACCCAACTAAAGAATGAGAGAGAGAGAGAGAGAGAGAGAGAGTGAGAGAGAGAGAGAGAGAGAGAGATTGTGACAAAGAGAGGGAAAATGGGGAGAGAAAATGGAAAAAGAGATGGGGAGAAAAAGAGAAAGAAAGAAATGAAGAGAGGAGAGGTACAAAAGGATGCTACTTCTCTTATAAATGATAAATTGAGGATGCTCAGCAGGGTAGAAAATGATAATAATGCTAATACAAGATAATGTGTACTTATGGGAAAAGTTTCTACTGAGACCAGCAACTGTGGCTATAATTTTGCAACTATTTAACCTGAATGCTGCATTAGGAAGATGTAGGCATCTTTCTTTCATAAAGATGGCTTGGTGTGATGAAAAAGATAGAATAAACAAGGACCTCTGGATAGGCACCTCTGCTGTGATCTAGTTCCACAACCAAAGTGCAGAGTGCCCATCGCCATGTTACAAAACGTCTTTACTCTTCTTCCCTCCTATGAGAAATGGTGGTAGCGCGCCTGTCAACCCTACCTGCCTCACAGGTTTACGGGGACTCGTTTGAGATTATTTTTGTGTAAAGTCTCTGTGAGAGCTGTAAAGCACCAAAGTAACACACAACACCGGGCCACAAATAAACAGCGTGCTGTTCCCGGGCCGGGCAGTCAAAAGGCAAATACAAAAGAAAATGGAAATGTCAAATTACATTATTTTTAGCAAAAAGACAGCTTATCCAGTAGCCAGATTTTGACGATCATATTTGACATATTCAAGTGCTTCATATTAAGCAACAGAACTTAAGCAATTTTATTTTAGTATCATGATCATAAAGATCGGCAGACTTCTTCTTTTTTTTTGGCAAAGTAATTCAAAGAGATGTTGGGGGAAGGAAGCAAGTACTGATGACTGACGGGCAGTGTTCTCAGAGGATCATTAGGCTCCTCTTTACAGAGCGCTGGGAAGAACGCTCACGAGGGGCTTGCCTCTGCTTCTCTCTGACTTCTCCTGAGCGATGCGGAGCTAACTGCAGAGCTGGCAAGATAGCAAACGCCAGAGAAACGTACCTGGAAGCTCCTCCTGCGACAGCCCAGCCAAGAGGCTCCTGTCAGAGCTAGCCAGTTAGTGGTGGCAGAGGGTGTGGTCAGAACAAGGGTGGATGCAGGATCAGAGCAGCTGACACAGGGTCTCTCGCTTTCTGACAGCAGCTCACACTTCTGAGGTTCCAGAAAGGAAATAGACGTTTGGAAACAGATATAACTGAAGGATTTTCCCTTTAGCAGCCCAGCATGTGGATTTTGGAGGATTAAAAAACAAACAAACAAACAAACAAACAAACAAAAAAACAACTTTTGCTTGTTCTCTCAGGGCTTATCAAGTGTTTTACCACATTTTTAGCCCAAAAGTTTTGTTTGCATGAGGGTGTGTCCAGTTCATGGTGGAAATTTTCTGTGATTTTTTCCATTCTGTTCTATGTTCCTCCCTCCTTTGTTCGGTTGTTCAGAGCCTCTACCCATTGTGATCCTAACAAACTCTGATGCTAAGGATCAACTTTATTTAAGATTGTAAAGCTTCAAGGATCAATATGGTGGGGAAAAGAATCAAAATGCTTTTGGGATAAGACCAAATATATGCCAAATGTCTGTATAAAGAGCAAATGTGACCCTTCTTACTGAGTCAGTCATCCAGTCATATCTGTTAAATGATTATTCGGCCAATACTATTTTAAAGAGACCATGTATCTTTTTCGTAATCCTTCAATTCAACAAACTAACTAAGAGAATTAATGTCACTAGAATGGTAATGCCGAGCACGTACACCTCTTTCCCACTCGTGGTCTCTCCCGACTCCCAAGTCTGAGGCAAATGCTGACAGTCTTTATCCTGTGATGGGAATTTTTAGAAACACCAGCGCTTTTGGGGAGACAAATGTCTCCATCAGGAAGTCACGGATTGGTTTGCGATAAGGAAGGGTGGATTTGAAAATCATTTTCCCCTTGGTCTCATTTATTCTTTCTCTTCCTTTAGCTGCTCTCAGTGGTGAATTCTGTCCTTTCCATCATCACAAAGCTTATCAGGCGGGCATTCACTCAACTCGTGCACCCTCTGTCCTCACCCTGCACAACGGTCTTTCCATTTTCTAAGAGAAACTCATAAACTCTTCGAAAATAGACTTTAGAAACACAAGAAAAGGAGCACTGTCTGTCCAGAAGCAGATGCATAGATGGGGATGCTCGCCTCTTCCGGGGCAGCTGGTGCTGGAACCCCAATGGTTTTTCCTTCAGTAGGAGCAGGTGAGCCACACTCCAAGCAGCCACAGAGCAGAGTCTGGGGTGTCTTTTCCGTACAGTGCAAATGCACACCGCATTGCCTGCCTTTGGCTTACAGCACACTTTCTACCTTAAAAGCAAACTCTAATTCTTTGAAAGCTAAACATTAAATCAAACAAACAATAAAACCCTCAAACCTAAACAAATTTTAGTATTTCTGGAAAACAAATTGATAAATACACTCAAACTGAAAATATATTCATACTCTTAAACATTTATATATTAAAAAGATAATAAATGTCTCTGGATACAGTTCTCTTTTGATAATCTCTCCAGGGCCAGAATACACACATATAGTCTATGGATTCAAGACCTTGTAGGTAAGAATCTACACCTTGTCATGTAGATACTTCAAAAAAGAAGATTATGCCAGGATAGCATCTACTGCTTTCCTTTCAATTTAATTCCCCCCTGTAATAGCCTACTATAAATGATATTTGTGGTATCTTTGTTATGTGCTGGCTTGGCTAAGATGAGTTCCATTCTCCAGAATGCCTGTTCCTGTATGTTCCTGGGTAAGGCAGTAGTTTTCAAACTTTTTGAAGTTGAGGCACATTTATAATCCTACAAATAATTGTAGGTGTACTATATACAAATTTTTGAGAAATATGTTATAATAATTAACTAAAATATTAAAGAAAAAATATAAAGTCCAAGCATGCTTTTATGGTAATTAAATGAAATAAATATGACAAAATTAAATTTATTCTGACATTAAAAAACATTTTTGTTATATATTTTTTAATTTTTTTTTATTTTATTCATTTTAGAGAGGAGACACAGAGAGAGAGAGAGAGAGAGAGAAAGGGGGGAGGAGCTGGAAGCATCAACTCCCATATGTACCTTGACCAGACCAGTGCAGGGTTTTGAACTGGCGACCTCAGTGTTCCCAGGTCGACGCTTTGTCTACTGCGCCACCACAGGTCAGGCTTGTTATATTTTTTGAGTTATGCTTTTTAGAGTTTGTAAAAAAGAGGGATTAAAAAATTTAAAAATGACAAAAAAGTTATCTTTTTATATATATAGATACATTCTTAGTAAGATTAAGTAAATTTGGCAAGTCCCGGCAAAAATGTGTTAAGTTTTTTCATTCTTGTGTTTATGAGAAACATAAACCTGATGTGTCCTAGCAATTTCTTCAATGTTTGGACATATATTTGAAAGGCAAACTCTCATATTTTCATCAATACATTGAAGAATTCCTCTCTTTTTACTCTTAATTGTGTTGAGTGCAGAAAACCCCCACCATACATATCATCTTAACTTTACACCAAACAAAGGATAGAAGAAACTTGCCTCCAGTCTTTCTGGGGAACGAGGGGGGTAGTGCAAACAATCCAGCACCACAGTTTAACAGCCTTTTGCAACCTAATCAGGCAAGTGAGGTGTGGGTTGGGTAGACTGTCAGCTTACAGCTGATTTCCCACACCTCTGTCCCCCAATAATCTAAACTCCATAAACCCTGTTGGTTTTTTGGTCCCCAACAGGCACATATTTCTCTGGAATACCATAGGACACACCTGGAAATCTAGGGTGCACCAGTGCACCCTGGCACACACTTTGAAAACCACTGGGTTAAGGGAAGTCATAAGATGCTCGTGGGAAATGTTGAGAGTGGGAGGGAAGCAGCAACCATATTTGAGCTCCCTCTCACTGTGACTTTCCTGCTGGCTCTCCTAGTGGGCATGAGGCCGTGGCTGGGGTCACAACCACTTTCTCTTCCTGTGGGCTCTTCCTGTGTCTTTGATTCCTGCACCTGATGAGCAGAGCAGAGCAAATTCTCTAGGCACAGCGATAAGACATTTGTATGCCAGCAGGTGGGAAATAAGTCCTGTGAAACAATCAAGACCCCTAAATTTCAGTGAAATATCCAGGGATCCAGTCTGAGGCATGTTGAGGACCTTTTCTGAGCTATTTGTTGAGTGATTCACAAAAGCTAGCAATTATGGGTGGGTTTCAGAATGAGAGAAAGCCGTTCAAGAAGTTGAGACTGCTGAGGAAATAGCTCTGTCACCATGTAATCTAGAAGATCCAACAGTACTTGAGCTGTCAGTGATGGGGATGCCTTTCTGAGCCCTTATCAGATTGAATAGGTGTGATATGGACCAAAGTGTGGTTCCTTAGGATTTTTAGATAAAGCCCCACCACCCTCTGTAGATAACTGTTCTTCTTTTAAGAAATAGCTTTTGTTTTGCTACTGGATGTGAGTAAAAATTGAATGCTTAGCCATGGGTCACGAAATTACCATGTGACCTGAGCTGCTTATTACTAAGTATCCTCTGACCCACCGAGTCTAAACTTGAGCAGTCATGGAAGTACTTTATTCTCAAATAGGAGTGGTAGATACAAAATTGGGTTTGAGTAGAATCTAACGGCACAGGTATGTTGCATAAGCAACTGGCCCACCTATTCATGGCCGCTACTCTGGATACACTGTCTTCCCTCCTTAAGTTGCACCAATGGCCTTAGGAAGTACCTGGGACCATGTAATAGAAATAAAACTGTCTTGGTCTGTATATAGTCTTGCACAATAGAAATATGCCACTCAAAAGTAGACAGCTAAAACCAAAAGGGACGATTGAAGCAAATCAGTCCCAATGTGGGATGGCCCTGAAGCACAGTGGTGAAGGGAAATTTTCCCAGTGTGTAGAACTTAAGCAGTGCACCTGGATGTCTATTTTGCTTGGAAGGACAGATGTCCAGAAGTACAAGTCTATATTAATTTATGGATCATAGGTAATATTTGTCTAGAAATTTAGAAATTTGTAGAAAATATGATTAAAAAGTTGGTGACAAAGAGATGTGGCAGAGAGGTAGGTTGACAGGCCTTTCCAAATTGGCATGGCGTGTGAAGATATTTGTGTTTGATGTGAACGATCACTAAGTGGTGAATTCAACAGAGGAATATTTGAAGAATCAGGTAGGTAGGATGAACCATTCTGTGAACATAAGTCAGTTTCCTCTAGTAACTCTTGTCATTCTTCCCCAGTTGGCTCAAGAATAAAGTGGCCATGGTAACAGAATGGAAGTTATACATGAGGTCAACAACATGGATTTCTACTTACCAAAGCCCATTGGAGTAGCCACTGAGGAGTGCCCAATCGGTTAACTGCAAAGAATAACAGTGAGTCTCTGACTTGGCACAATGCCTAGCTACTGGCTCGCTAGGATGATTACAGAAGATCAGATCTCTTCCTTGATTGAAGGGGCAGTGTTTTGTTCTTATTGGAATAGGCACACTGGATACAGATTTGTTTTCCTTGCACACGATGAATCTGCCCAAACTACTATTAAAACCGTGTACAAAATGCTTTATTCACTATGATGATGTTTTTTACACAGCATTGCTTCTGTTCAAGGAGCTTCTCTCAAAACAAATGAGTCATAATAATTGGCTCATGCAGTTCACTTGTCTTGCCATGTTCCTCACCACCTTGAAGCAGCTGCTTTAACAAAATGGTGGAAAAGACTTGGTTATGGTCAGTTGTCCAGGATGCAAAGTATGCTCCAAAAAATAACATCTAATATATATTTCTGTTTCTCCAATAACCAGGATTTGTGAGTCTGGGGACAAGAGGAAGTTATAGGAAATTTGCCTCTCACTATTATCTGTAGTGATCCATTAAATTTCTGCTTTACATGTTACAGTATTAGGCTTTGCTGGTCTAGTTGTCTTAGTTTTAACAATGCTTCTATTAAACTGATAAGCTCCTGGACACTTTGACTCATGTCACTGAATCAACAGGCAAAGAAGAGTGATTGAAATTGGGCTGCATCTAAAAAAGACATAAAAGGGGAGAATATTTTCAATGTTTAAGATCCTCTAGGTCACCTCTCAGTATTCCCATGTCCTGTGATTAAACTATATCCACTCAATTAGCAGGACTGCTAATAACCCAAGCCTTTTAGGAATGAAGATTTGGTTCACCCCACCAGGTACAGATCCACAACTAGCTAAAGTGTTGCCGAAGAAAAACCAAAACTAAACAAAACAAAAACATAGAATAGGTAGTGGAAGGAAGTAGTTATAAATACCAGCTATCATCACATTATCAATTGCAGAAGCACTGTAATAGTTATGAGTATTTCTTTCTTAATATAATGTGACTTATATATAGTTATATATCCATATCTATGCATCTAAATATATCTTTATATATTTAACCAATTATTTTTGTATTTGCCTTCTTTCTCATTTTCTTATCATCTAACATAAAATGTATTAATAATTAACTTAATATTTAGTATATAAATTATAGCATAGCAAAGAGAAAGTGTGAATCAGTTAGAATCACTCTAAGAATGAACATTACCCAAGAGAAGATCTTTGGAACCTCTTCTGGGGAAAGGTTAATGTGTTTTCGGTTGTACTTGGGACAGATGTATCATGTTAGGTGGAGATATGACTCTTATTGCCTTCATTTGGAGATTAAATATGATTTATACACAGGTATATAAGTGCCAAGTTATCAAGAAGTGGCTTTGTAAGGAGTACAATTGAGTAGGCTGCACTGTGTTTCCCAGAATGCTGTTTCCTGTATGTTTCTGGTTCCAGTGGGCCAGAGGAAACGTTCTTGTGCAAAATTTGGAGGGGGCAGTGAAGCAGCAGCAATTTTATTGTTTGTACATGTTGTCTCTTCTCTGCTGTCTCGTCCCCTGTATGGGGCAGCCCCTGCGTGTTTAGCTCTATGATGAGGAAGCTGCTTCTTCAGGGAATCCATACAGTCCAGGTCTTCAAGAACTAAGACAAGTTTTTCTGTCCTTGTGCGCTATCGTGTGTGCTTGTGGGTTCCAGCTTGTTTTGGCTCATGCCCATTTTGCATCCATCTTCCATTCCTGACAGCCTGCCCTTGAACTTCAAGCTTCAGCATCAGATGTGGGGACAACCTTACAGACATGACTTAACCATGCATCACAATTATATAAGGCCAAGTTCCCATAACTATATGCTGTATAGATATATACATCTAGTGTTTATGCTTCTGTCATCGAATCCTGACTAATGTAGTTTCTTGGTTAAATTTTAAAAGGTTACATTCCCTTAAAAAACACTTCAGCTTTATTGAAGTGCAATTGACACGCAGGAAACTGCACATGCTTAAATTGTACGATTTGATAAGCACTGACATATGCACACACCCATGAAACCATCACTAGATTCACCACCCTCAAAAATTTACTATTTTCTTTTTAACCCCCTTTCCCCTGCCTCTCCTTCCCACCTCCAGGAGCACCCACTGATGCATTTTCTCTTACCCTAAAAGAGTTTGCATTTTTTAGAGTTGTGTATAAATGGAATCATGCAGCATGTGCTCTTTTTTGGTCTGGCTTTTTTTCACTCAGCATAATTATTTTGAGATTCATTTGAGTTGTTATATGTTCATTCAAAAATAGTTTAATTTAAAAGGTAAAATTTTTAATGAGCAGTATTTTAAGTATAGGTTTATCACAAGCATTTTGATGCAGTGGGACTGGACATAATTCAGAGAGGCAGATCCCAGGCCATCAGAGATGATATGTTGAGAGCATTTTCTGATAGCAGAAGGACTAAAGACAGCATCATGACATCAGCCTCACCATTGAGAGAAGAGGCATGAGTCTTTGGAAAAGGCTTTGAACCACGGGAATCTGGGTAAAATAGAAGTCTTTACCAGTAGACTAGGGCTGGACCATGCCATCTCTTAAGGTTATCTAGGAGACTAGGGAGAGAATGGGATACCACCTACTGAAATTTAAGTATCACATATTCTGGGAGAAGCATGAAATGACATCAGCCTAAATAAAGATGAGTCATTCTTGTTCTTACCTTCCTTCAGCTCCATCCACATAGGAATTCAGCAGCCCCAGAGTGGCGTCTTTCCTTAGTTTTGTTCTAACCCAGTTTTCTCTCATGTTGCTCAGATAAGTTAGGAGTGACAGATTGCTCCACAGGGTCTCTGAAAGCCTCTGAATAAGAGTCATGGAAAGTAACATAATGTACTGGGCATTTGACTGAAAAGCAAGAGATCTTGATGTTAACTCAGATCTGGCACTTACTTATTAGTGTGGGACTATGGGTAAATCAGATTCTCTCTCTGAGGAAACTCAGCTGTGAATTAAAGGAGTTGGACTATGTGACTTTGAAAATCTCTTTACTCTATGCACCTAAAAGTGGGATAATAAAAGCTTAGAGGGTTAACAGGTATGGTCATATCAAGAAACATTCAGACAACCAGAATCAAATGTTCATTTGTAATTGTGGGTAGTGCAGCATAGTCAGCCAATCATCTATCCATCCATCCAATAACTATTTGGTAAAAACAAATATGTATAAGACATTGTACTTAAAAATAGAGACAGGAAGTCAATATGATTCAGCTCCTTTTCTCGAGATGCTCACAGTTTGCTAAAAGAAATCAAATTTATACATAACTGATTACAATATTTGTTAATTTCAATAATAAGTAAGTTAAGACAAAAATGGCATTGGCAATATTTTTATCCTTAAAACCTTGTACAGAGCAAGAGAAGATTACTGTTTATTTATTCAACTAACTGGATATAAGTACATCTAAGGCAGTGGTTCTTAACTTTTTTTGAGGTACCGAACCTACCAGTTTCATAAGCACATTCACCGAACCCTTCTTTAGTGATAAATAAAATATGATTTTTTTTTTCCAAATTCAAGACATAGGTATATGTTTTTTTACTGATGCACAAAATGAACCGTGCGTGAACATCACTTTGCTCAAAGAACAAAACCAACGAAGTGCATGAACTCACAACAAATTACGGTATTACTTTATTCTGGCCTCCGCGGCAGAGGCTTCTCCGAACCCCTGAGACTGACTCATCAAACCCCTAGGGTTCAATAGAATCCAGGTTAAGAACCACTGATCTAAGGCAAAGGGCATTTCAGAAAATACCACATGGAGATGCAGAAGGGAAAGGCTAAAAATGTTCATCACAAGCATTGTCCTTCTAAAAAACTCATGGACACCTTTTTTTCTTAGTATTTCTTACTGACCTTTATACATTTCTTATATGTACTAGTTACTGCAGCAAACCTTTAGAAAGAAGAAGAAAGAGAAGAAAATCTTAATGTACTCTCCATATAGATGAATGGGTAAATCATTAATTTTACTTATAGAAAAGACCCAAACTGAGAAGCCATGAACTTTCTAAGCAAATGAGACATTATTTAGAATTGGCCAAATTTAATTAATCCAATATTTTTAACTTAAACTGTTAAATATAAATGTAAAGCGTTTAAACCCAAAGTTTATCCTCATAAAAAAACGTATATATTATTCAAGTTTCTGTTATAAATGTTAAAACATTTTTATTAGCATCTAAATTCTTCAGAAATGTTTTTAAATCAATAACTTTCAGTTTCTAAAACAATTCTCCTTTATCCTTTTCAATTTTATCATAAAAAGCTTTGAGTAAATGGATTGAAAGAGAAGAAATGACTTATGCCAAAAGAGAAACCCTGAGCATCCTTTTTATTTTTCATTCTTAACAAACGTACAGTTAAAGATATTAGTAAGTAAACAGCATGTGTGTATTTTAGTAGTTTAGCTTTAAAATTTTAGCTCCTTAATAGACCTGGGTGAAGTTTGCTTCTCTATCTGACTTCCCTGAAGCCAGCAAGCTGGGTCACGTGGCTGGCTGACCTCCCAGCACCACCTACCTCCACGCCATGAGATGCCATCAGATCCCACCCTAAGGAGCCAGTCGTCCGCATGAAACAATGAGCAATTCTTACAAGACACAACTGGAGCTCTGTTACTGTGGCACAGGAAGGCTTGATAAGATCTCCCAGCCACAGCATTCTTTTGTGTCAGCAGACGCAAGTGGGATGTTCCTTGTGCAGCTCTTACAGAGTAAGAGGAAGCAGGCTTTGAAACACAATGTTCATTGAAATTGGCTTTCATCTGAGGAATCCCGTGGTGGCTCCAGCTTCAAGATGCGCATTCTGTCTGCAGCTGAGCTCTCCTGATGCATTTCCGCTGTTTGTTCTGGGGGGAAGGCAGCACCTTTATGAGACTCAGTCTTGTACTAGGTAAAGGGCATCCCATTGTGCTAGGCAAAGCATTCTGTGTCAAGATGTCTCCAGTGAGTCTGGAGCCTAGAAGAAACATTAAAAATAAAAAACAATCAAAGCCATCGCAATCCTGGCTCAATGATGTAGCATTTGCTATGTCAGGGGAAGAAGACATAGCTTCCCTGATGACCCCTGGGCAGCATATGTGTGCTTGGTGACTTCAGGAGCAGGAAGTATTTGTTGCTTTAGATATCACAATGGGCACGCAGTCATGGCCACAAATGGTGGTACTTAAATATTGGTCTTAGGGTTATGTGCCTAATAGAACTTGCCCAGAAGCAATTATCTATTGCAGAGCAATTCTGGCTCTTAAAGGACAAAAATGAAAGGAAAATCCACAGTGTCAAATCATAAGTAAGAAGTCTCTTTACCCCATTGTCTCAATTTTATAATTTAGCAATTCATCTTCTTTATAGGGAAAAACATTCTGGGTCTTTCTGACTAAGGAGAGGTCAAAACCAGTCCATGAGAAACAATATTGATTAGTTCATCTTTTCTTCTTGCTAAACACCTCACCCCATCTATCACTTGGCTAACCAGCTTATTATGCAAATGGACTTAAACAACTAACTCTCAGTAAGGAAAAAAAGAGTGAACACAATACTTTTTTTTTTTTTACTTTCATGACATTTTAAACTCTGCATATATATTTTTTCCCTTCTGACATTGAAAATAAGCTGGCAAAGTAAGGTAAGCATTGCCTACATGTTTCAGCAGCAGAAGGACTCAGTCAAGACTCAGAACAAGGTTAGAGACCTTGAGCCTCATAAAGAGCTAGCAGCAGGACATGAAGGAAAACTCATGTGTCTGGTTCCTGGCCCAACTGTGTTTATCAGGTTAGTTCCCTAGACATGTGGACAAATGACCAGTCTTTAATCTGACCATCAAACATGGCTTTTATGACCACCACAAGGCTATAGTTGTACACATGACTCTGTGTTTATATGAAGGTAGATGGAACAGATATAAGGATACACTGATACTGGAAAACTTGAAAAACCTGGAACTTGTTTCTTGGAATCCAGTGTACTTGTAGTCTTAAAAGAACAGATGTCAATCATAGAACTGACGCAAGACATTGACGAAAATGACCATCTACGTAGTTAACTTTCCCAAGAAAAGAAGAATTAACAGAGTACCAAGAAATCAAAATTCTAGCTAAAGCCCATGAAGAAGACCAAAATGGCTTTCTAAAAGGTAAATCTTAAGCTGACCTAATAACAGAACTCTCAACTACTTGGAAATTTTGTAGTCTTCTTTGGGATATTCTTGGACAAGGATTTGTCTAAACTTAGGCATAACAGAAGTATCTGTTGACCTTTCTCTTCTCTCTGACATGAGTGGCTCCTCCCTGATTGTAATAGGCTTCTGAAAAAGAGAATTTCAATTAGTGGTTGGCTTTGGGTAGAAAGAAAATGTGTGAAATTATTTCTTCTTCAATTATCCCCTTCCCTAAACCCTAGTTAAAAGAATAAAAGGAAATTAAATGATAAAACAAAACAGATAACTAGTAGCCAAAATTTTGTAAAGAGGATTCTTACATCAAATTGTAGTGGGATATTATTCTGTGGTTCTTTCCAATTCTATGATTCTGATTTCAAAAATTCTGGAAGAATAATGCTAGTGTGTATAATTCATATACTTATATTGGTGTTCTCTGGATTAGGACAACAGAAATAATGTCTAAAAGTATATCACAGATTAGATTAAAGTATATCTAATCCAGTTCTTTTTTTTTCTTTCTTTTTTTTTGTGACAGAGACAGAGAGAGTCAGAGAGAAGGACAGATAGGGACAGACAGGAAGGGAGAGAGATGAGAAACATCAATTCTTCATTGTGGCACCTTAGTTGTTCATTGACTGCCTTCCATATGTTCCTTGACCAGGGGCCACAGCAGATTGAGTGACTCCTTGCTCAAGCCAGCGACCTTGGGCGCAAACTGGTGAGCCTTGCTCACACCAGACGAGCCCACGCTCAAGATGGCGACCTTGGGGTCTCAAACCTGGGTCCTCTGCGTACCAGTCTGACACTGTGCCACTGCCTGGTCAGGCTCTAATCCAGTTTGTTTTAATTTAGGAAAAAATTTTTTAAAAATTGTATGCTCAGGACTACATAATTTGCAGCATTACAAAGGCGATATTCCTGCCCTTAAAAATATTATAATCAGATAAAGAGTTGATTTTGGTACACATAGTATGCTGTCTAGGGTGGTGTTCAGAGTAGCATGGGCCTTAACCAGGATCCTAACTCACCTCATGAAGGAATAGGAAGACTTCCAGGAAAAAGGAGTAATGTCTGAGATAATACTTAAAGCTTGAAAAGCAGTTTTCTTTGTGAAAAAAATAGGCAAGAAATTCTAGACAGAGTAGAAAAGTAAGGGGCCTGGCACACAAGCCACATTTGAGGAACTACAAATAACTTAGTGATTCTAAAATGTTGACAATACAGTAGAAATGGTGCCAGGCAGGTCTACAGTGTCCTGGCAGGAAACAGCTCTGAGATTTTAAAGCTCCTGATATGTTATAGATAAAGAAAATTAGATTAGAACAAGATTTAGGTCTTAATATTTATTGTTAAGACTCCAGGAATTAGACAAAGTGAGATTAGGTATCAAAGAAACTGAAAAGGCAAGACTGAGGATATGTTGAAATCAAAACATATATTTAAAGGTGAGGAAAAACAATTAGAATTGAAGACGGGGTAAAACATTATTGCTATCTTAGCCAACTGGTTCTGGAATTTTAAGAAGAAGTTTCAAGAACATTAGCAATATGACTCTTTTTTTGTTTTACTTAGAAACAACCAACAGGACATCTGTAAAGACCTGAGTTCTGACAGCAGTTCTGTGTAGCTAAGAATAAATGAGAAAGAAATCAGGCCAAAAAAAAAAGGAAGAGAGAAAGAGGATTAAACTCTGCAAGATATGTACAAAATATTTTTAGTGACCTCAAATTATGAGCATAAAAATGGAATGGAAAGGACATGGTTTTGAAGGTAGGTGATTGAAGATAAATGTCTATAGAAAGTAACAATAGTGACTTGAGTTCAACCAAGAGCCATGTGTACTTAGAAAATCAGAAAACAAGGAGAAATATTGTAACTATTTTTTGGCTTGTAAACAGATAAAAACTACTATTATTTAAATAATTTTAGAATAAGGCAAGAAAGACCTTTATTAAAAGAATAATGAAGACCAATCAGAGCCTACTATATAATTTGTAGGGCTCAGAACAAAATAAAAATGCAGACACGCATATTCAAAAGCAAAAAAAAAAAATAACATGACTACTAGAGGTATTAAAATATAAAGCTTTTTCCTTTTTGCCCATAGTCTTACTCTTGAATCACTATGATGTTTTTGTTCGTTTGTATGTTTTTACTTAATGGTACTATAAATAAAGAAAAAATAAACTTTTAAGTTATTAGCATATATTTTACCATTCATCTTTATACTGTGCATGCCTATCTCAAATACAAATATAAAAATAGTCAACTCATATACAGATTATTAAAATTATGCAATTTGTCCTTTGTAACTCATACATGGATATGCATTTTGTTCTTACTAGAAGCATGCATATACTGTAGGATACTAACTTAGCCTTTTTTATCTCACTTCTCAGTATAGATATATTCTACCAACACTCTCTACCTTCAAGATACAGATGGTTAAGGAAGAACTAAAAAAAAAGCACTCCATCTTTCTCTTTCTTTTAACTAATAATTTCTAGCATATGTGCTTGGCTAATATAGGGAAATAACATTAGTAAGAAAGGATATGGTAGAGTTTGTGTTTCTTAGAGTTTTATTGTCTTTAATCTGCATCTGAAGCAAGTTCTCATTCAAATGGAAAGCAGAGCCCTTCGGGTTTGTCAGACTATCCCCTCACCCTCCATTCAGTTATAGACCTAACACACTTGCCTGATATTTGCTTCGAGTCTCAATGATCTCTTGTGCATCGTGGATATGCCTGAACATTGTCTCATGGGCCATAGTGAACACTATATGAGACTGAGACAAGGAATCACAGCAGTCATGCATAGTGTCCATATCTTCTCTGCTCCTGCTCATGTTATATTGTCCTATTTAATTCCACTTGAAAATAAAAAACAACTAAACATGAGTTTAAGTATAACATTACTAAGACTCTTAAGAGAACAATAGAACATTAAACCGAGTCCAAAGCCCTCCTGAGCACCTGTATGACTTCACAGTTTGCATGCCTTCAAAGCCAACGCTGAGCTCAATGGACTAATTTTTCTAACTCTCTCATAAATATTCTCTAGAGAAACTGCTTTTCCCCAATAATTATTTCTTATTATGATCACAGAGCTATTTCAGAAGACCTTTTGGGATCAGCAAAACCTCCCACAATTTATAACCTCAGCCTCATAGAAACAAGACAGTAAGACTAACAACAGTGCAATTTATAAACACATCATTGAAACTAGACAACAATGCAGGGAAATACACCTGGAGAAATCATTTAGACTCCTGAGTCAGGCTTTTTAAATTAAATTAGAGATGAAGATTGAAATGATTTGAGCTCACATCTTAATAGCTATTACCAATTTCAACCTCACTAATTCAAGGTCCTACAGCAGTGGCCCATGTAGCTAATTCATTGTCTAGTTTTCATTTTGGGCAGGGAAAATTGAAGCCCAGAGAGCTTCCTTGTCAAACAGAAAGCAAGGTAGAAGGAGCAGCACAAGAGGAAATGAGCTAAATATTACCCCAGGATGTTCAATATGGAGTATACAACTCTGGGACACTGCAGGGCTTTTTACAGGATACCGCAGAAGTATTTAAAGATTGCTTCTTTTGCCTCTGTTGAGTGGCAACAGTATCATAATGAGAAACACTACTTTTTAATGTGACTCACTTTAAAGAAATTCCTTGGTGATATTATCAATATCTTACATAGCTTTACTGTATGTCAACTACCATTTATGACTTTGTAGGTATTAAACTAGAATGGCTTGAGGAAAAAGAGTTAATATTGAAATACCAATCAAAGGCATGCTGGGCACATTTCCTTACCAGAAAAAAATAAAATAGGAAGGCACTTATCCAGGAACTCATAAAACACTGCAGAGAATGTTGATTGGCAGTTTTAGTCTCTGCATCTGGAGAGTTATTTATAGTCAAATCTTGATAATCAGTCATAAAGGATAAAAAGGAAATAATAGATTATTGAAAATCATGCATCATTCACACACTCTATTTTAAACAGTTGTGTTTAACTGCCACTTTTCTATCAAAATTTCCCCCGGATTTATCAACAAAGAGTCAATTTACAACTTAGTATTTAATTTCTTTTTATGTCATCTGCTGACCGGCAAGCATAAATGTCAAAGACTGGGTAAGAGCATTGTTGAGTAGCCATAAAAAAACAAAGGATAATAAATGAATGAACCATTGCAACAAAAGACTAATGTGCTTTGACGCTACATCACTACATCATGCAACTATAGGAACTCACAAAGAACAAAACTAAAACTCTGAGCTTAATAACTTGAGGAATACTTACTGGTATGTCATTTGATATACATCTTTTTAAATCCCAACTCATACTCTATTATAGAAAAGTGAGTTAACTTAAATTAGCAAGGGGTAATTGGCTAGAAAATAATTACTCATTCTTTAACTTTTTTTCCCCCTGAGTCAAGATGTATAGCCAAAAGACCAAGACTCAATGATTCTAGAAGGAGAGTTTCCAAAAGAGCTGTTATATTAGGTCAGCCTGTAAGAAACAGGTGCACAAAATGGACCATCTGTATTTGGGCCTTGTTTGAAGAAAACTTAGGATTTTACTTAAGTGGCAGGAACTGTCCCTGGCATGCAACCCAGATTTAATATATAAATTAATTAATAATGACTGATGTTAAGAATACTACAATTTTGTCTGACACCTTAATAGATTATGTTTAGGCTCTATTGTCTAGCAGAATCAATGCTGACTACCATTCTATGCTCACTAATTTGTGGCTTGAATCCAGAAAGTTGAACACTCAGCCCATAAGTTTTAAGATAGCTATCAACTATCTTAAACTCCTCACCACATTCTCAAAGAATCATTTTAAACAAAGTATGAATACTACATTCAATTTCTTTCTAATTAGAGTAAATTAGCTATATTATTTGCTCAGCCTTTCTTGTATGGTTACATTTATTGAGTGTCTATTATACCCCATGTTCTATGTTAAGTACTATTTGGGGAGGATATCACTTATTATTAACTCAAAATTCATAAAGCAAGTTTTATTATTGTTCTCACCCATCAAGGAGAAAAGTACTCAGAGAATAAAAGTACAGGGGTCCTCGGATTATGATAATCTCAAAAATATGACTTTTTGAGTTTACAACACTCACTCACATAAAAAAAAATTGAGACATATTTCAACTTATGCCATTGACATTATACTTATGGACTATGTGGATGAACTAGTTTCATAGCGTGCAGCAGAAGAATACACAGTAACAGCCTATGAGTGAAGGAGTTGACATTCCTCAGTATGCTTACCTATGCCATTTTGGACTGTTAAAAGTGCAAGTGTTCTGTTTGTGTTAGACTAGGGTGTGTTTAGACTTACACCAAAATTCAGGTTATGTCACTGTTGTAGGAACGAAACTGTGTCATAACCTAAGGACCCCTGTACTTTGCCAATAACAGTCATCCCTAAAGTGGTCAAGATGGAGCACAATCCTATGCCTTCTCATATTGGAATTTCTTTAGGTCAAAATTATTGCAGTATGTCATTATTGAAGCTCAAAAATCAAAATCAATAAAAAGAAAGCCAAAGAAACAAAACATTGGTTATGAATAATGCCACAGCCTTGGAAGATGACATGTCGTCAGACTGATCAAAGGCAAAAGAGGAAGCAATGAGTCTCTAAAAAGAGTTGATGCCTGTATAGCCAGTAGTCACGGCCCTCACCATGGCAATGCACATGCAGGTTCTCATTGGATTTGGGCAAGACAGTAAAGAAACGGTAGAGCCAAAAAATGGTGCACCATTCATTCCTTCATTCAAGTCTCAAACCAGCTGGGGAGCAAACACACAGCAAAAACACTCTCCTTTCATTCAGAGCTCACAATGCCCTGACACATTTAATATCCAGTTCCACAACCAGATTAATCTTCCCCTGTTTCTCCTAGAATCAAAGACTGCACCAGTCTCAGCAGAGCTCACAAAAAGCCCTTCACCTCTGTTCCCCATCTTCTTCTTCCAATTTTCTGTACAAACTAGCTTCTTTTTTCAGCACTCTGCATTCTCTCTATTCTCTCTGCCAACATGGCTTCTTTCTCTCTTCACAAACTGGCTTCTTCTCTGCAAAACTGGCTTCCCCCTTTCTCTCTTCAATACTTTCTGGCACAAAAACCTCTCCTCCAGCAACCCAAGCAAGAAAGTAATTTGCTATTTCACAAATCACATACCTGGAGCTGCCCAGCGTCGTTTTTTAACACTGAAAGTGAGCAAACTCAAAAAATACAAACTTTACTAACTCATTTGCCCAACAGTGGCCTACTACTCATGTGCTTCACAAGGCACCAGCATAATATTTACTGATATATGAGTTGGTTGTGACTACAAGTACTTCTTAGTTACTGCATCTAACATGTAAAATGCTCATTTTCCCAACAGCAAAAAGTCAACTCTATTTTCCAGTTCTCTTTCTTCATCCCTTTTCATTTCTTACCTTTTTGTTCTTAGTCTTCTCAGAATAAAGTGAAATCTGTGATCACCCACAGATAAAGAGTTGACATACCGCTTATTGAAAGTAGTTCATCTCTAGTCTATAAATTCACAAACTGAATGTTAGTCCCCAAATCATCATAATATTGACAAAATTATCATCAACAAGGTTCTTGTCAAAAATTAGGGCCAGTGTCCATTTGGCAGGACTCTTCATCCAAGTGGTACCAATATTCCTGTTACTATTTCTCTCATGATAAAAAAGTTTGCCTAACTTTTTAGGACTGAGAGCTTTCTCTGGAATGATATTTTCAATCCAAACCAAGAAGAAAGAAAGATAATATACTTAAATTATAAGCATCACACTCTGATGAGATAAGTGTTGGAGCATAACATTTAGTAGCATGAAAACATTTTGAGAAACTTCTTTTTGACTTGAGGAAAGATAATAGAACAAGGGCAATTCCTGGGGACTGAGTGTAGAAATATTTTAACTATTGTTGCCTCTTTGTACAAAAAAAAAAAAAATTTCCTCCAATCCTAAGATTCTGGTTTTAAAATTGAACTGTAAAGTGGGCGATTTTAGTACATTCTCCCACTCAGAAACTGTTAAAACAGAAGCAGAGGAATTTGAAAATGAAGGGCCTTATGTTTGTATAGTAAGATTTCATTTTGGTACTTAAATTTATTTTTATTGGTTGTATAATCTTTTTTTAAAAGCAACATATATTTACTTAAAATCCTTAGGTCCTGAAATTGTTTTTAGTACAAGATAGTGAGTGTCTGAAAAAAATAGATTAGTATCAGGTGAAAGTTTTAATTTTTGTTGGAAGATGCTTTGAACTCTAAGCTAGATATACTTCTATGGCCAAAGGGTTTGAACTTGAATTGTGTTTTCAAAAATAACTTAAATACTAGACAGTTTTCAACATTGCTTATAGGAATATTATCATGTAAATGTAGAAATAAGTTCTTCAGTGTGTTCCAACCTGAGCATTTAGTGTGACTTGTTTTATGTTTTTCATCCTTCATGTCATTACATGATAACATTTAATTAAGACACATTTCATCATGGTTGACAGTATCTCAAGAGCACAGAGCTTAATGAAACAAAGCAGCAATGAGAGTTTTCGCATTGCTTTATATTTCATTTTCTTTCCATAACTTATTGTTTACAAAGATGTAGAGCCTTTTTGATATTTCTTAGGATATAGAATTTATTTACCATTAATAGACATTTGCACCAGACTGAACAAATGACACTGTGGTTCTGTGATTCTTAATAACTGCATAACCTATTTAACAGTCTTTAAATCTTTTACTTTTGAAGTTAAGTTTGAGTTAAGAAGGCTTGATTATTCAAAATTATTATTATTATTTTTTTTACAGGGACAGAGTGAGAGTCAGAGAGAGGGATAGATAGGGACAGACAGACAGGAATGAAGAGAGGTGAGAAGCATCAATCATTAGTTTTTCGTTGCCGTAGCAACACCTTAGTTCTTCATTGATTGCTTTCTCACATGCGCCTTGACTGGGGGCCTTCAGCAGACTGAGCAACCCCTTGCTGGAGCCAGTGACCTTGGGTCCAAGATGATGAGCTTTTGCCCAAGCCAGATGGGCCCGTGCTCAAGCTAGCGAGCTCAGAGTCTCGAACCTGGGTCTTCCGCATCCCAGTCCGACGCTCTATCCACTGCGCCACCGCCTGCTCAGGCTCAAAATTATTTGACTTAATTTTTATTTTGCATTGAACTAGAAATATATATCATATTTTTGTTTTCCTCTATTCTATCTCACACTAAAGATTACCTATTTTCAGGGTAAAATCTTCAATGAGGTAAAATAAAGGTTGAAAGGTTGTATTCAACAGAAAGATTATTGGTTTGCTAGGGTTTTGCCATTTGCTGGCTAAAAAATAGCATTTATAGGATTTTAAAGTGTATTTTCCATTTACAGAAAAAAGCATTTATGGAAAAATAGCACTTGTGTGGGAAAAGAGAAAATCTACTCATTGCTGCTTCACCATCTCTCCACAGAAAGATAGATAGGAAAAAACACTCATAACTTTCCTGGCAATAGTTGAGGAAACTAAGAGAAACTCTAATGGAGAATATTTCTGTTTTAAAAAAAGAAAAAGAGGCAGGATTTGAAACTATTAGGGATTACTTCCCGTGTAGAAGTCAGCTAGCTGCATGATACAATGGCTGAGCTGTGTTCCCTCCTGGATCCAGACCAAGGTCAGAAATTTCAATTTTGATTTATGAACTTATGGAAAACTCTGACACATTTTCTATGTATTAGTCCAGGTAATGCAAACCCACTAATTTCTTAGCAAAACCAATATTGTTGCTTATTGCTTTTTTAATTTTCTTAAAAGAAAGAGCTTACCTGGAGGAATTTTTAACATATAATGTATTCATTACAACACAACCCATTTCACCTCCACTTCCTTTTTCTTTAGGATAAATGAATGAGTCTTTTGGAAATTTGGAAATCAAAATAGATAACTATCACTATCACCACTGCAATAAAATTTAATAAGATATGTAAATACATAACAAAAATACATTTGCATTGTGAAATGTCATTTCTGAGACTTCAATATCTCCTCTCTAAGGGTTTGTTTCATGGTCTCAAGGCCAAATACCTGCAAGTGTGAATGTCACGATATTTAACAATAAGTATATTTAAGTTACTGCATATATTATGGATATAATGTAAATTACTGAAATCGGGAAAGTAAACTGGTGAAAACTTTTTGAAAGGCAACTTTCCAATATCTATTAAAATATCTTCTATGGACGTTTGTCTTGAAAGTTCTATACCACTTTTTACAACAAAATAAAGCTAAACAAACTAAAAATTAGGAACTTTTTTGGACTCGTCAGAAAACTGAAGTCACAGGACAAATTGGCCTTAGATTTGGAACCTGGAATCCAGAGAATCACTGCTGAGCTCTGCTTACCAGGAGTGGATGTCTCTGGAGCCATAAACTGGTAGGCACACTTATGGCAATGTTGACAAATAGTTAGAGACTAAATATGGTTAGGCTGAGGGAGAGAAACTGCCCAGGGGCCCCAGCCTTAAAACTGAAAGATGCAAGATCTGTCTGAGGGGAACTATTCAAGGAGCTTAAACACAAGAGAGAAATCAAATACAAGCATAGAAATTCAAAGCTATTGGCACCTCTGCTAATTCAAACATTAAACATAGACCAACTCTTAGCAAATTACTATGAAACTTCACACTAGAGAGCAATTTACCTCAGTTCTTATTACCCAATATAACATATCTGGCTTTCGACAAGAAATTACAAGGCAAGCCAAATGCAAGGAAAACACAGGCTATAGAGACAAAGATAACACCAGAACTAGTCTCAGATATGGCCCAGATGTTGGAATAATCTGACAGGGAATTTAAAATAACTATGATTAATAAATAAGGGGAGGTATGGACGATGAAAAAAGTAAACAACATGTAAGAAGATATGTAAACTCTAAGAAAGAATAAAAATTAAATGTTAAAAGGTACTGTGATAATCATGAAGACTACCTGTGAGAGGTTTATGAATAGACTGGAAATAACTGATAAAAAGAAATAATGCATTTAACATTAAGACAATAGAAAGTTTTCAAACTAAAATGCAAAGAAACAAAAGAATGGAAAAAAAAAATAAAACAAAACAGAACATAGCATCCAAGAACTGTAAAATAATTCAAAAAGTATAACATATAGGTAATTAGAATATAAGAAGGAGAAGAAATAGAAAAGATCAGAAGAATATTTGAAGTAATAACAACCAAGAATTTTCCAAATTAATGACTGATAGCAAACCACAAATCTAGAAAGCTTAGAAAATACCAAAAAGGATAAACAACACAACCCATACACATAATCATATTTAAACTGCCAAAAAATCAAAGACAACAATGAATTCTTGAGAGAAGCCAGAACAGCAACAAAAATTACATCTGGGTAAAATATTAAGATAAATTAAAGTGAAAAATAAAAGACTAGTATAAAGGTGACAATAAGAAGGATCTAAAATATAAGAAATAGTGGGTAAAGTTTAACATAATTAATTAGAAGCAAGATGAAAGGAATTTTATGGGTTCTTATAACCACATACTAGTCTCCCTTTACATCTGACAATCTCATTTAAAAAGTCCTAAATTAGGAAATTAGATGATTTGGGAGTTCTGTGAGGGACCAAGTTATCTCTCTTAAGTGTTATTACTGTGAAATTTCTGTGAAAGTACACTTGCTAGAAATCAAATGACTGCTTGAAACTTAGATGAGAGTCTCAGCTTTTTGCAAGTCCCCACTCACTGTCATTTTGACAAGTAGTTTGACTTCTTTAAATCACATTTTTGCCAGTAATATTCAAATAGTGATACCAGTCTACTGATGTGATTGCTGAATGAAAATGTAAGATATTAGAAATAATAATCTATGCTGTAGAGCAGCACTGTCCAATAGAACTTTCTTAAATGACAGAAATGTTCTATAGTTTTGCTATGTAATATAATGGCTACTACCACATGTGGCTATTGAGAATTTGAAATATTGCTAATACAACTGAGAAACTGAATTTTTAATTTTATAAACTTTAAGTTTAAACAGCCACATTTAGATTGTGACTATTGCATTGGACAGCACAGTTATAGACCTAAGGAAAAAATTTCCAATTCGTTGTTTTGGGGTCCCATTTCACTTGCAACAGGGAACATCAGAATATCTATCAACCACAGCTTATATCGCCTTCCATTTATGTGAAGAAACATGACAATATCTGGCTTTGAACTTTGTGACTTCACGCTCTGTAACGTGGCATTAAAAGATCTCCTCTAGAAATATACCACATTTCCCACTGTTTGTACTGTGGCTATGATTTCGTACCCATAGAGAATTACATTCTCACTTGGCTGTAAGTAAGGGGTTTCAAGTATTCTTCATACAGTTCTAAGGTCACAATCAGTACTTTGGCCACAATACCCTTACACTGCAGTTCCAGCTACCACATGGAATAAACAGTAACTTCAGAGTAGGGCCCTAAGAGAGGTACTGAGGTTCCTTTTATTGAAAATGTTAAATTTACCTCTCTAGAATGTCCAAGGAATGGTTCCAACAAAAGGTAAATAAATACAACTGGAGTCCTTTGAATCAATTAAGTGGCCTCCATGTTTCCAGTTAACTGCTGGCTTTTATTTTATTGAAATGTTCTTTGGCCAAATATATTTTTTTCACCTGCACCTTTAGAGTGTTCGCATTTCATGTTTGTGGAATAATTTCCATAAGATTTAAACATATTCAGTCATCTTGAAATGAGAAAAGCTGAATATACATGCTAACAGATAAAAGAGCCTCAGGATCAGTTTTCTCATGAGTACCCTGGCAGAATTTTAGTTTTTATCTGTGCATCAAGGCCTAGATACTTGGTGTCAAATAGCTAAATCATTTCAAATAACCATCTCAATTTTCAGCCTTTCATCCTGATAATATGGAAAGAATATCTCTGGGTTTGATAGCAACTTGAATTTCAAAGCTTTGTATTGTTGGTAAATTATTCCATTTATTTTGAGTCTTTCATACTGAGAGAGAAAATAGAAAGTGCCTATCTCAATCTCTCCACATATTGTTGCTGATTTTTGGTGTTTACTCCTTCTCTTTCCAATATTCTTAGGTGCTTCAATAAAATTAATTTTAAAAGCTTTCAAATAGACCTTAACTTACTGAAGACTTTTGGTAACTGCTTTCTATTTTATTTTATGCATTTGCCTCTTTAAATACTTACACAGTTTTATTGTTTATTATATTCCTATATAATATAATGTTGGGAGAGTTAAGGATGCAGTAATTAGAAGACATACTTCATAGCTAATTTGAGAAATACATTGTTAAATTTTTCCTGCTGTATTATTATTGACATTTCTTGTTAGAATGTTTTTTCTTTTTAGGATTTTTCAATTATAGCACAATCTCCTTTTACTCCCTTTATGAAAATATCGACAGAATAGGCTTTAACATTTCTTTGAAAACTCATTGGAATTGTAGCCTTTCGGTTATAGCACATTTTGTCACATAAGAACTATTCCAGATTTGCTGCTAGCTTTTAACACTCTGATCAGCAATATTGGGAGGTAGTGTGATCGGTGCACATAATAATGCTTCAGTCATAAATTGCTATGTAGGTGGTCCACAGCAAATACATTGCCTTGAAAACAGAAACTCTTGATTCATGGGTCAATTAAAACAATGATTAGGCAATTTCTTAGATAGTTTTATTATGTACTTAAAGTGTAAATTGGCTTCACTGAGGAACACTCCCTTCCTCCTACTACACTACTGCCTACCTACACTCACCTTTATATACATATAACCTTTTCATGATATCTTCTTTATTTAAAGAAAATAACTATAGCTCTATGTCTTGAATAAAAAGACAACTAATTTCTATGTGATATTGTGGCCATGACACAGATAAGGATAAAGCTGATCAGCTATGAGTCATAAATAGTCCAATAGGAGTATCGTTTGTACAAACTTTACAGATTTGAGCAGGATTTATTACTGCAAAACTAGCATTTCACAGCACTGCACTTTTAAGTAATGTAATAATCCCCAGATTACTTGTTTAGAAGGCAACAGCTTCATGTAATTGGTCTCCATCTTAAACTAAAGCTCATTGTTAGACCAAACTCTAGATACTCCAATCAAAACATAAACCCATTTGGCCTTTGGGCATAAATGGGCTGGAGATGACATGCACAAGCTACTGGTAGAATCCTATTCTTTGCCTTCCAAGACCGCACACAGAAAATAATTATAGCTGGTTATTGATTGAATCCTATGTTATATGTTTTCTTTGCTGGATTCATTTTATTCACTGTAGTACTTGGTGAAAAACTGTCAGAAATATTTAAAGTATTATGTTTCTTTTTTTTTTAATTCTCTGCATGTTTTTTTGGTTATGATCATGCTTCTAGTCTTACTGAGACGCATTGCTAATAACTTATGCAGTACCTATTGAGTTCCAAGCGTAAACAATAATTTCTGGCCATAAATACAACTCTTTTTCAATTAAGTATACCAGCTGTCATGAGCTCTCCTTGTCCCTGTACCTTTTATCATTTACTATGAAATTATTCTAGTCTGAAAAGAATTCAGCCATGATAATGTTTTGAGTAACTGTTTGAAGGCATACCTGGGGAATAAGCTCTTATAGAAAGAAGAAGGAGCATTGGTCTGTTCAGGCCAACTGATGCTATGGAAAAGAGAATCTAAGTCTATTTTGAAGAAATGGTTCACACAGATGAAGGTAACAGGTGATAATTGAAGTGTCATTAACATATTAGTGAAGCAAAAATTAGCATGCCCTAAGTATTCTGGCAATAGGCACATTTTGTATTTTCTTGTGCAAATGAACTTTTGCTAATCAAAACTCAACCAAGAAGTCTGGGTTTATGGGAACAAGCCCCGTATATTTCACACAGTTGGCCAAAGCTTGTAGGTAGCATGCATGTAACTGTCAGGAGAAGATCAGTTGAGGGTTTTAATCCATCATCAGCATTACTGCCTGATGGATCAGGTAGCCTTTGTAGAATGTTTTTGGGCTTTCAGACAAGATAAAAACCACTTTTCTTCCCTTATGTGATAGATAGATTGAGGCATTTCTTAGATTGTGCAAAATATAAGAATTTCAGTCCACTTTCAAGGACTGTGGCTAGAAATTCTGTAAAAAATAATCATAATTTATTTGCAGCTAAACTAATTTGGGCTTTATTGAAAGTTGGCCGGACAACTAAATAAGTGTATTTATCCTTTACAGATTGCTTCTTTACAAAGACAGCTGGATCTTGTCTGAGTCCAGCCTCACATCAATGAAAAAGCCTAGGAAAAATAGAGAACAAGGGACACTACTGATAAAAAATAAAAATACATGCTCTTTAAGGTATCAAAACATGTTTACTCAGGCTCTCTTTTCTTTAATCCAATAAAAGTATTGGCAAAGTGTTTGGTATTTGAGGCATAGTAGTGGGAGTACTGTCACGATGTAACTAAAGATGGTGGGAAAACCAGTTTGAATAAAATGAGATCCAATTTGAACCTTTGCCCAGACCTGGAACTAAAACCAAGTCAACCCATGGTTAAGTGTCAAAAATGTTGAGTCATTAACCTCCTTTTTGGTTCATCTGTTTTGGAATATCCATATGTGTCTGCTTTTTATATGCTCTTAAAAAATAGATACAGTGTGGCATCCAGGATGCAATTCTTAGCTTACTCTATGCTCCTGAAGTTTGAAGAAATGAGTATTAAATAAAAATTCTTGTTGGAATATATTTATGAATTTAGATGTTCTCATTTGATTCCTGATCCACTTCTCAGAACCTGTCTTTTGTTTCTTTATATAGATTCTGAGACAGTTAACTGCTTTGGTAGGTTTTATTCCAGAGAGCATTGGGAAAAAGAGGTGGGAACCATTGGATACTAGTCCCAAAGCCATTGAGAAATCACCAATTGTTCAGCACTGCAAAGTAAAGTCTAGGTTTTCAGTTCCTACCAGTTGGTCTTCTTCCTCTCTTCTCTTCCAAAAGAACGTTGTTTTTTGAACTTTTTTAGTTCCCTTTAGACCACTTTGGAGAGACAAAGTACCCTAGAAATTATTTATCTCAGTCTCAGGTAATCATAGCTATAAAAACTCTTATCAGAATTAGTAGACAGAACTGAACCATGTGAGAAAAGACCTCAAGGGGAAAATGATTCAAGTCAAAAACAAAATTGTAGTTATTGAAATATTGTACCTCAGCTTATATTAAGTAGCCTAATCATTAACAACTTGATGAGTGCCTTCTAAGAGTATACTGCCCATTAAAAGAATGAATATAAAAGGAAAGGTATAGAGGATATAGGGAGTCAGATGCACTTGTTGTATTTTGAAGAAATAGCTTCATACATGGCTAGCTTAATTTAAGCACATTAAGATACATTGAAACTTTAACACACACTTTTTTTTTTCAGTCTTTCTTAGTCAAAAGTGAAAAGATCATTGGTTGTGAAACCTTCCCTTCCCTCACTGCCCCAGGCAGTGATTTCTTAGTTCTTCAGACAAGCTGCTAATGCAGAACTTATAGATTTGTATTATAATTATCTGTGTATATTTCTGTCCACCTTTACTTCCAACTAGACTATAAAATCAAGGAGTCGATCTTATTCAGATTTGTTCTTTAATGCTTAGCATAGTATTTAGTACATAGAAAGTGTTCCTTGAATGCTTATTGAATGCACAAGTGAATAAATGAATTAATAAATGAAACTCCTGTGAGTCCAAGAAGCCATACATGGGTTCTCGTGAAAAACTTCCAACTACCTAGCCTGATCTCTGCCATTGAAGGTTACTGCCATGTGCCTCCATCATTTGTCATTAAACAGAACTTTGTGTGATGTCATCTGGTTGAAGGAGACTTAATTTAAAGCAGGAATGGATAAATTGGTTTTTCCTAGATATCCCAAAGATTCAATGGCTTCAAGATAATACAGATAACTACAATTAATCTTTGCAGTTTATTCAACATAGGAGAATTTTTTACCTCCAAACCTAAGAGCTAATATTATAAAATGCTTTCTATACCTGAGAAAATTAAGATTCAGACAAGTGAAGTATTTAGCAAGATCACACAGTTAGAGAGAAAAAAGACATTATTAGAACTCAGACCTCTGGCTTCAAATTCCATCATTTTCTCCTAAAATGTTTCACCTAATCTCAGAGTTTCCGAGTGAACAAAAAAGCCACAGATATACTTCAAAATCCCAAGTCAAGACTGTCCCCAAAAGTGCCCAAGTCGTTCTCATAACAGGCAGACTTAGACCATGTCCAGGAAGGTATTCTATTTTATTTTTAATTGAGGTGACATTGGTTAATAACATTATATAAGTTTCAGGTATGCAACAATACATATTTTGACATTTATGTGTACTATATTATGCTCACCTCCAAAAGTTTAGCTTTCATCTGTCACCATAAAATTTACCTCTTTTGTCCATTTTGTCCTCCCTCCACACCCCTTTTCCTATGGTAACTACCACCTGTTGTCTGTTTCTTTGAGTTTGTTTGTTCATTTGTTTGTTCTTCTAATATATATTCCACATATAACTGAAATCACATGGTACTTATTTTTTGCCATCTGACTTATTTCACTAAACTATATAACTTCAAGATTGTAAAGCCAGTGCCCGCAGCCATCATCACAGCCACCTGGCCAGTGCAGGTTCGCATTTGATTCGGACAATCAGTAATGAAACAACAGAGCCAAGAACTGGTGAGCCATCAGCTTTAATCCTAGCTTGCACCCGGCGGGCAAGCAAAAACACATATGGGGCTCCAAAACCCACTCATTCAGTGCTCACAAATCTACTGACTTATCTGAGTTTCCTAGAATCAAAGGCTTCTAGCTTACCAGTCTTATTCACCTCTGTTCCGCATCTCCTTCTTTCTACACAAACTCTGCACAATGGCTTCTTCCTCAGCACTTCGCCATCTTGGCTGCTTCTCCTCTACTCCACATGGCCTTAATCTGCTCTCCTCTCTAATGCTAACCTCAGGAACCAAAAGAGAGCAAGCTCCAGGTCTGCCCCACTTTATAGTGTAAAATCCAAACCTTTAATCCAATCTACAAACAAGGAAGTCTCTGATACAAAGTCACTTATCTGAGGCATAATGGGAGGATTCCTCATGAGAGTGCACCACCCTTCAGCATCCAATCAGTCAAGGGTGTGGGGAAAAGCTTACTCTTAAAACTAAGCCTTAGGCTATAACTACCTGGCCTGCTTACAGCCTGTCCCCCAACACACATTAATATCAACGGACTTGCATGTGGGCAGCGCCATCTTTAACAAAGTGAGCATAATATACTTTATCTGCCCAACAAAGATTCAACCATGTTGTCACAAATGGCAAGATTTCATCTTTTTTTTTTTTTATGGGTGACTAGTAGTCCGATGTGTGTATATATAGATACACAGATATTTACAAGAAGGTATTTTAGAATCAATACAACCTGTGGTATATAGAAGCCTACATTCTTCTAGAAACAAAATGATCTACTTTCTTTTGACTTTATGAAAAAGAATACTGTAAAATCTACTTGTTATGAAATTATATTGCATCCCTACCTAATAATTTACTATTTTTTTCTATTTCTCAAGAAAAACATAGGAGAACTTAAAAAGATCCAAATTGTAAAAGTGGATAAGAAGATGATTGATTTCAACAGATTTGATAAATAAGGGCTTATTTTCCTAATTTATTCATACCAGAGAAACTCTTGAAACTGTTTTAAATGGAAAGAAAATTCTACTTTCTCTAACAAAAGAATTTGAAATATACTATCCTAGAATGTTAGGTAAATAAGACGTATAAATAGGTCTCAAAGAAAATACCTGCTTACAAAAATTAGGGGGTCAGGGAACATGCAGATACTCCAATACTTTCAGCCATTTGCATAGTGTATTTTTGCCAATGAAATAAAAGTTAGTGTTGTGTCTCGTTTGCATAATCAAAGAACTTTCTTTGACTTGTCGTTTGATTTTCTGATGTTTTTGTTTAATAAAAAATACCAAATGTTTCCTTTTTTATTGCTTCATATTTTGAAATATCCCTTAATTTTTGTGAGCAGTATAATAAGTTCACGAATAAATTTAATAGCAAATTATGAAGGAAGTTAAGGATGATGCTTTTATTCTTTGAGATTATGGAAATTGTAATATAATCCTTAGAACTCCCTTTAAAAGTGAAATATTGAGCCAGATTTGTTTTTGACCTAAGGTGGTATTTTTAAAGTATCTCTTTCTGGTCTAATCAGTTTCTCACTATGCTTCGCCCAAGTCTTCTTCTAATAGAAAAAAAGGAACAAAGTCAATTCAATCCACACATCATTTTCATAGTCCTGAGCATTCTATGTGCCTCAAAGACTGGTGGCTAAATCCACCAAAACTAATAGAAACAAAATTACTATGACCAAAAAAAACTTCTTGAAAGAGAAAACTTTATTTTTCCGTTTCCTGTATTATCAGAACTTTTCCCTTTTAATCAGTTAGATCTTTCTCTAGAAATTGATGAAACAGCAGGAGGCAGAGAGAAAATGGGTTAATTCTTGACTCTGGTGTTCCAAAAATTAATTGGTATATCTAGTAGAATATTTAGTGTATAAGAAGAAAGTTTTCCCAATCCTCAGGATTCTGGGGAAGGCCTCTGGTTGAGAGAGGAGGCTATAAAACTATAAAGACATGCATCTCTGAAAAGAATGATCTTGTGCCTTCCCCCTTTCCAAAGGCCAAACCTTGATAGGAATGACAGCAAGACCTTAGAAAAGTTTGTGGTTTCCAAGAATAGAAAGACCTGGGTTTTCTTCCTTCATATAGCCCCAGGGAAGGAGCAAGGCCAGAGAAGATACAGCCTTACAGCATGCATGAGAAGAAGAGGCCCTGGATCTTCAGGCATTGTGGGTGCAGTTTGAGTGGAACAATAGAATCTGAGAAGAGCATAATGCAATTTGGGTCTTAGGGAGCCTTATAGTCCTTCTATATCCCAAAGTGATTCATGACTGAGAGGTGGGAGTGACCCTAAGTGGACTGAGGCTCAAGGAGGTTCCCATAGCTCAGCAGAGCCCAGCAGCAACAGAGTGATCTCTGTGCCCCCTAGAGGGCCTTGGTAGTCTTTAAAGAGAACTGACTGGTCATCTGGCTTTGTATTTGGGAACATGGTACAACCCAGCATGAACCTGCGTGATACACCGGTAAAAGACCAGTAAGATAGAGAATTTTTTTTTTTTTTACAGAGACAGAGAGAGGGATAGACTGGGAAAGACAGAAAGAAATGGAGAGAGATGAGAAGCATCAATCATTAGTGTTTTGTTGTTGTTGTTGTTGCCGTTGCGACACCTTAGTTGTTCATTGATTGCTTTTTCACATGTGCCTTGACTGTGAGCCTTCAGCAGACAGAGCAACCCCTTGCTGGAGCCAGTGACCTTGGGTCCAAGCTGGTGTGAGCTTTTGCTCAAGCCAGATGGGCCCGTGCTCAAGCTGGCGACATCAGGGTCTCGAACCTGGGTCCTCAACATCCGAGTCCGACACTCTATCCACTGTGCCACCATCTGGTCAGGCCAGATTGAGGAATTTTTAGGGGATGCTTTGTTGGGAAGATAAAATATATTATGCTCACTTTGTTAAAGATGGCGCTGCCCATGTGCAAGTTTTAAGTGTTAGCTTTTCCCCACACCCTTAACTGATTGGATGATGTAGGGTGGTGCACTCTCATGAGGAATCCTCCCATTATCCTTCAGATAAGTGACTTTGTATCAGAGACTTCTTTGTTTGTAGATTGGATTAAAGGTTTGGATTCTACACTATAAAGTGGGGCAGACTGGGAGCTTGCTCTCTCTTGGTTCCTGAGGTTGGCATTAGAGAGAAGAGCAGAGTAAGGCCATGTGGAGGAGAGGAGAAGCAGCTAAGGTGGCAGAGTGCTGAGGAAGAAGCCAGTTTGTGCATAATTTGTGCAGGAGAAGGAGATGGGGAACAGAGGTGAATAAGTCTGGTGAGTTAGAAACGTTTGATTCTAGGAAACTCGGATAAGTCAGTAACTTTGTGAGCACTAAATGAGTGGGTTTTGGAGCCCAGTGTGTGTTTTTGCTTGCCCGCCAGGTGCAAGCTAGAATTAAAGCTGATGGCTCACCAGTTCTTGGCTCCATTGTTTCATTGCCGACTGTCTGAATCAAATGCAAACCTGCACTGGCCAGGCTGCTGTGACGGTAGCCGCGAATACTGGCTTTACATGCTTTCATGAGATAACTGAAGGACCAGATGCCACTATGCTCTTGAAGCATTGGCCCAAGGAAGGCCCTCCAGGAACACATGCAAGCCCAGGAGAATGGGGGTTAAAAATAGACATTACATCAACTTATAGATAAATGCAGTTGTTTTTTCTTCACACTTCACTTTAAAGACTTTTAACCCTCTATGTGGTATAAATAAGATTTTAAAGAACTGGATCTTCCTCAGTTTACTGGGTTAATCTAATCAAAAAGTGGGGAGATATATCAGCAGCTCTCAAAACTTCTAAGTATTCCTGAGCTAAATGTCTCCTGAATCTATGTAATCCAGTACTCTAATTTGGAAAACTTTTATAAGTTTAATGATAACGCATGGTAGTATTTCTGTACTTTTTAAAACATCTGAAATGTCATCTTCTGCTTTATTTTATTTTACTTTATTTATCTTCTAAAATGACGGTTGTATTTATATTTATTTTTTCTTACAACTCATCCTGTTATCTCAGAAGTCAGGAATGAGAATTACACATAGTATAGGCTTTTTATCATGTGGCAATAGCCATTCACTCTGTACATGAGAAACAAGATTCGGCCTGCAGCAAATCAAATATGTTGTAGAGAACACTATATAATAGATGTGCATTGTAGTCAGAAATAGAGATCGCTAATAAAGACACCCGTAGAAACTATTCAACCACCCATTCAAATATTTTCTAAATTATTGGTCTCTCTGTGAGAACATTTTCCTCTGGTATAAACAGTGGCCATGAATAGGATGAGTGTTTGAACAGTACAAAAGTACCAGGTTTCTTCCTGTTACCCAAACAGCAATAAACACCAATAGCACAGCACCCTGCACAGCAGCCCTTGCCAGACAATGGGGCTTACACATGAGGAACCAAAACATTCAGTTCTCTGATAACATGAATGTCTAGTCCCAGCTGGGGAGATACCAATAGCCAAAGTTAACAGTTGCAAAAGAGCCACTGAAGAAAAGAGGAAGGCTTCCTTTCCCTCCAAAGTCATTGCAGAATGCAGCGGAGCTACGTCTGCGTGTCTGGGATGAATCATGTTATTGTAGTAAGGAACCGGGCGCATGCACTGTTACCTTCCTGCCCCCGCCATCTGTTCCCGAGGATGTTGTCCTATGAATTTGTCTTATCAGGGACACCTGTATCTGTACATGTCAGCATCAGTGAATGAAGAAAACAAGGAATGACGTTTAAGACAACATTGATTTTCTTTAAACTAATATTTTAAAAGTTAAGGGCATAATTGATAACTTATATAATCTTTAGTAGCATTTAATGTAACGTATAAGTAAATTTCAAAGGTGATTCATTATTTTCTCCAGTTTTCAAACGAAGAACTTAACACAGAGAGGGTAAACAACAGTTTTGTGTCTGAGATGCTATCCCAGGTGTGTCTGGCTCTCAACTTTCTCCTGGTAATTATGATGATGATAACTGACATAGTGACTCTCACACTTTTTTTTTTTTTACTGCAATTCAGAAGGAGAAATTCATTTTTGACTGAGAACACAACTCAGTGTATATGTGTAATAAAAGTTCCATGAAAGAATAACAAAATAATATACAACTTTCCTTCAGGCTTAGAACACAAATAGTTTCTATTTTACTCTCTTAAAAGAAAAAAGAGAAACTAATGATACCCCAGGTTGGTTTCATTTTATGACCCCTAAACAGGCCTTGAACCACATTTGAAACACACTTAACTAAAACATCTCCAGTAAGTGTTTCCCTGGCTTTTGTTTGAATACCCCTATTAAAGGAATCAGTTCTTCTGTAACTATTTTATTTATGAACATTTCTATGTATGGAGGCAGGTAGATGCTTATGCTATCTCTATGGTAGCCTACCAGATGCTGGGTGTGTCTATCAAAACTTTCATGTGTCCTCTCTTCTCCAAATTGGATATTACCACTTTCTTTGATTCTGGTGGGATATAGTTTCCATTCTGTCCACTCATCTAATAATACACATCATTTTAAGATATCCTAGCTGTGTGAGGCTGATTGGGAATCCAATCCTTTGTCTTAAATATCAAACCTAGAGTTTGCTGCCCAGAGCTATATTCTTATTTACTGTTTAAAATTATATTGACCTTTTTTGGGTAGCTACAGTCACACTGTGGTGCTTAATAAAATTACCAGATACAACCAGAAAGCCCATTTGCTTATGACAGTGAAACTCACGGTAGCCTAATGCCAACCTGATAGAGTGGTTTCCAATCATAAGTTAAATATTGACAGATTCGGAATACAGAACCCACGCAACATAGAAGTCATGATATGCAAAGGATGGCTCTACTGTTCACATTAATAGTTTTCTTGTTTTTGAGGTTAAATAGTGCACATTATCTCCAAATGATAAGTTAAAACGAGATCTGTTGTTTATACTATTTTCTTGTAAATCAACATGCATTACTTCTTTTGTGCAAATATGCTTTCGATATGCTTATATGACCTAAATTTGATTTGCTTTTTTTCCTTTTCATTGAGAAAATGTTGTTACCAAGGCAATTTTATTAGTCAGTTGTTTTTATTTTGACATTTCAACACTGTTACATATTTCATCTTAAAAACTATGTGCATGCACATACCCATATATTACTTCAATGCTACTGATTTCCCAAATTCTGTTGAAATTGCTTCCCAACAGACCTTTTCTTTTCTAAATAGTCTTTTCTTCTTTTCTCGGTATTATAATGTTCCCAGTAAGGAATGAAGCATATACTCCAAAGATATAGGTCAGGAGTTTTGTGAAATTTTTTGCTTTAAATCATAAGATCTCAAGATAACATGTCTCAATGTGGTGCCAAAGAGTGCTGATGTGGGAGCATTTCAGCAAGGCAAAGTTTGAGGGCACAAAAAAGGAAGAACTGACCAGAAATAGAACATGCTGCTTCACAGTGTGGGCAGATATGTGACATGGATTTTAAAGAAGGCAATGAGGAATGGGCAGATGGACTAGCTTAGCATTTTCAGACTCTGCTCTCGAGCAGTGAATGGGTGCTGGGGAGGGAGGGGAGTCGTCTAGCAGGGCAATGGGCTCCGCAACACCATGCCCCGTACACATCTTCTCCACACAAAGCAGCTCCCAGTGTCTTTAAAAAGACCCGCATATAGTGGACCCCTGGGTAAACTGAGTTTGCCTATGGTAAAAAGAAATTTTCACATCAGTGGACAAAATAGTTTATAACTGCTCTTCCAGTCTGATATTTATCCACGAGAATTGAAATGGTTTCTGTTTGGACACTCTTTTGTAAAGGGTACGTCGAACCTACAAAGGCAGAAGGAAAAAAAAAGTGTCTGCAGAGATAACTGGTAATTTTATTTATCAATGTCCAAAAGGTTCTAGAAAACTAACAAAAAAGTGAGTTTAGGAAAATTCATTCCAGAAGAGATGGAGGCACTTGAGTTTAACAATAGCTATTTTAAGGGTAAATAATTGGGCAAACTGACACTCAGCAGTGTCTGTCCGTGGGTGTCAGCTCCCAGCAGGGCCTTTGCCTCTGCCCCTCAGAAGGCTCTCCAGTTCCACCTACTCTAGCAGATCTTCGTATGAAGTGAGTTCTTTAGACCTGGAACTTGATTTTCAGCTCTTCTTTGCAGTCTCAATTCCTCTTCCTGCCAGGCTGACCTTGACCTAGAACACTGCTGACCACTGGATTTCTTAACAGCAGATTTCTCATCCCATAGACACCTATATATTGGCCCTTTCTGAGTTGCTCTTTCACATTTCAGGCAAGCCTTCCACCAACTTGAGACCCAGCTCAACTGTTTTCTTTAAATTTTGTTTTAATAATGAACAAGATAATACAGAACTATCTGAATGTTTTATACTTTTCCTATGGGTCAAATATCTACTCTATCATTTAAAAGTATTTAAATCTAAACCTATATAGATATATGTAACTGTATTGAGTCATAATTTAAGTAAGTGATATTTGTGGAAATTGGTTCTTTTAGATAAACCTCAGGTGATATTGGACCTACAGAATCAACTTATTTATACCATCTATATAAAGGGCTTTTTTTCCTCTTTTATTTAAGTGGTAATCAGAAGCCAGATTACAGTGTACTTAGAGGCCAAAAATCAGTGTTCTGAACCTAATTATTTCTTAATGCCCACCTCTCTAACCCAAACCGGGGCCCATGAAGTCCTAGATATTATCTCACAAAGTTATAGAAACCCAATGTGTGTGTCTAGAGATCTCCTGGGTGAAAACACAGTCCTCCCGGGAGATGGGACTTGGCGTGTGAACAGTTAGCCTGGGTCTTTTCTAAACGGCCTTTGTGATGCTGTGTCACCTGCTTGCCTCAGCCAGATGTCAGGCCCAGCTGTGCCTGCAGTTTGTGCCCTGAGAGCTGCTAGTGCCCTATCTGTCCACGCCCTACATTAGGCCACGGGAAATGGCTCTATTTTGGCCTATTCTCTGATTAGCTAAAGAATTCTGAAAAAGGCAGACAGAAGAAGAGTTTAGTTGTTGTGTTGGTGTTTGCTTGTTTTGTTTTATCTTTCAAGAATGGTTAAAAGAATGTCTCTAACATGATTTGGGTTCTGTGGTAGGTCATCATTCTATTTTTCCACCTTGTTTCGTTTGTGTTCTGCTTTTATTGCTTCCTCATTTCATGTCCTGTTTACATAGATACCAGGTGAAAATAAAAGTCTGTCACATGTCACCTCTCACATGCCAACAGACCCCACGTCAGTCAGAGGCAAGCAATATACTGGCCTTTTTATACTTCACAACAGACCTGGGAGGTGGGTGTCATCAGCCCCCACACCACTTTGTAATGGAAAGACTACGTCACAGAAAATTGAAGTTACTTTTTCAAGGAACTACAACTTAACATGTGATTTCTACATCTGAAACTTCATGACATTTCACTGTGTCTGCTGCCATTTAAGAGCAATTAATCTTTCTTTATAGTGTTTCAAACTTCAAATTACCAGTCTTTTTAGGTGCATTTATTTTTTAGGCAGTCTAGTTCATGTGAAAACCAAAATATCAGATAAGCCCCCTACCAACATAAAATTCTGGAAAAGTAAAAGTACAATTTATCATCTTCACAACTATTCCTGGTGAAATCCACTCCGGAGTAGTTGTGATTTGGCTGTGTGGTTTGTGCACAGCCCACAGCAATCCTCGATTCTCACACTACCTTCTCTCCCACTGTAAAGAAATTCGGATTGCAAGCGGGAGTGACACCATTGAACAACCACCTTGGATTTGTGGTCATTTGTTTATATATTTTTTAATTTTCCAAGTTTTCTGAGCACCCTTCTCCCTGATGATGGGAACAGGAGAGTTTGTCATGACGTTACGCTTGGGAGGTTGGGAAATGCTGAGTCAGATGATTATTCAAGGTTCCATTTGGACTACATCTATTTAGCACTTGTTGTGTATCAGGCGCTGCTCTGTGCTCAATGCAAGATCAGTCCTGCTTTATACCCAGATAGATAGCCAGAGTTCCTCCTCTGGTCCCTTGCTTTAGAAACCCCTTTCTCCAACCTCTTCACTCCTTACAAAGCAAAGAAAACATGTCTTCCCAGGTCCCACCCCAACCCAGACCATGCTCCATTACTTGGGATCTGGAATTCCCTGCTCTAATGAGCTGAGCCTCCTCCCTGGGTTGATGAAGTCTCTCCCAGGTTTGTCTTCCAGGGTATGCACAGTTATCTCTGAAGTGCTGCTTTTTACATCCAAAGGGTAGCCAAGAGGTGACTGCAGAGCAAGGCGAAAGATAGGTTTTGGACAGAGCATGGATATGCTTTCATAAAGAATGAAGAAATTGGGGAGTGAGAAGAAAAGGAGGAGAGAGAGTCAGGCTGGGAGGGTGCCTTTATTCTCATGGTTCCTGGGTTACCAGGAATCAAGGATGATAAAGATTTCTGCTCTCACAGAGTTTCAGTCTGGCCAGATAGACAGAAGTATACACATAGATAACATTAGTCCAACATGGTGAACATGATACTTGGAATTCTTTGCGGTACCAAAGGAGGTCACTTAGGCCAGCCTGACATGAAGATGTAGGGATTAACGAAATGAATCTTGAAGGCTGAATATGTTGTGTGAATGCCGAAAGAGGCAGGTGAATAAATGCTTTTAGGAAACATTTGAACACGATCTGTCACTACACCAGAGGGCTTAGGGTGGAAGAGAAAGAGTGGGGAAATGATATCAATATAGTGAAGGCAAGACCTTCATTTCATCGTAAAGATGAATGTAGATCTGCAACAATTTGCAAATAACACATAATTAGGTATAGTTATTGTAATGCAAAAATAAACCCTCTAATTATAAATAGAACTGATTGCAGATAATGATAGTGATCTACCAGGAATAGATTAAAGGATCGAGATCATTTTTTTCCGACCCATTCAAGCACTGAGGTTTTCTGCACTGACCTTAGAAACAGCATTCACTGGAGACACAGAAGGGAGACTTCCTGGTTTGTTGAAGGAGCTTGATTTTCATTTACCCAGAAGCTTGCTTGTCAGGAAACTCTTGAAATATAAACCTTCTCAAATCCTCAACATGCCCACTAGATTATAAAAAATGAGAGAAAGAAAAAGACCACTAATTTTGATCACTTTTGTAAGACCTGGGTAAAGGTTATAGAACTTTCAATATTTATCAGAAAATTTTATTTCCTCTTACTTCAATCCTTTCTCTTTTCCTCCACTATCCTTTTCCCTTTCTTTTCCTGTTTCTTTCTTTCTTTCTTTTTTTTCTGACTAGTGTGTTCTTTGACCCTTCTCAAACTCTACTACAGTTTTGTAATCTAGAGGATTTTAGAAATCTAAAACGTACTTGAAGCTTTTTGGAAAACAAATTTTTCTTGGAAACTGCAACCCGAATTTGTTTTTATTAATTGTTATAGTATTACTCCCTGGTGTAACATTATTGTTATATTCAAAATGGAAAAACAAGTGTATATAATGGCCTTGAGCAAGAACAATGTCTTCCCTGAACAGACTGGATTCACCTTCACATTAGTTAGAATCCCGTGATGGCAGGCTCTTCTGGCAAATCACTGCCACTATTTTTCACTACCTGCCCAATTTTTCACTACCTGCCCACTGAAAAGGGGCAAGAATGATAGGATTGTCCAGCAGTTTGCTTATCTAATATGTAGTCCTTTGGGAGAGTATGACCTTAACCCTGAACTTGACTAAAATGTATTAATATAAATGGGGAATAAAATGGGACAAAAAAGATTAGATACTTCTATTTCATTCAAACTGGTAAAATGACATTAATAGACTGTGATAAACTCTATAAAGTGAAATACCTAGAGCATGAATTAAAAGAAAATATATACAAAACACTCATAACACTATAAATAATTCAAAATGGAGTTTTAAAATGCATTCAAATAAAATCCAGGAAAGGCAGGAAAAATAAAACAGGAAACAATAAAAAGAGGAACCAGAGAACAAAAAATAAAATGGAAGACATAAACCCTAGCCTACTAGTAATTACATTAAGTGAAAATTCTCTAGATACACTAAGTAAAAGACACAGATTGGCATAATGGATTTTAAAAAACTGAATTTTGTGTTATCTACAAAAACAGTTTATTTTAATATAATGATTTATATTGAAATTAAAATTTTATTCTCAGGAAGACTAAGAATAAAAGGATGAAAATAATATACCATGGAAACATTAACTAAAAAAAGAAGAAATATGTTAACAAAATAAACTTCAAAGCAGGAAATTTATCTAGGTCAGAGAGAGACATTAAATAGTGACAAAAAGGTTAAGCCACCAAGAAGGTAAAGCAATCTAAATGTGTACACACCAAACGACAGAGCTGCAACACATGCAAAATTAAAACAGATAGAATTGAAAGGAGAAATAGAAAGATCTACAAATATAGCTGGAGATTTCAACACCCCTCTCTAAGCAACTGATAGAACAATTATACAATTGGATAAGAGGATGAGATAGATAACATTACGAAAGATGGTGGTTGCGATGTCCACTGATATAAGCAATATTGGGAAGAAGCAGGTTTTAGTGGATAATGGAAAAGAGGATGAGCTGTGTTTGGGTCAAATAGAAATATTCAAGGAGCAAAGTCAAAGGTGTAACTAGATGTATGAGAAGGTGAAAAGATAGAAACAGAGATTTCAAGTCATCCACCTATGCTTAACTAACAACTAATTGTCTTAATTGAAAAAAAGAAAGCTATTTAAAATTGAAACTGTTCTGAAAAAATCAAAATGTACATAGATTCTTGATTGAAAGCAACACAGGATAGCAGCTAAAATGGTTTAGGCAAAAATAAAATGCTATTACCACAGTTTTTAGATATAGGGTGTGCCTTCATCATATCTGCATTCAGGCCTAAACTGATACCATGGAAACCTCAGCTCAGCCTTCAGTTACATTACTGCAGTGTTGGCTAAACTATGAAATCTTGTGCTTTATTCTTTTTGATCCACATCTAGTATAGAAGTTCTAGAATACCTTTTCTAGAAGACCTAGAAAAATCTCACTGGCTTTAATTGGGTCATGTCCTAATCCCTAATATAATGACTGAGTTCAGGGAAGATGAGATGCATTGATTGCCTTAGGTTTGTGGTCACTTTTGGAAGTGAGTGGGAATCATATGGTCTATAAGGGAAATAGATAGATCACCAAATGACCAATGAAGGTCAAGTTCTTATTATTCAAAGTACAATCACACTGATTAACAGTTTCACTTTTCTGCTCTGTATATAACTCTTGAGAATAACAGCTCCTAAATATGACAAATCACTGATTTGAATTTCTCTTTTGCTTGCCTTTACTGTAAACTTGTGTTGATGGTGTTGAAAGCCAACCAAATCACCAAAAGGAAGATGCTAGATGAATGAGTTTCACACCATGGTGAATGGGGTGTTATAGTAACTAATAATGAATAAAAGAAAAAAATTCTTAGGGCTAAGATGAAAAGTGTCTTTTTAAATTTAACCTTGAAAATGTAAAGTTTACTATAAAATGTGAAAAGATGTCATTTCAATATTATTAAAAAAATTCCATCAGCATACATTTCTCTGAGTAGCATCCTGATATGATACTTTCCTAAAATTAGTTTTTTACCCACCACACTCATTGAGTGTATTATGGAAAATGACATGATTTTATTCACACTTGGTAAAATATAAAACAAGACCTCCATCAGTAAGGCTTAGGTCTAACCCAATGTAACAATATAAAAACATATCTGTTCTAATACACTGTGAGTTTCTCAAGAGCCCTGACTGAGCATTATTCATTTCCGTGTTTCTTTTGCTTAGCCCTGAGCTTAGGATGTAATGCACAAAAACAAATAAGGGTATGTTGATTTGATACTTTAGCAGGCCCTCCTTTGTGGGTTCATAAGGATCATCACTCTACTGGGTTAGGTTTTTAAAACATGGCTTCCGTTGGAATCTCAGAGGAGATTACAATGCCTTTCCTTGCTTTTCTCCTTATTGTTATGTGTGTAGGCATGTCTCTTTTCTCCTGAACTACATTTTTGTTTCAGAGAAGAAACCATATTTTAAATTATAAATTTATTTGAATATTTAAGAAATATTCATTAATTGTTCTCTACATGTTAAAAACTATAACTATGAAACTACATCAGCTACAATCTCATGAGAACACAGGCAACAAGGTTTAACTTTGCTTATTATGGCTTATTTTTTTAAATTTCTGCCACAATACCTAGCAAAGCATGTGGCACATAGTGAGGTTTTAGAAATGCTTACTTAATTAAATGATTTGGGAGAGTTGAATCAAATGTAACCTACATTTCCAGCCACTAAATCAAATCATAAGGTATATTATTCTTTAATTCTCTTTAACAGCTGAACAATGGCCATCATTTATTTAAAATCTATCATGCAGGAACCTTGCATCCATTAGGTTAAAACATTACAACAGCTTTATAAAACTTTCTATTTTATACAGAAGAACTCCAACACTGGAAGGAGCTAGAGAAGTCTTATACATTAAGCAGCAGAACTGGAATTTGAACTCTGGTCTGTGAGAATGAAGCCCAGAGTTTTACTCATTATCACATACTGATTTCAGCACTCTCTTAAAATACCTGTCTCTTCAATTCCTAAGCCCTTATTTTGGCAATTCTATTCTCTCTCTCAGCCTTTAAGGTATCTTAACTTTTGACAATACAAACCCATCACTTCAAGCAGCTCAATATAAATTCACGTGTTCAATAGTATTAATAACCACTGATCCACTGATCCTCTGCAGTAAAAGACTGTATGTTCATCATTATTTTTAATAGGTACCATTTTGTAAGTTCTTTGTTATGCCTTTATCTGGGCACAAGAGAAAAGAGCAAGTGCTTCTGGAACCTCCAGAGAAGGCCTGTCTTGTGGGTCAGTTTCCAGTTCTCAAACAGGTAATCAACCAGTCCACAGAGTCACCACAGTAATCTCCTGTTTAGACAGGAATTTCATTTTATTGTCATTAGGCTCTTTGAACTCTAATGTTCAGAAGTCTTCTCACTTTTCAGAGGTTCAAGTGTATAAACATCATCAAGAAAACTTTGTTTTCATTGTTGTTTTACATGCACAACACCTACACTTTGCTCTTGTGCACAAAACTTATTTCTGTTGCACGTTCTTAGAACCGCCGTGAGAACCTTTGCATTCTGGAATATTATCTCAGTGCTAGAGTGCGAGCAGATTCAGCTGAAACCTGGGCTTATTGTAAACAGTGTAAACACGGCTTCCCAAAGACTGGTTGCTAGGCCATTAACACAATGAAAAGTATCCACATCACCAGAAGATAATAAATGACCAAGATGATGGAAAAACAATCAATGCCAGTGGTTCCATTGAGAGGTGGGTCTCTGAGGTTAATGTCAACAGGGATCTTCATCATTGTCTTTTTGAAAAGGTTAAAGTTTCCCAGTCCAAATGTGGGAACAAAAAAAAAAATGTATAACTGTAATAATAATCTGCAGAGACAAGACAGCGTCAGAGAGACAGAGCCTGTTCACTGTGCTTCCTGACAGTGCTGCCCAGTGCACTTCCCCCTCAGGCTGAGAACCGAGTTTCTAAAGAATAATTATATCAAGTGATGTCATGATGGATGGCTTCTTTCCAATGGCTCATGGCTTATCTTTTGGGACAGAGAGTTAGGAGAGATAGCAGACTGTAAACTGTTGTCACAGTTTGTTGGGGGGAAGGGAGACAGGTCAATTTCTGGTGTTCTGAGTCATATGGGAGGACAGGATCTGAGTTTCACCCTCCAAGTCCTTTAGTAACCAAGTCCTTTAATTAACCCTGCATTGACACAGGTCATTTTTTTTTTTTACAGGGACAGAGAGAGAGAGAGAGTCAGAGAGAGGGATAGATAGGGACAGACAGGAACGGAGAGAAATGAGAAGCATTAATCATCAGTTTTTTGTTGGGACATTTTAGTTGTTCATTGATTGCTTTCTCATATGTGCCTTGACCGCAGGTCTTCAGCAGACCAAGTAACCCCTTGCTCGAGCCAGCGACCTTGGGTCCAAGCTGGTGAGCTTTTTGGTCAAGTCAGATGAGCCCACACTCAAGCTGGCGACCTCGGGGTCTTGAACTTGGGTCCTCCGCATCCCGGTCCGAAGCTCTATCCACTGTGCCACTGCATGTTCAGGTGACACAGGTCTTTTAATAAAACAAATCTCAACATATGACCAGTTTCCCTTAGATGTTTAAATTTTTATCCAATAGTTTTTAAACACCAGATAATGTTTATATTTTACACATATTTAATAATTTTTTAAATTCATTTTAGAGAGGAGACACAGAGTGAGAGAGAGAGAGAAAGAGAGAAAGGGGGGAGGAGCTGGAAGCATCAACTCCCATATGTGCCTTGACCAGACCAGTGCAGGGTTTTGAACTGGTGACCTCAGTGTTCCCAGGTCGATGCTTTATCCACTGCGCCACCACAGGTCAGGCCACATATTTAATAATTTAATAATCATTGCAACTTGACTTATAAGTAGTTTTGTTCTCATTTTATAGATGAAGAATCTGAGTACAGAAGATGAAATGACACAGAAGGTCACCTGATAGGTAAGTGGTAAAGCCAGGAACAAAAACTGACCCCACAGCTGCCCTTAGCAACTCACAGTACTATCTTTATGATGATGTTTAAAAATATTAGTATTATTTCTAATTTTTAGGAAAAACTTACAAATACAAATCATCACATATTTTCTTAACAGAAGTTCAATCAGAAGTTTTTATTATAGAATGTCAAAATGAATCACATGAAATTACTACTTTAAATCATAGGTGAAGTAGCTTATTCTTTAAAATATAGCAAAAAGTCGATTTTCTAATAGTCTTACCTCAGACTTCTCAAACTGGCGTACACATACCAACATAGATCTGGCCAGTTCACAGGAAATACAAGATATATCTCTTGCGAGTATACACATTTATATAAAGATTTAGAAGTAATTATATTAAATCAAATGTGAATGCAGCCTGACAGGGCAGTGGCACAGTGGATGGAGCATTGGACTGCAACGTGGAGGACCCACGTTCGGGACCCGAGGTCTCAGGCTTGAGCGCAGGCTCATCTGGTTTGAGCAAGGCTAGCCAGCTTGAGCCCACATTCACTGGCTTGAGAAGCAGGTTGCTCCATCTGCTATAGCACCCCTGTCAGGGCACATGTGGGACAGCAATCAATGAACAACTGAGATGCTGCAACAAAAAGTGATGCTTCTCTTCTCATCTCTCTCCCTTCATGTCTGTCTGTCCCTATCTGTCTCCCTCTCTGACTCTCTTTGTCTCTGTCACAAAAACAAAAAGTATATTATAACTGGAAAAAATGAATAAGATAAAACAAGAACTGTAAAGCCAGTAGTCGCGGCCACCATCACAGCTGCCTGGCCAGTGTAGGTTCGTATAGGATTCGGACAGTCAGTAATGAAACAACGGAGCCAAGAACTGGTGAGCCATCATTTTTAATCCTAGCTTGCACCCGGTGGGCAAGTAAAAACACACACTGGGCTCCAAAACCCACACATGCAGTGCTCACAAAGCTACGACTTATCCGAGGTTCCTAGAATCAAAGGTTTTTAGCTCACCAGACTTATTCACCTCTGATCTCCATCTCCTTCTCCTGCACAAACTCTGCACAAACTGGCTTCTCCCTCGGCACTCCACCATCTTGGCTGCTTCTCCTGGCCTCCGCCACGTGGCCTTTCTCTGCTCTCCTCTCTAATGCTAATCTCAGGAACTGAGAGAGAGCAAGCTCCTGGTCTGCCCCACTTTATAGCGTAGATCAGGGGTCCCCAAACTACGGCCTGTGGGCTGCATGAGGCCCCCTGAAGCCATTTATCTGGCCCCGCCACACTTCCAGAAGGGGCACCTCTTTCATTGGTGGTCAGTGAGAGGAGCACAGGATGCATCCGCACCCATAGTTCCCATTGAAATACTGGTCATTTTGTTGATTTAAATTTACTTGTTCTTTATTTTAAATATTGTATTTGTTCCCGTTTTGTTTTTTTTACTTTAAAATAAGATATGTGCAGTGTGCATAGGGATTTGTTCATAGTTTTTTTTATAGTCTGGCCCTCCAACGGTCTGAGGGACAGTGAATTGGCCCCCTTTGTAAAAAGTTTGGGGACCCTTGGCATAGATTCAAAACCTTTAATCCAATCTACAAACAAGGAAGTCTCTGATACAAAGTCACTTATCTGAGGCATAATGGGATTCCTCATGAGAATGCACCACCCCACATCATCCAATCAGTCAAGGATGTGGGGAAAAGCTTACACTTAAAACCAAGCCCTAGGCTATAACAACCCAGCCTGCCCACAGCCTGTCCCCCAACACACGTTAATATCAACTAACTTTCACTTGGACAGCGCCATCTTTAACAAAGTGAGCATAATATATTTTACCTGCCCAACAAGAACCATCTAAGAAATGTTGAGGCCATGAACATTGGCCCCGTGGATTGAGCATCAGCCCAGAATAAGGACAACCCATGTTCAATTCTTTGTCAGGGTACTCAGGAGAAACCACCATCTACTGCACTTTCCCTGTCTCCCAGTCTTCTCCCTCTTCCCCTCCCACCAGTGGCTCAGTTGGTTCAAGTGTGTCCCCACTGAGGATTGGTCCAAGCTTCAGCTAAAAATAGCTCAGTACTTGAGCTTCAGCCCCAGATGTGGTTACCGGGTGAATCCCATTTAGGGCACATGTAAGTCTGTCTCACTATCTCACCTCCTCTCACCTAAAAAGAAAAAAAAAAAGAAAAAATTTTAAAAAAGAATTATTGAGCTTCTAACAACTTGCTTTGAGTTCTAGCTGAAGAGTGAGGGTTTTGGGGTATGTGTTCATGCCTTTCTGTTATTTGGAAATACTTAATTGAAAAAATCTAAGAAGCATCAAAGAAGAAAATTGTAAAGCCAGTAGTCACTGCCACAAACAGGGCTGCCTGGCCAGTGCAGCTTCGCTTTGGATTCGGACAGTCGGTAATGAAACAACGAACCAGCAAAGGGTCTCAGCCTGCCTGTATCTAGGCATTTTTAAAATTAACTTTTGTTTTAGAACGCATTAGCCTTGTGTTTTTGGTTCAGTCTTCAGTTCCTGCCTTTCAGTAATATGATTATATATAATTATATATACTGTACAGCAGTGGGCAAAAGCTAGTTTACAATTGAGTACAGTTTATTCTTGTATTACTACTTTTTAAAAGATTTTATTTATTGACTTTAGAGCAGTGGTTCTTAACCTGGGTTCTATCAAACCCTAGGGGTTCAATGAGTTGGTCTAAGGGGTTCAGAGAAGCCTCTGCCACGGAGGCCAGAATAAAGTAATACCGTAATTTGTTGTGAGTTCGTGCACTTCTTTAGTTTTGTTCTTTGAGCAAGGTGATGTTCATGCACGGCTCATTTTGTGCACCAGTAAAAAAACATATACCTATGTCTTGAATTTGGAAAAAAAATCATATTTAATTTATCATTAAAGAAGGGTTCAGTGAATGTGCATATGAAACTGGTAGGTTCGGTACCTCAAAAAAGGTTAAGAGCCACTGTTATATATACTGTACAGCAGTGGGCAAAAGCTGGTTTACAACTGAGTACAGTTTATTCTTGTATTATTACTTTTTTAAAGATTTTATATATTGACTTTAGAGAGGAGAGAAAGAGAGAGAAAGGCAGAGAGCTGGGGAGGAGTGGAAATCATCAACTCAGAGTAGTTGCTTCCTCTATGTGCTTTGACTAGGCAAGTCTTGGGATTTGAATCGGCAACCTCAGCATTCCAAGTCAATACTTTACCCACTGTACCCTCACAGGTCAGGACTCTTATATTATTATTTATTATTTTTATTTAGCACTTCAAGTCCAACAAGTGTAACCCCACCCATTTAAATAGGTGTAAAGCCAGTATTCGCAGCCACCATCACAGCCATCTGGCCCATGCAGGTTCGCTTTGGATTCAGACAGTTGGTAATGAAACAACGGAGTCAAGAACTGGTAAGCCATCAGCTTTAATTCTAGCTTGTACCCAGTGGGCAAGTAAAAACACACACTAGGCTCCAAAACCCACTCATTCAGTGCTCACAAAGCTACTGACTTATCCACGTTTCCTTGAATCAAAGGTTTCTGGCTCACCAGACTTATTCACCTCTGTTCCCCATCTCCTCCTGCACAAACTCTGCACAAACTGGCTTCTCCCTCAGCATTCCGCCATCTTGGCTGCTTCTCCTCTCCTCCACGTGGCCTATCTCTGCTCTCCTCTCTAATACTAACCTCAGGAACCAAGATACAAAGCTCCTGGTCTGCCCCACTTGATAGTGTAGAAATCCAAACCTTTTATCCAATCTACAAACAAGGAAGTCTCTGATACAAATCCACTTATCTGAGGCATAATGGGAGGATTCCTCATGAGAGTGCACCACCCCACATCATCCAATCAGTCAAGGGTGTGGGGAAAAGCTTACTCTTAAAACTTGCACGTGGGCAGCGCCATCTTTAACAAAGTGAGCATAATATATTTTATCTGCCCAACAATAGGTAGACTAACGTGTGCTCCCTGTAAATAAAGTGCATGTCCATCTTTATGTAACAAAACATATATATAGTAAGGTATGAAAACTTCCGTATGAAAAAATTTGAGCTATTATTGGGCCCTGTTATTGGGTCAAGAAATAATTCATTAAATATTCACAATCCCTCTGTAAGGGAATCATTGAATACATAAGTGGCTGTTGGCTTTTATGGTTTGCAAAGTTCACACGCCCAATTCTATTACCTCTCTCTGCCTTTACCCTACTCCCCCTACATTTTTTTAATCCATGTGCCCTGTTGTGTGAGTGCTCTACTCAACATTGCAAGTCAACCCAGGAGTCATCTCAGTGAGAAAAGTCAATGTTCTCTTCTTTTAGTTGTATTAATATTCTCTTAAATTTTAATAGTTAAAATGTGAAGTGTGTTTCCAGTTTAAGGGAAGCTCAACTTCAAACATGAAAAGAAATTCAACTCAGTAATCTAGTTTTATCAGTTTCATACTCCATCTGTTTGACATCTTGATCTGGTGCTTGGTTAGGTGTTACTTAGAAAACGAAATTGAATTTAAAATCCACTTAGCCACTGTTTGCTGATATGTTACTAATCTAAAAAAAAACCCCTCTGATCCCACTAAATTATATAATTAACATAATTATATAAATGTAATTCTAAAGCAATTATATAATTCTACTTTTCAGGCAAAACTGTGACCTAATAAAATCTTTTCAAATGTTATACTCAGCAAATTCATGAAGTATAAAAATTGCCAACATCTGTCCATTATATGCAAAGAATACTTAGCTCTGACCAGGTGGCTCAGTGGATAAAGTGTTGTCCCTGTGCACTGCAGTTACGGGTTTGGTTCCCGGTGAAAGCAGGTAAGAGAAGCAATCAATGAGTGCACAATTAAGTGGAACCACAAGTTGAGGTTTGTCCCTCTCTTTTTATCTCTCTCTCAAGTCAATGGAGAAAATTAAAAAAAAAAAACAATAGTTACTTTTAAAAATTCATTGACGACTCCACATTTATATTTTTAAATAAGTTGGTTTTTAATATTTTTCCATAGTTAGAAAGTTGAACACTGAGAAGATATTTGCAAATGTAATAAGGAAAAGACACAGAGACAAAATTTAAAAGAAGCTTAATTATACAAGTGTTTATTTTTAAATATTTTGTTATTCTGAATAACAATCATTTTTAATTAATATTGTATGAATTTGTTACTATGCATAACATTCTACTTGTGGCATGTTTTAGTACATTCTTTGGTTATATTTTTGCACAGTTATAAAATGACAAATACAGTATTGCTCAACAAGCATGTAGCATAACTGATCTTATAAAAACATCATTACTGATGAGAAAGATGCACACCTATACTATGAGTAAGAATAGCAACCCCATAAATTCCAGGAGCAAGCACACCTGTGTATCATGAGGTACATTTGCATGGTTGGGCTTCAGAGCTTTTGCAGTGGGATCCACCCGGAAGGAGAAAGGAGAATGTGGGTGGGACCTGGGGAAAGAGCTCCAGGTCAACCTTGAGAAAGGTGGGGTGGGGCCCCTGTCTGGTTCTCATCTTCTTCCTCTTTCCTGCACTATGGAGAAAAACTTCTTGGGAAACAGTAAACTGGGAACTTTGACCACAGGATACAGAGTCATAATATGTTAAAAACATTTTTTGCAAGAAAAATTATTCAAGTTTGAAAAATCTTAATAGCTTGCAAATGGGCCAGGGACCTATAGAAGGTTACTCTTTTAAGTAATGCTCTTTGAATCCTAAAGGAACAAAGACTCCCTTGACTTCAGGGAAGAGGGGTGGGTGTTATCTGAACACATTCCCACAAATCAGAATGAATCAGAGGCGACTTTCCCTAGAGCACACCTGTGCCTTTCCCCGCCCTTCCCCCAGGTGTGTTTTTCTTGCATCTCTCTTTGCTCTAAATTCCAAGGGCTCTTCTTTTGCCTCTGTCACTTGTTTCCTGAGCCCGTTTCTTCTAGGGCTCACTTCTACCTCTCTCTATGGCTTTCCAAATTAACTGTCTGCTATTATATATATATGTGTGTGTGTGTGTGTGTGTGTGTGTGTGTGTAAATTTAAAGAAAAAAAAAAGGATCAGAAGTTATAAGGCTCTCGTGTTATTTAGGCATTAGTCTCTCACCGTTGGTCTCTGTCCTGTCCCCTGTCACAGCCTCTCTGGGATTCAGTCTCTCTAAGGCCAGTCTCTCCCAATCAGCTTTTTCTCTGTTGCTTATCCCACTTCATAATTTAATCTTGCCCATGGCTTTGGCTTGCTCAAACCTGTGGCAATTTGACAGCTCTAATAAAATTGCTTCTTGGCAATTCATTCCTTGTTTCTAACTCCAAATTTGTAAGGCAAAGATTCTAGCTGTCAGCTCCAAGTAGGTGATGATAAGTCTGTGACTTGGCTGTCCTTGGGTCCAGATTGTCCAATTTCAGTGTACGTGTGTAGGGGCCAGGGGAGGCTGCTCACGAAATGAGTCATGACTCTACAGAACAAAGGCTACAGAAAAGGTATGTTCTTTAGAAAGGCTGGCAGTGACTGATATCTCTATGACACTTCATTTATAATATCCCATCTGTTCATTATTAAAATATTCAGTTATTCATTTAACAGTTTTATTAAATAACCTCAATGGATCAGATATAGGGGAGAAATAATGTCAGGCAGAAAGTGGACTGCTTAAAAATGTTTGTCCCCTACTGATGCCCTTTACTGTAAGTTCTGTCCCCCAAAGACCTGCAGAGGTTCCCATGGTTGGCACTCATCACTGGGAGCACATTTTTGACTTGACAACTCTATGAAATTTATTCATTCTGTCAGTATAAAGGAAAGATGTCTTTGTGTACGAAATCTGCACCTTTACATAAAAACTGCGCTTGTGTTTCTACAGCACAAAATTGAACAGTGGAGCATTAAATTGTTCTGGAAGGTCTATGGCATTTGAATCTCGGAAATGACATAAATATAAACATTTCACCAAATGGGAGGGGTGGGGCAGATGGGTATATGTTGGGCAGATAAAATATATTATGCTCACTTTGTTAAAGATGGTGCTGCCCACATGGAAGCCCATCACCCAGATGATATTAGTTGCCCTTATGCTTGGGATGGGCGTAATTATATTATTGTGTGTGAGGGACAGGCTGTAAGCAGGCTGGGTTGTTATAGCCAAAGGCTTAATTTTAAGAGTAAGCTTTTCCCCACACCCTTAACTGATTGGATGATGTAGGGTGGTGCACTCTCATGAGGAATCCCATTATGCCTCAGATGAGTGACTTTGTATTAGAGACTTTCTTGTTTGTAGATTGGATTAAAGGTTTGAATTTCTACACTATAAAGTGGGGCAGACTAGGAGCTTGCCCTCTCTTGGTTCCTGAGGTTAGCATTAGAGAGGAGAGCAGATTAAGGCCATGTGAAGGAGAGGAGAAGCAGCCAAGATGGCGGAGTGCTGAGGAAGAAGCCAGTTTGAGTAGAGTTTGTGCTGGAGAAAGAAGGAGATGGGGAACAGAGGTGAATAAGGCTGGTGAACAGGAAACCTTTGATTCTAGGAAACTCGGATAAGTCAGTAGCTTTGTGAGCACTGAAGGAGTGGGTTTTGGAGCTCAGTGTGTGTTTTTGCTTGTCCGCCGGATGCAAGCTAGGATTAAAGCTGATGGCTCACCAGTTCTTGGCTCCGTTGTTTCATTACCGACTGTCCAAATTTAATGTGAACCTGCATGAGCGCAGCGATTGTGATGGTGGCCTTGGCCACGAATCCTGGCCTTACAGTATATGAGAAGGAGAAGAGAACTCACGTAAAGAGTGATGTATTCTCACAGATTAGTCTTGCCATGTTTGTTGGTCAGTTTGTTATTTATGTTGTTGTTTTTTTGCTGTTTTTTATTTTTATTTTCTTTTGGCAGGTTGTCAAGTTGTGAAATACTTTTAAAATGTTTCACTAGGTGATCAAGATAAACATCAACAGTGTTAAGTCATGTTGATAGTTTGTACCCTTGATAAGATATGATGAAAATAACATTTTTCTTCTGTTTTTTAAAAAAGAATCATAACCCAAGAAAAATCATCATTGAGGAAGATTCTAGAAAATACCTGACCAATACTCACCATAACCAAAATTATTTAAATCAAAGCATGAAAGCCTAAAAAGACATGAGTAAATGGCATGTGGTATTAGGGACAGAAAAGGAATACTAGGTGAAAACTAAGAAAATATTGGTTTAATAGTTGTAACAAATACATCATAATAATGAAAGGTGTTAATAATGGAAAACTGTTTATAAGATATATCAGAACTCTATTACCTTCCTAATTTTTCTGTAAAACTAAAGCTTTTCTTAAAAAAATAAAATTTACCTTAAAAATCAATGTTATTCATAAAAATGTAAAAGGCCATATTTTGTTTTAATGAGAAATTTTATGATAGTTCTAATCTGTTATGCTTGTACTTCAAAGATTCTCATAAATTTTCTGAAGTTATGGTACTTTATAAACTCATCTTGCTCACAGGTCCTGGAGGTTTAAAAGAAATAAAGAAATAGGGAGGTAAAGGGGATTATACAGCTCAAAATTCTTACCCTGCTATCAAATTCATGACTTAAAAAATTAAGTATTTAAGAATACAATTATTAAAAATGGGGCTCAAAATCATTGTTTATAGACTGCATTTTGAAAAGCAATGTAATTGTATTATAACAAATACTACAAATAAGTAAAAAAAATAATGCAGGTTCACCCATATAAAAATCACCTATTTCCTCTTTTTCTTTTTTCATATTCTATTCTTCTTGATACAATCATAGTATTGCTGAAATTGGGCATTCTGATTTTTATACAATAATTTTATCATAAACATTTTCTAGGTTATGTCTTAGTCTTCAAACTTTACCTGTAAAAGCCAGCGTACTAGTCCATTGAGTGAATAAATTACAATTGAGTTCTGCAGCTCCCTATAGCTGATGGACATAAAGAACCATTTCCTCCGTTAGAAGAATCAAATTTCCCCTACCCTTTCTGTTACCCTGCGGAAGGTGAGCTGAGGACAGCCATGTATTTATTCCTTAGAAAATCATCCAGTGTCTGACCTCTAGACCTGCACTTCCTGCTTGGGCCCAGGCAGGAGGCATGCAGAACCCTGCTTTGCAGTCTTCAGGCTGCAGAGCAGAAACTGCAGCTCCTGGCACCGTGCTAGGCTTCATCCGTCCCTCTTCAGTTCCCATGAAGCCTTGCTCTAAAATGGCCTCAGGCATTTAAGTGCCTCCAACCTGCTCATAAAAAAGAAAGTAAAAGTGGCTATTCTTAATTATATGCTTCACATCTTAAAAATGAAATCTCTTCACGGAATAGGAACATAAAAGCGGGAATTATATAACAGGTGAGAGAGGCAGTGCTAGGTAATAAATCACAGTGTCTTAGAAAATAATGTGTTGTTTATAAGATGTCATCGTGCCAAGATCATCTGTGAAGTCTGTCAACTCCCAAGACATAAATGCTGGATACATCTGGTTCTTTTCACCGTGTGCATGTGTCAGTGTGTGTGTGTGTGTAAATCACAAGTGATTAAATGAGGCTTGTTATTCCCTCTAATGTCACTTTAAAAGTACAAGTTTATGTTCAGTCTTGCTACAGACAGAGAAGGGAGAAGAAATCGATTGATTACGAATTTAAAAAATGTTCTGTGAGAAAAGGCACAAGAGAAGAAAGGGTTGGTACGCAATTGTGTAGGAGTGCTCAGCACCAACTCATGAAAGCGATCACTGAACTGGCAGAATTTACATCAGAGAGATGAGAGGCATGAGTAATGTTCTTGTCAGAAAAGGACGTTCTGGACTGTCCCATACAAACAAGCAATAGAAGGAGGCTGGAGTCCTGCCAACTCAGCCTCATGAGCAAAGCCTTGTGAGGTCAGTCCCTGCGTGGAAGCACAGGCAGTTCCTTTCTTTGTGAATTGGAATCGATACATAGAGCCCATCGCTCATCCCCAGAGAGGATGGAAGAGCCCAGAAAACTGAGATGAAACAAACCATGTCACATCAGTCAGCCGTGACACACCTTGGTCATGATGAGCCAGATGCAACAGGGAGAGGGGTGATGTGGAGCACAGGCCACTACACGGGACACCTTAGGAAAACAATCCAGGGTGAGGGGACCTACAGTATATTGGGGATTTTTATAGTTAGACATGATAATTATCTTCTTTGTTGTTAATTTGGCCTTGCTTACTTTAGGTAGAATTCCTTTGTATGTCAATATATCTCAATTCATCACAGGAGAATTTAGTCCTGAAAATTCCGTGCGTCTTTTTTCCCCCCTATAATTTTTGTTCTCTTCACATTTTCCTGTTTCCAGATTATTTCCCCCTTTCCAAATTTCGCTAACATTTTTTCTATGTTTAAATGAATAAAAATCAGACAACTTCTCATTTATTTTTGTTTAGTACATTTGGCTTTATAGTGCCAAAACTTCTCTTTCTTTATAGAAAATCAATCTGGGTTTTCAAGAACCTGCTTGATTCATAGCCAACCTCAAATTCTAGTCCATTCTAATAAATCAACCTCCAAATCAGGTTAGCAATATGGAAAAAGATGCATTTTTACTTAACTTTTCAGAAACATCAGTTTAGTGAGTTCTCAGGACACTGTAGCTACCATATCTATTTTTGCATTACTCTTAGGGCCTAGATGAGATCTTTGTTCATAATTGTTTAGTAGTGTTGAATGCAGTAGAAAAATACATTGTTGGATGAAAAAGACAGAATTAAAATGTGAGTGTAAGCTGAAATAGAAATCCAAGATGAGTTTCTTAAAGATGGGTTTTCATGACTCCTTTTTCTCCCATGCAGGGGGTGGGGGAGGTACAGCTGTAGTTAAGGGGGCATCTGACACTCTTAAACACACCGAGTCCCTGCCTCTGGCTGTTGGGACCGGGGCAGAGGCTGGTAAGGAAGGTAGGGCCTGGCAGGCCAGGAAAAAAGAGAGATGTAGGTGTTATTCTTTTTTATATGTATATATTTGAATTTTTGGTAAGGTGTTACTTGAATATGTGAAGAACCGTTTGGTCATGAAGCTCTTTGAAGGTGACGTTATGTTGACACATGAGCACAACCTTGGCTAAGGGAGCTGGGCCTAAAATTTACCTCCATGCGTCCTCTCCAAGCGCCTCATTTACCAACACACTCAGACATGAGAAACCTGCCAGGGTCGGTGGTAGAATGTGTAAGAAGTAAGATGGCATTGCTCCGGGAAGAAGAGGAGTGGAAGGTCAAGCTGGGGATGAGGGGGGGGGGGCGGGAAGGCAGGCAGTGATGACGGACAACTGCAGCTGCTCAGACTGGGGACCCTGCTCAGCTCACACAGGTCCTTTGGGTGGCACTTAACACACAAGTTCACCAAAAAGAGGCTCTCGCAGGGAGATGCTCCTGATTTTGCTGCATCTGGCCTTCATCTTCTGATCTACCAAATGGTCCCGAGATCAGAACTGGACACACACCCAGTAGACCTCAGCTGTGCTAGGACACAGAGGCCTCTCAGCATGTGGGCCAGGAAAGAGAGAGGCCAGTGGTGGAGGATAAGACATGGGCTCCCTCCTTTACTGGGGGGCCGGGTGGGGTTCAGCAGGCGGGAACCTACATACTCCCCACAAAGCAAACATCCCTGACTTCCCACGCAGTGGGCTCCTTCTGGGGCATTAAGCAGGAAGGCAGTGGAGTGATTACATTGCGATAGCAACTTAAGAATCTGACTGTAAGGAGGGGTGTATTCCAGCGATGAAATGTCTGGCTCAGCTTCTGATCCATGCCTTCAGCCTCCCACAGAGGTCAATTTGTTTGGGAAGCCAGAGGACTTGTGATGGTAAGTCATCTTGTAGTAACACTCCCACCCCCACCCCCACCCCATCCCCAGCCCCACCAGCCCGCGAGGATCCCTCTGAACTGGGACTGCTGTGCTGAGTGAGAAGAAACACTCTGACTGAGGGAAGCAACACCTGCCCTGCAGCAGCTAGCTGAATACAGGCCCCCATGTCAAAGCTTGTTCTAAGCCCTGGGCTAGCTCTGAATCATTTGGCTTAGGGTCCTTGACAGACACTTCTATTAGCCATTTAGAGTGACATATGGATTCTCCATTGGCCGTTTGACAGGGGAGAAAAAAAATATGGTGTGTGGAAATGGAAACACTCTCAGATCAAGTTCAAATTTATGGCATTTACCGAGCAATCACCAGTGATTTGTGAATTTGGAAAAAATCTAGGTTTTTGAACTATCGTGGATTACTTTGCCTATTACGCATCCTATGAGCAGACACGTGCAAGGTTCCTATTTGCCAATGTATCCATATAAGCTACATTTTGGACTTTTAAAATATTTACACCAAAGTCTGCACTCTTAATAATATACTGCTCACAAGAATTAGGAGAGATATTTCAAAATGAGTATGAAGGGATTAAAAAAAGAAGCATTTGATATTTTTTTATTAAACAAGAACATCAGAAAAGCAAACCACAAGTCAAAGAAAGTTGTTCAAGTACACAAATGAGATGCAAAACCAACTTTTATTTCATTGGTGAGTATGCTCTATACAAAAGGCACGTACGTTCCCTCATCCCCTCATTTTTGTGAGCAGAAGACATCTAATTCTTTTGAACATAGAGTTGTGAGCTATTAATCCCAAAGTCAAGTCTTAAAGATGAAAGGAGCTTGTATATTTTTTTTTCTTAAGGCTGAAATTAAGATGACAACACTTCATTCTGTAATTGATGTCTTTGGAGTAGAACACTGAGTATTTCTATTAATTTTTGCTTCTTGAAGTGTTTTTTTTTTCCTGAAGGCACAGAGTTGGCACATAGTTGGTGCTTGTTTGAGTCAGGGTTCCCTTGAAAACAGAGCCTAAGACACAGTTCGCAGGCAGGCAGTTGGTTTAGAAGTACATAGCTACTGTGCCTTTACTGTATCCCGGCTGCTTTTGCTTATTTTGTTTCACCTAATTTTCACAACATTCCTGAAATGAAATAACAATAATGGGTAACCTTTAAATGGCACTACTCTAAGCAGTGTGCAGATACTTGGTAGTAATCACCAATAACGTCTTTAATGAAGAAGCTGAGGCACAGGGAAGTCAGGAAAGTGCCCGACAGTTCGCAGCTAGTAAACAGTGCCATCAAGGTCAAATGCAGATAAACTGGTACCAGAGACTTTGTTCCTAGCCATGAAGTTCTGCTGCCTCCTTAATAGTGGGATAATATATTTATTTCTTTGTGTTTCTTTCTTGTTGTTGATGTTATTTAAATTTCCTTAGGGTTTTTTTCTAATAGTCTCTATTTTTTTAAGCAGTTTTAGCTTCATAACAAAATTGAGTGGAAGGTAGAGATATTTTCCATATTCCCCTTGACCCCTCCTGCATAGCCTTCCTCATTGTCAACATCCCCTACCAGAGTGGTATATTTGTTATGATTGATTAACCCACATTGACACACCACTATGACCCAAACTCTATATAGTTTACACTAGGGTTCCCTCTAGGCGCTATAAATTATGTGGGTTTGTACAAATGTATAATGACATGTATCCATCAGTATAATATTATACCAAGTAGTTCCACTGACCTACAAATTATTTTGTGCTTCACCTGTTCTTCCTTTCTTCTTCCTAATCTCTGTAAGTCGCTGATCTTTTTACTCTCACCAAAGTTTTGCTTTCCCAGAATGTCGTATTGTTGGAATCATCCAGTGTGTATACCTTTACATAGTGGCTTCTTTCACTTAGTAATATTCATCTAAGGTTCCTCCATGTCTTTTCATGACTTGAAAGCTCTTTTTTTTTTTAGAACAGAATGATAGTCCATTGCATGAAGGCACCACAGTTTATCTATTCACCTACTGAAGAATGTCTTGGTTGCTTCCAACTTTTGGCGGTGAGGGTGTTATTGCTAGATCATATGGTAAGTGTCTGTTTAGTTTTATTACAAATCATTAATGTCTTTCAAAATGGCTGCACCATTTTGCATTCCCACCTGTAATGAATGAAAATTCCTGTTGCTCTACATCTTCACCAGTATTTGATGTTAGTGTTCTGGATTTTGGCCATTCTAGCAAGGGAGTAGTGATACCTTGTTTTAATTTTCATTTCCCTGATGACATAAGATGTGGAGCATCTTTTCATATTTATTTGTCATCTCTATATGTTCTTTGATGAGGTATTTGTTAAGGTCTTTCTTTGTTCCAAATTTTAATTGTTGTCTTCTGATTGTTGAGTTTTAAGAGTTTGTATTTTGGGCCCTGGCCAGTTGGTTTAGTTGTAGAGCATTGGCCCAGCGTGTGGAAGTTCCAGGTTCAATTCCCAACCAGGGCACATAGGAGAACTGCCCATCTGCTTCTCCACCCTTCCCCCTCTTCTTTCTCTTTATCCCTTTCTTCCTCTCCTGCAGCCAAGGCTCCATTGGAGCAAAGTTGGCTTGGGCACTGAGGATGGCTCCATGGCCTCCACCTCAGGCACTAGTGGGCATTCAGGGTGGATTCAGGTTGGGTGCATGCGGGAATCTGTCTCTCTGCCTCCCCGCTCTTCACTTCAGAAAAAAATAAAAAAGAAAAGAGTTTGTATTTAGGATAAAAAGTCTTTATTAGATGTGGTTTTTACAGATATTTTCTCCCAGTCTCTGTCTTGTTTTCTCTATGTTTCTGCTATAACTTGTGGTCTTCTATCCATCTGTCTATCTCTTCAATTTTTGAGGGCACTTTTTTGTCCTGTGACCTCATTTCCACCACATATTTAAGAAGAGATGTTGACATTCAGAGCAACGATTGCTAGGAACCAGATGTGTCAGCTGACTACAAAGTGGCATGAGCGATCTCTTCGGAGTAACAGAAATATTCTACATTTTTATTGTAGTGGTAGTTAATCACTACTATATGCATTAGTCAAAATTTAAGGAACTGGATGCTAAAAGTGATGAATTATTCTTTTTTTAATGAATTATTCTATAAGTAAATTTTATCTTAATAACAAAATATATTTTTATATGTCCAGATATTGAAAGTCAGACTGCATATTTTGTGGTTTCTCCACATTTTGACCATGTGACCATAGTTGATGTAACCTTTCTGTGTCTCATTTTCTTAACATAAAACAGAGCTAAAACTATAGGGCATTATTGGGAAAATTAAATAAAATGATGTATGTAATTGTTTATCACAAAACCATGCCAGACACGTGCTCAACAAATGGGAGCTATTGTGTTTATCCCCTTGTTAAAGAGCTAAGTGGTTGTTTAGGACAGAGGTTTCTAGATAGAGTTGTGAGAGTTTCTCTTTTAAAAAGGAAATAGAAGTTTTATTAGAGAGCTTGTTAAGAACACTACAGCCTCATAAAAAGAGGGCATCTCTTCTATTGCCTAAGCAAAATTGTATTTTCCCACAAGGAGGGGTTCCTAGGAAACAAACTGAGGAAAATACGAATATATATATATATTTTTTTAGAACCTAAACCACTGTATTAGTTACTGAAATATCATTCATTCATTCAGCCACAAATCAGGTTTTGCAGCAAATATTGATTGTTGTAAATGCTGAAGATTCAGTAGACACCCAAGCCGGAAAAAAGTTCCTGTCTTCAAGATACTTTCGTTCTACCTTTAATGAAATTCACAGATGAGTTTCCTAGGTATCCTACCCACAGAGATTTGAATGAGAACCCTCCAGTCCCCAGACACTTGGAAATAATTATGAAGACATCTCCCTCAACTATCTGTACTACTTTTCCATTGAGTCCACAGTGTGTATTGCTCTTCATATTCTCTCTCTTAAGACTATGTCCCCTCAGACTATGACAAATATTCTCCCTTTGGTTAACTTTTTGTTTTAACATAATTATCAACTCAAAAAAAATTAGCAAAAATAATAAGAGTCCTGTGCACTCTTTGTTCTACTTTCTCCAATGATACATTCTTAAAACTTAGAAACTAACATTGTACAATATTGTTAACTAGACAACAGGTCATACAAGATTTAAACTCATACACCTTGCTCATTGATTGACATTTTTCCCAGTTTCCTGAAATTCCAGTCTCTTTCTTGGTAGAAAAGAATTTCTCCTCTTTTGGAAATCTGAAGCTGAGGATTGTAAGACTAACCTGACATGTCCAACTTTTCTAATCAGGGAGGTTCTACTCAAATGTTGTTGTCACAAACACGCATTCTCAAAACAAGTTCTTCTATATCTCCACCACATCCTCATGCTAGATTTTATTGAAACCACCACGAGGACAACTACTTTTATTTTACATAAAATTCTGCCCTGGTATGTCACTGTCTGAAATTTAGGCTCATCTTTGCCTGCCCTTCTCATTTTCAGATAGCTCAGTGTTGTGTCCTTTTCGCTAAGCCACACTTCCACTCCTTTTTCTCCAAAATTTTTCAACTATACTCTGAAATTCCTATTTCATGGTACGGAAACTGTCTTACAGGTACAGACACACAAACCTGAACACCTAAACACATCTTCACAGAATGATGACCACATATTTTTATCTTAAGTAAGACTAGACTTCCTCACAAAATCACTGTCTCCCTAAAAAAGCTTCCATTGAAGGTGTTAATTCTTCCTTGTTGCACATCAGTAGAAGCCAGCCAAATAAGGTGCCATCAGCTGATTATGAGGCCACAGATGCTATCAGATTTTTTCCAGATTCCCAGCTTCTCAGTGCCTCTTCACATTCTTGTTCCTCCACCTCTGCATAACGATCAGAATAGGCATAACAATCTGACTCTTCTGGCTTCTACCTTCTTGCTTGTTCTCTCCTACTAATCACTTGACATTTATCCTGGACCGTGGTACCTCACTCTCAGCTTACTTCTTTATACCATTTCCTTCAATATATAGAAAAACATCAACGTCTATCAATGTTCATGTAGATGACTTTTCCGACACTAGCTTCTCAGTTTCTTGAATTTCTGAATTACAGAAGACTTCACTTTCACTGCCCTCTAGCTTCCTACGCCCACAGCCACATGTTATAAGCCAGAATATTTCCATGTAAAACACCTTGAACTCCAATCCTCACTGTGGTCTATCTCCTGCTTTTTGAAGTTTTTCGCATCCACTCAGGCTTTATATCTACTTTTGATGTTCTAAGTTCCTTTCAAGTACCCGATTACTCCATTTTCTCACAGCTTATCAGTTTCTTCCTAAACTCATTTATTTTTCTACTCAACCTCGGAGCCATGGTAAATAACTTGAATTTTTCACCAGCAATACAGTTCAACAAACCTCTTTGCTTTTCCATTAGAATCTGCTGCTTTCTCTCCCATTTTCTGCAACTGTGCTAAACTTTCACTATTCTGCATGGTGTCTCTATCCATACTGTATTGTTACCACTTCCCCTTTAAATTGACAGGTACAAGTTTAAGAGATCACTCTTTTGGCAGTGAATAGGATGTTCAGCTAGCCAGCCTCTAAGATGATCTAGAACAGGGGTAGTCAACCATCTTATACCTACCGCCCACTTTTGTATCTCTGTTAGGAGTAAAATTTTCTAACCACCCACCGGTTCCACAGTAATGGTGATTTATAAAGTAGGGAAGTAACTTTACTTTATAAAATTTATAAAGCAGAGTTACACCAAGTGAAAGCATATGATAATAATTACTTACCAAGTACTTTATGTTGGATTTTCACTAAGTTTGGCAGAATAAATCTTTATACAACAACTTACTATAGTTAAATCTATCCTTTTATTTATACTTTGGTTGCTCCGCTACCACCCACCATGATAGCTGGAACGCCCCCTAGTGGGCGGTAGGGACCAGGTTGACTACCACTGGTCTAGAAGATGGTCCTGGTCTTTTATTATGACTTTGTTAAATTAACATTTGCTAAGTGGGGCACAGAGCACTGGGTGGTGATTTGAAGTCCAACAACAGATTACAAGAGAAACTGAAATAGCGAAGTTTATTATCCACAGGATCCTGGAGGAAGTACATGACACATACCCTAAGGGGCTACACGGGAAGGTCAAGGCAGAGTTCATACAGAGAAAAGCAGCAACCACAGCATATGCTTTTATTAGGGTCCATTAACAGAGTGCTTTGGTATCTCCAGGCTAGGGCTAGATTGGTTGACTTAAACCAAAAGAGTGAAGTTCTTTTTAACCTTAGAGGGGTCTCATCTAAGGAGATAAGAGAAAAAATGTTGATCCTGAGGGCTATTGGGGAAGTTATATCAGAAAATTTCATTTGCTTGTGACATTGTGGGCTGCTTTCTAGTGCATGCACTTACATGAGTGGGCCGGTGTCATTTTAGCAGTTTAAGGTCCTTGTGGGTGGCATGGACAAACAAAATGGATACTGAGCATCAATATCATAGACTAGCTCAGCTAAACTTTCAACACATTGTGATATGCATACCCTTGTATGATCTCCTTTCTACAACCGATTTAGAGTAATCAAGAAAATATGGTGCAGGTGACTTCTGAAGCTAGGTTGTAGAAGAAAATGTGGCCTCTGCCTTGGCATCTAGGATCACTTGCTCTAGTGCAGTGGTTCTTAACCTTTTTTGAGGTACCAAACCCACCAGTTTCATATGCGCATTCACCGAACCCTTCTTTAGTGATAAATAAAATATGGGTTTTTTTCCAAATTTAGTTTTGCCGGTGCGAGACTAGGGTTGCTCAACTTGGCATTGCATATCATGCAGATAGGATGCTGACTCTCATCCCGTTCCGTGATACATGTGAATCCATGTTGTACATATTTGTCTGACAACTTTCTTTTATTGCTCGACATATTTAGTATGGATTAAAATATTAAGAAAGAAACTACGCTATGTACAACTACGACCGATAGCCGTTGACTACTGCGAGCACTAAATTCCCCACAGCACTGGTTGGCCAAGCAATGTAACGTGATCCTCTGCAGCAAGTGATGGCCAAGCGGGGCGTGTCATCACGACTTTACACAAGTGTGTCTTTACCTCCGTAGCAGAGGCTTCTCCAAACCCCTGAGACCAACTCATCGAACCCCTAGGGTTCGATAGAACCCAGGTTAAGAACCACTGCTCTAGTGGGAGCTTAGCTGCCAGGCCATGAGGTGATCCACGTCACTCTGTGTGGACTACTATGGAGGAACCGAGGCCTCCCACCAACAACTGAGAAACATATGAACCATGTGTGAGAGCCACCTAGGACATGGATCTGCTAGTCTCAGTCAAGGCCCCGGACAAATGCAGTCCTCTCCAAAATCTTAACTACCACTTTATGACAGAACTATCTCTCCAATTTCTGATCCTAGGATCTGTGAGTGATAATTGTTTATTGTTATTTAAAGTTATAAAATTTTAGGACTTGTTATGCAGATATAGATAATTCATACAAATTTAAAGACACAAAGCTAGAGGCAGGAAGACTTGTTTGGAGGTCATAAAATGTCTGGGTAAATGCTAGCAAGGGCTTGAATTATGGCTTTGGGGTACAGATAGCTAGAAGAGTGGGATCTGAGAAATACTCAGGAATAGAAATCTGCATGACATTGAGTGCATGTGGGTGTTCTAGGAGCTATAATTATTCTCAGCTTTCTAGCTCTGTGGCTAGATGCCAAAAAATTAAAATAGAAAATGCAGGAGGAAGAGTATGATTAGAAAGTTGATAGCTTCATTATTGCGAATTTGAATTTGAGGTGCATTGAGCTTCTGTGTGGATAAACCACCAAAGACCTTCTGTAATGCCTTCTGCAATGGTCTTTTTATGATCCTTAGTTTCTTGGAGTGTTGTGTTGCATTTGACCCTGATGACAACTCCTTATTTCTATAAATTTTCTACTTTCTTGGCTCAGGAATCCTCCAGTTCTTCTAGAACTCTCCCATTTTCTGTTTTTCTCATCATCTCCTTTGCTCATCCAATCATTGGTGTTCCAGAAAATTTCAGCTCTACCCATTACTCAACTTCCTGTAAATACTCGCAATGGGTGCCCCAGAATCTTACATTTATCTCCTTAGGTTCAGCAGAATGGAGCTTTAAAACAAATAACTGATATAGTTGTGTCTTTTTATGGCTACATATTCAAATTTCTAATTGACATAGTTTTATTGTGTCATATCACATCTATTTGTTATATATATATATATATATATATATATATATATATATATATATATATATATATATATATATATATTATGATAAGAAATATACATTAGGCTTTTGTTTCTGTTTCTGACTCATAGTTCCCCAAACTCTTGTAATTTCCTAAGTAATCAAAGCAACAAGGATATGATTTATTATAATATTTGGTTTTCGTCCTCATTTCCTGAAATAATTCCAGAGTGATAAAGGTAAAACATATGTTTTTGTTATTTGTAACAAGCCTCTTTCAGCCACATCTGAGTTTATGATAATACAGTAACTTCTGTAAAGCCCTTAAGGCTGGGGGCTGGTTGCCAGGGGAACCAACCATGAGTTTAGAAATTTGGAACATTTGTTCCCACCTCCTGACCTCCATGGAGGAGAAAGGGGCTGGAGGGTAAATCAGTCGCTAATGAGTAATGACTTACTCAATTGTGTTTACATAATGAAGCCTCACAAGTTCAGAAAGCTTCCAGATTGGTGGACAAAGAGAGGTGCTAGACCAGTAGTGTGCCCAGAGAGGGCATGGCAACTCTGTGCTCCATCCACACTTTGCCCTATGCATTTCTTTCATCCACTTGTCCCTGAGTTATAACTTTTTATAAATAAAACAAACCAACTGTAATCTAATAAGTGAAATGTTTACCTGAGTTCTGTGAGCCTCTTGAGCAAATTAATCAAAGCCCAGGAGGAGTTCATGGGTACCTCTGATTAAGAGTTGATTGGTTAGAAATACAACTTATAACCTGGACTAGCTATTGGCATTTAAAGGGGGTTGAGGGTAATGCAGTCTTGTAGGAGTGAGCTCTTAACTGGTGGGATCTGACACTATCTCCAAGTAGTTAGTAACAGAGGTATGTTTAATTATAGGATATAAAACTGATATCTGAAGAATTTGAGAATTGCTTTGCGTGGGAAAAACCTCACACATTTGAAGTACAAGTAGTACTGTAAATGTATTATGAGCATAGAGAAGAAAAATAGAAAAATTTTCCTTAAACATTGTTGTAACGCTATATATGAACTTTCACAAATATTTATGTTGCCCTTCTGGACACATAGTGGAATTGAACTTCGTGTGTCTTTATTCTTTAAAGTGAAGTATGGTCATTTTTCTTGCTTTGGTCCATGAAATGTGAAGAGAAGTGACACATGTAACTTTTGCATAAAAATGTTAACAACAGTTGTACCATTTATCAAGTTCTCTTCCCTCTAACTTAGTTCTAGCTCCCCAAATAATTGTAGGGCATAGAACTCTCTGCTGATGTGCATTGGACATGATTATGAGTGTTTCTCAAACTTTCTGAAGTCAGGGCACATTTAAAATCCTACAAATAATTGTAGGTGCACTATATACAAATTTCTGAGAAATATGTTATAACAATTAAGTCAAATCTTAAAGGAAAAATTATAAAGTCCAAGCGTGGTTTTATGGTAATTAAACAAAATAAATACAACAAAATTAAATTTATTCTGATATTAAAAAACATTTTTATGTTACATTTTTTGTTATGTATTTTAGAATTCTTAAAAAAGAGCAGTTAAAAAATTTAAAAATGACAAAAAACTTATCTTTATATATATATATATAAATACATACTTAGTAAGATTTAATAAAATTGGCAGGTCCTGGCACAAATGTATTAAGTTTTTTCATTCCTGTGTTTATGAGAAACATGAGCCTGATATGTTCTAGCAATTTCTTCAATGTTTAGACATATATTTGAAAGGCAAACTCTCATTTCCTCGGCAATACATTGAAGAATTCCTCTCTTTTTACTCTTAATTGTGTTGAATGCAGAAAACCCCCACAATATATATCATCTTAACTTTATACCAAACAAAGAATAGAAGAGACTTGCCTCCAGTCTTTCCGGGGAACATGGAGGGTAGTGTAAACAATCCAGCACCACAGCTTAACAACCTTTTGCAGCCTAATCAGGCAGGTAAGGTGGGAGTTGGACAGACTGTCAGATTATAGCCAATTCCCCACAGCTCTGTCCCCCAAAAATCTAAACTTCAAAACCCTGTTGTTTTTTTTGCTCCCCAACAGGCACATATTTCACTGGAATACCATAGGGTGCACCAGTGTGCCCTGATGCACACTTTGAGAACCACTGGATTATGGGAAAAAATAAACTTTCATTATGTGGAGTCATTAAATTTTTGTCGGTGTTCTCATTCTGATACCTAACTCATCTTAACAGATACAACTGCAATAAAAATTCCAGGTAACGTATAAGTATGTTTTCTCAAATTCTGGGGTTCCTTATGTCAGATGAATAATATCTGAAAGTTAACAATTTCAAACACCTAAGTTAACTAAGCACTCTTGATTTGTATACTTTCCTGGTATGTACATATCAACCTCAGAAGTGGAAACTAATGACTTCCTTCTCTTGTCACACTTAACAAAAGAAAAATAATTATCTTTCCACTTCAATTTTAAAATGTAGACTAAATACAGGGTCGGGCTAAAGTAGGTTTACAGTTGTTCATGTGGAAAATAATAAAATTAATAAGTAATAATGTAAGAATAAACTTTGTGTTTCACATATTCACATCTTTTGGGTTACCAAGAGGATATAAAATCTTCAGGACATCATTTATGCAAGATAGTTCAAAAAATATAGTGAAGCATTTGCTTCCTTGGTGATGGAAGGACTAAGAAAAGTTATAAGAAAATAACTTTAATATATTTCTTCTATTATCTCTGTATATTCATCAAATCTCTACCTTTATAACAAGTTACTATTGTTACTTTTTAATTTTATTTAATTTTTAGAGAAAGAGGAAGAAAGAGAGAGAATAAACTGCAATTTATTTTTCCATTTATTTATGCATTCATTGGTTGATTCTTGTATGTACCTTAACCGGAAATTGAACCCACAATCTTGATATATCAGGACAAATGCTCCAACAAACTGAGCTACCTGGCCAGAAGTCAATTTCTTATTAATCTAGAGAACTTTGAGCAAATGTGACCCTGAGAAATGTGTGGAATGCTAATAACTTATGTTAAAATTGGTTTTCTCAAGAGTTTCTATATAATATTACATACATATTTTTTTAATAAAAGTTCTATAAAATCAATCTTAGTTTTTATCATTTCAGCTCATTATCTTTTGACCTATTGCCATATAAGTAAATTATGTATTGGACAAAAATAATAAATATGCTCATATCATTCTTAAAACAGTTCCATTAGCTACCTTTTTCTAGCAATATCTGAAGAATATATGTATCTTCATCATCTTAGGTTACTATAACAAAGTACTATAGACTGAGTGGCTTAAATATCAGACATTTTTCTCTCGCAGTCTGGAGTCTGAAAAGTTTAAAATCAAGTTGATAGCATAGTCAGGTTCTGTCGAAAGCCCTCCTCTTGGTTGGTAGACAGACACATTCTATCTGTGTGCTCACATGGCCTTTCTTCTGTGTGCGCGAACAAAGAGCTTTCTCTTCTTGTAAGGGCACCAGTGTCATCATGAAGGTCCCAACCTCACGCTCTCATCTAAACCTAATTATCTCCTAAAGACCCCAACTCCAAATGTCATTACATTGGGGTGTAGGTCTTCAGCTCATAACAATGTTCATAACACTCTTTTGACCACTCATATTGTAAGTCAACATATGCATTATTAAGTGAAGAACTGCATATGTAGAAACCGAGGCAACTAAATGCAATGTGGTATCCTGGGTGAGACTCTGGAACAGATAAAGGACATTACATTTTAGTATAATAACTGGGGGAATCCAAACGATCTGGAGTTTAGTTACTAGTAACATACCAACCTTACATTATTAGCTTGGACAAACACACCACAGTAATGTGAGATGATAGCATTAGAGAAAGCTAAACTCAGTGAGGGCTATCCAAGAACTCTCTGTACTATCTTTATGACTTTTCTGTAAATCTGTATCATTGCCAAATAAAAAGTTTATTAAAGAATGTAATATCTACAACATAAAGAAATATGTAATATAGGAATAAACATTAAAATGTGCATGATCATCATGAGCAAATATGAAACTTCATCAAACAATATTAAAGGGGACCTAAATAGGAAGAAATACCATTTTATGCATAGAAACCTTCAGTGTAATATAAATATCACTTCTCTCTAAATTAATTTAATAAGTCCAATGTAATTTCAATGAAAATGTTGACAGATTTTTTCATCGATCACATGAAACTGATTCTAAAATGTGTATAAAAAAGCAAAGGAACAAGAAAAGGCAATTCCAACCCCAAAGAAGAACAGAATTATCCTAAAGCTGCAGTAATTAAAGCAGTGTGTTGTTTTCACAAATATTAACAAATAAAGCCAGCAAAACATGATAAAAGGCGAGAAACAAATAAATATGTACACACACACACACACACACACACACACACACACAGTTAATTTTATGTGTCAACTTGACTAGGCTAAGGGATGCCCAGATAGCATTATTTCTGGTTGAGCCTATAAGGATGTTTCTGGAAGAGATTAACATTTGAATGTGTATACTGAATAAGAAAGATCGCCCTCATCAATGTAGATCATCATCTAGTCTTTTGTGGACCCGAGTAGAACAAAAAGGCCAGGAAAAGAGAAATCTGTTCTCTTTGCTTGATTTGAGACATCAATCTGCTCCTGCCCTGAGACATTGGAGCTTCTGATTCTCAGGAAATGCAGATTCAAACTGGGGTTTACACCACTGATTCCTCTGGTTCTCAGGCTTTTGGGCTGGCCTGGCCCTCCACCACCTGCTTTCCTGGGCCTCTAGCCTACTGATGGCAGGTTCAGCAACTTCTCAACCTCACTGTATGAGCCAGTCCCTCATAATAAATCTCTAGCTATCATCTGTCTATCTATAGTCTATTGGTTCTGTTTCTTTGGAGGACCCTGACTAATAGAAAGAAAGAGAGAGAAGGGAATGTCAGATTTGCTAATCAATAAATATTAATTAGTAAGGGAAAGGGTATGAAGTGAAGAGAGCGGGCTGAAGCTGAGATTTTAGATAGCAAGGTCAGGGAAAACCTCATGAGAAGGTGACTTTTGAGAGGACAGAGCCACACAGATATCTGGAGGAAGAGCATTCAGGCAGAGAGAACAGAAAGTACAAAAATGCCCTGAGGCAGGAACATGCCCATTGAGTTTGAAGAACAACAAGAAAGGCAGTGAGGTTTGAGTACATTAAAAAAGAAAAGAAACAGCCAAAAAACCAGAGAGGTCACATGGGGTCTTGTGGGTCCTACTTAAATAAGGTGGAAATGCTAGAAGACTTTGAACAGAAGAGTGTCATGATCCATTAAATTTTATTCTGCCTGTCATTTTCAGAATAGTCTAGAAGAAAGAATAGAAACAGAGCTGATCTAAGTTAACGGGATGATGAGAAAGGTTGAATTTTGACTATATGGAAAATGTAGAACTGACTTGATTGTTGACAGACCACATATGGGAAAGAGGCAAGAATGCCTCCAAGGGTTTTGGCTCAAGCAACAGAAGAATGGAGTTGCTATTAATGAGGAGAGGAAAGAATACTGGAGAAGCAGGTTTAGTGAGACTATCAGAAGTTCAGTTATTGACAGGTGAAGATGGGACCAATTATAAAACACCATTGGAAAAGTTGATAGGTGGTTGGGTGAATGAGTTTGTATAGTGATAGGAGAGAACAGAGAATACACTGTTTTAGACAAGTAGGTAAGACAATGTGGGATGATGGAAACAACCTTCTCAGACTGCATCTTTCTTTTTCCCATTGAAATAGAAACATTGATTATTAGCCCAGAGTGAGAATGAAGGATGGTTGAGGCTGGAGAAAGAAGGATGCATTCACCTTAGAGAGTGAGAGGCTGATGGGATTAGAGAAATGCAGCATGATTACTGGGCAGCGTTAAGTGCCCACTTGAGATTAATGGTCAGGAATTTAAAGGGAAGCCAGTATGCACAGTTGTTCTTCTTTTGACATCTTTAGTCTTGTAGGTCAAAACATAGAACTGAATAAGCAGGACTGTGATTAAGGCACAATAAATCAATTTTTAAATTTTTTTGAGTCTCATGTGAGTCAACAGCCATGCTAGTCACTGGTGTTGCAATAATCATAACAATAATAATTATAGAATTCTTTGTATATGCCAAGCACCAAGCGACGCTCTCTACTCTCATTTAACCTTCACTAAAAAAAAACTTACAACAAATGGTTAATAATATTATTATCACAACTTTGTAGATGAAAGAATGAAACAGAGGTTATTCTGAATAAATAATACTCAAGCTCGTACATCTCATAACAGAAGAAACCGGGAATTGAAATTAGTGTTCTTGATCAGCTTAGTCCAGCTGAGAGACATGCTTGAAATGGAGTGTCAGTCCTGAGTCCCTCAATCTTCTTTAAAAACATATACAGGCAGCCCAGGGGATACAGAGGAGACATGTTTTTATTAAAAAAATAATTTAACAAAAATAGTAAACCCAAATATTTTTATTTTCACATGTGTGAATATATTGTTTATATTCTAGTCAAATGACTGTTATCCCAATTTGACAAAAGTGATGCCTTCCCCTAACTTGGGAGTGGCCCAGAGTGACCACGAATGGTGTTCGGTGAATTCATGAGTCCATGACCGTGGCCATTCATGCAGGTTGCCCACAAATTTCTCATCAAAGAGGTTGAGGCACAACGAATTCTAGCACTCTGCATATGTGCCTTTGTCCTGATATAGTTTCCATAGCTTTGAGAGCAGAGCCCATAATGGGTAAAATAAGTGGGAAAGAGTTGCATTATGTTGAATTTATTTATTTATTTATTTATTTATTTATTTATTTATTTATTTGCAGGGACAGAGAGAGAGTCAGAAAGAGGGATAGATAGGGACAGACAGACAGGAACGAAGAGAGATGAGAAGCATCAATCATCAGTTTTTCGTTACTACACCTTAGTTGTTCATTGATTGCTTTCTCAATTGTGCCTTGACCATGGGCCTTCAGCAGACTGAGCAACCCCTTGCTGGAGCCAGCGACCTTGGGTCAAAGTTGGCAAGCTTTTGCTCAAGCCAGATGGGCCTGTGCTCAAGCTGGCGACCTCGGGGTCCCAAACTTGGGTCTTCCGAATCCCAGTCCGACGCTCTATCCACCGCGCCACCACCTGGTCAGGCTCAAGTATTCTTAATGTAAAAGATTAGAAGATCTTTTTATCTGACTCTCACTTATTCTCCTATCGTTTGAATTGGCCCTTAGAAAAAGGAAACCCAGAAATCGACTCTTTGATGCCTCCTTTGGGCTAAAAACTCTCAGCTCAAAATTATTATAGAGGAATCCCTATATCCTGGTTAGGCCTAAGGCTGAGTGGGCCAGATAACAAATGTGTTCTCATTTAGACTGCTCACCAATCCTGTGGAGAAACTTTTTTGAGTTTGAGTAAATTACCTCGGTTGGGGAAAGGGGTGAAAAAGAATCCTGCCTCTCTTAGCTATTTTATTTTATTTTATTTTTGTCTGATAAAATCTTCTTTCAAAGTTTTAGAAATGACACAACTTTCTCAGCATAATTCAAAATATGCTTCAAATTTTTTTCAATCTCCCCTTACAGTCCTTAAATGAGAAAATGAAACTTTATTAGCAGTTGAGTTTTCTCCTAGGCATTCTGTGGATCATAAATGAAGTCAAGTACAATAATAATGGGGTCATTCTGTACTTGGTAGACCACCTCTAATAAATAGATAATGGTAAATCACTGGGCTGCCAGGTAATGCAGGATTGCCAGACAAGGCCCACCACTTTTCAAAGGTCCAGAGCACCCATCCAGGCCCGAGGAAAATGAACAAGTATCCTATGGGGAAATGGAAGTCTGCTTCATCCACATGATTGAGCAGAGCCCTAAACCTACCTCTCTATCCCTCGGACATAATGCTCTGTTTAGAGTAGGTATTCCCTAAGTACAGTGTGTCCGTAAAGTCATGGGGCACTTTTGACCAGTGACGGGTCAAAAGTGCCCCATGACTTTACGGACACACAGTATTTTATAAAGCAAGTTCCCATTACTGAGAAAGCTTTTTTCAGATGGACAACAAAGCAAGAGTACGTACTTTAGCTAGGATGCCACAGCCAAGGCACCAGAAGATGCAAAAATGTTTACTTCCCTTGGGAAAGTGGGGGAGGGAATAAAAGGCCAAGATTCCATAAAGAATGTGAAGTATGTATGCTCTGAGGACCAAAAAAATTCCCTGAAGTCCCGCCCCTTTGTCCGAGGCTGCCGTCTTGGAGCAGGTCTTCCACGGTCCACTAGTGGCACATTCCTGTGACTCTGGGATCACTCACTGGTCTGGGAGTGCCTGCCGTCCCTTCTGGCAACAAACAAGTTTTCAACAAGTTCTGATACACCTCTGAGTCAAGCCTTAGGGAGCTGTCCAGGTGCCAAGAACATCGAGTCTCCACAGTGGGGAAATGCCCCCCATTAACATAGCAAGATTAACTAGGAGGACAGGTGAGTTAACCTGTGCCTTTGTGCCAGCCTGGCAAGTCAGGTTGATGCTCATGTATTAAAATGCCTTAGCAATAGTTCCGATGTCCTGTTATACTGGCTGGAGCTGCTTGCTTGCATAAATATTTTTCAGCCTCAAACAGGAAGTCTTCGGTGACTCAATTCAAAAGGAACACTGAAGTAAGATTAGAGGAAAAGGTTGTTGGTTCCCGAACCCTTCTTTAGAGGATCAAGTAGCTAAAGTCATAGAGTATTAGTAAAGCCCTTTGGGAAGTCACCAGAAAGCAGAGTAAACAAACAGGTGTGCCAGAGTGGATTTTTCCTCTGCTGGTGTGTTTCAGTATAACTGAAAAAAAACCAGTGCTGTCTCTCCAGACACTGAGAACTAAAGACTGACCCCTGGGAGCCCACAGCTCTAAAATTTGCACGGTTGCCAAGTTGACAGTTAATATGAGCATCCTCCTCTCCCGGGCACTTCTGTGTCCGCCTGGCTAACCTCCCTTGGAACCTTTCAAAGAAAGGAGCTCTCTCAACGTGCTTCTCCTGGGCTTCTGGACAATTCCTTGCTCTGGTCCTCCTTGGCTAAGCCAACCAGCTTACTTTGTTTCCACAATAGGACAGTCTCCTCACAGAGGAGTACTGAAGACTTCAGCACGTTGTTTGGGGTTTTAACTTTGGATTCTTAAGGAGAAATGATAAATGGTGCCTTGCATCAAAGAAAAGCAATGGGTGGACTGAGGGACATAGTGGTAGGTAAAACCTCTGAAAAATGGACAAGTAATCCCATTATAGAAAATAGGGCTAAGGTCTGACATGAGAGCATCTTAAGAAACGGAATTCAACAGCTGTAATTCAGCTAAGCGTATTGCCAAGTAATTCCAAGCTTACTCTCCACAAATCCTCTTGTGGAGTCTCTCTTGATAAGATATTTCCTTTATGAGCAGCAGCAGACACTCATCTTCCTCAACCAGAGTGCTTGACAAAATAGTATCACAGCCAGAGAAAGTTGAGATGATTCTCTCTGCTCTGACCTCTACCCCAGAAATGTCTCCTCGACTACACACTTCTTTTGCATACATCTTCATTCTAGTTTAACATTCTTTGATTCCAAGCAACAGAGATCCCATGAAACTTGTTCATCATTAAAGGGGGAGAAGGGGAGATGTTTAGGATATAGACCTCCCCCTGAGCACAGCAAGGTCACGAGAAGGCTGGAGCAGAGACCCAGAGCTTCTCGGGAATGGGGCCACTGGTCTGTCCCTGTGCCGCAGCGTGTGGTAGCTCTGCTTCTTCTGCATCTTCCTGCCACTCCTCACTGCAGCTTCTCCTGGCCTTCCTACGAGGTGGATTGGTATTGGTAGAGATTTCCTACAGTAGCCTGAGAAGCTGTCACTCACCAGCTCTGTGACCTTAAGAAAGTGGTCACACCCAAGTCTTGGTTTCCTCATTTTATAATTAAGATAATAATAGTAGTATGACCCACCTGATGGACGTAACCCAGTGCTCGGTACATATAAACATTTCATAGTGTTAGCTGCAATTATTACTATTATTTGTTATTGTTGTTATTACTGTAGTTACTGCTTCCCTCTAAGTCTAGTTGGCTTCCCATGGCACAAGTATACCTCATTTTCTCTGTGATCTTGCATATAGGATCCCCCAGAGAACAATCTTGGTGTTATTGTATTCAGTATTCCCAGTCAACCTGACATTGGTGCCTATCACAGTTCCATCAACTGTACCCCAGATGCTGGGTATGCTATAAGAATGCATTCACCTTAAACCCTCAGCTTTAGAAGGATGGAGGATGTCCCTAAGACACACCCCAAAGCATACCTTCTACATTCTTCCATGAACTTTAAACAAAGCTAAGTATTTTCAACATCCTATTTTTCTGTTAGAAGTTCAATGTATTGTGAATGCTGTCAGTAAACATTTTTAATTCTGAAGGTCTCATATATCTTTTTGAATGCTGGTGTGGAATTCTCTCAGAGATCAATGCTGGACCAAAAATATCTGTTGGCCCCCAGGATGCACTGTGTTCTCTCCTCACATCCTCATCATTCAAATCAGTGAGTCTGTTTCTGCTGGGTGCTTTTATGCACATGGTGTCAGGCTCATCTATAACCCTGTTTCTTTCTTTGTAAGGCTAAAAAAATCAATAGCTTTTATTAATGCACAGTTCTAAATTTAACACCCTCTATATTTATTTTGGTGTCTAACATGTAAGCAGTACTTGGCTGCTTCCACATTTTCTGCTCATTGAGCAGTGGTGGGATTCAAATAATTTAACAACTGGTTCTCTGCCCTAATGACCATTTTAAGTATAAAAAAATGCTATATTGAAAAGTAGTTTATTATTTTATGCATTTAATACTTAAATAAGAATAATAAAAGAGATACACAAAACTAGATTATGTTATAAGAAAGAGTTTTAAAATATTAATTAAAAAATATTAATATCTAACAAAAACAATAAAACTGTTATTTAAGATATTTCCATATTGCTTCTTGATTGGCATCCTCACTTGCAATTTTTTTTCACCTATGGACGGAATGAACATTTCTATGGGCACTTAGAATACGCTGTTGCACAGATGAACGTTAAAAAAAGGTAAGAAATGTAAACTTGTGGTTTCCACATTGGCCAGCTGCCCAGGCATCCACCTTAAAGAGAACACTGATTACTAGTGCCATTTTAAGAGCCCGTATGCCAAACTCAACAAAAAATTAGGTATTGGTTCTACCAAACCAGTGTGAACTGACTGACTCCCACAACTGTCATTGATCATAAAGAAGGCTCTAGCTGAGTATTATACTCAGAACTTAGCCATGTGCCTCACGTGGTTTAAGTGGCCTGTCCAGACACACTGTGATTGTAGGCACACACACTGCTCTCTGCCACTCAGGTTCCCTTGACTACATGGACACAGCTGACGAACACTTAAACCTGGCATCAAAACAGCTGAAGAGTGTTTGGTCAGTCCCGACATTTGATTCGCAAGTACAGAGATGGTTGAGAGACTAGATACCCTTCAGTAAATGTCCGGTTCCAGGTGGGGTCTAAGCATTTTTTTTCAATATGTTAACATTCCAAAGATTTTAAAATTATTTTTAAATTTTAAATTAACATAATTTACATACAGTAAAATTTACCCTTTTTAGTATAGTTCTCAGGTTTTGACTGTCATGTAACTATCATCATAATCAAGTTATAGAACATTTCCATTGCCCCTAAAATTTTCACCATGCTTTATAGCAGGCATCTCATTTTAAAAAACCCGCTATGTGAATCTGATGGGAAGCCATGCTTGGGTATCACTAATATGGCCTAAAACCTTTTGCAAATGGAAAAGTTATTTGACTTATCCATAGTCACGCTGCCTGACAACCAGGACTAAGATCTGTATCACCGTTTCTCGTTTGTATCTTGTTCTGACATACAACCTGTATTCTAAAAATCTTCTGTGTCACAGTGGTTCCTCTAAGTAAAAACAAACCTATGAAATAAGCAATAAAACAGAATAACTGCAGACTGAAACATATAACCCCCAAATTAGAGCAGAATGAAATAAAGCAACCATATTACATAATCCCTAAAACCTTTAAATTGGCCTGAATCTATCTACTCAGAAACAATAGCAAAATGGGAAGGGTTGATTGCACCTGATTTCTACTATTTTCTTCCTTCTTTGTTCTCTTTTTGCAAATACTCTATGTGTCCTACTCAGTACTAAAATACACCCAGGCAATAAACTGCCTCTACACAATACCCGAACCAATTTCTTTCTTCTCTTACTTTCCCTCTGATTTACACAGTGGAAAAGGGCAGATTGGAGAAAGCACATGCCATAAATATCTCAGGGTGACTGGCAGATACACCCGATCCATTATGGCCTTAGTGATTAGCCTATAAAAAAAAAGGTAGCTTTGCCTGTTTTAGATGATCCTCTCAGACAGAAGCCATTTTACTTTGAGAAGCCAACAACCCCACCCAGGAGAGGACCCAGCAAGGCCAAAGAATTGTGAAACTACATGTTTTTAAAAGGGAAAGTGCTAGAATTCCATGGGGGTGTGTCTACATTTGGTAGCACGGTGTGTGGGAAAGATCTGCACTGGGGGCAAAGAGCATTGCTGCTTCGTTTTGCATTTTCCAGGAGCCAAAGTCAAGAACCATTTTAAACCCTAGGCTTGAACTCAAAAGACAGAACAGTAAACAGCAGTCATCCTTTCTAACAATGTGAACCTTTCATAAAGTCTAAAGTAATTTTCCACACAGAGATTTTGTTTTTCATCTTATCCTTTGGCTCTGTGCAGGAAATGATGCCCTGTGTGTGCCTCTCAGTCCCTGTAGGTCCTTACGAGTTTTACAGGTCCTCAGACCCTAATACTAGATAGTTTACTTTCTTCTTCTATTTTGATCTATTGTGCTACCAGTATGTTGCTGAAGGTTATGGTGAGCTCATAAAGCCCTGGTTGGAGTCCTTTCTATACTTTGAACACAAAATAGTATTTATTGAAAAATTAACTTTTCAGCTAGTAGCCTGGCTGTCCCTGAGTTGTAGTTAAGTCCCCTGTGGCTGACAACAAACTACCAGGGTTTGAGTCCTGACTCCATTATTGTCCCACCCTGTTAGTGGGCAAGTTACACCGTTTCCTCATCTAACATCAAGTGCAATAACTTGACCTCCCTCAAAGACTTTTGCATGAAAATGAAATTGTTAAGCCCTGTGTCTAGTACAGAGTGAAGCTATTATCTTGGCGAAAGTCATAATATTCTAGTTATCCTGACCTTAAAAAGTACCGTGTCTGAAGTATCTCTTGTCAAAAATGAGTAACTGAGCACCAGGAGTTACAAAGCATGTATGATTGATATTAAAAATTTAACTTAAAACAGTCTTGGTAATACTTCATCAAGCTATTTAAAAATATATAAAACTAAGCAATTTCTCCAGAATTCTAAAGAAAATCCGTGGCTAAAGAAATATTCTTCTGAACACCCATGTGTTTTTGCCATTGTTCAACTTATGATGCCACATCACCATTTCCAACATTCCTAGCAAACCAGGGGCGGATTTTAGAGTGTCTGCATTTAAACAGACCATTTTTATTCATTGTCCTTGTTACCATTAGCTGTGCCACACAAGACAGATGTGTTTCCCATGTGTGCGGACTAGGCACGCACATGCACATAGTATGAGTGTTTGTGTTATTTTTAATTTTCCCGTAGTTTCTCAGTTTTCCATATATCTCAGGAATACTGAAAAAGGTACCTTTGTGGAAATGAAAAGCAAAATTTCTCCGTGTTTAAGCTCTGTTCCTTCCTCACAGTTGTGCGATCAACACTGACATTTCCTGGCAAGGATGTGTCCCCAGAAGTATGGCACGCCATGACTGTGGGAGAGGCACTGTGTACTCCCTTCCTTTCCTGAGGTTTCCGCCATTGTATTTGCATGCCAATAGCATACAAACACAGATGCATGAAAAGATTCACAACTGTCCTGCAGTGGAAAAGATATGACTCTGAAGTTAGAAGGAGCTGGGTTTGAATATCCCACCTGCCACGTGTCAGCTGTTTGGTCTTGAGTGAGAAACGTGGCAACTTTAAGCCTGTTTTATCATCTGTCAAATGGCTTGTAGGACTGTCACAAGAATTAAAGAGCAAAGGTAAACTACTGGCATGTAGTAGGTGCTTAAGAAACTGAAGTGTTTGTCATTATTAAATTCCAATTCAGTCTACTAGCATCAAGCACCATTGCATAAGTATCAAGGTTTTTAACTGAGTGAAAAATCAAGCTCTGTGCAGTTAGGTTCTACTCTAACACAATGGGATGGCTAAGAGGGAACAACTTCCAACCCAGACCCTCCGGAAGGAGCTCAAAGAAGGGCTTTGTACAGAAGAGATTGCCACATATGAATAGGCAGTGACAAAAGCATATTAGTTACAATTCAAATACATAGGTATAATTCCCATATAGAATAATATCCCTTTAGAAAGAGAGGTAACAATTTATTAACTAGATTGAGATACCCTTAAGAAATCATTATTGCTTCTTAAAGGATTAGTTGTTTGACTTTTCCCATTTTCACTTGACTTGTTCTCTGTATGTGATCAGACTTAAAGCTAGTTGGAGCTAGTTTTCTGAGAGCTAATAAAACTGCCCAAATCAGCATGTAGAAGTTAATTAATCATAATAGCTGTTCAGGACATTGTGTACCCAGCAAATGAGAGGACTTATTTTCTTAGTAGATGCCAAAGACCTATGTGTTTATAGTAACCTGGTGGCTGGTACATTCGTCTAACTCTATTTCTGATATAAATATCATCTGTTCTCCTTTAACCTGGCCAAGAAATAAAGAAGAGACAGGACACAGAAACAAATTGGTATTGCACTTAGATGTACACACATCCGGTTGATAGATGGATAGAAGTTCAATACATTTTCAGGTGAACAAACAGGTCTACCATTATTACTGATGACTCCTGAGTATGTATGCAAGCATATAACTCTATATCTTATGTTTAATCAATTTTATATGAATAAAAGTACAACATTGTGCTGTAGAATGATAAAATGATTTGGGAAAGAAATTTTATTTATAATCAACCACAAAATCTTTCTGGCATGTTATTGGGCTTCACAAAGAACTGTAATTAATTAATTTGACATATGAGATTGTCTAACCTTCAATACAGATATTTAGTATGCCAAATAAAAGACATATAGTCATTATGACTCCACAAATGCTTATTTTGAGGAAGTTACGAAAGTGGGCGTTCAGCAGAATGAAGAAAATGAACATGTCCCCTGCTTCTAAAAGAGCCTCAGTCATGTGCTGGGGTGCAAGGTCTCCAGTGAAATGGCAAAGAAGCAGAGAGGGAAGTAAAACTGGGGAGAGAGATTAAAACTTGCATAATTATACTTTTCAGAACATACTCAAGAATTCCCTATATATAGAAATTTATGATAAGAATGACTATGAACAAATATCCACACGCAAAAATAAATTTAAATATTTTCACAGCAAAGACAAATTGGAAATAAATGAAATTTCTAACAATAGAAATCAGTTAAATACATTTGTCATATCCTGGAAAGGAATAGTACACATGCTAGAAAATTATGCTTAAGAAAAATATTTATTGACTTGGGAAAAATGATAATGAAATATATTTACATAAATAATGTGAGATATACAATGGCATGTATGGTATTATATCAATTTTTTATTCTTTATCCATCTATAAATATATATCTAATAAAAAAATATGATTACACCATTCATGCCAGTCAGTTTGTTTGAACTAAACTGCATGGTGATGATGTTAATTATGAGCCATTAAAGGAATTCTGTTTCTCTTTTTTGATTTTGTGAATCTGGAAAACCATAAACATTAATACAAGAAGACTATATATATTTTACAGATACCAAGTAAACGTATCAGCAAGTGTCAACCTCTTGGCTCCCAGAGTAAATAGGTGAGCTAAAGTTCATAAAACTTTTGCATAAGAGAATAACCCAATGTATTTCTGACATCATCACCTCATCAAAATTATCTTTGTACCATAGGAACAATGTTAACTATTGTGAAGTTCAACTAAAAAATAAACAAGTTATTTAAATCTAGGACATTTGTTAGGAACACAAATAAAAAAACAACCCAGATAAAAGAAATGCCAAGATTGTGCCCAGCTCTCGTAAGAGAGATCTTTCACCTCTATGTACAAAACGCATGTTCCTGCTGATCTTTGTTGCAATAAAAAATGTACTGTACATCGTGAGACGAATCACAGCAAACATTGTGTATGGACTGTCCTTCTGTGGCAGGCAGCGTGGAAGGCCACCTGTTCCTAGTGCAAAGGGCACAGACATGGGTCGGGACCTGAAACTGAGAAGAGGAAGGGAACTAAATAAGGACACCGTCCTAGACAAGTGTTGAGTCAGCCAGTACAGTCTCCGAGATCACAGTCCTTTTATTGCCCAAGCCGCCAGAGTCTCTTGCTCAAAATTAGACATTATAGTCAAATAGGAAGGAGGAGGCAGGGAAAGAAACCATGAGTTAAAGGACTATTACCCTTGACCTTCCAAGTCACATTGATCTTCTGAGGAGAACTGCTAGAGAGTGGGAAATGTCTATACCATTGTTAGTGGTCTGGTGAAAAGCTCAAGCTTTTCAGATAGAAAGACTTGGGTCTTGGGCCAGCTCAGTCATTTATTAGTTGCTTGAGTTTGTGCAAGTCTCTTTTCTTTTTTACATATGTCTCCTGATGCAGAAAATGGAATTAATAATATCCACTTGACAAGGGGGTTGTGATAAAAAGAAATATCTTTAAAATGCCTAGAGTAATGCTTGGCCCACAATAGATGTTTAATAATAGGTCCTTTCTACTTGCCTTCTTTTATGACCTTCTCTAGGTATATAGTTCTTTTTATTAGTTGGTTTAAAAGAGTAAGAAAGTAGAGGAAGAGAACAAAGAATTATTTTAGTAAGTTCAGACATTGTAAAAATCTTCCAATGAAATGGCAAGTTATTACAGACTCTAGAAGTTTGCTACTTATGTCTAAGTGCCAGTTAATGCTATGTGTGCAGTACACGCGTGTGTACGTGCACCCACGATCGAGCCTTTTTATAAGAGTTATGCTGTTAGCAGATTGTTTACTGCAAATGTTTGCCTGCATGTGTGTTGTGTTTATTTTAGTGTATTTGTTTTTATTTTGTTCATAGAATTGAAGAAATGATACCTGGAGATAAAATTTGTAGGCATTTTACTAAAGATCAAGAAAAACTCAAAGCCTGTCTGCAATAGAACTGTATAAAAACCAACAGAAGAGATGACTGAATTTTAGTGAACTTGCATGAAGCAAATGGGATAGGGGAGTCTGGAAGAAACTGTGACTTTATGGTGTGGTCTCCTATTTGGACATCTATACAACAAATTCATTCATTTGGCACATTTTTATTAAGAACCATTCATGTGTCAGAATTGTGCTAGGAACATAGATTTTTCCCAAATCACTCACTGCACAAAGCCTCCTAAACAGGAGATACACAGCCCAGTCATTTTTCAGCTGTTTTTCTGTGCTTTCTTATTAAGTGTCACCACTTGAGGTTCACCCGATACTTCTCACCAAACCAGAAGTTCGAGAATATATGCTTCCCAGCTTGTGATGATCAGAAACTTAAGGTTTAGTTACTTTTACAAGTAGGGAGGACTATGGACTATGTAGCCAGACAGCAAACTGGTGCTTGGTCCCAGAAAAGCCACATAAAGTTAAGTGCACTCTCCCAGTTTGAGACGTGTGTAATCTCCAATTGCTGCAAAATGTCTATCCATGTTGCCTGTCCTTGATCTGAAAGCTCACGCAAGGCACAGCTGTTCCGTTGAACCACTGGAAGGTTTCTAAGCAAAGTTAGATATTTCTACATGAAACCTGTCAGGGTTGTGAGGAAAAATATCTCTTTAGGATTGTCAAAAAGTCTTATACCTATACCTGTTTTTCTGCAAATAGAACTTGTCAACATAATAGCCAGGTAAATCACGGTTTTCAACACTTTCAAGGAGGAAAAACAGACCTGGCCTATTTTTCCAGAACCTTTGCTAATGGGAGTTCTCACTGGTGCTCTGGATTAGGGAACATATCTCGCCCTCTTTTCCCCCTTTAAAGCATTATATTCTAGGAAGAGTTTTAGTTAAAATAAAACAACTGCAATGATGCGATAAGATAGCAAGTCATTGTCATAAAAAACAATTCTTTTAATCTTGTTGCTCTTTTAGAAATTTTTTGACAGAAAAATAAGCAAAAAGAAGAAATTTTCCCCATAATCACTTCACGTAGAGACATTGTTAAGAGTTTAGTGGATTTCCTCGGGTTCTGTGCATATGCAAATAGAAACTCACATATTTCTTTTAACTAAAATGGGGTCATACTCTCCATGTAATTCAATGTTCTTTTACACCATCTTAAATAAAACTGTAGTATTCCACTACAGTATGATTTATTTAACTAATAGAGGCATATATTTATGACTTCAGGATAAATAATGCCTTTAGAGCTTCCGCCTTTACACCATCCTTACTGCTCTGGATAAGAAGCATTTACCAAAGAGTAAATGATATCATGTTAGACATGACCTGTTCCCAGTTATAAAAAGCAAGGGTGGATATACAAGAAACCATACAGCATGTTGATCAGATAGGGAGCTATTTCGAAGATGGTGGGAACCTGAATATCCATTAATATGAAAATGGTTGAGTAAATTACAGTGCACTCATTAGAAGGATTATTATGCAGCTGTTAGAATGAATGTGTAAGCTCTCTATTTGCTGACTTGGGAAGATGTCCGTTGGATACGCTTATGAGAAAAAAACAAGGTTGCAGAATAATATATAGAGGATAATGTCATTTTTGCTTTCAAAATAAGAGGACTACTGTATATTTTTCTGTATGTTTGAATGTGCTTAAATGATCATAAAAGTAAGTATGGAAGACTACCTCCCTAACAACACTGGGTAGATATTTTGGGTAGATAGGAATGAGGCCAAGAAGGAGAGGCAATTACCCATAAGCCATATCTTCTAACAATAAGCAGGCATGGGCTTGGTAATTTTTTAAAGTAAGAGAAATAAAGAAAAAAGTTGTAAGATAGGCAGGGCAGAAAACATATCCTGGAAGCCACTTTACTGCTCTATTAGTATTTATTCAGAGTATTTATTGTTTGCAAGGAAGAGAATACTTACTACCTACTAAAGGACCAATAATTTAATTGGGGATATAAGATCTATTTACATGAAAGGATAACTATTTTTATGCTGAAAATAGAGTTAGCAAAATTTATATTTATTTTTTGAAACAAGTGGAGTGGACGTGAAGTCGTGAGTGCAACTGGAGTGTGGCAATAATCTCCAGCTCTGCTACTTACTGGCCATATGAACTTGGACAAGTTCCTTAGCAGGTGTCCCACCATCCCTCAGGCCCTCCACCTCTGGCATGCAGAAGGGAAGCATCTAGATGCAGAGCTGTTAACACTGCATCCATTGGCTTGACAAGCATGTCTCTCTCTCTTCCCCTGCAGAACTTGGGAATTTACAAGCTGTTCCTCCAGGTCTTCTTCTTTGAAGCTGAGCCCTGAGCTCCACCGTCATCTGGAAACCTCTGAGAACCAAATCATCTCTGACAGCCAGATCAGAATTCTTGGCTCGACACAAACCCTTACATTCAATGGTCAAAATGTAAAACCAGACAGCTTTGGCTCACGACGCTAAGTTGCAAACCATCTGTCTCTGCTGTCTAGTGAGTGCTATTGGGAAGCATCAGAACAAGAGTTACCACCCAGAAATTCCTATTGTAAGCTTCTCTTGGTCTGGGCTGAAAAGCGACAGGCAATTCTATACAAGTGCCATGCCAGTGCCATCTGACTGCCGATATCTCCTGCATGGTGGTCAATGAAGGGGGCCAAGGAAGAGCCAGAATAGTCAAAAGATTACATATTAATTCAAAAATGGACAAGGAAGGGGGAGAAGAAGGCAAAGATAGGCACTTGCCACAATCTGTGTCACTGACAGCATCAGCAAAAAATAACCGTTGGCTCTTGTCCAGGGAGTTCCCATTCAACTGCTCTATGTGTGTCACAGGTTTAAAGGGCACACCAGCCTGTACTTAATTAGTCCAAGTCCCCATCCAGTCTGCAGTGGATGACAGATTGCATTTCTCGGACCTCTCATTTTAGAGGAAATGTTAGGGAGAAGGAAAATGACATGCATTTTTTCTATTTCACCTGATACATTTAACAGTGTTGCACTTGTTTTAAAAAAGTGCGAAGACTGAATATTAAAAGTAAGGCTGTTTTATGGACCCTTGTCCTGCTATGTTCCCTTCATTCTCAGCTATTGATTGTCACAGTTCTAGGTGCTATGCAAGAAAAAGAACAATGGCACAGTCCTTTGGGAACTGACAAAATATCTCAATATGAGTGAGCAATAAAAATCAAGCACAAGGGTTGTGCATTTTAAGGATAAAGGTGGGAGCTTCACACACTGCATGGGGAGGCTGAAGCAAGCTGTCAGTCAAAATCTCAAAATTATTTAGCAAGAGGAGGGGGCGATCACTTAGTGAGTTGAGCATGAGGGGAATAACTTGCAGTTTCAGAGAACGTTGAGATAGATGTATGGCGAGTGAGCCGCCTGCCTCTCTTCTGCATCCACCTGTCACACTATCTCCTTGTCTGCTAAAACTTCATTATTTAACTATCAAGCACTCATGCTCCAAATTAAGCAAATTGAAAATGTATTCGATTCTATGTAACTAGACTATGTTCAGTAGGCTGACGCTTTTGCATAAGAATGGCTTTTAAAGAACTAAAACTTGAGAGATTTGATTAACTAATAAGACCACAGACGTTCTCTCTTTTTCTAACTTTTATTTATTGATTTTAGAGAGAGCAGGAAAGAGAGAGTAAGGCTGAGAGAGGGAGAGACATCCATTTGTTGTTCCACTTATTTATGCATTCATTGGTTGATTCTTGTATGTGCCCTGACTGGGTTATCAAACTTACAACCTTGGAGTATAAGGACAATGCTGTAATCAACTGAGCTTCCCAGACAGGGCACTGATGTTCTCTTAACCTAGCCTGTGCTTTATGTTTAATAAGTATCCAGGGGAGAAAATATATTGTTGTGTAAAGAGCAATTGCCTGAGAATCTAGTGACCAGCACCCTAGTTCCCAGTTCATGACTCAAAACTATGAGCCTCGGAGAAAGTCTTCCAATATATTTGTTCCTTAGATTCCCAACTTGGCTTAAAAAAATGTACTAAGTCAACTTTAAGTTCCCTTTATACTCCAGAATTCTGTGTTTTGCCAAATATGATTAGATGGAACTTAATATTTTAATAGGTTGGCTCAAATGATTCAGCATATACTTATTAAGCATCTATTAGTGAGCCCGTTTGGCTAAAAAAAAAAAAATCCAGGTGGTTGGTAAAAGTGCTTTGCATTCTTGGAGGCATGCAATGCACTGGGAGAATCATAGCCATTTTATAAACATGCTGTGACTGTGCTTTTACTTCACAGGGAGGTGACTCAGCAATGGTGGCTTTAGAATGACAAAGACGTCTCATAGCGAACCAACTTGGTTATTATCCAGGTGAACTATAGCAAGGCACTTAAATTCTCCTTTTCTTAATTTTCTTATCTGTCACTTGGTGAAAATGCAAGCCACCTTGAAGGATTATGAGGAGGAAGGACCCTGGCTTCCCACAGAGCAGTGAAGCAGGTTTACCCACTGGAATATGGGAAGCTTGGGGCTCACACAGGCCAGGTTCAAGGACTAGTTTCACATTTTCCTAGATACTTTACTGCTTGAAAGTTACCCAGTTTCTCCAACCTTCAGCTTCTTTATGTGTGAAATGCGAATAATAATATTTACCACACACAGTTACTATATGTGAACAGTTAAGCATAGTTCACAGTCCTTGGTACAAGAAATACTGTACATTACCCACAAGTTCAGAATCAGCTTAATCTACACACAGAAGCTAGAGTTTACCTTTGTACTACAAAGGGGAGGAATCTTATTAAAAATTAGTACAAATGGCAATGTAAGAAAAAAAACCATAATCTACCTGGAAGATGAGCTATTGTTGCATAGATAGAACATGGTCTACATATCAAATTTATGCATAAATAATGATTACAATGAAAATAAAATCAACATTGCTTTGATTTCCAAATTATTCTATTTCTGATAGGGACTTTGACCTAATCTATTACTTGGAAAGTTGTTTTAGTATTTTCAATACAGATAAAATATAGCACTGCCTTGAAACAACTGGGACTTAGAGGAGTACAAAGTGCTCATATTTTGAGGCAGTAGCGAGATTTGTTAGTTACAAACAACAAAGGCAACAAAGGATATTGGTGAACACAACACACCAAACTGACAGAAGTTAGAGAAGCAGGCTTAGGGGTGAGACTGAGACAAGAACCCAGACAGGGCTCCTGACTGAGACAAGAACCCAGACAGGGCTCCTGGCTGAAAAGGTGCTTTCCTCCTTGCATAGAGTTAAAGAAAAAGCCCAGTTGACCAGGTTTAGATCTTAGAAGGCTTTCCTTCAGATTCTTCCCACAGGAAGAATCTGGACAAAGGCTACCTCCAGAACTGCTTTTCCATCCTTCAGAAAGAACATATATCTACATTTTCTGTTCTACCAATACAACCCACAATGGGAGAGAAGCAAATCACCCAAATGAGACATGCTGGTAGGAAGACGGAATGGATGCTGGGTGATCATTGTCAACAAAGATCCACTAGAGAGTCAGACAGACCTCTTCTACATCGGACCGTATTTGCTGTGCAAACTACTTCACTCCCAGAAGTTGTAAGAGGGAGACGACAGTAAACCCCTCTGTACACAAGGTGGCTTTGATGTATAGGTATAATAATGTTGATGACATGCGCAGCAGTTCCTGTGACACTTTCCAGAAATCATTCAGTATCTTTGTTATTTTAATTGTACCTGTGTTAAGCTTTTCTATATTAGCTTCATGTATACTCACTTCTTGAATGTTTCTTATATTCATGTGTATTAGTATTCTATTATCACAGTAGATGCTTCCAGAGAGAAAAGATCACACCTCCTTTAACAGTGCCATTTGCTTTTAAATGATGACTGACAATGGTAATAATAACAAGGAGGCATGCCTTTGCGATTAGTTATAAATACTATTTTGAGATATTTTTTAGTATCTACATAATATGGCATTCATGAACATAGGCTCTGTTCATAGTTATGCTTAAGCTCTAGGCTTCCATTTTCTTTTTCATGGTCATGTTGAGGGACCTTGACGACACATAGACCACATTGCTCAATCAAAGCTTTCAATGACAGAATGGTTGGCACAGCTTTTCTTCCTAAATAGTTTGCTGATTCACTTATTCCATCTTTAAATATCAGCAGATTGTCATTGGTGACATCTGCTATTGATTTGGTTTGACTCATGTCTGGCACGAGACTTCCATCCAGAGTAACCAGTAAGACACGATCAGTGTGTGGTTAACACTACCCAGTCCATGATCAGTTTGTAGTAATGAGGAGCCTTGTCTATTTCTCTATTCTGCCTGAAGGCATCATTATGTATCATATGCTAGAAACATAGCTGCTAGAAGTTTAGCTTTAAACTTGGGGAGACTGTATCTAGCTTCATTCAAATGGAAATTATACAGTCTTTATACAAATAGCATATCAACTCTCAAATTTCACTGGCCTATCAAATTACATATTTAAAAGCCTTCTACCTTCCTCTTAGGGTCTCCTCCAACCTTTATTCCAGGATAGAATCAGTCTATTGATAGAAAGGGCTGAAAACTGTCCTTTCTTGTGATCTGGTACCAAGTTTTAAGAAGTCTCTTCAAATGGTATTTTAAGAAAAGCATTATTATGTGACTGCCACCGCATTATTAAGACATGTTAGTTACATTTTCTGGTTTAATTCACAGTGAATTAAGTCATCTCACTAAGAGTTTTGTTCTTGTTTTTTTTTTTGGTGCTCTGCAGAGGTTGAAGAGGCAGTGGCCTCAGACCCCAGTAGTAGCTGTCTTGGTTAAATGCTCATTCAATCTACTAGGTCAAAATTAGTGAACATTTTCACCATGTTGTGGTTTATCAAAGCAAATGCAGAAGAATGATTTCTGCCCCCTAGTGCATCTGGTCTGTAAATACAGCAGATGATTTAGAAGAGGGATCTCCGGGTCAGGAATAGAGAGAGAAATCTTCTGCTAATGGCACATGGGAAATCCACAGCATTTGAGGACTTCACAGATCAGGTGGGTACTGAATATGTAAGTATCAGGTAAGTGAATGGAGAAGAACACTCAATCCAGGAATAGTCGGCCCTGCTGAGGAGAAGGGCAGAGACTCCCTGTCCTGGGCCTTGTCCTCCTTAGGCCTTCATCCGGGAGCCCTCTGGGAAGTTGCCTGGACCACCCTGGCCATTGCTCATTCTCATAACTCTGCCAGGTTCCTCCACCTCAGGACATGGACCTCTGCTGCTCCCTCTGCCTAAAAAGCTTTCTTCACCCCCTAAACCCCACCCCTCATTGAAAACTTAGGTGAAAGGGCAATTTCACATGGAAGACTAAATCAGGATTCCATTAAATCTTCTCACACCATCTGGTTTTTCTTCTCCAACTCACCATTGTAGTTAAATAACCACAGAAATTGTTTTTTAATGAATGTGTCATCTGCTGAAATGCAACAACCTGAGGGTCTTATTTATGTTTGCATTTCAAACTTTGTGTACACAGTAGGTGCAAAATAATTTTTTTAAAAAAATAAATGAATGGATTCTGCATTGAAAACTCAACACTTTTAAATGTAATAGCCCTTCTTTTAGGTTTTGCAGGTAAACCAGAGCTAGGTTTATTACAGAGACCAGTTTCTAAGAGACCCAGAGTGGGAGAAGGCATAGAGGGACAGGGTCAAATCAAGTCAATCTTCTCTTCACTCTGTCTCACCTAGGAGTAGTTAGTTGTATGTGCATGCACTAAAATGCCAAAACAAGCTTGCAAAACTTTATTCTTTCCACAAACTCTTCTAACTGTAGAAAGGGTAAGGATTTTTGTTATGCCCTGCTTGCTTTAACCATTTGCCTGTCCTACTTGCCTACTCCCTAGGACTGACTGTTTACTGTGGTATCTGCACTTAGAACAGAACCTCAGGTACTGAGTCATTGCTCATTGCTTTGTATACAAGCAACAATGCTCTTCACTGGGCATGCGGCACTCTCTAGCTATTTTCCTTGTAGACATATACTGGCAATAAGCAATAATTGTTATTTTCCTATTGCAGATGGAGGAAACACGCACAGGCAAATCTGGAACCTTGACCACTCTCACACAGAACCTCAGTGGCAGGCCAGACTGGGCCACATCTAAAGCAACAAAGGAGGGAAATCCCAGGACTGCAGGCCTCTGGGCAATTTCCAAGGCCTGCAACTAACTGCTCACAGATCCTGATTTTCCTCCCATTGGCTGAAAGGCTAATAAATGCAGGGGACAGCCTGACTACCTTCTGAGATGATCCTGTAATGGTCAGTAGAAGAAAGGAAAGAACGCCGGATGTTGGCCCTTTTTCCTCCTGTTTAGCCTGAGTTGAATGCTTACTTAAAAGCAGTTTTAAAGGTGGACTGGAAAGTGCTTTCTCCTTAGGAGGCAACCCCATGTCAGAAAACAAGCAGGATACAGACAAACCAAGACAGTTAGAATGGGGCACGAATGGAGCAGGGGAATAATAACCTGTGTAGTTATTATTATTCTACCTATCTGATACATATCCTGACAGAGCAATAGCCACACACAGGACCGTTGTCTTAAATGATCTCTTATTCATTTAACTCTTAACAAATATTTACTAAAAGGTGACAATATACTAAGCTTTATGAACACAACTAAGAACAAATTGAAGCCCCTGGTAATTTAAAAAATTCATTTCAGGGCAGAAACATATAAGGGATGGAGGGAGATAATATACAAGTAAATAAACAAGAAATATGATTTAAAATATAACAAGTGCTACTATTATGATAAACCATGATAATACAGTATAATAGCAAGTGACCGGAGGTGGAGGTTTAGTTTTAGGTTTGCTGTCTACTGGTCACATGTAGTTCTTGAGCATTTTAAGTGTGTGTGGCTAGTCTGAATTTAGATGTCTTATAAGAGATGTACTCAATTTCAAAGACTAGTATGAGAAAAAAAAAATTTAATGGTTCATTAATATTTTATACTAATTGCACATTGAAATGATTTTTTAGATATAATGGCTTAAATAAAAATATTATTAAATTTAATTTCAGTTCTGTAAAAAAATTTTAGTGTGGCTACTAGAAAATTGGTAATCACATGTATTTGTCTCTCCTCATATGTCTATGGGGCAGCACTGTGTTAGACGCAGTAGGGAGGTAAGGCTGCTCGGGGAGGTGACAACACACATAAGACAGGACTGGCCCTACGAGGTCAGGGGGCTTAGTGGTGCAGACAAGGTGACAACAATTGCAGAGAATCTGTGTTTTGGAAAAGGAAGACAGAAAGCCAGCTTAGCTGAAGACAAGGCCAGGGGAAGGAGAGGTGGGAAAGAACTGGGCCCCCAAGAACAACGCTTGCTCATGCAAGGCCTTGCAACTAGAGGAAGAAGTAAGGATTTTATGTAAGTACAAACTTCCTATAAATTATTGTAACAGATTTGTTTCTGTGCAATTTTCTAAGACACTGTTTCAAATTATCCAATATGAAACTCTGGCTAAAAAAATGCAAAGAATCCCACTCAGCTCAGGATATGTCCATGCTAATGAAGGCTCACACAGATATATGCATTTGTTGAACTCATTTATTTTCATATAATAGTTACCATGGTTATATATGGGTGGTTTTTTCTAGGAGGAAGAACACAGATGGACAGAATGTACTCAAATAAATCAAATGAATATCTCAGTCATATCTTCCTCTATTTTACTCATCTGAAGTTCAAACTCTGAGTGTGTATATAATACGGAAAGAAAGACAAACCCAAGTACACCCAGAAAGTATGGAGTGCAGGTTGAGAAATAAATTTGGAAGTTTTTCCTTCTTTACACATTAGTGTGTGTCCATTTTATATTATATATATATTATTTTTTTCCCTCCTGGGTAACTCCCAGGAAAGGAAAGAGAAAGTAAACTGAACATGTTCTCTCCTACTACCTGAGGGAGTGGTTATAAAAGTAGTGAATCATTTCATGGCTAAATATTCCTGATGTATTTTAGAGTTTATATAGTAAATGCATTTCCATAAAAGCAAAATCTTGAGTTTCACAAGTGGAAACATTTTTATTTCCAAATATAAAAGGGAAAATGACATTCATAATTATCAGGCAAATCTCATACACACAATAAAGGCAAAGCAGACCATGTCTTTAAAAAGGATGTGTGGCCACTAAATTAAAAAGGAATGAAGCCAAGTATTCAGATTATCCAGGACACTGTCAAGAAAGTTGCACAGTCAAAATGTCGGTCACTGGGGCCATGATCGTCACTGCAGGGCAGGGCTCTTGCTGTGCCTGGTCAATGGAAACTGGTATAATGGGTGAGACAGCTAGTTTGAAGTCACAAGTGGGGGCCCAAACGAGTTAGCCAGGTATAGTCTTTAGTTTAAGAGTTCTTAATCGCTGACGTTGTAGATGAATAATCCCATAATGTTTTTTCCTACTCTACTAATTACTTTATAGACATAGAACCTAGATTTAGTTTTGCTGATGGTCTAACAGCCAGTGAAAACTTCTAAATAGTGATGGGCTAAATGGATCCAAAGGGCATCACTGATGTATCATTCTCAAAGTAAAAGTTTTTATTTAAACAAATCCCAAAACATTTGTGATGAGATAAATCAGGTCTTAGCACATAGCATGTACTCAATAAATATTTGCTGAATTTAAGAATGTATAAATATTAAAGACAAGGCAATGTTCAATGGGGGAACATATTCACTGATAAATCTGATAAGGGCTTAATATCCAGAATTGATAAAGAACTTATAAAAAACCAGAACCAGAAAAACAAACTACCCAATTAGGAAATGAGCAACAGACCTGATTAGACACTTCTCCAAAGAAGATATACAGATGACCAGTAAACGTATAAAAAAATGCTTACCATCACTGATTATCAGAGAAATGCAAGTTAAAACCACAATGAGATATCACCTCACACCTGTGAGAATGGCTATCACCAATAACTCAACAAACAAATATTGGCGAGCATGTGGAGAAAAGGGAACCCTCCTGCACTGTTGGTGAGAATGTAGATTGGTGCAGCCACTGTGGAAAGCAGTATACAGTTTCCTCAAAAAAATTAAAAATGGAACTGCTTTATGAACCAGTCATTCAACTTCTGGGAATGTATCCAAAGAAACCTGAAATACGAATTTCAAAGAATATATGCACCCCTATGTTCATTGCAGCATTATTTACAATAGCCAAGATATGGAAGCAGCCTATCCGTAAACAAGAAAAAAAAATCGTATCTTTTCTGACAGCATGGAATTATGCGACTAGAAGGTATTATACTAAGTGAAATTAAAAAGTCAGAGAAAGAAAAGAACCATATATCTTCACTTATATGTGGAAGCTAATTAATGAATAAAATAAACTAACAAAATAGAAATGAACTCAAAGATACAGAGAACAGACTGACAGCCGTGAGAAGGGAGGGGCTTGGGAGACTGGTAAACAGGTAAAGGGGCTAAGCAAAGAAAAAAGACTCAAAAGAAAGAATGTACAAATGCTAATTAAGATTTTTGGGAACCTTAACATGAAATTGGTTAATGCAACAACAAGGAATGCCAAATCCTATGTTAGCCTGATCAACTCTTCCTATTGTGGTTCCTGGAGGAGCTATGCATACGAGTAACAAGCACAAGTGAAAGATAAAAATACGTAATGAATATTAGTTGCAGGAGATTCCAGTATCCTAATAGTGGCCTCTCCGGCAGGCTGAATGGCAGGGAACCTTGTGGACTCAAGCCTGCCATGGGCCTAGCTATACCTATAAATCGTAGTCCTTACACTGGGTAACTGCATAGCCTGAAGAGATGAGCACTCCAGAGCTCTGAAAGCTCATTCTGCAATAACACACAGAGAGAAAATAAGTGGCTGCGCCTGCACTTTTGATGCAGTGACTCTGCCAGACAGTTGGCCTCGTTCACGTCCTTGAACTCAACAGATTTGCAACTCCTCCTTCCTGGGACCTGAGGGTTCCTGAAATAGCATTGACCTTGGTAGGGGGGGAACCGAAATGGAAATCAAGGACAGGGAGTCATAGTCGGTAACTGACAATTTTGAGAACTTCGGGAAGAAAGGTCAATGCACTTTTGAAAATGTGGGTGCATGTAGTAATTACCATAACTAAGCACAAGTCCTACAGAATCAGTGTTATGAAACTCATTTAAAATTTAATCAAATTGAAGTTCATGGTGATTAAGGCACTTTGCCAAGGCCAAATAGTAAACTACTAGAGGAGGAGATTTTGAGCCCAGTTCTGTACTTCTCCATCATGCTGCAAGTGGATACATTTATACTGTGAATTGGAGTCAAAGCAGAACACTTGCACCAACATTAATACTGTGAATGGATTAATGGAATTTGCCAAATAAAAAAATTATCTGTTTACTACATTGTCCTATTGTTATTGATAGAAACTGTATTAATTACACCTATGAAGACATAACTAATTGATAGTAGAAAACACAGTCAGGAGCAAGCATTTATAATATAAGAATTCCTTCAAGCTTACAGCTTTGGTTTCATTTCTCAGTATGCCAACTCAACCCGGAACGGTATTTGTGGGCATCTTTACTTTACACTCCATGTAAATTTATAAAATCTGGTTTATTGACTTCTTTCCCAAACCGGCTCATCTTTTGATGCCTATAGAGAAGGCATGTTTAAATCAGTGACTCTATAACAACAGAGAATCAGAAAACATGGATCACAGATGAGCTCCTCTTTTCACAGCAAAGGGGTAGCATGGTAGTTCCAAGTGTCACACAGAAGAGATTGTCTCTCCCTGTGTTTCCCTTTTTAAAAAACGAAAGGTGTTTTCCAGAAGGCCCCTAAAGGACTGTCTTCACCTCCCATTGGCTAGAAATGGAACCATCCTAGAGCAGGTTCATCCTCCTTAGCTGCTTTCAAAGAGAATGGGGCCTCCTTTTCTGAAGATCATGGCTAGGAAGAGAAGATGATGGAGCAAACCAGGATTCTGCTAGGAAGGAAGAGGCAGGTAAAGAACTCATGGTGGAGTGATCCCCTGCTGGGTGTACTGCATCTCCTGCCTGAGTTGTCACTGTAGACTCTAAACTGTGTCCCAGGCCCTAGGGTATCTCCGTGACAATTTTTTACAGACTTTTTCCAAATCACTAAATTGCATGTTGATGGTTTTTGTTGTCCCAGAACTCAATGCCAACTTCTCAATTTAGCCTTCAAGGCTCTCTACCGTTCACTCCACACTTTCCCATTCCTAGGCCATACTTCTACGCAAGACTTTTCTGTTCACACTGACTTTTCCTTACCTCCCTGTCACCATATCTCACATATCACCTCCATCTTGGCACTAAAGTGATACTCCTAAAAGCAAAGATCTGAACTGTACTGTTTTACTTAAAATAATTTCTTACAGGACAAAGTTTAAACTCCATAGCATGGATTATATTGCCTTTTATAAATTAGTCACTGCACATTTTCCAGGCACCTGATCTGTGAATCCCCATTTCCGTCCTCCCCCATCCTCCCACTGCAGCCACATAGAAGGCTCTCGTCCTTCACAAACACACTTTGCTCTTTGATGTCTTCATGCCTTGTCCTTTGCTGTGCTCACTGCCTGGAATATATTTCTCATCTTTTTCCATCTAGTAAAATTCCAGTCATCATTCAAAGCCCAGATCAAAGTTCATTTCCTTTATAAACGTTTTCTCAATACCCTAGGTAGAACTAATTTCTTCCTCTTTAATTGCTTCCAAAAAGTTATATTACACTAATAATACATTATATAATAACAGTTTTTATTTATATTCATGTCTTCCACCAAGACATTTTTATATAATAGACCATTATTTACTATTACTATTTTATATTATCACTCTTAATATATCAGTCTTTGTGCCCTCAGCTCTTGATGAAGAGCATATTCTCAATGTAAGTCTGCAGATGACCTATCTAGAATACCAACTCTGGCTAAATTCTCCTTACTTTCAATGCCCAGCTCAAATGCCATTTCTTCTAGGACTTTATTGTTATTCCCTTATTGATGAGAAATTTTCTTCACATAAATTACCATAAGTTTGATTTGTGCAATTAAGGTCTTTAATTATATCCTGTCTTATCCATGGTTGCCTTACCCTCCTTTCTCTGTCCCACTAGCCTGTGATCTCCTTCAGTAGGGTCTTGTTTCTTTCTGTAGCTCTGTTCCACTGAACCAGGGATCTAGGTATCACTCATACCGTTATCAATTCACAGTATGTCTTGTAAGTACATGTGTAAATACAGTCAGAGAAGAGAAGAACAGATGTTTTTCTTTCATTACAGCTTTAGGGTCAATATTCTTTAGTGTTCTTAGTTTTAAAGAGTAGGAAATTAGAAGAAAAATAGTTAAGCAAATATATTTGAGAAGCCAAATGTTTCCCAAACATCTGAGGTACAAGAGGAATCTTGTATGTATTCTGTGATAAGCTCCAGAAGTTCTATAAGAAATTTTAAAATATTTTTACTTAGACAATAAGTTTTTAAAATACTCATTTTTTGTGTTTACAATTATTTCTTCTAAGTCTTGTCACAAGATTTCTTGCTCTTACAGGCACTATATCTGTGGTCTTGTTGATATCAAAAGGCCAATTTTCAGGCATTTTTTTAAGCTTAAAAATAGAAGGGGCTACCATTAGCTGTTTATTTATTTTAGGGGAGTTGAAAGGCATTATGTTCTTTAAGAACCACCATTAGATCTAAGTGTGTCAAGACCAGATGCATTTTATTAGTACATGGCAAGTTTGTAATTACCAGTAATTATGTCTATCTTACCAAACAACCAGTTGACTTGGTTGATTCAATGAAGACAATCGAGCTTGGAAACACTCAAACATAGCACTTTCCAGAAACCAACATTTCTTAAATTTTTATCGTTTGCATACCAGATGCCCAAAGTGTACTGTATCTGTGTACCACCTACACTGTTGTGAACTTAATAATCCTTGGAATAAAACAATCATATTAAATACCAACATCATTTGTCATAGACAAGAAGCAGTTATTTTTAAAGAAACAATAAAATACAACAATGTGATTGTAATTCAAACTGGAATGTAGGAACGCCTCAGAGCCTGAGGCCTGCTTTGTTTATTTAAGAAGGGAGATTAATGAAAGTTCAGAATTGAAAAGAATGCCAGCATTAAAAAGAAGGATTGAAAAGAGTTTTAAAAGGATGTGTCTTTTTTTTCTATATAAATTATTTAATATTAATCCTTGTTATTATGTCCCTCTGAAGATCACCTTCATACCACAGGAGTTACCAGCTTGCATTTGGGAAAAACAACCATAACCCAAGCAATCAACTGGTGGATTTAAACTACAGTTTTTAATTCAGCGTTATTTATGATCATGTGTTTTGCATCATGACAATGTGTTTTGCTAAACATAATAGTTTACCATTTTTTTTATTTTATTCATTTTAGAGAGGAGACACAGAGTGTGAGAGAGAGAGAGAAAGAGAGAAAGTGGGGAGGAGCTGGAAGCATCAACTCCCATATGTGCCTTGACCAGACCAGTGCAGGGTTTTGAACTGGCGACCTCAGTGTTCCCAGGTTGACGCTCTATCCACTGCGCCACCACAGGTCAGGCAATAGTTTACCATTTTTTAAGGATTTACAATATTTTATTAAGTAGGCAATGTTCAGGAGTTAAAATATAAAGTTGATTTTATGAGAAAACAAGTTACACTTAAATAAGACTTTTGAAGAAAGAACAATGAAATAATATAGGTGGATTTAGAATCTTTCCTTATTTCAATTTACATCTTAATAGCATTTCTCTTAATATTGAGCCCTTAATGGCTCACCAAGTAGAATGCTTACTTCTGAAAGATAAGTACAAAACTATTAAATAATGTTTTATATCCCTTTTATTTCTTGCAGAACCCCTCCCAAAATGAAGATAATTACCTGAAGATGTCTCTTGGGAGTGTTTCATGAGTCAGCCTTTCCTTTAATCATTCTAAGATTTTTCAAGTTTAAAATTTTACCTCCAAAGAAACTTCTTTGTTTAAAGAATATTTAGAGCTGCAGCAATTCAACTGTGGAATTCTGGGAACAGAGACATCCCAGAGATTACATTCAGCATCCAGGTGGGCTGGAAGAAGGCAGCACCAGGTAGGTGCTCAAGCTTTTGTTATCAGTGCCTCATGCCATGGAAGCTGGGGTAGCAGAGTGTGGCTTACCGAGTGGAGGCAGATAATAAGGGCAGTCTCTATCACTGTAAATCTATGTCACAGAGTGACCCATGCAATCAGGATTTCAACTTCCAGTAAGAGAATTATGAATAATAGAGATTCTTTCTTCCTTTAAGCAAAATGCAATGTTCTTTTAATTGGCAACTTTGGACCAACTCATTTTCTGGGCTAGAGGTAGTAGATGACTTTTAAGTGCCCTACCAATTTGGTATGTAGTACTCAGTTAAGGATTCATTAAGATTCATAGCCTTTGAGGGATCAGGAATTGGAAAGAACACATATTCATTTAAGTGGGTTAAGTTCTTAGGGAGCAGATGCAATTGTAGGCCATGGGAGAAGACCAGCTGGTGTCTTAAAGGTAAAGATTGGCATGAGGGTATGGTATAGGCAGCCAGTAGACATCAGCAAAGCCAGCAAAATTTGAATATTAGAACAGGTGGAAGGAGGAAAGCAATGGGAAGACTAAGCTCTCCCAAGCAGATGGCCAGGTGGGCAGGTCAGTGAAGACTGTGGGTGGGGCAAAAGGCCAAAGCAGCAAGGCTGTGTTTCTGGAGCAGGTATTGAGTACACCGGGGAGAAATTACTTGTGTGTTCTGGGAATAAGCAGAGAATGAACTTAGAGCTGGGTAGGAGTGAGTGCTGGGTGTGCTGTCAAAGCACAGACTTGGGCATAGAAAAAAAAAGACAGAGATTCCCCGAAAGAGGTACAAGAGGAGAACACTTTTCTTTTAAAAAGGTCAAAATCTATTTATTAGAACTGGGGCAGGGCTAGCAGATAGAGGGACTCAGTATGTGGATGGAAGTGAAAGCATGAAACCATTTCCTAAATGATTTGAATTTCTAAGATTTCTTTTCTGTTTGGATATTTGGTTTCTCTTTTGTGTTAGAGGATTTCTTGGAACATTTGTTGATCCTTGGCCACCAACAAACAATGAAGAACAAGGCACTAAAAAGCTTTGTGCCCAAGCACAGAGTTTATCAATCAATGGGATGCATTGTAATTCACATGAAAGTCAGATTCTTTAGGTTAAACTCCCCCCCCAAAAAAAATACCACAATGTGGAAATCTCCTCCCAGGTGACATTCACTTTCTTCAAAGAGGAATCCTCTATCTTCAGCCTAAGAAGTAAATACCTGGTTGATAAAAAATAAAACAGAAAAAGGGGGGATTCTTACCATTTCATCCCCCCATGGTCAGCTCGTTTCACCCATTTTCTTGATACCTCCATATGTTGTCTCCCCCATTCAATGATGCTTGAGAATAAACCTCATCTCCTGCCCTTGCTGAGGATGTAGATTAATCACAGGTAATCTTTGGTACAGAAAGAGATCTAGTCACTCAATAGCATGACTCACAGTCAATCTCTTTGTTTTGAATTCCCACCCTCTACAGAACCTGGTCTCTCTAGTTCTAATGAATCTTAGTGATTTTATGATAAAAAATAAACTCATTTTTCATTGGTCCTTTACTTTGGAGGCCCTATAAATTGTAGCTTCTTCCTCTCTTTTGAGTTAATTACTACTTCTCTATCTTCTTCCCATCTCAATAAAAAAGGGTGAGCTCTTTTCATCTCCTGAGTTTTCTTCTGGCTTCTTTGTCTTTGAGGCTTTGCAATTATTTCTTTGTAGCATATTAGGTTGCTGAGAAGGACTCAACTCAGCATCTTTAAAGAAAACTCCCTCTAGATAACTATTGGCAACATGAAAACTGAGGTGAAGATTTGGTACTTACAATTCCAAGGGCAATCTTCATATTTAGAGTAAAATTAATGAGTAGACATACAGACAGAGATATTGTAACAGGTCTTGATAGAAAGAGAATGATTCATAATTACTCTGATGGTTCATAGAGAGCAGGGAAGAACTCTAGAGCATAGTTAGCAGTCTTAATTTACCTCTCCATTGGTTATGAATGGGGCAGAGCTGACCCGGTTTTTCCTCAGATTAACTTTACCTGCATTATGAACCCATCTCACCTCTAGTTGATTTAAGTGAAATAATTCCCAAATGTTTCTGGTACCACGTACCATCTGACTATACATTAATAACCTGAAAAGTCTATTAAAAATAATAGATGTGTAGATGCTATACCCATGCCCAGAGGAATGTATTCAGTAGGTGGAGCAAGCAGGATTTCATGAAGGTAATTCTGAGTCACTATTATAAATAGTCATTATGGTGATTTGTTCACACTTATTTATTTCTATCTGTATTTCTTTGTCTATATCCATGTTGCTTACTTGCAGATAACTAGTGCACTAGGCATACAGGATGTAGGGATGAATAAACAGTCTTAACTTTTGAAGAATCATTATATACTAGATGTAAACTTAACAAAGCCCAAAGGTATTCTGAGAAGGTAGTTACTAAGTTGGGTCTTGAAGAATAAGTGAAATTTTTATGGTCAGAAATGAAGATCATTTTACTAGGTTTTTCAGGCATTTTTCTGAAATAAGATCTTCAAAATAAAAACTTCGTCACACTAAATTCACTTCAATTTCTATATATTCTGTGTTGATGAGCATAAATAAATATTTTCAGTTAAATATCTAAGTTTGTTGATATAGGCACAACAAATATTTTCAACAACCTTAATTAATATTAATAATTTTTATCACATATCTAAGTAGCCATTGTGTATTAAAATCTGTTAACAGATATTGGACAAATTACAAGAGCATGAAACTTGTCTAACTAGGAAATTATAAGTCATATAAATATTAACTTTAAAAACTCAATATTTCCTATTAAATATAATAATAATATTTTTATCCAATTTGATTTACCTCTCTTATAAGTAATATGTAGTCTAAATATTCTTGTAAGTTACTTTTTGGATGTTTTTAAGCTTCTATTTTAGTATCATAAATCCTCATGTAATAATAATGAGGAAATTTTTATATTCCTTGTCCTTATTCCATTTACAGTTAGAAATCACTTTAAAACTTTTTCTTTCCTCTCAAACATGCCATCTCATCTCTTGCATTGCTTTTCCAACTTTAGATTGCTATGCCTTTGCTATTTCTTGGTAATCTTCACTTTCTTTATTGGTTTCAAAAACAATATGCCCTTTATATTAGCCTCAAGCTCTTCTTTCAGTTAAAGTACAAAATTAGGTTGGAATTTTTCCAGACCTTTTTCAAAGAAAATGCTAATGATAACAGTGTGATACACTCTGTATGTCATCATTAAAATGATTAAAACCGTTATGAAGCACCTACTTGTGGTCTGTGGTGTACAGAGAGATGGAAATTACTGCTATTCTCTCGGGCATCTAATATTAAGGAGGATGCATGGGTGAAGGACATAAATTGTGAACAACAAATACATAAAGCAGTAATATAATGTAGCTATTATAGAAGATAAGCTCCAAGCATTAATGAAGAGAAAATGTTACAGGATGCACTTTGGTTCAGAAACTACATACACAGAAGGGTGGCATTGTTACAGGATACATGGGATTATCTTCTTTTTCTTTAACTCCACTCAACTATAAGGCTCCTTCTCCACATTCTATCCTCTCTTTTCTCCTCCTTTTATGCACATTTCTCTTATCCTTTCTTCAATCTCTTCATCGCTCAATGAAAGAATGGTTCCCCCAGCCCTGCCTAAAAAGAGCCTCTATTTCTCTCTCAAGTTGCTCCTTGCCCAGTGACTCTAGGAAGAAAAGTTTCTCCAATCCTAACTGGCCGCTCAGGATGCTTCTGGTCAGGCCCACCCTCGTCCAACTGGGAGCTCTGCCCTTGCAGAGCCCCACTAATTCCTCACGGGCATCATGGTATGCTGGAGAGAAAACTGGGAGTTGGAGACCTAGCTCTGTCCCTAGCTGCTTGTCTGACCTTAGACCACACCAGACCTGATGGTTTCTATCTGTACCATGTGCAGATCTGGTGCAGGTTAAATATTAACCCCTTCTGAAAAAATTATCTCTATATTCTAATACCTGAAAGCTATGAATGTTACCTTTTATGTCCAAAGGAGTCTGTAGATGTGATGAGGTTGAGGAACTTGAGATGGAGAGATTATCCTGCATTATCTAGGTGTGCTTGCCGGAGGTGATCCCAGCTGTCCTCATAAAAGGGACCCAGAGGAGGCAGTCAGAGGAGAAGGCAGGTAATGACAGAAACCCCAACTGCAGTGATGCAATCTGCATGTGGAGGGAGTGGCCACAAGACAGCAAGTACAAGCATCCGCTAGAAGGAAACAGTCCTCTGGCCACCTTAATATTAGCCCAATTAAACTGATTTTGGACTTCTAGCCCACAGAACTTTAAAATAGTAAATTGGTCATGTTTTAAGTCACTAAGTTGGTGGTAATAATGTATTATAGCAGCATTAAGAAACTAAAGCAAGGGGATTTGTACTAGGGGATTTCTGTGGTTGTTTCTAACTATAATTTTGCTTTACAGCTATGACCTGTTGTTAAATGGCCCAGACTGGGCAGTATTTGGGTATCTTAATAGACTTCGTTAAAAGGAACATTTTGACAAGCCTTTTAACCAGGCATTGGTTATTCGAAAGAGTGAGTGCAGTTAAAGAAAAAGAATAAGTGGTTAGAGAAAAGCATTGGCCTTCCCCTATCATCTGACCCCAGTTTACCATTTTAGTGTTGTCCCCCAATATACCATCTTCTCTAGTTCCATCAGTCTTCTCATCACTTCCCCAACAGACCCTCTGTGTTCCAATTTCTTTGTTAATGCTCAACATCAAATTCTTTCTTTCCAAATCTCTCCCAAGCTCTAACCAAGGGTAAAATCTCTCTCTGATCACCAGGTCACATTTAATCCTTTTTTATCTATATTTTCCCCATGTATATCATGTGTCCTACTTCTCCTAAGACTCTTAAATCCATCTGCTACTTGGTGCTTACACCTCTGTCTCCTCCATTAGACAGAAGGGGCATTGAGTGTGGTGTCTGTGGTTAATTATTTTGATGTTTTCATTGTACCAAGACCAGTGCCTACACATAGCAGATGTTCTATGTTTCTTGAATTAAAGTCACAGAGGACTAGAACCAAGCAACCAGTTATTGTTTCTTCTTATAAATACATAAATTAGTACAAAATTCTCCCACAGGAAAATTTGCAAAGGAACATATAGTTATGTTTTTCTATTTTTTATTTTTTCTTTTCCACAGTGTTTTACTTTTATGTAAACTTCCCAAGTTTACCCCCCCTCTGACATACCATAGGAAAAAAAAATTAAACAAATCTTCCTTGCACAATTTGTTCCGGTAAAAAGCTCAATAAACTAACTCAGGAAACAGGGAACGAGTAAAAAATTTTGTTAAAACACCATATGCTGCAATTTACAAGAAGAACATAATCCCTTCTGATTTATTTTCACACCATGGTTATTTTTATTTTTATAAATTCAGGATTAAGGGCATTTTAAGATCTTAAAAACTATTAGAAAGTGTGTGGAGTAATCATTGATAATATCTCTTTACTCCCTTGATCCAAACCAAATCCTAATTGAGTAAAACCCTTCAGTGCCTGAACAGTAAAGGCAATTCTTTTTGCCTACTTAATATTAAAGGGTATCCCAGTTGATGTTGGATTTGATGGTGGAGAATCAAGAAGAAAATTAGTTCACTCCAGAGATACCTTCTGGTGGTAGAATTTCTGTCACTTCCTCATTTCCTTAATCATAGTTAGTGCTTATGCCAAACCATTCATTTAGATAACTTAAGGGAGCTTAACTCCTAAATCCTTGGTACACCAAAACAGGAGATAAGTGGGTAGTATCAATGTGCCTATCACTGTTATGCTTCAGACAAGTAAACAGACCCACAGGTCAAATTGTCATCATCTGTCTGTGAAAGAACATAAAAAGAATGAAGTTTACAGATGCCCAAACTTGTTTCATCACCACTTGCCTCATCTAATAGAGTCAACTGGAAGTCCCTGATTTGTTTGAACAGAGAGGTATGAATGGCCATGCATTGGATTCAATTGTCAGTGATCTTAGAGGAGAGTCTACATAAGAGCTATTTAGATATAGCAGTGCCATAAATAATTTTATCTTTTTAAACAGCAAACGGATACTGGTTCTTTACAGAAGAAAAATCTGCTAATTCCTCTGGCCATAAAATAACATCTATGGTAAATAAACAAACCTCTTAGACTAAACCCAAACCCGGTTCACCCACACATGCTAACATCTTCTCTCATTGTTGATTCTCAGGACACAGCAGAGTTCTATAGTGCTTTCCAGTCCAGAGCAGGAATAGAAAACTTCCAGGCTAGAATTGGTTCTTGGCAGAGTTCCGTCTGGCTATCAACAGATTTCTAAAATTAAGTGTTCCTTCTATCCTTAATTATTTGAATGAATCAAATTTGGGAAAAAATAAGCATGTCATCTCAGACTAAATAATACTGTGTGTAATCAGACATGTAATTTCCAACAGGAAGTACATCTCAAACGTTCATTAAAAGTACAAGCTGAAGTCAGGCCAATGTAGGTTAAAATTTTGATTGGGCCAGTTGGTCCATGTGCACTAGGACAAGGAACTTGAACCCTCTGTGTCATAGTCTCCTCATGCAGACCACAGGAATAGTAGTACTTCTTCGCGTGCTAAATTAGATGAACTACATCATCAAATAGACAATCTGTAGACATTCCAAAAGTAGCAGCTATTATTAGGAGTCATGGGAAAAACAGCATTATTTATATAATGAATATATAAAATATCTTGTAGAATATTTTAAACTCTTTGTGCTTGGGGTCTATTGTAATTCCTGTGTATCCCTTACAGAGTCTGTCAGACCTCACATCTAAGCAGGTATGAAATAAATATTTGTTAATTGACTTAAATATACATTGTCATTAAAACAAACAAGTTATGCCAGCTTTGCTCTCAGCTTCCATTCCTGTGTTTTATTTGTTAATTTCTTTGATATCTTTTTAAATAGTTTGCCACTAAATAGCAGACAGCTGAACAATGAAAAATTCTTAAAAAACAAAATACAACAAACAAAAACCCACTCTGACCATGGAACATCACACGAGCCTTGTTAGAGTATGAAAAAGGAAGCTACAAGGCAAGGCTGTTTCTGGAAGTTTGGTCATCGCTGTCTGCGACATTCCATTGAGAAGGAATTTCCAGTAATGCGAGGAGGACACAAGAATGGCTAGATCTGCAATGGAGCCTGATGGACAATGTAGGGTACTTTCAAGCTCAGCATTAAGAAAGTCATAATTACTATGTGGCAAAGCCAGGAGAACCAAGGTCATTAGATTTGCACAACGCTTGCTGAGATAACAAGTCATTGTGTGTAGTGTGCTAACCCCTCTACCATATTGCTTCCAGCAGGAACCTTTGGCAAGTTTTTACAGCCCCTCCTGATCTGCTTCCTTATCTATAAAACAAAAGGATTGAACTAGAAGAACTCCCATGTCCTTTCCAATATTAATAGGCTATGCACATATGCTTCTAAAAAGTACTACTTGGTTCCCTAGATTATAAGACCTTACATGTTTGCTAGTGCTTTTAAATTGACAAAAAGCTTCTGCAGTTAACCTTCACAACTACTTTGTAAGTAATGCATTCTCATCCCTCATATTTACAGATGAGGGAATTAAATCTTGAGAGATCAAGCAAATCAGCCAAGGGCACAGGATTTGCTGGCAGTGGAATTGTACCTACACCTGACCTGACAAGAAGCTTTCTGGGGAGATTAGTATTTAAAAGACAGGTACATACTATAGAAGAAAAAAAGTGCAAGAAAGAGATAGAAGGAGAAAGAGAAGAAAAAAATATATGGCACAGTTTGAAATAAAAGGCAAAGGGCAAAAAAGCCCTTTTGTAAATTGCCAAGGACAAGCAAAAGCTTTTTAAAAACAAAAAAGAGGAGGGCCCATCCATTTCTTAACAGATGGCATAAAAGTAACAGACAGGAGACTACAGAACTGCTTCTCTCCTACTTTGTTTATGCTTCAGAAAGAACATATCTTCAAATTGAAAAGTGTAACAAATAGAGTAAGGCTTTGAGATCAAGATGAAAGAGGAAGTAATAATTGCATTTTAAAAATATGCTCTATTTATCCAGGGTCGAGTTCCCAGGCTCAAAACTACCTCAAGCTTCCAAAAGTTTCTACATTTTGTCTGAAAAATCAATTTTAATAATTGTTTTAATAGTAGAAATGAATGAAATGTTGAAAACCTAAAGATAACCAAGTGTTCCAACTTTTTAAAAAAAAGTAGCTCCGTGGACAAAGTGTCATCCTGGCGCATCAGAGGCTGTAGGTTTGACCCTTGGTCAGGGCACATAGGAGAAGCAATCAGTGGTGCACAACTACATGTAACAACTAAGTAAAATAAGTCGATGCTTTTCTCTCTGTGTGTTCCCCCTGCCTTCTCCTCTCTCTCAAATCAATGGCAAAAGTATTTTTTTAAGAAATAACAGGTGAGTTTTACATCTATTTTTTATAAAGTTATACAAAGGTAAGTTGGTCAAATAGATGATATGTAGAACTTAGAAAAGAAAATACCAACCAAAGGGAGTTCCATGAATGACCAAGAATAAGTCATGGGCAACTAGACTCATGTCTTTATTCAACAAAATTATTACAGTATCAGTTTATAAATGCTACAAATATGATATATAATCATTTATAAAGATATTGTGCAACTTTTCCCATATCTTCATGGAACTAGCTACATTTATAGTATAGTTGGTGGTTTAATAATAAGGTGGATTATTCAAAGAGAATTGATAAACATTTGTTAAATTTGCAGGTGACTCAAAACAGAGAAGAATAACCAATAATGTCAAAGAGCAGATCAAGTTTTAAAAAGATCTTGAAATATTGAAACTAGAAGCTTAAATGTCAAGAAGGCTCAATTAAAAGATACACATATGTTCTAGAAAATATCCTAGAATGACCTTCTGGTTGCTTTGAGAAGTTTCAAATTTTCATGGGTGGTTAGAACCTCATGACAAAAGTCCTAAATTCTTTGATTGTAAGGAACGTAATTGCATACACACTTAGAAACGTACTAGTGCTGAGATCTCCAGGTTTCACCTTCTGTTAAGGACTGCCAACCAGATAGATGTGACACTCCTAAAACAGAGTTTCAAGGACAGAACCAGCAGTAAATTCTCATTATGTGGCTATGATGGGGGAATAGAAGGAGGAAGGCAGTGACAGTAGAGTGGGTCTTTGTCACATGACGAGTATTTTTTGATGGTCTGTGGCATTCATTGCAAAATACGTCGCAGAGAAAGAGAAAAAAAGCTTTAAATGAATAAGTAAGCAAATAATAGCAGAGAATAAAGTAGAGATCTTGGGCCTTTTTCCCTTCCCCAGGATGTGTTATTGACAATGAGAGCTGGTGAAAGAACACCTGCGATCTTCCAGAAACCTAGATTTCATACGGAAGGTTGGTTCCCTCGTTTCTAAACTCCCTTGATGCTGCTCTTTAGCTCTCTGGCCCTCAGGGCTTTGACCAAAGGGTAGTTGTTTTTATTTCTACTGGTTCTGTTTTTGTGAAGTTCAGTGCAAATAAGGATTCCTAACTACAGTACTTAATGTCCTCCTAAAAATCTTTGCTGCTGGTATTCACTTCCTGTTGAGAGTTTGTGGGGGATGAGAGGGAGCCCAGTAAACACTGGTGCTGAGTGCGGGAGGCCCAGGGAGGCAGACTGGGAGGAAGCTGGGTCAAAGTATTGTAGCACACACAGAAGAGAAGTGTGAGTAAGCCTGTAGGCTCTGAGGAGGATAGTATTTTATGTCTGTATTTAGTAGCAACTGTGTTTTATCCCCAATAGAGAAATTTAACCATAAGATCTCCAGGGAAAAATATACAGTCAGGGAAACATGTGTTTACGTAGATAAAGATTCAACTTCATGTAGGATGGGAACTGAACATGAATGACACAGGTCCTTTCCAAGACTCCTCTCTGTATGGCTGTTTCAGTGACCCTGGGGCTGCTGACATGGACCCTGAGGACTGAATGACAGCAAACTTCCGATTCTGAGTGAATACACACAGAAATGCCCACTGTATATGCACATACCACGAATATTCCGCATGTGACTATCTACAGATCTGGCTTACTTTTAAGTATCTTATAACAATCTAATTTCACGATTCCAAATATTCAAATTTCAGGATATAATGAACAATGCTGCTCCACATACATAGCCATAATAAGTGTGTGGCTAAAAAAATAGGACATATAAAAAAGTTAGAATTATGTTTATTTCTGGAAAAAGACAATTTTGTTCCAATCCAATGAAGATTTCCCTAGCACCTGTATTGAAGGTGCTTCCAGCCCCTACAAAGGATCAAAGAAGTGAAGGGCAGAGTCTGTGCTGCAGAGGAAATTAAAATACTCCAAGCAGGCATGGCTGTGATTTTCACCACCGCAGGTGTGCCTGTGAAGTGACTCCAGGCACTTGATATCCAATATTTTACTTAATTCCTCATGGTAGCCCTGCAAAGCGGGTATGATTGTGTCTATTTTAAAGATGAGGACACTGAGACTCAGTGGGGGGGGGGGGGTAACATCTGAGTCACACTGTCAGGTCTGCCTGCCTTCCGAGTCCCTGCTGTCCCTTTTATATTATGGTGCCCCAATAACTACAATGCTGACTACAATACTAAAATGCAAGTGTGATCAAAGTAGAAACAAAGACCTAGAAAGAGTAGAAAGAGAGAAAAAATCTGGCTGATTGGCTTGTTGGGACCAGGAAAGCATCTGTGAAGAACGAGGCATTTGAAACAGAAGAAAATGTCAAGAAGAGTAGAATGTCAGCAAGGGGAGATGGGGTAGTGTGATTACAAATCCTCTAACCCACGGCCTGAAATGCACCTTAGGTCATCAATTACATTCTTCCTTCTAACTTTAAGGACATAAAAATTAGTATCATTCTTCAGCTTATGACATGTTATCCTAAAAGAGTTTGAAAAGCTTTTTCATCTTTACTGATAAAAAAATAAAGAAAATGCACTAGAATTGCAAGAAAGGTTTTAAGTTCATATGCCGTACCTTAGAATGTAAGAATGATTTGGACACTGACACTAGTAAACAAAAAAAAAAAGGAGGAATCTCAATAACTAGAGAGTTTGATTAAGCTTTTTTCTTTTTCAGGCCATACTGTCTCTGAGCAGGAGATTAGAATGAAGACCCTTATAAAGTCTTTATACCCATAATGAACCCTCGCAAGTAATGACACAAAAGCACTATCTTACAACTTTATTTTTCCTATTTTACTGCATGTTGCGCAATCAGGAAATAAAATAAGATTCATGCTTTTTTAGCTGTGAATACAAATTACATAAAGATGCTATTCCAAACAAACCAAAAAGAAAACGAGGGAAAATTTACATCAATTAGTCTTGTTTTTCAAGATTTCTCAGGAACAAAAACACAAGCAGATTCTGAACCTTTCCCTTCATCGTTAGAACAAAATAAAATTTTATTTAAGGGCCCCTTCATCTACTCCCCATGTTTTTTTTAAAATAATCAGCACCAGACCAATGTTATCAGTTATTCTAAAGTGAAATAAGGAAGATTGCAAAGAAGCTGGTCTAGATTGATGGGAAAACGTTCACAATGATGGTTCGTAGAGGAAATGGGAGTATGGACTTTCATAGACAGGAAGAGAGAAGATTTAGACCAGTTAGTATAAGGGAACTTGTAGTTGCCAAATTATACCAAGACTCACACAAGAATATACATTTTAGAAGAGATGCTAGATAACAGGATGCCAGGTTAAAGTGAAGTCGACTTTCTGTGGACTCTTCAAGTTCCCAGTCATTAAGACAGGGTTATAGTTGTGATTGCTGTGATCTGAGTATTTATGCCCCTCATTTATATGTTGGATTTCCAATGACCGACATGATGATATTAGAATGTGGGGGTCTTTAGAAATTAGGTCATGAGGATGGAGGCTTTATGAATGGAACTACTGCAGTGATCTTACAAAACTGATCTCACAGAACTTCCCAGCCCTGTCCTTTATGGGAGGTCATAGGAAGAAGCCATCATGCTACAACCCATAGCTCAACCATGCTGGCACCTTAATCACAGACTTCCAGCCTCCAGAACAATAAGGCACACATTTCTTTTGTTTATATACTACCCAGTCTGTGGCATTTTGTTACAGCAGCCTGAATGGACTTGAGATAGTTACCAAACATCTTAATTAAGATCTGACCTCAACACTCAAAAGTTGAAGTATAATAAATCTTTATGTCCACTTGAAAAAATACAATAATTAGTTAGCTGTCTAGGTTAATACTGGAGTGCAGGACAAAGAAATAAATTGTGTCTGGAGTTCCCCTCACTGCCTCCCACTCTGTCAGATGAACAAGAAGTCAATTAGTCACCTGCTGATCTCTCCTGAGATAGAAGATAACTTGTCAAGCTTCCTCAACTGGAACTATCTTTCTTGCAGTGGCCCAGGTTTCCTGAAGCTCATCAACAGTCCCTGGCATCTCTGCAAGCTTCCACCTCTGTCTCTGGGATGACAGGAAAATATTCAGGTGTCGCACCCCAGGGCCCTCAGACCCACGTTCTCAACTGGGCCTGATACAGCAGTTGAGAGGCAGCTGGCAGTGGAGGAGAGAACATTGACCTTCTCCCTGTAAAGAGAAAGCACTGGAAAGGGAGGTTTCCCACCCTCTCTGCACCCTATTACCTGCTCGCCCCACAGGAGTCAAGGCTAACCTGATTGTTAGGACATGACATTTATTGGGACATATTTCCTCCCAGAAATTTTATTGAACACTAAAGGTGTCCCCTTGTTTTTTACCTTCTGTGATCAGCGGGCCCTCATCTATAGTAAGGACAGCTGGGAAGAGCCTCCAGCAGGTACAGAGGGGGCCATTCTCTGCTTCTTCTCTAACTCTACTCTTGTGTTTGGGTGGAGGAGGTTGTTTCTACCCTTTGGTGTTTTTAATGTACAAAAAATAAAGTAGGAAGCTAACAAAGTTTACCAGAAGCTTTGAATTTTCAGGATTATATGCTTTTCCAGATTAAAAAGAGAAACCTGAATTTTTGCCTGACTAGACATCTGTCTGTGCATACTCTACTAGCTGAATACCGAAAGGGGAGAAGCGTCAATGGCCTCTGAGCCCTGAAGAGACAGGTAAAGCCTCTGAACCTGGGGTTTTTTGTTACCTGTGGGAACTTGGGTCTCCAGGTAAAAGGAGGAGAATCAACAAAATTGGTTCTAGATAGGCTGAGAAAATCTCGAATACAGCCTTGTCACTGGTTACCTTGTGCCTTTTCATTACTAGCAGCCTCTGACGTGGTCCCAGTCTTACGAAGAGAGAACCAAATTTTAAACAACTGTGCCCTTCCAGCCCAGGTCATATTCTCATCATTGTTCCTTCGTCAGTGTTTAGTATCTCTCTGCACATGCAAGTGTTCTCTTAGAAGTGACTGATCAGGTAAACAAGGAAATAAAGAATATGCGAAAACTGTCCCATTACAGCACATTACAGTTGAATTACAATTTATTATGTTCCCAGTTTTATTATTATTCACCCATTTATTCAATATTATTAAGTGCTCTATCTCCAGTTAATTTTATTGAGTACTATTTTAGCTATCCTTTCCTGGAAGTAAGTTTCGTTTGGTTTTTTTAAGTGGAGAAAGATGTTTCTAGTGAAAGACCTTTCCCTTATTTTCTCTGGCAGTGTGCCATACCCTCACTCTTCAGCACACACACACACACACACACACACACACACACACACACACACCACATACACTTAGACTTTGCTTGAAGTTTAAAGCACCAGAGAACTTAAGGCGGTCTAAGGTTACAAATGGATTATAGTTGAAAATCTTAATAAATGTGTATCTTATATATCAGCTTTGCATAGGACATCACCATGTTTAAAAACTAAGCAGTGATAATGAATATTGGATTCTTCTTTTAGTTTTATCTGTTCATACATCTTATATTTTGAGGCTATACAATTAAAGTATAAAACTTTTAAATCATAACTTCTTCCTGGTGATTTACTTTAAATACGAATGGAAGCCAAGGAAGTTTGTAGACCAATGAAATAACAGCATTAGAACCACTCGCCTGCATATAGCCTGAGTTAATAGGACATTCTTTTGTTTGTATTTTTAGTTATTTGGTTTTTGTTTTATTGAAATAGTAAGTTCATCTTAGGAATGGGAACATTTTGTGTCCTAGTAGCATTTTGAGACCTAACCTGTCCTGACTTCAAGGAAAAAGAAGCAATTTGATTGGTTGCTAATAACTTAGACTGACTTTGAAAGCTGTCATGTTTTATTTTAAAATAAAAGCTCCCTGGACTTCATTGGAGGACAAATAAGTTTTAGTTTTGTTTGGCTTTGGAGGGCCAGAGAAAAGATTAGTAGATGATAATTCAATTTGGAACATGTCACTTCAGGGTTTGGAAAACTCATTGAATATCCTACAGGAGCCACCAAGACAATAAACATGTAACAAGAGAAGTTCAAAAAAATTATAAACTCAAAAAAACAAATGTTTACTTTTGTAATGGTTATTGATAACAATAATTAGGACAACTTAGAAAATGGGTTGGACATAGTCATATTTAACTTTTAGAAATAGTAACTCTGGCAACAGCATGAAAGATAGTATGGGAAAGAAACTAGGGTGGAAATATCAGCACTTATTAAAAATGTCTGGGCCCTGGCCTGTTGGCTCATTGGTAGAGTGTCAGCCTGGCATGTGGATTTCCCAGGTTAGATTTCCAGGCAAAGCACAGAGGAGAAGTAACTATTTGCTTCTCCAACCCTCCCCCTTCTTCTCTCTCATTCACTCTCTCTCTCTTCCCCTCCTGCAGCTATGGCTTGATTGGTTCTAGCACATTGGCCCCAGGCACTGAGGATGGTTCCATGGAGCCTCCTCCTCAGGTGCTAAAAATAACTCGGTTGCAAGCATGGCTCCAGATGGGCAGAGCATGGGCCCCAAATGGGAGTTACCAGGTGGATCCTGGTTGGGGCACATGTGGGAGTCTCTCTCTTCATCTCCCTTTCTCTCACTTAATAAAAGAAGAAAAAAAAATCTGTATAGAGGTGGTGAGAGACTAAATTCAGAGTGGCCATGAAATGAACTGGGATGGCTAAATTTGAGATTCATTTTAAGGAAAAATTCTTGAAGTCTAGCAATTAAAAAAAATGGGGCTAGGAAGTAAGAGAAAGGGAAAGAGGATGATGTCCCTAAGATTTCTAACTGAGGAGTCCAGGTCAGTTGGCTCTATTAAGCAGGCCAGGCATATATCAAGCTATTCCTTTATTTCTTTTTCTTCTCTTTGTACTTATATTTCACAGCCCTCCAAGTTCTGAATAGTTTCAAAGACACTGGACTTAGTATAACCGTGCTAAAAAGAGAATAAATCATTTGCCTTTTCTAGAAACTTACAATTCCTAGTTTGTGAATCAATTGATCAATTGCTTGTAGTAGTTGAAAAGGAGGTCTAATAAATCCTGTCCTGGGAGTGAAAGTAGTAATTTACTTTTTTACCAAATAATGACCCCATTATTTAACTCTATCACTCATTATCTCATTAGTTTTCACAACATCTCTAACAGGTCTAAGTGGAAGATAATACAAATTGACTTATCTAACTCCATTTTAGTCTGTTAATCTCCATTACACACACACACACCCTTTGCAGCAGATTTTACAATATCCTATCACTCTAGTTTTTTCCAAAGCCTAGCTTCCATGAAACAGACCCCTGCAAGATTTGGAAAGTAAATCTCAAAACTTCAAGGCCGTTCCACCACCGCTGCTATTTCTAGTAGCATCATCAGAATAGTGGTATTTGGTTTTGTTGTGTTTTCTGCATTGCTGCAGAGGTCCTGTTGTGGGTTGAATTTTGTCCTCCCAAAATGTTGAAATCCTAACCCCCAGTACCTGTCAATATGATCCTATTTGGAAATAGGGTCTTTTCAGATAATCAAAGTAGGATGAGGTCATTCAAGTGGGTCCAGTTTTGTATGCTGTGCCTTTATGAAAATGGGGTATTTGGGCACAGAGAGAAATGTGTACACAGGGAGAACATCATATAAACATAAAAATAGAAACCAGAGTGATGCAACTACAAGCAAACCACCAGAAGTTAAGAGAGAAACATGGAACAGCTTCTCCCTCACAGCCTCCAGAAAAAACCAACCTTCCTGACACCTTCGCTCAGACTTTCTAGCTGCCAGAACTGTGAGATTATAAATTTCTGTTGTTTAAGTCATTTTTCTTTGGGTCAAAATAATACATGTCTCAATGCCTGGTCTCAAGCTTAACAGTTGTTGAAATGTAAGGAATGGGGCCTGACCAGGTGCAGTAGATAGAGCATCTGACTAGGACCCAAAGGACCCAGGTTCAAAACCCCTAGGTTGCCAGCTTGAGCATAAGGTCATCCGGCTTGAGCATGGGCTCACCAGCTTGAATGTGGGGTCACTGGCTTGAACGTGGGATCATAGACACGACCTCATGGTTGCTAGTTTGAGCCCCAAGGTCTCTGGCTTAAAGCCCAAGGTCGCTGGCTTGAGCCAAAGGTCACTGACTGGAGCAAAGGGTCACTTGCTCTGCTGTATCCCCCCAATCAAGGCACATATGAGAAAGCAATCACTGAACAACTAAGGAGTCACAAGAAAGAATTGATGTTTCTCATCTTTGACTCTGTCTCTGCCAAAAAAAAATGAAAAAAAAATTAGGGAATGGGGAAAGGGTAACATCCATTTTTATGATGCACATGACAGCATAGTGGTATTTTTGTAAACCCAGCAATTATATGATTTTGTTTGTTTGTTTCTTTCTTCTTTGCTAGATTTCTTGGTAAGCCAATTCAGCAAAGGTCCTTAAAAAATCAGCGTGGAACCTGCTCTTCCCTTGCCATTCTCTGGGTTAAGACCTTTCTCTTAAACTAAGTCTAGAGGATTCTGTAGTCTACAATGTATGTCCTGTATTCTGACTAAAGGACACAATGATTCTCCAAAATGCACCAGTAATTCTAACTCACAGAAAACAAAAGTGTTATTTTTCTTTTCTTTGTGCAATACAGTACGTAGACCCATAGCAAGTATGAATAAACCAAAGCAGAGTGAAATTGGGTAGTAGGTTTAAATAAAATTAGGTCACAAATCTCCAAGAAAATGTCTATTCCCTTTAGAGATTTCTGTATTTCTGACTTCACTGCAACAGTAAGCTAGTTGTTTTTCCCTAACTAAGTTAAATAGGAGAAAGTAGACAAACAAAAGTGTAGGTACATAGATAGGATAAATTTTTAACTATGGGCATAGACATTGTAAACTTTATTGGTCAAATAGAACTTTTGACAGAATTTTGGTTTTGGAAAGCTCCTTTCTAGACTCGAAAATATAGAACTTCAGAGAAAAATCAGTCACTGAAATTCAGGCTTAAGTCCTACAAGATTTGTAGTCAACACTATAAACAATATGAATGATTTCCAAGCCTAAAACTTGTAACAATGTTGTTAATAATCCCCATAGTTCATAGTTGGTTTTAAAAATCTGTAATGCTTACTGAGTTGAGAACTTTTATACTTTAAATGCATATACAAAGTTTCCAAGTGGTTAAATGACTTAGTCAAATCCGAAAAAATTAGTGATTTGATCATTGGAAAAACAAATAACAAATGCTTATGTAAGAAATATTTTTTTCCTTCAGTATTCTTAGAATTCATATTTAAAGAATCAGTTATATGTTAAATTCTGATAAATATCCATAGAGCAATATTGGCAAAGTCTTGTTTGTCTACTGCTGGGAGTACTGACTCAGATGAATGAAGAAAATCATCAAGATCAAGTTCAAACACTGTCTCTGTCATGAGCCTTTCTAGTCTCCCAGGACACATCTGGTTCTGGGCTCCCAGAGCACTTCAGTTATTTCTGTTAGGATATTTATCACTTCTGTGTTTAGAAAACTTTTACGTAGCACTTCCCTAGTGCCAACACCATTCCAGTGCTTTCCTCAAAACAATCCGATGTGATTGGTACTGTTATTATTCACATTTTGTAGATGAGAACCTAAGGGACAAGTCCATAACTCTGCCAGGGTGGAGCAGGATTTATACCAAGTGGTTTAGACCCTGAGTCCATGCTCTCACCCTTACTTTATACCTTCTTAACCCTGTTAAGATTATAGGCATACATACTCAACCTTTTATTCTTTCCTGCTAGCTTACTGAGAACAGAGTTCATTCTGATTCATATCTATATTCCATATAATATTTAAAATGATGCTTGGGGCAGACTTAGGAATCAACTCATTAAATAAATGAGTGAAGAAGGTATAAGGGCACGTAGGACTAGACAGCAAGAATACATTTATGGCTAACATGTATTGGTGGTGACAGGGCCGGAGAAATACCATCCTTTCTCTTTGGTCACTCTTTTCCCAAGTACTCCCTGCGTGCCAGCCACTTTGTGCAAGCGGCTGTGCTGAGATTTGTTAAAATGGATGAGTTGTAGGGAAAATAGTCAACCACAGAAAGTGAGCTAACTCGAGAGGAAACTGAAGTAGAAATGTGACTTTGCTGCTCCTTTTCTCCCCTTTCTATTGTCTTTCTTCTCAACAAGAGATGACTCTATTTGAAATGTCCTGAGCTTCCTTTGATATGTTTGGAGAGGTCACCGCTGGGCCTCCAGGAAGAGAAAAGTCTGGCCAAAGCAGTAGGACAATTATGTTAAGGATTGACAGGCACACGCTGTAAAATATAGATTCAGTCAGATGTATGATTCAGCCACTCAAATGTTCCCTGTAGTTTAGATTTGTACATTTGATTTACCCTTCCCTCATAACCATCATAAAATCGCCTGAGTGCATGACTCACTTTCCTTCATTTACTCACATTTCAGCAACGGTAATTAACCTTGGCTAATAGTTCTTCTCACTAGACTGACTCAAGGGTTGTTAAAAGCAACAAGCTTGCATAATAAATGGTAGGCGATGGAGACACAAAACGCAATTTGGCACATATGTTCTAGTGCTGAGATCTAACACATTCCTATCTATATGAGCTCTCAGCCAGGAGGTCTCCTGATTGAAAACCAAGGATCTGGAGCTCAAGTCTTTAATTTTGATCAATCAGTATCAACGTAGCAGCAGTTTAAGAACAAGTATCTGGGATCGAAGGGCAAGAAAAGGAATGAAAGTATTTTCTTGTTATTATTACATTTTATAATAAAATAATAGCTATAATTACCTGTTTAGCTTTAAACCTTCAGTCTTGTTTCTCAAAAAGTTAAACATAGAATTATCATATGACCTGACAATTTCACTCTTAGGTGGGTACAACAGCCTCCCTTCATCTACAAGCATACTTCTGAGACCCCCAGCAAAGGCCTGAAACCACAGATAGTGCCAAACCTTATATACACTATATTTTTCATATATATATATATATATAAAGTGCTTTAAGTAAAAAAAATTATATATATATTTTATATATATATAATTATATATATATATAATTTTTTTTCTTACTTAAAGCACTTTATTGCTTCTCTTGGTCATATCCAAATTGCCACCATCACTATTCTCACACTTTTAGGCAATTAGTAGACAAAATAAGGATTACTTGAACACAAGCACTGCAATACCACCACTGATCTGACAACGGAAACAGAGAAAACATCTACAGGCAGTATAGAAGCTAATTTTTGTGGGGTCATTGGCATAAACTTACATTTTTAAAACTCACGTAGGACATTTTTTGGAGTTGCAGACAAAGGGAAGATTCATATTTCAGGCAAGACAGACTGGGACAGCTTGAGGTTTCATGTCCGTACTCAAAAGGGCATGCAATTTATCATTTATGAATTGTTGATTTCTGGAATTTTCCATTTAATATTTCAGACTGTGGTTGACAGTAGGCAATTGTATCATAGAAAGTAAAAACATGAATAAGCGGTGACCACTCTACCCAAAAGAGTTGAACATTGGTATTGAAACTGTTGAACAAATTCAAAGAGTTCAGAGGTTTGGGCTAGAAATAAATGATACAGATTTATTCAAGGGTCTTAGAATTTTAAAACTAAAAATTCAGCTAGGCAAAACCCAGAAATATTCCAAAGACAAAAAAAGTTAACAGTTTTTATAGTAAAAATACCTTCTTGACAATAAATCAGTCTCGCATCTTAGTCCTAGGATTGGTCCAGTATGGTTGTCAGTCAGATTCAGACAGTCTGGATGATGAATGCCAGGTAGTCTCAAGAACAGATGCTGGTAAGTCTGGTCTTGTCCAATGGTCTGGGTAATGCATATCAGGTGGTCTAGATACATGAGTTTTTCAAGTGGGTAATCAAATTATCTGGAAGTCTGATGTATGCCCAGATATATATCCAGACATTGACACAGGACTGAAAATTTCAAAAAGTTTAAGTTCCCAGGCTAGTTAGGATATGAATAGAGTCTTTCCTCATGCCTCAACCTTTCATTATGTTAATAATTTTAGCAGCTTGGTTAAAATGACTCCATTTTATTTATTTTCTATCTTTACTATTTCCTCAAAAAATACATTTACATGCATGTTTATAACAGTACTATCCAAAAGATGGGGGGAAACCCATATTAACCAACAGATAAATGAATAAACAAATTGTGGCAGAGACATAGAGGGGAATATTATTCAGCCATTAAAAAGGTAATTAGTTCTGATAGGTGCTACAAGATGATGAACCTTGAAAACATCATGCTAAATAAAAGAAGCAAGACACAAAGGTCACATATTGCGTGATCCCATTTCTGTGAATGCCTATAGAGACAGAAAGTATATTAATGGTAGGCAGGGGAAGGAGAAATGGGACAGTGACTACTTAATGAGTATTCCTTTTAAGATGATGAAAATATTTTAGAACTAAATAAAGTTGCTAGTTGCAGAACACTGTGAATGTACTAAATGCCCCTGAATTATTCACTATAAAATGGTTCATTTTGTTTTATGACTTTCATCTCAATTTTAAAAATTGCATGTGTTCTCATTAAGATGTCATTTATACAGTAAATAAAAGTACAAATTTGTTGGTTTTTTTGCAAGTCAATATAGCATACATCTTACCATATAAGGGTGATGTTCAAAATATTTCAAAACCAGCAAGGAACATATACCCCTAAACAAATAACACTTCCCATTAAAATGAGTGCAAGCCCGTGGAAAACCTGCTCTGCCAGCCATGGGACGGAAAACACCCAAAATATCATTTTCTACGTGGGCTACACACTGCAGATAACCAGGCAGAGTTTCACTGAATCCTAACCAACAACCCAGACACAAAGAGCACTTCTTCAATTTTGCAGAAGTCATTAAAGTTCAGCTAGACTAGGTCATTGACTGAAGGTAATAAATATTAAATGGCAGAACAGACTCACATTTAGGTGTCTTTAATTCAAATGAAAATCTATTGCACAAAAGTCATTTTTCTTAAGGCATCTTGCATCAAAACAACTCAATTGCTACAGATTTTTAGAAAATATATTGGCTCTCTAAGTGCTCTCCCAGATTTTTAAACTATTGAAAGAAGGTAGAAAACACCAAAGGAAAAAACAGACCAGACTTTCCAGAATAAGCTCAAGAGTTTAGTTGCATAGACAAAAACTAGTATTTGATGATTTAGTAATTTGCAGAAATATGTACCCTGGAAATAAATACAGTAAAAAAGCCCTCCCCCCACCAAATCTGATGACAGTGTATTATCTAGGGCCACCTTCACCAGCAAGCATCCTGTCTGGGCACACAGGGCCCAGCACTCAGAAGTGTAATCATTTAGGGCTTTGTTGTTGCCCTCTAAAAGTCCTTAATCATTTTTTGAGCAAGGGGGCCTGCTTTTTCATTTTGTACTGAGCACCGCAAATTATGTAGCCAGACCTGCCAGTATCCAAATAATTTTAATCCTTCCCTGACCTACTTAGAAGAGTTATTATGAAGATCAAAGGAGGGGGATAGTATAACACTCTTGATAGTTTATAAAGCACTTCCACATAAAGCTATTATTCCTCAGTTAACTGATTTATAATTATTTAGATTCACAGACAGGTGGCTCCTTGAGGAATGCACTGCTCCTTCCACAGGTGAGGAAGGGTGACCAGAGCGGGTGGGAGGCTTGCAGGAACAGGGCTGACCTGCCATGAGGGTAAAGCCTACTGAGACTCGGGTCTCCGGACACTAGGAGCCTCTTCCTGCAGCTTCAGCTGCTGCCCTTCCATCCTCAGCACTAAGACCCCAGGAAGGCCTTGTGTGCACCCTAAACTTTATGAAGAATCCCTCATATTTTAAATGAGTGAATAATGACTAAGTGAAGAAGTGTTCTTTTCCAGTAGACTGGAGAACGCCGCTTTCTGAGCTGACTGTAAAGCACTGTAATGTTCTTTGGTCGCATGGTCAACGGGTGGATTTTGTTGGAGTGTATGAGTTTACAAATGTTTAACTATCAGCTTACTTATCTACCTCCTCTGAAAATGAGATTCTATTCGATAATAAAAACGGCTTCGGAATTTGTACTAAGCCAGCTGTGTACATGGTACAGAATGTTCTCAGAAGCAACGGGACTCATGAATATTAAGGCAGCCACTTCCTGAACTATACGGCCTTATCTGCCTGGTGTCCTCCCTTGCCCACAAACCTTTTGCCTCCCGACCTGAATCTGGATCCTCTCCTCTTGCATGCAAGATAATAGATGAAATCAAAGGAAGTCACCTTTATCCTGATGCTTGGCTGCCTCATGTGCTCCAGCCGTTCCACCCGGCTCCATCCACAGAACACTGCTATTTTATGGAAAGAATGTTATTAACACCGCATACCCCATATTTTGCTTCCAGCAGAGCCCCTGACCAAGGCAGCATTATTCCATTCACACTGTTGATGCTAGATTGCTCCAGATGGCAAAGCTGAATCAACAGACCCCAGCAGGAAGGTTGGGTTTATTTCACAGCAGGTTAGAATGTGCAGTTGCAGCACAAACAGAAAATTTCTTTGACCTTCCCTGTATTATGTGTTTGTCATGCTTAATAAAATCAGGGTTTATTAAGCTATTTGCTCCATATACAAAAAAATTTTTGACTAACAAATTTATATATAACATTACCCATATAAACCAGTGTCATTTACAGATTATCTCAATACATACTCAATGTAAAAAATTCAAATAATATAAATGTATACAAAATAAAAATATATAAAGTCTTTTCTCTACCTCACCCTACTCTCCTCTTACATAGGTATTTTGTTAACATTTTAAAGCAAATATTTTCCTTAACATGTTAGAGTAAATTCTTCTGACACGCTTATGCATCTCAAAGTATCTGTTTAAAAAGAATTATAAAAAGCATTTATAAAAACCTATGTTTATTTTTAAATGCATGTTTTCACATAGAAATATTTTTGAAATTGAGTTTCCTTACATTTGATAGCTTCTTAGATGCAATGAAACCCTAATTTTTTTTGTTTTTAATTAAATGGTTTATACATATTTAATGTATTGTTTTAAAAGTTGCTTTTCAAAACCAGATAGAAGGTGACAGAGGACAATTTAACTTTGGGTGATGAGTATGCAACATAATTGAATGATAAGATAACCTGGAGACGTTTTCTTTGAACATATGTACCCTGATTTATTAATGTCACCCCATTAAAATTAATTTTAAAATAAATAAATAAAACTTGCTTTTCAAAAGAACCTAAGTAAGTTCTTCACACAGGATTGACCATTCCCACTGCATTTATACCCACATACTGTTTGGTACTTTTAAGTTGTAAATTAAATGGTTACAGCTCTCCTATCTTTAAATTGCTTCTAAGTTTATTCATGATCCCTCACACAATGCCATAAACATAGAGCTCCAAGTCCTTTATACAAGTGTTTTTTGTGCGCGAGATGAAGAATTTGAATCACACTCTTGGGAGCACCCTCATAACCTGTGGCTCATATGCACACAAAATACAAATAGCTTCCTTAATGCTAAGGGCAACAGGTGTGTCTTTTGACTTATACACTGGTTTATGCATATTTTCCTTAAGGCTGGGTAATTAGGAATGCTCTATCATGTCATACCTATCTATACCCATCTGAGAGTTGTGGGTTATACATATCTCACTGTTTTCTTCTAAAGGGAAACGGGGAAGGGAGGCATTCGCTAATTCCATCCCTGCATTTCCCACTGTGATTGTCCCAGCCCTCAGGTTACACAACCTCCCCCATTACCTTCTCCCAATTTCTGAGCAGCTGGTCCAGAGGCTACGCAGGATTGGGGTAAACTCAAGAGTATTACAGCCATATGACATAAGAGTGTGGAGAAAGGGAAGACTGCAACTAGACTCAGAATGGCTTTGGTTCAACAAAAGCCCCCAAGAAGCTGAGGGAAGCTCTGGACTCCACAAGGAAGGAGGTCCAAAAGGTTCAGTGGAGGTCAGGACTCCTTGGTGTTTCCTTAGAACTAAGTCACACCACAGATGCCCCATAGACTCTGGGTCCTGCCCCACATCTGGAACAGACTTCTTGGGACTGATGAAGCCTAGACTTGTGCCTGTGACATAGTGGGTAGTCATATGAGTCCTAAGTATTCCCCGGAATATGGAGTTTAGCAGCTGAAAATGACCCCAGGGAAGAACAGCATCTCACCCTGGGAAGGGAGTAGGATATTTATAGTAGCCAAACTACAACTATTCTAAGGGTCTAAAAGGACAAATGAAAACTTGTATTTTGAACCTGTGAGATTAGTCAGCATTCTAGCCATTTACCTTCACAGGAAGGAGACACTGCAGTGGCTTTTGACCTAGTGGTCTGATCTACTTCTGTCACACAGCCAATCAGAACCCATGAATCTGCCACAAATGTCCTAGCTGCCTTCTTCCTCCAAAGAGACTAAATCACCTCTCACCTTCTCATCTGCTACTCCCAAGTCCCAGCTGCCATCACCTCTCGCCTAACTTATTGCAATAACCTCCTTGGTGTTTCCTTTCTTCCACTACCATTTTCTCCATCAAGCTTCATAAAGAGACCAGACTCATCTTTGAAAACACCAATCGTCAATATCACCTCCACCTTGCCCCATTTAAAAGCTTCTGTGGTTTTTGTCTGCACCTACAATAAAATCTAAATTCCTTAGCCTGAAGGACAAGTCCCTACACATCAGCCTTTCCAGCAACTTCTTTCTGCTACTCTGTCTCTTACGTGTTGTATTCCAGGCCCACTGAGCTTTAGTATGCCTACCTGTTTCCAAAGCAGAATGCTGGCTGTTGACTCAGCCCAGGAAACATTCACTTTCATTCTAAGCTTGTCTATTTCTTCTCATCTTTACCTGCTCAGCATAGCTGTCCCTGTGCACCTGTCTGAAGGCTCTTCTACATTACTATCATTGTCTTCTGTTTATTTTTTCTTTTAAGAGCACTTACTATACTCTGTAATTATCTTGCGTGTTTACTTGTTAATCTTACTAGAACCTCTGAGAATGAGAAACATTGTCAGCTTCTCCTCTGTGTCCTCTTTTTCTCATCTAGACTATTTCCTGAACAAATTAGCCAACAGACATTTCTGAATGAATGAGTGATTATCTATACATTTAAAATTAACAGGGAAGTCTGCATGGCATTAAAATCGACAGCCCAGGGCTGCCTGTGTCAGGACATGAGAAGAGGTTCATTAAAACAGAACAGAGCATCTGCTTACAGCCCAGACACTGACCAGCATCACAAACCTCTAGGTCCCACTCTGACCTGTCGAATCAGTCTCCAGAGGAGGCAGAGTCTGAACCTCCTTGGTTAGGAAGTTCTATGAGGGTTCTGATGCCTCTTTGTATCGACCTAATCAGAAAGAACTATTTCTTTGTCCCTGGAGTCACTGTGTCTCACAGTGAGACTGCTATGGAGTGATAACATGGGGTTCGAGTCAATGCTTCAACAGCCTTGTCTTAGGAGAAGCAGCGAGCATAGGAGTTCTTCTGTGCTGAGTGCACAGCACCCAGGAGTGATAGAAAATCTGCTGCGACCCAACCTTCCCAAGAAGTGTATGAGCTAGGTCAGGTCAAAGGGCCTGAGCTTTGATGAGGTGTATGTGACTGTGTGTGTGTGTGTGTGTGTGTGTGTGTGTGTGTCTGTGTGTGTGTGTCTGTGTGTGTGTATCTGTGTGTGTGCCGCGCACTTAAAATAACTCCTTTTATAAAAGCAAAATATTGTAAAATTTTTTGAAAAGACAAGAAAAATATCAAGAACTCAAAAACCACTTATGAGTCTTCTGCCCAGAAATCGTTATGTTAACATTTTGATACTAAAAAAAAAATTAGCACTAATACTTCTTAAGTGCTTACAGTCTGCCAAAGACTTTCACTTGAGATGTATTAACTGATTCATTTCTGTTTCTATAAATAATTCTTATAAAAACTGGCTACATGAAATCAAACTTCTGATGCTTGGCACACCATGTAGCTAGCAATATATAATAGAAGGATTTTTCCCCAAGAGTCAGACCAGGCATTTCCAAATCTGAGACAACTCAGTCCCATCCCTGGTACAAGATTTCTGAGAACAAGTCCAGGAAGATGTCACCTGGAGTCACAGCAGGTGGCTATTGCTCTTTTCTGCAGACATGACTTAGTTCCCCAGAACTAGCTCCCAGAAATAGAAAACGGATTTCTTTTTCAGCTTTACTAAGCCTAGTACAATCACACTCTACAGGACTCAAATCAAAAACTCTGAATACTTTTTCCATTTAGTCAACATGTACTGACTATGACATTATATATAGTGCTGTGTCTTTAGTCAGTCATTGATCTGTCAGTGTGTCATTCTGTCTTCTTGTTTGGCTTTCTATAACTCTTCTTTCATTAATAATATAAGAATGCTGAGGAGCAAGAGTGATCTAAGTCAGAGCTAAGGATTTACAACTCAACAGCCAGAAGAAACATATGGGACATTTTCTGTATTTAAATGTGCTATACTTTTCAATTTTATTAAACAATTCCAAGGAGCGAGAACCTACAAATCTGGTAATGAAAGCCATGAAATAAAACATTCAAATCTATTATAAAAAAGGATTTAAAGAATGAATGGAATGCTAGTGTTTAATATCTTGCCTTCCACTCTTAAGTATAAATGAAACTAAAATTACATAAGGAGAAAGGTTCAAGCAATAAGTATTTTAAAAGTGCCATTCCTTCAATTGGTTTCAGACAAAAATATAAAAACTAATGTTTACATAGATTAGAAATTATTATTTAGGGCACTGAAATGAATTGACTTATACCAAGAAGAGAGAGAGAGAAAGGAGTAAGACTGTATCTAATCAGAAAGCTACATTTATCTTATGTTCCTGAAGCTATGTAAAACTGAACACCCCCAAACTAGTAACCTCAAAAAGTATGTTGGGGGAATTAATGTATTTTATTTTTGAGACTGAATTTGGATTAAATTTTTCTCACATAATAATATTGAGTTAATTTGAAAGAATTAGTATTCCATTTAATGATAAAAGCATAGTTCTGTTTCTGCCTATGATTTCATTGCCAAGACAGCTGAAAAGGACTTTGGATGGTACTTTTTGTGGTAGCCTAGATTTATTTTAATTTTATTTTTAAGCCAACTTCACATGAGAATAGCATGAAATACATGGGTTTAGTTTACATAGCCTAATATTATCCTTCGTTGATGACTTTATCATGAGAAGGAAGGCCATTTTATAGTTTTTCTTTTACCCACAAGTGCATGTTTGACTGGATTTTCAAATATATTTGTTAAAATGGGGGAGGACTACTTGCCAAAAATGACTATGACATGTCCTCTGGCCCTGGATGACTTCAGGCAGTATTTATCCTTTCTAAATTGTCACATCTTCACATCACCTCCATCTGCATGGGTGTGTGTCAGAGTCAAGTGCTTATTAGCACTCCCTATAATCCCAGAATCGGCATTCCTGACTTCTTGTTTTCCTGTCACCCTCCTTATTTGACAAACCACAGGGCACAAGATGCAGCATCCCTGGGAAGTGGAAGCTTTGGTTCGAATGCCTCTTGCTAGTGTCCTGAACTCATCTCGGTAGACTTCTTACTGTATTTCATTATAACGGGTTATCCATAGCAACCAGTTACACAGCAATCACAATAAAAATTATCATTATTATAGACTGAGAAAAGCCAAGACACACATGATAAATTGAAAATGCATCTTCAAGAAACTCGCTTGCATTTTTGCCGCACCTGTTATTTTTTGTTATGCAAAATGTTATTAGTGCACATAGGCTATTATCAAAATATTTACAGTGGGCAATGATAACATGCTTAGAATATAACAGTCTGTAAGTTCCTGATCATTTAGTGACAGCTATTCCGAAGTGTTAAAACACAGTGTTTCAACCTCTGGACTACTCACATAAAATTCTGAAGTATACATTCTTAAATAAATAATAGTTGAATTTATAAGCACAAAGATCTTAAAAAAAACACATCAAGATATAATTGCCAGGCACTCCTGGTCTGGCTCAGAAACACTTATGTTTTCACTGTGGCCTTAAAAAATAACTTGATGGTGGTTTCAAAATATATTATAATACACTTACAATACTTAGATGAAAGCCATCCATTGTGTTGGTAATGTTTCTTCTTTATCACAAAAGTATTAGGCATGTATTGGTTTCTTCTCTCCTTCCTTTCTTTCTTCCTTCTTTCTTTCCTTCCTTCCTTCCTTCCTTCCTTCCTTCCTTCCTTCCTTCCTTCCTTCCTTCCTTCCTTCTTTCCTTTCTTCCTTCCTTCCTTCCTTCCTTCCTTCCTTCCTTCCTTCCTTCCTTCCTTCCTTCCTTCCTTCCTTCCTTCTTTCCTTCCTTCCTTCTTTGTTTCTTTGTTTCTTTCTTTCTTTTACTACAGTGGTACATTAAGGAAGACTTGTACTGCTTGCCTTCCTATATTCCACTTCCACAGTTATTTACCCATCCCTTCACATGTGCACCCACCACACCGCCACACCTTGTCATACATGTATATGTTGTACATATACACATACTAACATACAATATAAGTAGATGGAGTTGTTCTCACAAAGATGAAATTATGATTTGCACATTCTTCTATAACTACTCCTATCTCTTACCACATGGGCATATTTCTCAGTCAATAGCTCAACTTTCCTCAATTTTTAAATATTGCGTAACACTTGTTTAAATGAATACACCATTGTTTATTTAACTATTTTAAATATTTTAATTGTTTTCAATTTTTCCTATTACAATCAATGCTGCAATAAACCAAGTAATTTATTTTACCATAAATATACTTAGCTTAGTATACTTACATTCATTGACTTGTCTTGATAACAAATAAAAATTTCTTCAAGATATTAGATTTATGATATGATATTATATTATATTATTATTACATTATATTGATGCAAAGTGCTGGAAATCAATTTTGGATTTGCCTAAAATGTAGTCATATTGTGAATCAATCAGGTCATCATTAAAAATCATACCTATTCAGTTATTTCTCTCTTCTCTACATGAACACAAGAAGTCAATATATTCTGTGTGTTAAGCTTGTCCCCTTCTATGTTGTTATCACTTGTTTCCACTGTATTATAAAATATTATCTATTTCAAAAGAAATAAAAATGTCAGCTTTCAGTATCATCAAATGAAAGAATTTCTATATCCATTTCCTCATTAGAACCATATCAAGGTGTGGTATAAGATAAGGAAATTACGAACCCACTCAGTTAAGGTTACTAAGTGGTAGGTTGGTGGGAAATTTTCAACAATGCAATAAATTTAGTCTAATAATTTGAACATTCTGCTTAGAGACTGTACCCAGGAATCAAATGTAACTTGCCCATTTCCCTAGAGAGAAATTAACATTGTTGGTAAAGAGAAGTAATAGAATCTCATCTCTTCTTCATCCCACTATTTCCGGTTTAGTAAATCCCTGAAAGTGAAAGGGTTGGGAGAAATTTGATGAATATTTGCTATTTCTAATTCTACATTCAATGAGACTCTCAAGAATTTTATGAGTTTATTCCCAAGCAAATTCCTTATGACTTTCACAAGCAGAGAAAGTGAGACTATAGTCTAAATGATGAATCTGTTGGCCAGTAAGAGTATCCCATCTCAGATTCACAGGTCTGCACCCAACATCCTGTCACTGCCACTTCCTCTGCTCTGAACAGCATCCCCTGGATAATGCATCCTTTCACAGCCACTAAACAAACCCAGCGCTGTCCCTTGCAGTCTTAAGAATGCACTAGTTTTCATTTAGCAGGCTGGCTTTTATCTTGCTAAATGAGAGATATCCTATACACCCTCTAGGATTATTTCTTTCCTACGACCCCCTCTCCTGGGAAATTGAAAGATTTCCCCGAAATGATATCCGGCTGATATCATCTTGACGGCTACTTCCCCTGGAGAGGAAACAGCTCCCAGTCAAACCATAGTGTTCTTTATACCTGACAATGTTTCAAGTCCCAGGGATGTCCTCAAAAGTTGGCTACTGTTACACTGTACTGGCAATGCCTAGGCATGGCAGGGGGAAGGGAGCACTGAAGCTGGAAAGGAGCTTGGGTTTTCCTTATAAACAGATTATAGCAGCCAGATCCAGGTCAACCCAGGCTGTGAGTTCTGCCCTGGACCGGAGGTGTCTCTGCTGGGCGCCCGCCCTCTGCTTGCCAGCACACAGACCTCCTGGGACCTGGGAGGAATAAGAGCAACAGCAGCACTTGGACAGATCCTGAAAGAGGAAGGCACCAAGAGCGGGATCCTTGCAAAGCTCTTCTTGTCACCTTCCCCACAGCCTTTTCCTACCCACCCCCTCACTGCTGCCTATCATACACTTGGCAGCTAGAGCAGCAAAATTAACCTACCACTCTACACATTCTGAGTGCCTTTCTTCAGGAAAGGTCTAATTCTAACTGACCTCATCTTAGCCATCATCCAATCAATGCTGGCTTTTCAAAGGCAGGGGATAGTGTTCTTGAATCCATACAACTGTGTAATTTCGGACGTTTTATAATATCCTGGAATACAAATTTGTGGAAGGTAAGGATTGTGTTATATATACATTTTTAGCGATTAACTCATGAATATTAAGATCATTAACTGGCAAGAGACAACATTTTGCCATTTCTTGCTTATTGGGTTATGTGAATTTACAGGCATTAAGGTGGCCAGGACAATGGGAGGTGTTGAAAAACCACTCAGGAAAGAAAAGTGCCCCATGTCTCTGACATCTCCCTCCTCTCCATCCCACAGATCTCACTTTTATTGAGAACTCTGTTTCTCTCATCTGGACAGTTGCAGCTGCTTCCACACTTCCTGTCATGGTCACTCCCAATGCAATCCAGCTGACAGAGTGATTTCTCCAGAACAGAAGTCTGACCATGTGACTTTCTCCTGAACCCTTTTACTATGTCAACACTGCTACTGGGGAGAGCTGATACTCTTTAAGGGGACACAAAGAGATGGCTGCCACATGGCCCTGACCTACTTCCATCCCCATTACACCAAGTGCTTAGAACTCTGTAAACACACCCAGTCATTTTTCTTTTTTTCTTTTTATTTTATTAATTTCAATGGGGTGACATTGATAAATCAGGATACATATGTTCAGAGAAAACATCTCCTACTTATTTTGACATTTGATTATGTTGCATACCCATCACCCAAAGTCAAATTGTCCTCCATCACCCTCTATCTGGTTTTATTTGTGCCCCTCCCCTCCCCCAACCCCTCCCTCTTCTTCCTCACTGCCCCACCCCCTGTAACCACCACACCCTTGTTCATGTCTCTAAGTCTCTTTTTTATGTTCCACCTATGTATGAAATCATATGGTTCTTAGTTTTTCTGATTTACTTATTTCACTCAGTATAATGTTATCAAGGTCCATCCATGTTGTTGCAAATGATCCAATGTCACTATTTCTTATGGCTGAGTAGTATTCCATAGTATATATGTACCACATCTTCTTTATCCAATCATCTGTTGATGGGCTTTTTGGTTGTTTCCATGTCTTGGCCACTGTGAACAATGCTGCAATGAACATGGGACTGCATGTGTTTTGAAGTACCAGTGTTTTTGAGTCATGGGGTATATTCCCAGTAGAGGGATTGCTGGGTCATATGGTAGTTCTATTTTTAGTTTTTTGATGAACAACCATACTTTCTTCCATAATGGTTGTATTACTTTACATTCCCACCAACAGTGGATGAGCGTTCCTTTTTCTCCACAGCCTCTCCAACCTTTGTTATTACCTGCCTTATTGATAATAGCTAATCTAACAGGTATGAGGTGGTATCTCATTATAGTTTTGATTTGCATTTCTCTAATAGCTAATGAAGATGAGCTTCTTTTCATATATCTGTTGGCCATCTGTATTTCTTCCTGGAAGAAGTGTCTGTTCATGTCCTCTTTCCATTTTTTTATTGGATTGTTTGCTTGGTTGTCGTTGAGTTTTATGAGTTCTTTGTATATTTTGGATATTAGGCCCTTATCTGAGCTGTTGTTTGAAAATATCATCTCCCATTTAGTTGGCTGTGTGTTTGTTTTGCTGTCAGTTTCTCTTGCTGTGCCTCTTAGTCTGATGTAGTCCCATTCGTTTATCTTTGCCTTCACTTCCCTCACATTTGGAGTCAGATCTGGTCGTTTTTCTTAACTTCACACTAACTCCATGGCCATCGCCCCAACCATCACCTTGGAACCACTCCACACTCCAACCCCCAAGTCACCTGATGGACTCAACAATAGCGATAATATTTGGACTTTCCTGTCACAAAGCTCCCACCCTAAGTGACTCCGTTCACACTTCTGTTGCTCACCTGTAATGCTCACTTCTCTCATTCAAGTGCATCTTTATATTGTTTATAAAGAATTGGGAATTTTATAATACTGTTTAGTTTCATACAATGAGACAACATACTTAAACATCCACACATAGCAAACTCTTTTTTTCCATTTATATACAATTCTTTTATTTATTGATTTTAATTTATTGTGTTTACATAGATTCAAGTGTCCTACCGAATACATCCCCCTACCCCCATGTTCCCCTCAACATCCCCATTCCCCCCCAAATGCCCTCCCCCTTCTCTCTAGGATTTGCTTTTCTGCTCTTTATAATGCTGTGTTATATATATATAATTTCACCAATCTCTTTTCTTTCTATGATCCCATCCTCTTATCCCTTTTCCTCTGTCCACTTTACCTCTGGTCCCTTTGATCCTACCTCTTCCTCTATTCCGTTCCTCAGTTCACATTGTTCATTGGATTCCTCAAATGAGTGAGGTCATGTGATATTTTTCTTTTACTGCCTGGCTTATTTCACTTACCATAAAAGTTTCCAGGTCTATCCATGTTGTTGCAAAAGGAAAGATTTTCTTCTTTTTAATGGCTGCATAGTATTCCATTGTGTATATGTACCATAGCTTTTTAATCTACTCATCCACTGACAAAAAGAAATATACCCACATCTTTATGGACAATTAATATTTGACAAAGGAGGTAAGAGCATTCAATGGAGTAAAGATACTCTCTTTAACAAATGGTGTTGGGAAAATTGGACAGCTACCTGCAAAAAAATGAAACTAGATCATCAACTTACACCATTCACAAAAATAAACTCAAAATGGATAAAAGATTTAAATGTAAGTCGTGAAACCATAAGCATCTTAGAAGAAAACATAGGTTGTAAGCTCTCCAACATCTCTTGCAGCAATACATTTGCTGATTTATCTCCACGGGCAAATGAAATAAAAGACAGGATAAACAAATGGGACTATATCAAACTAAAAAGCTTTTGCACAGCTAAAGACAATATGAACAAAATAAAAAGACAAACCACACAATGAGAAAACATATTTGACAATTTTATAACCAAAATTTATAAAGAATTTGTAAAACTCAACACCAAGAAGATAAACAATCCAATCAAAAAATGGCCAAAAAAAAGAATAGACACTTCTCCAAAGAGGACATGCAGATGGCCAATAGGCATATGAAAAAATGCTCAACATCACTAATCATTAGAGAAATGCAAATTAAAACCACAATGAGATACCATCTCACACCAGTCAGAATGGCGCTCATCAGCAAAACAACACAGAACAAGTGCTGGCGAGGGTTGTGGAGAAAAGGGAACCCTCCTGCACTGCTGGTGGAATGCAGACTGGTGCAGCCACTGTGGAAAACAGTATGGAGATTCCTCAGAAAATTAGAAATGGAACTGCCCTTTAACCCAGCCATCCCACTTTTAGGAATATATCCTAAGAACATCAAATCACTGATTCAAAAGAAGAAATGCACCCCCATGTTTACGGCAACATTGTTTACAATAGCCAAGATCTGGCAAACTCTCTTTTAGACAACATTTGGCATCGATGAAAGATTTATGTCTCAGATATGTGTACCTGCTGCAAAGAGACAAGCTCCCTGTCTGGCATATTTAAATGACCAGCGTAGCATAGTAGCCAAGTACAAAGTATCCAGGGCCCACCAGCATATTTGTCTGAATCTGTTAAAACTTTTAAAGATACCAAGTTATTTAATAACAAAAATATATAAAGATAAGTTATTCTATAACAGGACAAGGACACAAACAGGAAGGCAAGTCAGAGACAAGATATGCAGCTTGGGATATGGACAGCCTGGGTACCCAAAATGTTGAACACTATTGTTCATCATGACATGTTAATCACAAAATATGCATAAGCCTAGTGGCTCTCTTGTTCTGGCTCGACTGTGTTCTTGAGAAACCACTTAGTATCTATGTTAACACTCAGAAAACTATGAGCTTTTATTTGTGTGTGTGTGTGTGTGTGTGTGTGTGTGTGTGTGTGTGTGTGTTTATTCAAGGATTTAACAAAAAACATTCATGCTGAATAGAAATAAGTGCTCAGCTGCCTGCTCAGTTTGTAGAGAATCCACTAGTGGATCTTCCTCCATCTCCTTCCTATAGTTATCATTCTTTTGTATTTCTCCGCTTATTAGCATTTATATTGTTACTGTATTTCCCCATGTATGACATACCCTTTTTAGAAAAATTTGGGATCTAAAAACTCAATGCGTCTTATACAATGGTTGTAGATTTTTTTACTTGTATTTTTCTTCTTTTCACTCTTGCTTTTGCGCTCATTGTTGAAGACAGTGATTCATCATCAGACACAGATAAGAACAAGCTAATGGATGGGAGATTTAACAATGATGAGGAGTTGCATAAATTTTATGATGAATAAAACTTAAGTTTAATAACTTTATGTAATATATTTTTTTTCCAAAATTTGGGCCCCCAAATTAAGGTGCATCTTATACATGGGAGTGTCTTATATACATGGGAAAATATGGTAAGTCTACAGCATTGTCTAAAAACATTTGAACATTAGCTATTGTTTTTTTTTCATAGGCAAGAATAATTAAAGATGGCTTAGTTATTTGGCTACCTCAATAAAATTATCAATGACTCTTAAAGACTTTGGAAGAAATAATTTTTGTCAATCGCTATACATGTTGTATATTTGGCATATTTTATTTTAAAAGACTAAATCTCAAGTGCCTAGTGGTCAGAAATCGCATCTCTTAGAAAACACTGCTGCTTTTTACAAAAAAAAAAAAAATTCTGCACTGATTACAGGTTAATACCTCAGGATTTCTGAGATCTTATCCTGATAATGTGTATCTTCCCATTGAGTTTTCCAGTAGGGGATGACTCACAGACCTCTCGCTCTCACTCCAGCTCAGCAGCAGGGATGACAAGATGACAAGCGGAACAGAAAGCAGTGTATGCCTGTAGGGGCAGAACCTACTTCCTCACTGTGCATCTGACTTTGCTTAAAATAGACCTACATTTGAGTTATCAGCTTTTTTATTCATTCTTTCATTGATTTACCTAGAGATTGAGGGGGAGGGGGAGAGAGAGAGGGAGGGAGGGAGGGGGAACTAAAGGCCATTAAAAAGTTCAGTTTTAAAATGAAGGGAATGATTTTGAATGTTTTTGATTACCAGAGGGAACATGAATGAGGGGAGGGAGATTTTAATTCCCAGACCTCTGGAAATCTTTCATAATATATTTGGAACCACCAAATCGTTGAAAGGCAAACAACTTGCCTTGTCAGTTATTTAACCTGCCTTGTCAGAGCCAAATTGGGGCCTGTTGTATAGGATTCTATATCAGCAAACACCTCAAAGATTATTTCAATACTTTAAATGATTGCATGAGTTTAAAACTGATACATTTTTAGTTTTATAAAATCCTGGTAAACATAGGAATAATGTGATTCTAAAGTTTTAAAAAGAAAAATAAGCTTTAATTATAATTTGTTCCCAGAGGCAAATATGGCCAACTTTACAGCATGGGGTCCAGAAATGCCTTGTTGTGAGAACTGGGACCCCTTTCTAATGCTTTTAGAAAACACAGGGGTTCTGTCAGGTATTTGTCTTCCCTGCTCTTGTCAAGTTCCTAATATCTTTCATACAATTTCTTAGTCACATGATTTAAAAGAAATTCTCAAATTCACTAAATACTTGTGAAGATTCTTTTTCCTTTATTACTACATATTCTGGTACATTGGAAGAAAGTGGGAGACAATGATGATTTAAAATGGTATCCCATTTAATTCTAAAAACCCATATATATTTTCTTTTAAACAAACCAATTCTGAATACCTATGCACACTGTCTTGGAAACCAACTTTAAAAATTAAAATAAAAAGCCTTTTAACACCAGAGTATTTCCTCCTATTTTTCACCCCCCAATTGTTTCCCTGGACTATAAATATGTGTTTGCCAGCTTCAAAATATCTCCATTCAGTAGAATATTGGGAAAGTTTTTATATGGGTTATATAGGTATTAATAATACATGGTTCCTAACCTCAAGAAGCTCACCATTGACTATGCAGTAGAGACACATTAAAAAAAAAAAGTTGCACAGCTCTGGCTGGTTGGCTTAGTAGACAGAGTGTCAACCCGGTGTACAGAAGTTCCAGGTTTCATCCCCAGTCAGGGCACAGAGGAGAAGCAACCATCTGCTTCTCTTCCTCTCTTTCTCCTCCTTCTCTCTCTATGCCCCTCCCACAGCCAGTGGCTTGGTTGGTCCTAGCATTGACCTGAGGCACTGCGGATAGCTCAGCATGTCCATGCATCAGCCCCAGATAGGGTTGCCTGGTGGATTCTGGTCAGGGAACATGCAGGAGTCTTGTCTATTTCTCTTCCTCTCACTTAAAAAAAAATGCATTATACTGTGTGCAATGATAGACCACAGGCACCAAGTAGCTCAGTGGGAGGAGGTGGAGATAAAGACAGAGCATCAATGAATGCTACCTGGAGAAGACATACCAACTGTTCTTCCAAGGATGTGTGAAAATTATCCGAGAAGAGACCAAAATCTTTTCTAACTCTCAGGTTACCCAGATTCTAGCTTTGCCGTACCAGTCTTGCCTCTTCCTACCTCTGTCTGCTTCAGGACCATTGGTATTCTTAGCCTCTTCAGCGTCTCTTCATGTTTAAGAACCTCCCGTATGCTTTTCCCGCTGTCTGGAGCTTCCCCCTGTCCCAGGTTCACCCTTGGCGATCCTTCACAGCTCACGCATGAGTTAGTTTCCAAGGAAGCCTCCCTTAGGGGCCTTCTGTCCTCTCCTCAGCACTCTACACTTAGGTTTTGGTGCATTTGTCATTTTATTTAATAACAAATTGTATAATTGGTTGTTCACTTTAGGTGTCCCCTGCAAAACGATAAGCTCCATGAAAGCAGGCACCGATGTGTATCATTTTTAACTCTGTGTACTTAGCATAGGGCAACACACAGAGTAGACATTCAATGGCCACTTCATGGTGTAGCTGCCTGGAAAGAGATGCTGAGAACCCGAACCAGAGCAGTGGGAGGTGAGAGAGGAGGGGAGACGCTAGAAATAACCATCAAGAGCACATTGGCAGAGCCAGGTCATATATTTGATACGGGAGGAGGGAAAGTAGAGGGAAAGGAAGACTCACAGATTTACTGTCTTGTTTATACCTTTGGCTTGCCAATCATTGAACGGTAGTGTTTTATAGCCCTCCATATATTTCATTTAAAACACAACCCACAGAAACTTGTTTATTGCTTTTGATGTGTCACATGAAGATCTGAGAGTTATGTGTAGAGTTATATATTAAAAGTTGATCTTTAGACTACAATACTCTACCTTTGCTTTAGTCCAGACCCAAATATTTGTTGCCCTGACAACCTCCTGGCTGTGACGAGTAATAGTGAAGGAAATCATAGGAATCGTGACATACAGTGTGGAGGGACATAGCGTGGGGGCCTATGAAAAATGATGCCTTTCTACCTCATCCACTCTCTCTTGTCTCCTCTTCTCTGTGCTTTGAGGACCCCTCCGCCTGCATAGGAGAGAGCTAAACTCTGAGGCTTTGACTTTGTCTGAAATGTGCAACAAGGACTTGGCACGTTCCCACCCCAAGTTTGTATAAACAAAACTTAGAGTTTTTCCTTTGCCTTTCTGAATTGCAAGGCCTTCTCAGCCAAGAATGAATGCAAAATGGAATCACTTAAAGTCTACCGCAGTTTATTAAGTTTGTGTACAGAGAAAAACTGTTGAAGCTGATAGTTAATGATTACATCACATTTTCAAGTATCTCAAACATTTCTTCCCAATCCATACCTTTCCCCCTAAACCACATGCAGTAGCTCTAGTATTTGTGGTTTAAATATATTAAAAGGTATTTTGGTCAGTAACTGAAGTTCCAAGTAAAGTTGTCCATCTTTGGAGGAGCAATTTTTCACATCATGGATGGTTTCTCCAAGTTTTCATTGCCTACTACATAATCATGGAAGGAATTTCAGTAAACATTTATGTAACTAGAGCAATATACCAAGTATGAGGCATATCTCCTTAAGTAGAAGGAGTCTGACTTGTCTTTCAGGGTCTTAGGTATAACCACAGTTTACTTCAGTGGAAAGAATGTCTGTGTTCGACACAATTGATAAAGAAAATGCTGGAATGCTCTTAAATCCATGAGCATCTTGACTCCAGAGTACAGAAATCACATTAAATTGTCTGATCTTAGCTATCAACTGAGTCTATCAACTGAGAACCAGCTGGTGCTGATTCCAGTTTGTTGCTTTAATTAATTACACAAGCACTCTCTCAGTTTCTTTCTTACTCTGTCTCTGTTTCTAATCTACTTTTTCCTTTGCACATGTTTCCTCCGGTGCCTTTTTCTCAAAGATTCAATAATTCCTATTGGAACATGTCCATGACTAAAAAGCCTACTGACCAGTGATGGAACACACAGTCTAAGACATGCAAAACATTTTCATGGTACAGAGCTCTATGTGATGCCCAAGTGCAAGAGGTAACCACAGTGATGCCTTGGATTAATGATACAACCACACGCAAAGAGGCTTAAGCAGAAAAGTTGTATAATAACTCTGTGGGTCTAGAGGCAGACTTCTATTATCAAAGTTCTACTTATTAAAGGATAAGGCTCAAGGTTTACATTACATAATAATATAATAATATGTTCCTTCAGTGCAAAATATTAATGACTCACTTCACTTACACAGTAATATTTGAAATGCTTGGCACAAGCTGGCATGGAATACTGCTCATTCTAAGAATGTAACCAATCAACAATGGAAAATGCTGTGCCTAGCAAATACACCGCCACCTACCCCTGCTGTTCTGTTATATAATCCAGCCTGACTTTGAAGGCACAGATCATCTCAAAGTCTTTGACTTTGCTCCAATGATGCAGCAAGTTACATTGACCCTGTTTTGTTCCAGGTCAGTCCTGCTGAGAAGTTCTGTTCTTCCTGATCTTTGGCCAACAGCAAAGAGTTCGGGCTGTTAATTGAAATTGTAATCATAACTCATGTAAAATCAGAAAAGTATTTCCAGATGAAAACCAGTCGTTGCTCTGTTCCCACATTTTAAGGCCACTGTAGAGAATTGCAGTCAATACAAATTATCAAAAATAAATGGGTATAGGCTGACCAGATGGTGGCGCAGTGGATAGAGCGTTGGACTGGGATGCGGAAGACCCAAGTTCGAGACCTCGAGCTCACCAGCTTGAGTGCGGGCCCATCTGGCTTGAGCAAAAGCTCACAAGCTTGGACCCAATGTCGCTGGCTACAGAAAGGGGTTGCTCAGTCTGCTGAAGGCCCACGGTCAAGGCACATGTGAGAAAGCAATCAATGAACAACTATGGTGTCGCAACAGCAACGAAAAACTAATGATTGATACTTCTCACCTCTCTCCGTTCCTGTCTGCCTGTCCCTATCTATCCCTCTCTCTGACTCTCTCTCTGTCCCTGTAAAAAAAAAAAGAAAGAAAGAAAAGAAAACAAATGGATGTGAGAGCCACTCTATTCATTCCCAACACACCTTCAGCCTGACCTCTTGTGATTTCTCTTCCTGCAAGGCCGCTTTTGCTGGATATGTTGTCTTGTTTCACAAGGATAAGGGGATGCCACATGAGTTTGCCTCACAACCTTTCTTCTCCCCACATCCCCAGCACAAACCCAATGAGATTAAGAGTTAAGTAGCTAATGACACCCAAATAAATTCAATAAAAAAGGAAAAAAAGAGCCAAATAGCTAATAGAGGGATAAGCGTCTTTGGGGCATGCATGGTAAGCTACAGGTAACACTGCCTGTTTTTTTCATTGCTATCTGATTGCTATCTCACCATTGCTACTTCATTCTATCCTCTTTCTGGGAATAAATAGAATGAGTACATAACCAAGAAAAATAAAATTTTGCTCTATTGAACAATTCATTACACATGGATAATATATATACATATATGAATACATAAAGAATATATATGGGCTACCTATGTATCGGAAAATGTGTGTTTGATATTTTTGCAGAATAAATCCGTGGCCCAATCAAAGGAGTAGTAAAGGAAAAAAACTCTGAATAATAATCTCATTGTGACAGAGAATAAACACAAGATGTTGCAGCTACCCAACATACATATGGAGGACCAGGTTTTGCCTGGTTTTTTAGCAGGAAAGGTAAATATTAATATTCACCCATACTCCACTGCCCACTTGCTACATTGAACATACTTGTAAAGACAGTGGCAGTTTTCAGTCAGTTTTATGGCCATAAAACAATTGCAAGGTGATTTGCTTGCATTGAAATCTAACCTTTAAATGCTAATTTGCTCTCGCTAAAATGAAACCCAAGACCTTGCAGTGTTATGCCCAAAACTCATCTACTGAAAGCCCAGGCCTAACACCCCAGGGGATTAATGAAGTGACCTAGTAAATTACCCAAAAGGAAGAAGGAAATATTGAATACATCCCAGATTCTAGCATCACAACTATTATGCTTTTCTCTTTATTTCTCGAGTCCTTTATGAAAGACCAGACAATCATCTGGGTGATATCAATTTTCCTCTTTTTTAAGAGAAATTGTTTTTTTTACCCCAGAATCGCAGGATATCAGCATGGGCAAGGACCTTAAAAGCTATTAGCCTTATACTTTATCTAAAACATCAATAGCCTCTTGGTCACATCCAGCCTTAGTCACCCCAGCAGAAAAGAACCAGCTGCATCATAACATTGTCCATTCCACTTGTGGACAAGTCAGCTTGGTGGAAAGTTCTGTATTTTGAATGATCTTGGGTAAGACTTTAGAAGCCTTAAGCATGAAAAAGATTATGGTGACCCCTTTCTTTCAGAAAATGTGTAATTCTAAATTAAAAAAAAAAAACAAAGAACAAAAGACTAAATTGTAAAGTAAGAAAAGTTAGTTGAAAATTTTCTCATAATGAAAAACTTTGTTTTCTTTTAAATTTCAAATGCCAAATTCTTTTTTTAAAAACTGCACTTTGATTACCTTTTGGCCTCAGATGTCCTGCTTTCCAGTGTCCTATGTTCATGCTTTATTTGCTGGCAGGAAATCCAGCATGGGCCCCTGAATCTCCCTTTCTTTGTGCTAAAAATTCTTCTTTTCACTGTTTCTCAGACATCATGTTTTCCAAAGCACTCACTTCTCTCTTCTAGTTGTGTTCCAATGTAACACTGTCCTCTTTTTTACCCTCAATATTTCCGGCTGAATTTGGATACTGACCACCTTGTTCTGGACATGACACTTCAAGAAATGCTGTCCGCAACTTTGTAGAAGTAATTCGCTGTATACATAGTCAAAACCCTTAACTTGTATTATTTTCAAGCATTCACTCTTCTACCTAATGGCAAGTTTTTGAAAATTAGGAAGAAGCACCCTTTCTGGATGGACACAGTCCCTACTCAGACCCTTCGATACAGCCTGTTTAAACCTACCAGTTGGCCTTGCAACATGCTCCCCCTGCTGTGTGTGTGTTGCTAATTATGTGCAACTAAGGGCAGCTTTCATATATCTCTCTTTTACTTTTTATCTGGTTAGGTTTGACCCATTGTTCCATCCTGTCAAGCTATTTTAGGTTCCCATGTATTTGCTATCCCACCCAGCTGCAGAGTCATCAGACACCATGAGTTGCTTAACTGGCCCGCTCAGTGGTCCTATCAAAAGGAAATGCAGTCTGTCAGGGGAATTCTTGTTCTTTTCACCCTGACTTTAATGATCACTTTCCTCTTTCCTTTCAATGGGTTCAGGATGGCAATCTATTGCAAAGTTTTCTCACTATCTGTATCAAATCTAGCATTGTGTGATCCGAGGACTCTCAACACCTGTCTCTTTTGGAAAACTAGGACATATTTTCATTTCCATCCAGCCTGAGGGTTCATCTCTCGTACTTCACAATTCTTCCACCAGCACCGACAGCAATTTTCAACTGAAATGGCAAAGAGTCGGGGGCACAGGCCTTCTGAAATTTCTTTTGAAGTAGTTTAACTAGGGATTTTATAAATAAATGGAAAAGTTGCGATGATACAGGGTTTTTTTTTTTAATGCAAGTTAGAAGTACCTTTATTTACCTTTTTCAGGAAAGGCAGACTGTCATTTTTATCTTAACATAGAAATGTTTTTTGTTTTGTTTAATGCAACAATAAAATTCCAGCAACTACAAAAACAGTGATCTTTAAATCTATATAATTTTATTTCTTTCATTTTTGCCATACTTTTTTTCTCATCTGGGTACCTCAACCTATTTTTTAAATGTAATTAGTATCCCATTTTGTACATGGGTTAGAATTTCAATACAGAAAATTTATATGTAATTGTATATAATTGTATAATTATGATTATATGACTCTAGTAGCAGTAAATTATTGTAAATTTATATTTTAACTATTATCAAAGAAGAGATACACTAAGCTTTGTAGATCGAAGATGTATCACTAGACAAAAATCCAGTGTCTACGGAGCATTATTTCTGATTGGCATAATAAAAATTGTGCTGATGTATTTTCCCATATATGAGCTCTTGCAGACTTATTTTAGAAGTATACATACAGAAAGTAATCATTTCAACCAGGAAACTTATTTTCAACACTTACATTGCCAAAACCCATATCATCCTTCCTACTTCTCATTTCTCTGATTGCCCAAGTTGCCTAAATAAGAAATTGCAGGCATCTGTCAACACCTAATACAGTCAAAGTTTTCTCCACTAATTTTTTCCGTATAAGAGCTGCCAATTTAGCGGAAGTAAGAAGCCAAGGGAGGGGATGTGCTGTTCAAACAGGGAAGGATCTTTCTTCCGAGTTGATGCGTGGAGAGCACTCCAGCCTAACCTGGGATTGAAAAGTGAAAGCAGGGCACAGTGACTAGTATAGCTGGGAAAGACTTGTGAATTGGAATGGAACTACATAAAGGAGAAACTGCATTTCAACAGAATGAGTCCAAGCAACATAAAACTACTGCTACTATTGTTAACAATCTCATCAGGCAAAATTTTTTGAATACTTAACCTGTTTCAGGCACGAACTCACTTCATTACATTTTACAGGTGTGATCCCAATAAATTCTTATCGTGACAATTGCAGAAAAGCACAATATAACTCCCATTTTACAGATGAGAAAATGGAGAGGTTAGGTAACTTGCTTAAGAGCAAACAGCTAGTAAGGAACAGAATCACAATTTAAAAATGTGATGACCCTGTGTTTTCTATCACTTTCTATTCTTTATAAAATCTTGTTTAGTTTACTTCAGAAATAAAAAGTTGTGTTTCTCTTTAACAGTGGAATTCAGGTGAACAGAATGGAATCAACAGCAATCACATTTATCAATAATAAAGTATAGCCTATTTTTATTAGTTTTCCAGTTACTTATTTCTAATAAATTTAATATACTTCTCAAAACAAAAACCTTGAACCTCCATCTAACTCTACAGTCTCCAGCATCCCGATCTTTAAACTTAGTAGTTTGAGGTAAATATTATCCTGAATCCTGTGTTCATGAGCCCCTTAATTCCTTTTAAATTAGTATTATTGCATCTATATGTACATTTTACAAAACAAAAATGCTTTTAGTTTATTTAGTTCTTTTTAAGTTTGATTTATTTATGTTATTTTATGTCTCTGTAATTGACTATCTTTGATTGATATACAATATCCATCATGTGAATACTCATTATTCCACAGTATTGTCGATGGGTGTTTGGGCTGCATACCTGAGTTTTGCTATGTAAAACAATGCAGTTATACATTTTTAAATACATGTCTCCTGTTATTGATATGCAAGCTTATCCTGGGTATATACTCAACAGCAGAATTGCTGGGGTAAAGAGTTCATGATCATTCAACTATGACAAAAATGTCAACCTATTTTCCAAATAAATTGTACAAATGCATGCTCCTACCAACAGCATTGAGATCTTTTTGATCCCTATTATTTCCAATACTTGAGAATATCAGACTTTAAAAATTTTGTTAATCACCTGACTATAAAATACTACTTGTTGTGGTTAAGACTTATCTTTCTCTTACCAACAAAGATCTTTAATATATCTTCATTTGTATACTGGTTAAATATTTTTCTTTTTCTGTGGAGCGCCCTGACCCAAGGGACAAATCATAGCTGGATAAATGCCTTTATTTTAGCCTTGAATTTGGCATTTTTGAAGTTATTTCAAGATATAATAAAAATGGGTTAGTAACCCCATTTCACCAATAACCCCTGATAGCTATTTAAGGATTGACTTACTGCTTTTAAAATATTTTACTTCTTTTGCTAAAAATCATCACCAGATTTTAGAACTGGACTCAAAGGACCTTTATACATAACTTTGCAATACAAAGTATTGCAAAATATTGTTAGTTTTGAATACCACATTTCTCCAAAGCACATGCATTTCTAGAGGCCAGCGACAATCATTTCTAAATTTCCTACAGATCAAAGGCACAGTACCTAATTCAAAGGCCAGCTTGCAAAAGCTGACAAGTTAGAGAAAGGCTTTTGCCTTTATAAGGATGTCATAAGTAGCCTTTCATTTGACAGGAAGTTATTAGTGGATACAAATGCTATTTTAAAGCCTGGATATATTTAATTATGCCCTAATCATTATCCTTTATAGTTTCAGATGCTAGTGTCCCAACTATTGTCCAAAGGGTAACAGAAACATGTCCGGAAGCAGGAAGCCCAGAGCCCACTCACAGACACCTGTTGCAACTGCAATCACAAGCAGCACTTGCAAGATAATGCACATGGATGCCAACAGGAGAACAGCAGATGTAGCCCTGGGCCCCGCCTCACTAATGCAGGTGTGGATTACAGCTTCACCCTGCCAGAGCCTTCAGTGCCTTTGGAAACAGAAAGAATTTTTAAGAGGACATATATAGTAAAAAATGGGACACATCTTAGAGGGGAAAGGTCAATAAGGAAAAAGAGATTTCTATGAAATAGCCAGAAAACTCTGATTTTCCATAGATGCCTATAAAACTCTCTTTGTTACAACGATGCCTGGTGGGGAGCAAGGATAACACCCTTTCATATAAAGCTTTTTAAAAAGTTAACAATTATGCTATTAAGAAATATGTGGATTCTCTGGATAAATATAATAAAGAATAGAAAGAGAATAGTGACTACAGGATTCAAGATACAGTTGCCTCAAGAGGGACAAAGCAAAAAGAATGAGACTTTGGAGGACCACTGGTCAGATGAAAGTTATGAAATAGTAGGTTTGTGGCCGATTATCGTATAACAATAAATAATCAAACAGACGAGAAACAAGTAAGTGTCTTGCACAGACCAATGACATATATGTGTCATGAGCTAATCCAATTCTAGGCAAAAAAACCCAAAAAACCTTCTCTCCTTTCTTACACATCATTAGCCATGCAACAAAGCAGTGCCTGGAGTTATGTAAAGAGAACTTGTGATCACTACAGAGGTCCTCCGTCCTCCACCCCAGGAGAATAGGAGACTCAGTGAGGCTGGAACGAAAGCCCTCTCTGATCAATAATTAATGCACACTTAGGACAGGAGCCAAGCCCGTTGTGCCAGGCAGCAATTCCTGTTGGACGGACTTTCCATCAGCAGATTTTTGCCCCTGACTATCATGGAAACGCACCCACCCCTGGACAGCCATGCTCACAAGGTGTGAATGCCAGAGTCCACCCCTTCTGCCTCATTACCACGCACTATGAGGGGCAAGGGAGCCAGACCTGCAGAATAAAAACCCATAGCGCACAAGTCGTTCTATAGGCCCTGGCCAAGCTTCGTTTTTAATATGGTTCATTTTTAACCAACCTTTTTATTGACCTTATAAACTGCCAAGTTAAATGTATTATTTGGGAGAGGCACTTGAACTGAAGGGCCCGGCCAACATTGCAGTCACTCTCTTGGTGTCCTGACTGGAAAGAACAGATAAGCCCTGTTTGTCTTGTAACAGAAGTACTCTGCTCTGGAGAAGCTTATCGCCCATAGCACCCAGAAATTTCTGTCCAGGTGCCCTTAAGAAAAGTATTTATTTCTGCCTGCAAAAAATAATAACAATTTGGAATATTCAGAAAAGTATATAATTAAAATATTAAAAATATCCATTATCCTCCAACATAGAAAAAAAAAACACATTTAACTTCTGGTTTCTTTCTTTCTTGTTTCTTTTTTTCTTTTTTTTCCTTAATTGATACTCACACATATCCTTCTTCTTGTTTTTCGGCTCCCTCTACCTCCCTCCATGCTCAGATCACGTTTGTTTTATATTCTGCTTTTTTTTTAAAATTTAAGAACTTATTATTAGCATTTCATTTTTTCATTATTATTAAAAACACAACTTCTAAAGATTACACAGTAGGTTTTCATATAGATTTATCAAATTTTATTTATTTCCTTATTGTTGAATATGTCTTGTTTACCCAATATTGCACTGTAAGACACGATGCCAGGGACTATACCTGCATATAAGTCATTGTGTGCAACTGTTATTATTGCCTTTGGATAAATTCTTAGGAGTAGAACTTCTGGATCAAAGGGCAAACTGTTAAGGGTTTCTAAATCTATATTCCAAACTATCCTCCAGAAAACTGTCTATTTATATCTCCCTCAGCAGTGAATAGAGTGCCTTACAAAACAAAGCACTATGACTTTTAATTTTCTGATAATTTGATGGGAGAAACAGGATATCACACTGATTTCATTTGCATTTATTTGATTATCAGAGACTGGCTTTGTGATGTTTTGGGGTTTTTTTGTGACAAAGACAAAGAGAATCAGAGAGAGGGACAGATAGGGACAGACTGATAGGAAGGGAGAGATATGAGAAACATCAATTCCTCGTTGTGGCACCTTAGTTGTTCATTGATTGCTTTCTCATATGTGCCTTGAAGGGGGGGGGGGTGCTACAGCAGACTGAGTGATCCCTTGCTCAAGCCAGCAACATTGGGCTCAAACTGGTGAGCCTTACTCAAACCAGATGAACCTGCGCTGAAGCTGGCCACCTCATGGGCTCGAACCTGGGTCCTCCACGTCCCAGCTCGACTCTCTATCCACTGCGTCACTGCCTGGTCAGGCTGTATTTGTGATTTTTTTTAGCCATGTATTTGTGATTTTTTTAGCCATGTGTACATTTTCTCTTGTCAATTATCTGTTCAATATTTTATTCAATATTTTTGTATTTTCATTTTTCTTGATTTATAAGACCCTTTTACATAATGATAGGTTTAGTTTATTATATATGCTACCAATATTATTCAATAACATTTTACTATTGAAAATCAATTTCTATTTTTAAAGACATATACAGGTTTTAAAGATTCTATTTTATTTTTTTTAACAGGGTGACTAACTTATTATTTTATTTAATTAATTGTGTTTACATAGATTCTAGGGTAACCCTGACTGCATCCTCCCTCTAAAGGTTCTTTATGTTATCAAATTAATAATGTTCCCTTTGGTTTTTTGGTTTTTTCTCTGAAAACTTATTTCCATAATAATATCAAATAAATAAGAACCTATATTTTCTTTTAGTTGCTTAATGGTTTCATTTTAGTGTCTAACCTTTTTTTTCCATCTTGATCTATTTTGGTGTGTGTTATTAAATGAAAATCTAATAGAATTTTTATTCAAATTATTAACCTATTGTCTGACACCATTTATAAAACATTCTCCTTGCAAGTTTATTTGTGATGTCATCTTTATATATACTATATGATCCTTTGCAATATGATCTATTTCTAGACTATTTCATTCACTGAGTAATCTAGACTTCTGTCAGCCCACACTGATTTAAATATTATAGCTTTAGAATACAATTTGATATGTAGAAAGTTTCCCCCACCTCTCACAACTATTTTCTTTTTTGCAAAAGATTTTATTCCATTCTTCCCATTTATTCTTCTAGATGAGCTCTGTTCTCTATTTTAAATTAGTCCTCTGATGATATGACATGCAAATAAGAAAGAAACTCATAATGCAGATTAAGACAGAATAAAATTTATATTTATACCACATTTACAAGCTGAATTTAGATAATTGCGTTTAGAGATTTTTTTCCCTTTATGTGGATTGGATATACTCTAGATTATTGATGTATACTAGGTTTACTTAGTCCTTACCTACATTAATAGAGCAAAATAGCATGTCAAGAAAAATATTACCCACATTTCATTTTAATTATTATCTTTGGCTTGTTTCCCCTTCAACTTTTCACTAGTGCTATTAAAAAAAAAAAGCCAAAGGGCAAACTTTAGTTTTTCTTTTTTGTTTTGTTTTTGACCCTTTTTTGCAGAGATGACAACAAATCCCAATATTTGTCGACAACACATCCGGAGACCCCTCAAGCCTATATGATCCTCCTACTGGAAGCAATGCCTAAAAAGTCAGGAGCAGAAATTTTCAAGCCATATATTAAGTATTTTATATTTTTCCTTTGAAACTAAAGCAATACAAGCTATAAAAATAAACTATAGAGCTTCAATTGTAAAAATCATTGCTGTGGTAAAATATGAAATTACAAAATGAGTAGGGTCAAATAGTTACCCCTTCACCAGGGAAGAAATCTCTCCTATAACATCCTATAGGTAATGGATGTTTTTCTTTTGTACAAACACTTCTTGTAATAAAGAGCTCTCTGACCAACCCACAGATGTTGAGTGAAAACCTAAAAATAGAAATTAGAAACTCTTCAACAAAGTGACCCCAAATTTGCTTAAAGGCAATTAACTTGAAATGTTCTGTGATCTAAAATAACAACTCCAGAAATAATTGCTAATGAGTTTAATGATGTTGCATTATTAAACGTTCCAAGGTAAAGTCTGTACATGAGAAGAAACACACCCATCAACATCAAGACTAGCAAATGTTGGCCCTGGCCAGATATCTCAGTTGGTTAGTGTCATCCTAATATACCAAGGTTGCAGGTTCAATTACCAGTCAGGGCACATTCAAGAATCAACCAATGAATGCATAAATAAGTGGAACAACAAATATATGTTGCATGCTCTCTCTCTCTTTCTCTCTCTCTCCCTCTCCCCATTTTCTTCTCTGTAAAATCAATTGAGAAAAAGAAAAGAATCCTAGCAAAAATTTAAGAGGTACAGCCTTCAAGTAAGGCTCTGAAAAAGACACAGAACTCAAATAAGCCCAAGACAGAGACCTTGCCCTTGAGAAGCTAACAATCTAATTGAATGATCAGGGCACACACACAGCAACACAATGAAAACAAATATTAAAAGAAATAAATCTTTAATTTCTATGTTTTGTGGACAAATTTCTTACAGTTCCAGTTTTCTCCCTACCCTTATATTTCTTTTGCCTGAATACTTTTACCTTTATTTAGCTTTGCTGAACTATATGCATTTTATTCGTCTACTTAGCTTCTTTTAGACAGAAGGGAAAAGTACTGTTAAAGGAACGCACAGGAATAGTTACAAGCTGGGTACCAGCAGCTCATCCATCAGGCTCTATGAAATCCCCACGCTGGCTCAGGCTCAGGGTCCGAGTCAAAGCTATTGCTGGGCCGGCTTCTCACAGTCACGCCTCACCAACATCAGACCCCTTAGCAGCCAGCATCACAGTCGCTTCGTCAATATGCATCCCACCACTCAAAAATCAGTTCTAAAGAACAGCATCAAGACTGAAACAGAGTTCTTTACACAAGAAATAAACCAGGAATCTCAAAACAATTAAAAACAAACAGATGAAAATGTTGCGGTATGACTTTTTGGATATTTACTTCCTCTAACTTGCTTTCGATTCACGATTTTTACGTTTTCTAGAAGGATCTGAATTTCTACAATGTATATGACAGCCACCCTGCCCACAAATGAATATCAAATGAAAGGCCTCACTGGCTGCTGAGTCCCGGCCTACTAAAATAGTGTGCTGTCTAATCAGGCATCTCCGTGCAGGAAACAGGCCTTCCTACGCAGGAAGCACAGGAAAGAGGGCTGGAGACAGCAATCCCAGCGGCTTTTTTTGCCAGAAAGGACAAAATGGCTCTTCTGGCAACTCCTGACTCAGGAAATCGCTGAATTAAGTAGTCAATCTGCGGAGTCATTTAGCATGTCATCTGCTTCCTGGCAACAGATATTTGGAAGCATTTATGTTGTAATTCAACTCTGTCATCATGGGGGTTAGAACTTCTCGCCAAGGACGTCGAGGTCAGAGATTTTCCTGCAGTTTCTACAGCATCACCTTTTTGAGTTCTTCGTCGCGTTTCCAGACCCCTACATTCTGGCTTTTCTTTTTGATATCTATCTAGGTCAAGCAAACCCTTGTCCTCAGCTAAATATAAGTTGTAGGGCATGGGGAGAGGCCCATGCAGCGGTGCCCCCGGAAAAGACACTTGAGGGCGTGCAGAAGGATGAAGATGTGGTGGACGCCATGCCTGTGAGTTGCAGCAGGATAGGAGGTCGGTAACGGGAGTTCCAATTCCTTCTTAATTGTGGACTTTCTGTGCAATGTTGTACAAAGAATTTTCCTCTGTGCTCCCCCACTTCTCCATTTGGGGAGTCAATCTAATCAGCGCTAGTCATCTTCTTCATTTGCAGATGTTAGAGACAGTAAATGGCATAAGGTCATAACTTCCCTGTATGTCACAAACAAATAGCCCTACCCATACACACAGGGGAGGTAAGTAAACACGTGTTATGGGGGATAAGAATTCTATACATGGATAGAGCAGTGCCTCACAGCTGCTGAACACATGGACTCACAAAGTACTTAAGAGCAAAGCATGTAAAATATAAGCAGCACGACCATGTAATTCTTTCTGTACACATACATTTGTAGATCTTTACCACTTGGCGATAATGATGGCTAAATCCAGGTGAGGGTAATAAGGTATCAGGAAGATAATGATTTTTTATCTAGGGCAGAGGTCACTGTGTTTTTCTCTGTTCACAGGTTCCCTGTGGCTCAGCACAGTGTCTAGGAAAGCATATCCTGAAGTCACGAGTGACAGAAAAGAGATCTCAACCAAATATCACAAACCCATGAACACTAGGTTTAGAGTGTCATAAAGTCCATACATCCCAGAAAAATCTAAGCTGAGACATAAGAAGGCCATCCACATATCTTATGTTTTTGTCTCTCATAGTAATTCTGTGAGATCCATAGAATTATCCAATTTTACAGATGATAATAATGAGATTTAACAGGCTAAATAATATGTCTCTAGTTCATCAGGGTACAAAGAGTTGCAGTTGGAATTTTGAACATGTCTGTCTCATCCCAAAGTCCATTCTCTTTTCATTAGATCATTCTGTCTTCTATGCACTATTTCTATTTCTCTATATACCTGAGCTTTCTCATTTGAAAAATGGAGAAAATAATACTTAAGTTTGTGAAACTGCTACAGAGATCAAAAGAAATTACATATGTGAGAGTACTGTTCAGAAACGTAGACTTTTTCTAACAGTAATTCCATGCAACAATCTTTATGTCTCTTTATGTCTCTTTCATACCTTCAGTTTCATTATTCCAAACACATGGGGAAAGTTTATATTGGGCCAGGAATATGGACCTTAACATAACTGAAATATTTTGCATTCCATTGACTTTGAGGAATTTACATATTTTAACATACTTCAACTGGATTTTGAAGTATTGCATCTCCATAGTTCTTATAGATATCCAACTTTATGTTAATTAATATTTACCTTCAGTTTAATGCTTCAAAAGCCTCTTTTAAAACCCACATTTACTTAAAAATTGTCATATTTTTTAAGAAAAATTTTGCATAGAAATTAGATTATGGTTAATTAAGTATTACTTCAAGTTTGTGGGCAAATATCAAAATAGGAACATAATGGAACAGAGGGATTTGTTACTGCCCTGATTTTCTGTAGTCATCACTTTCCTAGTAGGAAGGGAATCGTAATATACATCGCTAGACTTGCCCTGACCTTCAGGAAACAGGAATAAGACATAAATTAAGATTGCTTATGTATTATTACAAACAACTTGTTATTCAAATTCACTAAAGGGAATATTTAACAGGCAAACTATCCTAAAAAGCTTCCTATTGAGAAATAAATTCCAAAGTTTAGCATTTCAAAACTACATAATTTGAATACATTTTTGAACTATCCAATGGAAAATTAGATTGATTCCACATGTGCAGAGCTTGTAAATAGCTCAGTAATTCTTTCACTGTTTCCAGACACAAACTAATGGCCTTCTCTTCTTTCCCTGGTAGAAATTTAAGCTAGTTTTTTTTTTTTTTTTTTTTTTGCAGGATCAGGGAGAGAAAATGGGGTATCCAGGATTATACTGCTCAGAACTGCAGGGCAATATTAGAGATTATGTAAATCTTTCTTTACAGGATAGAGTTCCCATGAAGAGAAACACCCCTTCCTCTCACCCCAACTTCAGGGATTAGATACAGCCATGTAACAAGTTAAACTTTTTGTCTTGTTGAAAACAAATCAATTGCATTGCATGCGTTTATAATACTCATAGAAAACAGTAGTTCAGGAAAGGGCACTAAATAAACAGAACAGGGTTAACCTTACACCAGAATACTTCTGTATTTAGGAGTTATTCACCTTTTTTTCATTTTGAAACTCTTTAGGTGGAGAAATACCAGGTCAGAACACCTGGATTTGATGCAGATTTGGGGATCTCTGAATCATCTTATACCTTTTATTAAATCCCAGCCGCACTCCCTTAGCCCCCATATTTTTCTAACTGAATCTTTTGTCACCCACATTCTGGGAGCCTGCGTTGATAGTGATAATTTACACGGTATTGTGAAGATTAAACATGTCATACCTAATATGTGAATCCTAGAACTATGCCAGGATGTGATAAATGTCCAGTAAATATTCACTTTTGTTCCTGCTGTTATTTATTATTGAGTTAATGGTTACTAAACAGTGGGACCTTCAGTTTCAACCCTAGTGCCATATCACTTAAAAGTAATCAAAGTAGAGCTAATTGTCCTGCTTCCTCAGATATGAACACATATTTTATCTTTAAAATCGTTTTTGCTTACTCTCTAGCATCTGAGTTTATGTGTTATCATAAATCAGTTTGATTTCCTTTAAGAAAGGCCAGCGAACCGCCCCAGTGTGGAAACATCCCCACAGTCTCCCAGGGCCCATGGCTGGAGTCTTGCCATTGATTTCCTCTGTCACATGTAAAGAAGGTGCTTAGTAACCACAAACCAGTGAGCATCCAGCCAGGTTGCAGGCACTCTCAGGGATTCTGAAGACTCCGGTGGGGCCTGCTTTCCAGAAAGGTCTGAATGAGCTTCACCACAGCATTTTGAATAGAGTTCAAGAAGTCAACCTTACAATCTCCCTGAAGATGAAAGGAAATATGTGACAAAGGTCCACAAACATCCTCTCTGTCCTTCAGGGTCCTCCATAGCTATAAAAACACTTTCTACAATAGGTACTTAAATATTACTCACACTGTAATTTATTTTTAATTATTTCAATTAGCTTTTTGGGTTTTGAGATGAAAGCAGAGAGATTTCTGTGCGAATACATTATGGTTTCCTTTCAGAAGTCCTAACAAATATAAGGTAAACTGATAGAAAGGCAAACAGCCATGGTCTCAGAGGTTTTCTGAGTCTCAATCCTTTAACCATGGAACTTAACACAAAATATTAATGACAATGAACCCGTTGTCCTTCCAGAAAAATACCTTCAAAATATATAGATAGTTTCAAAGAAAGATTTTTTGCCCAATCAAAATCCATTTTGCACTTTTCAACTCTTTCTGAAAGACCAAAACGCTAAGCACCTGTTATTTATAATAAAGAGCTTACTCTGTGCCAGACTCTGTTCCAGGTGTTTTATTGTTTTACATAATTTAATCCTCACAACAGTGTGATGAGTGTTATTATTGTTCCATTTTACAGATAAGGTTGAGATGCAGAGATATTAAGTAACTTGCCCAAGATCACGCAGAGCTAGTACATGATGGAGCTCATCTGTAAACTCAGGCAGTCTGGCTCTAGTACTCACTCTTAACCAACTTAATTTTATTATTATTTTTTAATATAATGAAAGCGAATATCTTTAAAATTTGGGACATCTTATAGTATATTCCCACTATAAGAAAAGTCTCGGGTCTCCCTTTAGAGGGTAATTGAAGCTAATAATATATCCCAGGAACCCAACTTATTAATTTAAGTGAGCTATAAGTTTAATATCTTGTGTGATGTATACATCACAGAAGTCAATCCACAAACGTCTATTTTTAGCAAAGAGTAGATAGATATAAATATAAGTATAAACACATATATAGAATATTTTGTCAGGGAACATTGCTCTATCAATACTTTTCTTTGCAACAAATCTAATCCTGTTCTCTAAGGATCATCACTGCCATTAATTACAGGGGACCACTTTTAAGGGCCCTTATACTGGTGGTCTACACAGAGAATGTAGAATTACATGCATTAACACTTAAACCTCAGTCACCTTCTCCTAGAGAGTTTTAGTATTATAAATCAGTTATTTAAAACATATTGCAATCTATAGTCTATACCCTAAGAAGTTATGTGGTTTAGTCTATAACGATTTTGTAGAAACCCTTAGTACAATAGATAGCTGAATAGGTATCAAAGCAATGATTATGTTCCTGTACCTAAGGGAAGACATATATTAATGAGAAGTTATTATTAAAAGTTTGCTGACTATTTATAGGTACCAAAGTCTCCCAGTCACTTGAGAGGTTCGGCCTTCCCTCTTAGTTGCTGTAAACACAGCTTCCTCTGAGACTGACTGTGTTTATACGTCTGCTTGTCAGCCCAGCGCCAGTCGTTGATGCTCCGTTTTTACTGCCACTGCTCCCTCATCCTGTTTACAGAGCAGGGAGGATGACCAGGGTGCAGAATTATTTCAACTTACCAAAGCCTTAGAGAAACTAGCCAGTTTTACTTTGTGTTAAGACGATTCGTTTCTCACTTATGCCTTTAAGCTTAATACTGCTTTTCTAAAAGCCAGTAACATAAAGTTCATTGGCCTAAGCAAATATGTTATCACTATTTTAAGGCAAATTATACCAAGCCTAGATACCTACAGCCACAAATCTGCCTTGATCTCACCAAAAAAATATTTACACTATCAACTCAAACCAAAGAATGCTTCTATTTTTAACAATGAATCATGTTAGAATCATCTTGGAGTATTTTTTAGATAGGTAGATAGATGATGGATAGATAGATAGATGATAGATAGATAGATAGATAGATAGATAGATAGATAGATAGATAGATAGATGATAGATATGCTTGGGTCCCACACCAGTCAATTATTAAACCAGAGTATGTTTAAAAGGTCCCCTCTGATTCTGCTGTATAGCCAGGATTGAACCATTGCTCAAAAGTCAGTCTTCATTACAAATTACCAAATAAATGTTTTGCACACGATTAGGTCAAATAGATGCATGCTGATTTTTGCCCAGAACTTCCAAATGATTTAAGTAGCATGAAATGGCCACAGTGGTCGAGTACAGAAATCAGTCCTCAACATGGAAGGCTGTGTTGTATAATAAGTTTTATTTCCCCCTTCAGCAGACACTCACTGTAACCTAGTCCCTTTAGAAAATTGGATAAGCTAAAGACTAGCTTCCAGAGCCTCTATAGCATAGAGAAAAAAAATTGGGTTTTGATTTTTACCATAAGATTACAATGAAAGGGAAGAATTAGGACCCTCCATTGAAGTTCAGTGTGACCCCCTCCATAGATCAAAAGGCAGCCTTGTAAAGAAATTATATAATGTCTTCAGTAGAAGTAACAAAGGGGAGATCAGAGATTAAAGCTCAGAGGCCTTCTCTCTTGGGATGCCTTCCACCCACCCAGGGTAGCAAATACCGTTGATAAAGATATAATGCTGCTGAAATCAATTCACTTTCACAGTGAGAAAGAACAGAGCCAACCCTAACAGCAAGAGCTGGCCTGGAGCTCATGGCCACAATCTGGTATCCTCCAGTTGGGTGGCAATGATACCACAGGACATCAACACCAGACGAGAATACTCCGTGACCATAATGGGTCAGGACAAACACAAAACCTCTCCATAATAATGTTTAAACATAAAAACAGGGACATTGTCCAAAAGATAAAAAGAACTCAACCACCCCCTATCCTGACCAACATGAGTTACTGCTGCTGTGTTAACCTTAGGCTACTCATTTTTCTTTCTGGATATGATTTAGGAAGATATTCAGTCATGGAATTACCCCCACTTCCTGACAGTATCCAATCCAGAGCAAAGTCCTGCCTCCTTGAACCCTTGCCTAAATCACCTAACACAAGCCCCAATCCTATAATTAGTCATTCCAACACCCTCCCAGTCCTCATATGGTGTGTTCTTTCTCACTGACTCCAACGTCATAAAGCCATCCTGTTCACCTACAACAGTGATGGGCAATCTTTTGAGCTTGGTGTGTCAAAATTCGCAAAAAAAACTGAGCATAACTCGGGAGGTGTGTCACTTCAAGAAAAAGGCCTAACTGAAAGTCCCAGAACTAGACGCTCTGTGCCGGAGTTCTGTTGTTTTGGCCTACAGACCTCCGGCAGGCACAGAGTGTCTACACTACAGCAAATGTTTTATCCTCGGCTACTGCACCTGGCTGTGCAGGAAACAAGGATGAAACGTCCTTCTCGGCATGCGGCCCCATACTTCTCTGGGACGTATCATCAAAAATGGCTACACGTGTCAGTGCTGACACGCGTGTCATAGGTTTGCCATCACGGACCTACAAGGAGATTTTCAGTGGTCTCTTCCAGGAGAGAATTGAGAGTATTCCTTTTAAGCATTTATTGTGTGCCACTTCAAGAAAATATATATATATATATATTATATATATGACAGACCCTAGTATTCTGGGTTCAAATGGATTGGAAAGACATTCTGAGAAATGGAGCACAAACACATAATCAAGGCTATGTGTCTACACTGGCGAAAAGATGTCAGACCATTCTTGAGTATTGTCACAAATAGGGGAGATAAAACCTGTGCTTTGAGAGAGAAACAGAATTAGAGGGAGTAGAGGACGGGTACATAGGAGATACAATGACAGCCCACACCATTTTGTGATGTAGGGACCTAAAGATTTCATTCTTATTGGGGGTCAACAATTTCATCTGTTAGCATTTTACTCCATCTCTCTCTTAGAGGCAAATAATTTTGGAAAAAGAAAGGCACCTAGTATATTCTAAATTTTCACATTTTCCTTCTCTGTTTTGAATAGAGAAACAGCATTTACTACATTACTTAACCAACTCCTAGAAACAGTACAGAAGTAAAATAATGTTTTTGTTCTAAGGTTATCGTGGATTTATGACACAGAGAATTTAAAAAATAATACACTGAAAGGTCACTGTTGACATTATCTGGGAAGATGTATATAGCGTATTTGAAGATCATCCCATTGAATAGGACAGTCTGTCAGTGAATTAGGCCAATAAAACAACCACATCCTAACTGCAGCTGTATGACAATTCTGTTCCTCTTTCTCCCTCTGTTTTTCGTTTCAGAGATTGTTTGAGACAATCAGTCAAATAATACAACCTGTGTTTCTCAAACAGATCCCATTGCATATTTTATATATTCGGCCACTCTATCTTTTCTGCAGTTCAGTGAGTATTAAAAAAATGTAAGGTGAAGAAATAGCTCTTTTTCCTTTCCAATGAAACTTCATGGCAGCTGTGATGCGAAACAGTAAGGAAGTGCTCTGGCTGAAGTGGGGTTGAGTGGGGAGGCCCAGAGTCATCCTCCCTACCCGCAGCTCTGGCTTTGAAGAACTCTGAGACATTTCTAGGACTTCAAAGAGCACAGTTCTAAAACAACTGGTCTGCTAAATTACTTCGGTTGCTCAGGGATGCTGCCTATCAGGAAGTGAATGAAACCTGTGATTGGCAGAGATGGAGACCGGCAGGAGGTACACAGAAATCTCGGGACACAGGGAGAACATGCATGGCAGAGGCCTGATCACATGTGAGCATCCAGCCACCTGCAGAGCAGTCTACCACCCCACTCCCACGGCCTCTTCCAAGGTATTTCTGCCTGTCCTCTGGTGCTTCCTGTGTGCCCTTCCCAGCCAGCTCCCAAAAGGCACGAACTTCTCTCTCCTCTTCACCCCTCCTGTTCCTTAAGTGCCTGTCCACTCACCCTCCTAAGCTGAGCACTGCTGTCCCTTATGTGGACAGCACCCCAGTAGAATCATCCCTTCAGCTGGTCTTTATACAACCTCAGCTAGGTGCCATCTGTATATCCTTCTTATGTTCCTCCTGTTAGGATGGGACCAAGTCACACTGCCACTGAGTGCTGTGTCTTATGGAACCTTGCATGAAACAAGGCTCCAAATTCTCACTTCAACTTAGAGTACCTTTTCATCCTCTCTCTGGATGCAAGTCTAACAGGAGTCTATTTTGGCCTAGGAAATAAGCCTACGTAACAAATAGCAGTCATAGAACGTCCCCCTTTCTCTAACCTCTCTTTTATTTGGTTATGCTGGCCCCTAGGGCCTAGGGCCTAGGTGATCTTACCCAGTCTCATAGTTTTAGACATTATGCCTATACTTAAAGATTCCCAAATTTTTACCTCTATCTTCAACCACAGCCCTAAACCACATCTAACTGCCAATATAGTATATATACTGGGATGTCAGTGGTGATACCATTCTAGCACCCTAATAAGAATTAGGGCTCATGACCCTGACCACAGAGAAAACTTGGGAGACCACAGGTCTAGGGCCGCCACCATTTCATATGATTTGTTATGTTAATATTTCAAGCTGATTTTCAACTCAAGTTTCCAGTAAAACCTAAGGTTCCAGAGTAGTCTACAGTAGAACAGATTATGAAATTCTTGCCCAATATAATAATGAGAGATTTTATTACAACTGTCCTCCATTTGTGTGTATGTAAAGAGACTCTCAATGGTGCTATGAAGAGAATAATATACTTTAAGAATATGTTTAAAAAACAAATATCTCCTCTAAAAATAATTTTTCTTCTAGGTCTCAAAAGCAAATGTGAAATGGACTTCAAATTGATTGGTCTGTCATTGCCCAAAAGAGCCATAGGAACGTTCTAACACACAGGCATTCTCATCAGCACCATTTCAGGACTAATGATTTTGGCCCCGACAGCTAAAGCAGCAAATATCACTTATTATTACTTTCCTCATTTTACAGAGGAATCAGCTGAGGTCTAACCATGTTCAATGTCTTCTCCAAACCTGAATCCCTAGTTAGTGGCCTAGCCTACCTTTGCACTGAGACTTGGTGACCCAGTGAGGTGGCATCAGGTCACTCTCTGACACCTCCCCTGCTCAAGTCACATTCCCTTTGGTTCCCCTTTGGTTTGAGATGCTTTGACTTAAACTTATTTAATCAGCTCTTATTTCTTAATCTCTTTGAGAGAGCTACAGAAAATTCTTCTTTCTCTTGTATTGTTTTATGATCACTTTAATCCCCTTACCAGGATTTGGCTGGTCACAAGAAATCAGCAGGTTGCAAAGAAATAGACCTCAAATGTATCCCACGGAACTGTACATTTCAAGTTATTTGTTCTACTCTTCCCAAAATAACCCAGGAAGAATAATAAAGGTCTAATAGTACATTCTAGATCAGAGGATTTCAAATCATGGCATTTCTTATAGAAATTACTATTTAAAAACAGGAGGGACATGAAACCAATACTGCCTACTTGTGATGGATGCATGGGTATTTCTGGGGATGCTTTCATGACTAAGTGATGGCTTGATTTCCATTTTCATCCGAGGATAGCATAAAGCGTTAGATAAAAGAGAAATTTTGGTTTCAGCCAAGTGAGTGGGTAAGGAAATGGCTGAATTACATCAAATTGCTAGTCATTGTTTTCTGGTTTCTTTTTTTTTTTTTTTTTTTCACTGAATTCAATCATCTGTGGGTTTTACTTCTCTAAATCTGTTCTTGTACAAAGTCACAGCCATATTTAGGAGTCAAGTCCATTCTTCATTTTGAGACTCTTGATTCCTGATTCATTTCAGTCCACATACCTTGGCAGGCATCCACTTACACACACAGGCCGTGCTGCAAATGTTTCGTAGTAAATTAGATATGTGGACTGCCAAACACATTTTCTCCATATAATTTGTGTTACAGATGGTGGTTTGTCATCCAGTCCAGATAGTGAGTGCCCATGTATACACAATACAAGTGAATGATGCTATTAAGAGACTTACAGATGCTGAGCTTACTTTCCAGCTGTCTCCATGGTAAACGGGATGCCATTATAGGAGCCTGGCGTGAAGGTTCTGCTCACTCGCTGTGCCGGCGCTCCAGGGAGCTGGTGGGAGCTTGCAGATGGAGCCAGCATGCTCCTTTGGGGTTTCTGAACTAGGGGATGAGCAGCAGCGCTTGTCCAGAGGGGTGAGCGGTTCCCATAGAATGATGCTCACTCCAGAATGGGCAGGAGATGGGCAGCAGTGGCAGAGATGCTCTGATGTCTGGTTGGCATTTAGACAGGCTGCTCATCATGCTAAAAACTGCAAGACAGAGGCCACCTCAAATCAAGTCAGAATTCTGTCATGGGGGGAGGGCATATCGGGTATTTATAGGCAACCAGAAGTCTCTGACCCCACACATGTAATTTCAACTAATTACAACCAGATTAACTCAATTCTAGATGTTATGCAGAGGTCAACTAAAACCCTGAGTAAAAAAGAAAAAAAAAATTGCACATAAATTTTTCACTTCTGGAAGCATATAGCTTTAAGAGTTAAAATAAAAGAAATTAACATCTGGTGAGCTTCCAAAGCATTATAGATGTTTCCTTTTAATAGCAGGCACAGGCAAACAAGGCTGTATATATTTTTGCCATCTCTCGTACTAAAAAAAGACCTCCACTCTTAACTGACTTGGTTAGGATTCAATTTTCTCTCTACTCTGATTTCAAACTATTAAAAACAAAAGAGCTAATCTATGCTAAACTTGCAAGTGTTTTCCAAAACACTTTGTGCTCTCTCCTTCCCTCAGGAAGCCACAAGCAAATCAGGTTTGACCCTGATAGAATTTCTCCCCTTTCTTTCAGATGAAGTGGGAGAATTGACTTATAATAAAATAGGAGCATTTAATTTTAAATTTCCCCAAATGTATAGCTCATGCTTTGCTGTGAGTCTATTCTACCACTGCTGAGGGAAGGAGCAGTCAAGAATAATGGGTTTCTGACTTGGGTGCTGGGGCAGAGAGAGAAGTATCTAGATGAAAACGAGTTCAATATCGGGCATATTTAGTACATGATGCCTGTGGGATATGAAAGTAGTTCAGCAAATCTAAATGAATGTCTGGTACTTAAAATATGTATCTATCTAGCTGGAGGTCCTTTGAAATTCATAAGAATATAAAAAGTTAAAGTCTGGTGCAGATGTGGATTTCCAGGAAAAGAGAGAAAAAAAGGAAAGAGGACAGAAGCTCGGGGAATACCATCATTTAACCAGGGCTTCTCAGACTGGAATGTGCAACTGAGTCACTTCAGAGGTCTTATCAGAATGCAGATTCTGATGCCATAGGTCTGAGGTGCACCCTGAATTCTGCATTTCTAACACCATCTCCCAGGTGTTGCCAATGCTGCTTGTTGGCAGACCACACTTACAGTTCTAAGGATTTTTGAGGACTACAGATATAGAAAGCTCAGAGAAATCAACCCGAAGGAGAATTAGAGATGTAGAAAGGGCAAAAACAAGTCCTGAGACTGGAAATCTAGATACCAAGAAAGGAGAGAATGTCAGTGAGGTCAAGGCTAATGCGAATTCTGTATTTTGCCCTTGATAGGTCATCTGATGACCTTTGTCAAGCCATTTACAAGTCTGAGGACAGACTTCAGTGGGCTGAAGAAGTGAATACAGTGACTATGAATTTCATATGACTTTGAAAAGTAAAAATACCAGTAATACCTCCAGCATCACCTTGGAAGTTTCTGAAGGAATAGCAGGTAGTCAACTGTTGGCAAGGTTCCATGTGGTGCTTTGCAATTAAAGGGCCTTTGTACCTTGAACAAGAAGGTTTAAAAGTAGCAAAGCATTTACCTGGAATATATCCTCTCCAGGTTTCTGGGCAGAGGCTTACATCAAATAAAAATGACAAAAAATCTATGGAGGGAGATAAGTACCTGTGGGTCAGAGTCATAAAATTTGAACATATTTGTATACACATGTGGGAAATGGAGAAAACATGTAAAGCGACAGTAGTTGCATCATATTGTGGCACTAACTACAAGTGACTTTCAAAAGATATTTTATCAAAAGAAAGAAATAAGTTATCCATGCCCATCCTCATTTTAAGATTTTTAATAAATATTTTGGATGCATCATAAAATTAAATCACAAAAAGAACCTAAGACTATTGCTTGCTTCTCAGCTACTTGCTACAAAAGAACAGAAACATTTTCCATTCCTTTTCTGAATAAACATGAGAATAATATGATGGTAATCATATTTTGTGGTGATGCATATGGGCTCATTTATTTCAGACAGTATTAGTTTCTTTCTATGTCTAGTAATTGCCACGAAAATAAAGTTTAAGATTCTATTTGTAGAAGAATGAATGTTCTTGCTGATAAATATAGATAATTCACTCTTGGAGTCCTTCCTTGCATTTCTGATTTTTTATCTTATTCAAAAGCCATATTTAGAAATCGATTCATGAACTAACCAAATCTGCAAAATTGTTTTAAGTGCTTAAAATACCCTTTGGCACCATTATATTAATACAGAAACTTCTTTTATTCCAACACAATGGCACAAATGTTTCTGTCTGAATTATATCTGAAGGTAAATTATTTAAGCAATTTCCTTAATAATTGGGAAATGGTATTTGTGAATTCGCTCATTTGATCACAGACAACTTAATGTAGGCGACATATCTCTATCTACTTTGTTCTGTTAAAATCAAAGGCCTAAAGAGAAATGTGTTCCCGAGAATCTAAATGCCCTCAAGAAATTGAATCGAACTAACTCAGAATGCCCTCTATAGAGAAGTGGCACGAACATGCAGCTGGCTGTCCATGGCACATGAAAAGCAGTTCATGTGTCTCCTAGTTACTCGTGTGTCATCGTTCATAAAGCATGATTAAATATGTGAATAGGCCAAAACAAAAGTCTCTGCTTCTGAAAGGCTTTGACCTAAATTTCTGCCTGGAAAACTACATAGAGAATTATTTTACTTCTCTCTTTTTATTGTGTACAGAAAATCATTATCAGAGAAAATTGAAAGAAAACAGGAATTACAAAGTAAAGCAATAAATTAGCTGTGAAAAGGTTCACCTTGACACACGCCTTTGCACATTGAGTATTATTACTTTTTGAATCTTTCCACTAAGTAAAAAATGGTGCATCCTCAATACTTTTATAATTACAAGACCCAGAATTTGATTCCCATGTTTTGAGTCCCACCACCAATCCATTCTACCTCCCATTCCCTTCCCTTTCTTCTGCCTCAAGTGGCCACTCTCATACACCCTCTCTCTCTCTCTCTCTCTCAATAGTGTTCTAAGCTTAATATTCCCTTAACTTTCTTCATCTCTTACAAAGCATCATTGCAAAAATCTCTCCTTCTATACCATGGTCTGCAGTTTCAAACGTTCTTTTAATTTCCTTATTTCTCCTTGTATAGAAAGGAGACTTCAGACTGCACACAAGTTGTGTGCTGTGATGAGTTTCAGACATGCCTCATGTCTGTGACCTAGTAAGAAGGCCTGCTTGAAATCTATGTGCATGAGGACCCAAGGAGCCTTCCACACTAAGAGAAGAGTTAGGTAAGACAATGATTTAGTTGTCAGAGCAGAAAGACCGTTTGACTCTGACATGGTGGTTTCTCCCAACTTAACTCTAAAGACTTGCTTTGAGTCTTATGGTGAATTATAACACTCAGGATATGAAAGTAAATGTCTATTTTACAAAGTTTTATTGGGCACATCCAGCAGTGATCTTGTACCTGTTCAACAGAAAGAAACACCAAGAAAAAAGTTACTCCAACACATCTAATCACAATAGAAACCATCCCTTGCGGCACCTAGGTTTGCAGTAGTTCAGCCAAGGCAGTGTCCAGTATAAGACAGGTTCTGCAATACCCAGTTTAGTGGGTTTGGTGGATATGGAGATACCCAGGAAAAAGGTGTTGAAGCAGAAAGATAGGCTAAAAATCAAGTAAGGCTTGTGGAAATGTAAACACAACAGAAACAGTTGGGAAGACAGGGAGTCTACTTCACATAGGTCCAAAGTCAAGGCAAGAAAAAACAGTAAAACATGTATTCAGCTCTCATAGAAGTGATTTTCACTCTGTGCAATTAAAATATTTTTGAACCAATATTCTCTTGATTACTGAAAAGGTATTAGAAGTAAATTTCATTATACTTGGATCTTAAATAAGGCAAATTAGCAATTCTGGAAAAATTTCTGTATGTCACTTTTTATACACAGCAAACTAAAAGGAAGCAAAAGTATCAGAAACAAAACATTACTTAGAGTGATAAGTAAAGACCAGGTGTTTTTTAAAAATGGATGTTTAACCTGACCAGGCGGGGGCGCAGTGGATAGAGCATCGGACTGGGATGCCGGAAGACCCAGGTTTGAGACCCCGAGGTCGCCAGCTTGAGCGCGGGCCCATCTGGCTTGAGCAAAAAGCTCGCCAGCTTGGACCCAAGGTTGCTGGCTCCAACAAGGGGTTACTCGGTCTGCTGAAGGCCCATGGTCAAGGCACATGTGAGAAAGCAGTCAATGAACAACTATGGTGTCGCAACAGCAATGAGAAACTAATGATTGATGCTTCTCACCTCTCTCTGTTCCTGTCTGTCTGTCCCTATCTATCTCTCTCTCTCTGTCCTTGTATAAATAAATAAATAAATAAATAAACAAACAAATAAATAAATAATAAAAATGGATGTTTACTTCATTTTAGGTAAGCACTCTCAAATTTGCATTTGTGGTAAAATAGTTATCTGATCAATATCAACTGGATCTCTCTTTCTGACTTAGATTCTCATTAGCATCCAAATTTTTGTAACATTTTTAGCATGGAACTTGCCATTAAGATTTAGAGCTATTTGCATTTGAATATTCATACTCTTGATCCCATTTAAAATAAGAAAGTAAGGCAACATTAATAATATATACAATTTTAATCTTTCAGTAAATAATGATCTATTTTGTCTGGAAAATATTACTATTTTACTAAAGTATTATTTTAATGTTTTACTTGTTAGAAGAACAATATTGATTCATTACAGAGAAAAAATCTGAAAATTCTGTAGTACTATTTAGCATATGATTATGCTAAAAAATAAAGGTAATAGAAATCTTAAAGGCCATTCTTATTGGAAACCTTATCTCACAAACAAAAAACTGGGGCTTATCCTATAACAGGTCCAGTACTAGAATCTTACCCACTTATCAGCCCTCCTACTAGAAAACTGAGTCTTTGACCTTCTCCAACATCAGTTTCGAAGGTGATGTTTTAAGTGTTTCTTCCCAGGCTCAGAGAAAGAACCAGGCTCTCCTTCTCAACACCATCTTCCTTTTCAGTATCTGGCCCAATCACAAGCATTGCCGTAAAGCTGATTGCCAACCCTGGCCAGGTAGTTCAGTGGATAGAGCATCGTCCTGGCACGCAGATGTCATGGGTTTAATTTCCAGAGTCAAGGCACATATGAGAAGCAACCAATGAGTGCACAACTAAATGAAACAACTAAGTGGAATAACAAGCTGATGGTTCTCTCTCTCTCCCTTCCTCTCTCTCTCTCAAATCAATAGGAAGCTTTTTTTAATCTTATTTTCTTCTTAGTTATTGAGATGATAATAGAGATAATTCTCTTCAAAAATGTAGGAAAGTGAAGCAGATTTCACAAACCATGATTAGAACTGGGTGCTCATTCATTTCCATTGTTCCTGTCCACATTTAAGATTTATTTCAAATACTTCTTTTTTGAAGAACTTTAAATTTTATTTTATTTTTGTTTTATTTATTTAATTTTTTTAGATGCTTAGTATTTGGTGAATTAATGAATTCTCTTAGAAAAAAAATATAAATAACACCTGCTTTTATTTTATTTTATTTTATGTTTATTGAATTTATTGTGTTGCCATTGTTAATAAAATTATACAGGTTTTAAGTGTGCAATGCTATAATACATAATCTGTATATTTTCATTGTCCATTCACCACCAAAGTCATCTCCTTCAGTTACCATTTATTTCCCCTTTACTTTTTTCTACTTCCTTTTACCCTTTTTCATCTAGTAATCACCATACTGATGTCATGTCTTTCTTTTCCTTAATCCCTTCATCTTTCTCACCCAGCTCCTTAACCTCCCTCGCCTCTAAAAGCTGTCAGTCTGTTCTCTGTATCCATATGTCTGTTTCTAGTTTGTTAGTTTATTTTGTTTGTTAAATTCCACATGTAAGTGAAAGCATATGATATTTGTTTTTCTCCAACTGGCTTATTTCACTTAACATTATACTCTTCAGATCCATCCATGCTATCACAAAAGATAAGATTTCCTTCTTTTTCATAGCTGTGTAGTATTCCATTGGGTAAATGTACCACAGCTTTTTATCCACTCATCCACTGATGAGTACTTGGGATGCTCTCAAACCTCGGTTATTGTATAAGCAATGCTGCAATGAATAGAGGGAGCATATATTCTCTCAAATCAGTGTGTCAGGTTACTTTGGATATATTCCCAGAAGTAGAATTCCTGGGTCATAAAGCAGTTCCATTTTTTATTTTAGATTACAGTTTACATTCTATATTACTTTGTATTAGTTTCAGGTGTACAGAATAGCGGTTACATCAATCATACACTTTATAAAGTGATCCCCCTGATACTTCTAGCACCCACCTGGCACATACATAGTTATCATAGTATTGTTGGTCGTATTCCCTATACTGTAATTTACATCCCCATGACTATTCTGTAACTATCAATTTGGACTGCTTAATCCTTCAAATACTTCTTAATAAGAAGCATATTTTCCTTATGCAACCTGAAATACAGTGTGTCCATAAAGTCATGGTGCACTATACTTAACACCATTTTGAACTTCATCATTTTTTGCCATACAACATTCTTATCATTGTAACTGACTAAAGTTGACCACATATCATTGAATAAAAAAATTCTCCTAGGTTTCAGACCTCTTATTCCTCAGAGAAATGGACCTTTTTCTACCATACTCTTGCTTGAGTAAGCAAGTGTTGAAAGAAAGAAAGAAAGAAAGAAAGAAAGAAAGAAAGAAAGAAAGAAAGAAAGAAAGAGGGTGGGAGGGAGGGAGGGAGAGAGAGAGAGAGGAAAGAAAGAATCTCTAAATATATGTATTAAGCAAGAAAGAATGTCAATATTTCAACATGGAAGAATGAAGATAATTGAATTTTCTTAGTCATGATCATTATGCTGACTGCCGAATTTCTAGGAAATATACCAAGTACTTGATTTCATAATCATTAGCTATGAAGAGAAAAACTAGAGCAGCAAAATCTAAAGAAGGTAATATGATATCAATGAAAAAAGAGCCAAAGAGAAGACAAGGAAATGAATTCTGACAAGGCCCGCTCACTGAATCTGGCGAGTAAGTGCTTGAATAAGAAATCCCATATCAAATTCCCGGTTCCATTGAGTTGAGTTACAGAGAGTGTCACGAGCATGTGCAGAATTAAGAAGATTTCCATTACCTTTCTTTTAGTTTTATAGCAGAAGAGAAAGAAGATACTGTCAGAGAATGCCTGGGTATCTCTGAGTTAGTGTAGGGATACAGGAGAGTTATCAGACTATTTATTACAGTGGTTGAACTTCCCATCAAGACCAGTTTTGCAGGTAGTATTTCTAAAACAGCAAGCACTGAGACTGGCTGGCATTCCAAACTCAATTCTCACTCAGGCTGACACAGCCTTCAACATTGTCTGTAAACCAGAGTTCAATTTCACCATACCCAGAGATTACCAGATTGTACAAACTCCAAATTTTGACATTTTCTACTTCCCTCCAAAACTTAAAATATATTAAAGTTATTTTATTCCTTCTCCAGTTTATTTTGTTCTTAAAACTGGCATTTAATAATTTCCTTATTAATGGAAAAATTATTTTAAAAGAAACTCTCAAAGAATACTTCCTAGCTAGATTTAGTGAATATAGTTATGAGAACTTTACAGTACAACGTGAAACTTTTAAGTGTCACCTGAAGAATACATAGAGGTAAGATTTATCAGGTCTGTGATCTGAATCATAGCTACACTTGACAGAGACCTCAGGACAGCACTTATAGTGGGGTGTTCCAGGCAAGCAATGGACAAGAGAAGGGGTATCTGTCTGAAGCTGACAGCATAGAATAGTGGAAGGGACTTTCAGAGGTCACACAAAGGAGTCGACCGGAGAAACCTAGTGGATTCCACAGATCCTCACTCTTAGAGCCTGCCTGCCCATCACCTCTTTACCCTTGGGTTTTGGCTGCGTCCCTAGCACAGGCTGTCCTGCCAACAGCGAGTTGAGGATACCCCAGGATGCACACAGACACTGACACGTGGAAGTCGTGCCAGCAGCAAGCCAGGTTTGGTTTCAGTCAATAACACATTTATACCAACCGAACAGGAAGCAGACAAGTTCAGTACAAGTTCAGCTTCCACCCTACCTCCTCCCTCTGCCAGGTTTAAGACGAGCTGCAGGACCTCAGCTTAGTTTCACATTACACTCACACACACTTCGAATCAATTGTAAAGCGAGGTCATCAGACAGCATATTAAAACGTGAAACACAGACCAGAGTTCTTGTGTATATGCTGCCAGGAAATCCAATCCCTGGATACTTCTTTCTTGGGATTATAATCTTTGGTTTACGTCCCTCCGCTGCCTGCCCAGATGGCTGGTAGGAGGGGGGGCAGGACTGGGCCCTGCTACATCACAGGCAGGGTATGCTCTTCACGTTCTCAGTGACAAACAGTCTGAAGTGACAGTGTGACAGCAAAAGCAGATGGGATTCATAGCTTCAGTCATTTCCCATATTTCTCCATTTTTTATAAGCCAAGAAGACTGCTGATGAAATTTGAAATGAGACGTCAGTGACCAGCAGAAATGTCATTCCAGTGGTAGTGATAGAACAAAGATGAGCAAGCCCAGCTGGACATAACAAATGTCAAACTAGCTCAATAGTCATACACATGATGAATAGAAATGGCAAACAGTACAATATAAAAAAAACTGTAGGTATTTATATTTCATGAGACCACACCAGCATTTCAAAGGTGCCTGATGTAGAAAAAGGATTTCCGTGACCAGGTAAATTTAAGAAAAAATGAGGTCAATCAAAAATTTGGCTTTTTTGCAGAAGACTTCTCAGAGTCTTTATCATGCTATTATGCCATGCAAATTTCCAGGATGCAATGTCACCATGAAATATTTATTACGGATATGTATTAACACCTCACAGCACATATGTTTCTTTTGATAAATGTTGGGCTAGACAATTGCTATATTTGCATAAGAAGCTTTTAGAAAATAATTATTGGCATTTCTGTCAGCTGCATTATTTTAATTTCTATTATTTATTCAGGTAATGATAGTGCTAAAGGACAAAACAGATGACTTTAAAAAAACTGATTCAAACAATAAGAAATTATTATCTTAAGCGAGTAAACATTGATCTAATAACTAACCAGTAAACTATCATGTGAATGCTTCCAAAAACAGAAAGTAATTTCTGGAAACTATTAAACATAGTTGAGTAAAGATTTGCCAATGTACAAGAACCTGAGAGAAATTACTAATAAAATTGTTATTTGTTTAATCAAATTAGTAGCTTCAGAAAAATTATGTAATTGATAAAAGGTTATAAATTAGAATGTGATTATTATCCTATTTCCAATAATAGCTACTTCCTCATTAGCTCATGTATCAAGATGCTCACTTTCTTTAAATAGTCACTGACATCTTATTTCAAATGTCTTTTTGGCTTATTTTTTTAAATGTAACAATATGGCAAATAGATGGCCCCTGATATCAAAACAAAACAAGAGGCCCATGAGCATACTGTGTAATGTGTTTTGGAAAACTTGAAATCTAAAAAAGGAATTATGAATAAAATAGTTAACTTTAAATAATAATACGTTTTCTTCTTGCATATAAAATGTTTTTAATTCTCTTAGCAAAGAAATATTTTCAGAAACGTAGACCTCAATAGTTTTCAGACATTTTTTTTCTATTTAAAATATGTTGTGAACTGAGATAGGTAGCCTCTTAATGTAAACATTTTTATATTAAATATTTATGTAATCTGGTTAATTTTAATTAAAGGAATTGGCTCATCCAGAAATATAAATATGCTTATGTGTTTAATATTCGCACAACAGCGAGAGGTGGGGGGCTGGTGAGAATGAACGAGAATGGCTGCCTGTGAATTGTTGCTGTTGTTACCAAAAGCAAATTCCTAGGAATTTTTACACTCATTCCATGGTTTCTTAGAACATGGGATGTTGACTCTCTCTCTTTCATGTGTGTATGTATATATATGTATGATTATATATATTTTGTGCTCCTTGTTTTTTTCATTTAAGCTTTATTGGAGATGAAGCCATATCAGAGCACATGAAGCAGCCTAATTAATTTCTTTAAGTGGCTGCTTGATATTTTTAATGTATATCCTTTTTTCTTCAGTTGCTTAAATGCCTATGTAACGTGGTGAAACAGAGAGCTGCTAGTGTAACAAGATAATCAAATGAGAAATTACTTTCTGTATTCTCACATATATAAGAAAAAATGCTTTTTTTCATCTCCATCTTAAGACGATTGCCAAGCTTGGACCCAAGTCTGGTCTTCTCTATCACAAAGCACAGTTTAGGACTTTGGTGTTCATGGATAAAAACTGTTGATTTGAATCCCCATGAAGACAATTCCTCATCTAGTTTTGTGTGGAAATCTAAACTTAGTAAGAAAGACTGATATTGATGTTTGAATAGAAGAAAAACCTTGACCTGCTACTTAGAGGGTGAGTATCTTAAGACCTTGAAGAGATCAGGTTGGGAGGGGAATTTCCTACTACAACAGAGTCTCGTTCCACTTCTGTGCAGCTGTGATGGGGTGTGACTTGTGGGATGTCTTAGCTCAGCTGTTTATAAAGCAGAGCCCAGCACAAAGATTAAGGTGGCGAAACTTGACTGGAAAGATGCAAGCCCAGGGCAGTAAAGTAAGAAAAAAGGAAGAGAAGACATGAAAAGATGCAAAGCAATTTGATACAAAGAGTTACTAATTAAATATGACTTCGGAAGTCAAGGAGAGAGATGGAAGGTTGATCAGCAAACATAGTCACTTGGCATGAGGATGGTTTGCAAGGATGAATTGTCCATGAGAGAAAAAAAAAAACAGGTTATCAACCTTGGCTCCCTCCCATCTCCCACTTCTCATTGGCCAAGCTTCACCTCATATGAGGGTATCTCCCCTGAACCTCTATATTTTGCTACCAGCTATCCCCTTACGTCATTCAGCAAATCATATCCCATATGCTGCCAAAACATATATCATCCCAGCCTGAAACAGTAGAACAACCAGGTTCAGGTGAGGTGCCAGCCAAGTGAGATGAAAGAGGAGGCAATGGACAGAGTCTGAAAGTCATATAAGGTCTCTATTCCCACAGAGTGGAGAGCTGGGCCTGAAATCAACAATGGTAAAGACAGTTATGACCATGCTTCATGCAGATCCTAGTACAATCCCCAGGGTTCAAAACCTGACAGCTTAGATACTGGAAGCTCAGAATCAGATTTAATTTGGTATTTTTAAAGAAAAGCAATGTAACATCTCTTACCATTGAAAGTTGGGTAGGAAATTCACATTGACTATACTGGGAAAAAATGTAACTTAATCATATGACAGACAGCAACTGCTCATTTTACCAATTCAAATTTCTTTCAAATGCCCACTAATCTCCTTAAAATTAAGTGTATAAGGACAGGTAAAAAGAAGTTTGTTGGCCTTTTTCCATTTGAATTTGGTTTAAGGGAGCAAAAATATCATGAAAGGAATTTATTGATGTGGTGACATTCTCACCTTCATTTAACTTTGAGATTTTACTTCTGATTTCTAAAAAACAGTACTTCGTTCTGATTTCACCAAAAACTTAATAGAAGCCAGATACTGTGTGAAACATTTTCACTTATATTATCTTATTTAATCCTCATAACAACCCCTTGTGATAGTATAACTTGCCTATATTTTATAGAATCAAAGTGTAGAAACTGGAACCTGAGATTGAATTGCTCTAAGTCACATTTTGCTGTTAAAAAGCACAAACCACCTGATGAGGCAGTGGAGCAAGGGATTGAACGTCGGACTGGGACACAGAGGACCCAGGTCGAAACCCCAACGTTGACGACTTGAGTGCGGGCTCATCTGGTTTAAGCACAGCTCACCAGCTTGAACCCAAGGTCACTGGCTTGAGCCCAAGGTCACTGGCTTGAGCAAGGAGTCTGCTGTAGCCCCCTGATCAAGGCACATATGAGAAAGCAATCAGTGAACAACTAAGGTGTTGCAACGAAGATGCTTCTCATTTCTCTCCCTCCCTGTCTATCTGTCACTATCTGTCCCTCTCTCTGTCTCTCTTACAAAAGTAAAATAATAAATAAATAATAAAAAGCATAGATCTATCTTAGAGTACAAGACAAGAAGTACCAAAAAATAATAAAGCATTAATATTCATGAATAGCAAACTAAACACTAACACTGACATAGACTATTATTATTTACCTGCTATGAACCTTAAGCTTAATACCTTTATGAATCTTAAGAAAAATTTAATAGTACAGCAACTTTGAACCCAACATGATATTAATTGTATGAGACTCCTTTTCCCTTTCAGTACGACATTAGCATTTTTTAAAAATAGAATTGGCACTAAGTCATGGATTTTTTTTTAAACTCTTACTAATAAATCCATCACCAAGAGAGGTCAAATGCACCTCACATCTAGACTCAGGAATTGCAATTTTAGCATTTGATCAAGTCAAATGTTCTCTAATTGCTGCAGATAAATCAGGCTTTAACAAGGGAAACAACTGCATATATTCAGTGTTTATTATACAAGTACTTGTATCATATTACGGACTTTATTGCAGACATTTGTCATTATTCAATGTGATGCTTAAAATGGGGCTTTGTTTTCTTCTCTTGCACTTGCTCAGAAAGGGCAGGAACACGGGAAGGGATCTGAGCGCAACCATGAATTATAAAACACAATGACTATCATTAATATACAACACAAGTGGAGCAGGCTTTATTTGCATAATTACCTGTCATCATTTTTGTCTCAGAACTTTGACATGACACAGAGCAGTCACTGGAATGTTTTTTGGGTTTCTTTTTAATTTTAGAAAATGTCTTCAACAGTGATAAGAATGCTTTGGAATTTTGCTGAAGAAGATGCCCTTCAGGGGAGAGCATTTGACCTTTCAGAAAGAGCAGGAAAGGTTTTCATTTCTATATGTATAAGTCTGGGAAAATGGAGGGTGTTATTTGTCAGCACCAACCCTATCATACTTTCTGCTCAGCTATAAAAGGTCTGGAACAAACACAGGCAAATAAGCATGAATGCATAACGTTCAATGTATTGTTTTGTCTCAAATCCATAAGAAGAGTAGTTTTTTATTCACCCGGCAATTTTAACAAAGCAAGACTAAACATATTCAGGAAACCCAGCTCCTATCTGGTCCCAGGGTCCTGATGTGTTTGTGATAAGCAAGGAATCATTTATCTTTTTAAATTTTCTGATGAGTGTTTATCATGAATGCTATAAAAACAAAGAATTTGGGAAACAAAGACAATGAAGTTTTTAAAATACAGGATCAAAACTTTCTTTTTGATATTGCATCGCTGAGGCATCCAAGATGATTTTTCTATAATATGACTTTAGTCATATCACTTCCTTGATTAAAAACATTTGATGGCTTCCCTCTTCCATTGTATAAGCAAACTTTCTGCTTATTTATGACCACATGATCTCCTGAGTTACTATTCCAGCCATACTGCCCACCTGACATCTTACAATGTACTGTGCTCTTTCTTTTATTTTTTTTACTCAGCATGGGCTATTTCTCACACATCTGATACCCTCTCCCCACTTCACCTGTTGAATCTCTGCCTCTGTTGGTCACAGCTGAGCTGGTCCAGCCTCCTGGATGTCTGTCTTGCATAAGTTTCCTCCTTGAGATGCTTCAACAGCATCCTCTAGGAAATACAGCACAATCACAGAGCATCTGCACTTACTTGCCTGTTAACTTCCCTCTCTCACTCTAGGCTGTAAGTCTCTTGAATGCAAGGTCTGAGACTTATACCATGATATAGCTGAGGGCCTGGCTTAATGCCTGAAATATAGAAACTTCTCATTCACTCAGTGAGTAAATGAAAATCTTACTATCTGTTAGTGAATAATAGGTGACAGGGTAATTTGAAATTTTTTATTAACCTGTGACAGACTAATTATATTTCATTTTCACTCTCCACTCTGGCAGATGTAGGTCGATTTGTTTGACATTGCTTATGATATATAGCAGATCAGGATTCTGTTTTCCAGACTCCCCTGAAGTGAAGCATGACTACACATGACCTTGAGAAGTTACTTCTGGTCCGGGCCTGAGTTTCCTCATCTGCAAAATAAAGATGCTTATAAATCCTTCCTCATGGTGTTGTTGGGAAGATGATATATTGATAAAACATGAATAATATTTAACATTGGTCCAGGCATACAGTAAAAAATATCATAAATATTTCCCATTGTAATTAGTGCTTGTCACATACAACTGATTGTCAATAAGTCTTATTTTATTTGGAGGTTTCATCTGGGCAATTATCTTACTATCTCTTTTCCTCCTTTCCTCTTCAATGAGGTGATAAAGTTAAAATTGGCCTTCTCTATGGTCTTTTCAGCTCTAAAATAGGTTGTAAAATGAGTCCAGGGAACTGTATGTTTGTAATAACCCAGAATGAAAGGCGGGCAGAGTGGAAGGGGTGCCAAGGAAGGCATAGGATGGATCTCACAGGGGAGGAGTAAACTCTAAAACATTTTCCAAAAGAACAGTTAAGGGCTTTGAAAGCAGGAAAGATGATTAAACAAACAAAAAGCATTGCATTTTCATTTCTTTCTGCCAATTGTTTCAGTTACTTAAGGAAAGATAACCCTTATGATAACTTTAACCTTTGTATATTTGTAATACCAAATCTATGCACAGATAAAGGCACACAATAGAATGGTTGGTCTTACCATGGAAGTATCAGAGAGGATATAAAAGCACTGTTTAATTAAGCTGAGTCATTTAGGATTGCATTTGGCTGCATGGAACAGAAACCAACTAGAGCAGCTTGTACAAAGAGGGGCTTACAGATCTCATTTACAAGAACACTAAGGCAGATAGTCTAGGGCTGAGGCAACTCTTCAGGGAACCAACTTCCTTCTATATCATGCTTTGTAATCCTTAACATGTAACCTTTGTCTTTATGATCACAAAACAGCTGCTACACCTTAAGGTGTAAAGTTCTTATTTGAGGCAGGAAAAGGGGGAAAGAGCAAAGGACAAAAGGCATATGCCAGCTGAGATTTTCTCCTTTATTAAAAAAAGTAGGGTTATATGTCCTGGGAGCTCCAGCCGTCAATCTTCTTTTACATTTTATTGACTAAAATTAGGTCACATGGCCGACACTAGTTGCACATAATTCTGAGCACGTTGCACTTCAAAGAAAAGCACGAAATTCTTTCACTAAAGAAGATGAAGGAAATAGACTTGGTAGGGAGCGAGCATAACTGCCACTTGCCTCTTGATCAATAAAGTAAATCAATAGGATTGATTAGCACACAATGAAACGTATTATGTGTGTTGTTTGGTGACAGCTGAAATTAGATTAGGAGAAGCAGGCTTACAATGAGACAGCAATCTTTTATTACTTAGGAATTAATCAAATCTAACCTTCCTTTCCCTTCTACTCCTTGGCCCCTCTTCTGTCTCCTTTCCTGCACCTAAAAAAAAGTTGTGTTTAACACATCAGAAAATCTACTACCACTGAGCCAAAAACTTTTCAAATAGATTTATATGCCATGTTATATAACACTTTTCAAATTAACAACTTTCAAGATTTTTTATTCCTTTTTATCAGATATTCATAACACATTTCTATGTTAAATTTGTTACATTGTTTCTCAATTTCTATTTCTTTTCTACCATTACTATTCTAAGTGTGAGGAAAGCAAACGTGCCCAATTGTTAGGACCCTGGTGAGTCCTGGCTCACCACCATTACCCCCTTGTCTTCTCAATAGTATGTGATACTTGGTCTAAAATGCAGGATGGCTGAGTATAAAGAAAATTCTAGAAGTAAAAATATTATGTTAACTTTATAAAGAAAATTGTTAGAAAACATGGAAGCCAACAAGTTTTCTGTGTATAGATATGCATCTAACTTAAAATACTTGCACAAGGTTATTTAGGAGATATTCAAATATATAAAGAAAGGAGATAGCCCTAAATACCCAAGGTTCTAAATTTTCAAAAATAAGAAAATGTCCTGGAAGTTCAAAGCCAGAGTTCTTGTATTCAAAATTGCCCTTGAACTTGGAAAGTCAAAGATAATGTCATAAAAACAGAAGAAAGGCAAGGTGCAAACTGCTCAGAAGTAAAAAGAGAATGTAGTAGCTTACTCTTATATTTGTAGGATAAGGAAATATATTTAATCATTGCTGCAAATCAGTCCTATTAATATATATATAAAAAGTTTACAAGTTAATAAAGAAAGTTAGAGCAACAAATAAAGCCATAATTTTAAATCTGGACAGATCCAAGTTGCAAAACCACTCAAACTACTCTGTTCAGTCCATGACAAGGTAAGCAATGACTTGGCACCAGGAAAAGGAGGCACTGACCTCATGCCTTCAAGGACAAAAAATTATGTGCTCTTGTTTTTATTCTTGCTGTCGCTGTTGTTGTTGTTGTTTATTAACCTTTAAATGTTCCTTTGAATTGCTGAGTAGAAAAGTTTTAGTTTCTCATTCCATATTCTGAAGGCAAAGTACATCTGCTTTGAAAATATATTTAGCCAAGTTTCAGGATCAGTTAAAGGAAACTAATGACACATTTGTCCAGACTACATGCCAGTACAGCTGGTTAGAACCAGTGTCAAAGAAATTAAAAATTTATACTCTGTCAATATAAGTGGGGGGAAAGCAATGGGAGTTGATAATAAGCCACTAGGCCAATGGAAGGCATACACTTAAACAGGACTCAAAAGAAATGCCAGTCAGTGAAAATAAAAATTCGGAATCATTTTTCAATTGGCTGAAGAAATAAAATATATCAACATACGCAAATGACAATGTCTCCTGACCTACTACTACAAGATTACCCCTCTAAAACGAAATAATTTACATTTTAAATCACATAGAAACATCAAGTTTAAACTGCCACATTCTTAATGCTCACTCTGAAAGAGATAATATTTACTACATTTCTTAACCTGCTTTGAAGTGAGGTAGAAATCATGCGATTGTGTTTCCAACAATAGGAATGTGAGTTGAAGTGGTGTATTTCTGCTGGCCAAGACAGTGTTTGTGAGTTGCCTTTGTTTCCTCTCTGCTACTGATGTGGCTAGAAGCAAAGGCCTCCAAAATACAGAGTTTCAAGCTGAAAGCAGCCCAAATTCCTGAGTTACTTTTGGAAGAAAGGCTGTAAGCAGAGCTGCCTGACTTGTCTCAGCCTCTGTCAAGAATGGGACAGAGTTGAGTTGCAATTAGGTTTGACCTTAAGTTGAATGTGTTCTCAGATATCTCTTTATTTAAAGAAATTAATATTTCAGGCCAAAGGAGATTGACATTGACACACCATATTCAAAGTGATGAAGAGCAAAGACTTACAACCAAGATTACTCTACCCAGCAAGGCTAGCATTCATAATTGAAAGTTAAAAGAGCTTCCCAGACAAGAAAAAGCTGAAAAAATTCATCACCACCAAACCAGTATTTCAAAAAATGTTAAAAAATACTTATATAAGAAAAAGAAGAAATAAAAAATATGAGGAAGAAAATACAACAAAGAAAAATTTCTCACTGACAAAAACAAACACATAATAAAAGCAGTGGTTCAAACAACACTAAAACTAGAATATGGATTAAAAGACAAAATTAAAAAGCCTGACTTGGGTGCCTCAGTGGATTGAACATCTTCCCAGGGCATTGAGGGCCCCATGTCAAAACGAAAGCCTGAGGTTGCTGGCTGGAGCACAGGGTTGTCAGTTTGCATGCAGACTTGCTAGCTTGAGTACAGGGTTGCCGGCTTAAGCGTGGGATCATTGACATGATCTCAAGTTCTCTGGCTTGAGCCCAGAGGTCTTTGTCTTGATGTCCAAGGTACCTGGCTTGAGCAAGGGGTTATTGGCTCAGCCTGAGATACATATAAAAAGCAATAACTAACTAAAGATACATATAAAAAGCAATAACTAACTAAAATGAGGCAACAAGTTGATGCTTCTCATCTTTCTCTCTTCCCATCCCTCCTTTCTTGGTTCTCTCTCTAAAAAACATAAAAATAAAAATAAATTAATTTATAAAATAAGCAGAAAGATGGTGTGTAATTACAACAGTAAATTAAGGAATATACACACTCACACAAAAGAAGTAAAAAATAATGACAAAGACAAAAACATAAACCTGGAGGGAGTGAGTAAAAGAGATAGTAATTTTAAAATGTATTTGAACTTAAATGACCATCAATTTAAAATAGACTGCTATAACCATAGCTTTTGTATATATGAAACACATGGTAACCATGAACCAAAAATCTATATATGGCATACAAGAAATAAAGAAAGAGGGATTCTGACACAACACTACAGAAAGCCATCAACATACAAGAGAATATAGCAAGAGAATACGAAAGAAACAAGAAACTACTAAAACAATAACAATGGCAAGGACTGCATACCTCTCAATAATTGCTTTAAATGTAGACAGATTAAATGTTTCAATCAAAAGACAAATAAATAAAGCAGATATTGTATACATATACAATGGAATTTTACTCGACCATAAAACAAGTGAAATCTTACCATTTGTGACAACACTGATGGACCTAAAGGGTATTAAACTAAGTGACATAAATCAGATAGGGAAGGACATTGATCATATAATTTTGCTGATATGTGGAATGTAAAAAGCAAAATAGACACCCAAAACAGAAACAAACTTGTAAATACAATGAAAAAACAGGGTTGCCAATGGAAGGGATGCTAGGGGACTGAGTGAAAAGATAAAAGGATTAAGAAGTACAAATTGGGCCTGACCAGGCAGTGGCGCAGTGGATAGAGCATCGGACTGGGATGCAGAGGACCCAGGTTCGAGACCCTGAGGTCGCCAGCTTGAGCATGGGGTTACTTACTTGGTCTGCTGAAGGCCCACCGTCAAGGCACATATGAAAAAGTAATCAATGAACAACAAGGTGTCGCAACAAAAAACTGATGATTGATGCTTCTCATCTCTCCCCATTTCTGTCTGTCTGTCCCTATCTATTCCTCTCTCTGACTCTCTCTCTCTCTGTCCCTGTAAAGAATAAAAAATAAATAAAAAAAGAAGTAAAAATTGGTAGTTTCAATACCATCACAGGATGAAAAGCACAGCATAGAGAACATAGTCAATAATATAATAAGTACTACGATGTCAGGTGGGTGCTTGACCTATCAGAGGAAGCACTTCATAAATTATAAAAATATCTAACCACTCATGCTGTACACCTGAAACTAATATAATATAAAATGTCAACTGTAATTGTAAATTTAAAAAGTAAAAAAATATAAATAAATAAGAAAAGAAGTAAATGTGTGGGCACACTGGTGAAAGTAGAAATCTTTATTTCTCTCTTTTTAAGAAATGAGTTAAAGAAGTCAGCAATTTGACAAGTGAAGAAACAGATTAAATTCTCTGAACTAAAATGATTAAACAATAACAATTTCTTCCTTTGATGACTTAATAACATGACTGGTTATATGTATATAAAAAAACCCCTGCTATATGAGGTCATTCAGCAAATACCTATTAAATTGTGATGAGTGTCAGGAACTGTTTTAGGCATTTGGCACATGTCCGAGAGCAAAACAGATGAAGAGCCCTGCCCTGAAGGGGCACATATTTCTACCAATTGCCAAATTATCTTAAATAACTTCCTCTTTTTAAAAACAAAATTTTGTCTTGATAAAATATTGAAGAAAAAAAAGCTATTTCTTCAACAGCACAAATTTTTATACTCAATATAATTTTAACCAAAAATCAATACCTTCCCCATCCCTACCTCCAAAAAAAAAAAAAAAAAACTTACTAAATATTTGTGCTTTTTTATTTTCTATGAAATCAGAGCTTTGAGTGGTTCCCATATTTGCGGCCCAAAGTCTTTAAAAGTAAATATTATTGTTGGTTCCCATTCATGTTTTCCCCCATGAAGATCAAATTAGTAGCAAATGCTATCAAAGAAATTTAAGTAAGAGTTTGGGAGATTGATTATGTGCCTTTTTAATGGTCATTTAAAGAAGAAAAAGATGTTTCTCATTGTAACACACTACTTTGCATATTACTAGCTGCCAGGTCACTTTTTAATGTTTTTAATAACTTCCTCATGTTTTTGATCATAAGAGGTAACATCCTGTTACCAAGCTTGAGTATCGGTTCTCTTTCAATATTGAAGGATTCAATTTATCTTGTGTTCAAATTCCCTTATCTGAAATTGGCTCTCCATTAAAACTAGAATTTATAGAATTGCTCTTGATTCCAAATAATAAATCCTCAGAGACATCTTGCCATATAATTACTCTACTTCAAAGATCCAGAAAATGAAAAAAGTAATAGAGCAAAATATGATATCTTGAGGCACATTACTGCTTCATTTTATTTTTATAAATTGATATTAAGACTAGCAACTAATTGAATTTATAGTGTGTGTGTGTGTGTGTGTGTGTGTGTGTGTGTGTGTGTGTGTGTGTATTTTCTGAGGACTGTAGCAGAAAGTAGATATTAGAGGTAATGCTCTCCGGAAGCTTATAAATATTAGTAAACAAAAGTTGAAAAATGCTATAATATTAATAATGGTAGCCACCATTTATTGGGTGATTACTCTATGCCAGCTATATTAAGCTCTCTCATTTAACTCTAGACATTTTTCTTATTTTCTAGATGAATATACAGGAGCTCAGAGAGGTTAAACACGCCCTCAGCTCTAAAGCATCTAGCTAGTAGTAGACAGGGCTGATATTTGAATCTTGGTCTAGCTGACACTATAGCCTAAATACATTCAAATATGCCACACATCCTCCATTTAGGGCTCATCTGAGTCAAGATAATTTCATAAAGAGGAATACAAAAATGAGCAATTGGAGAGGGTTACCTGAGGGTCTATACTTTTGGTCAGACAGGGTTAAAGGCAATGTCACCATGTGAGGCTGAGTGATTTGTAAGCCGGTAGAAAAAGACTAATAAAGTACTCCAGACTGTCCAAAGAGGAGACCCAATGAGATAGATATTTTTTTAAAAAGCAATTGATGTGATGACTGCAAATCTTTACTTAGGAAGTCTCAGTAAAAGCATTTAAAGAGCTAAAAATCACCATCAAATGGAAGAACTCAACTGATAGATCCTGCCTAGTGTCCATCACATGGGGAGTTCTTGGGACCAACTCCTGGCTTCACTGAATCTATACCATGTACTCTTTATTTCATAGGCAATTTAGCATTGGAAATCCAAGTTGAGAACCCCTGATGGCAAGTTTAATGCCTAGTGGTAGATTTATAAGTGAATCCCAGTTATTTACTATCTTTGATAACCCAAATATTATATTTAGTTTTCTATCCCACAGAATCATCCAGCGATGCAATCAGTTTTGTGACTTTCACAGATAACCATAATCTCTCACCTCATTCACAATCTGCCCTGTGTTTGAAACATTTCAATCCCAGATTGCCCGGGTTATTTCCAGACTCTTCTCAGGGCCCAGCAGAAAAGACACCCCACGTTGCCAACATCATGCTATACTCTCTTTCCTGAAGTCTGTACAACGTGTAAGCTGTTAGCTGGTCTGTCTTCTTACCACTGATGGCACAGGGAGACAGATAGGAGAACTGAGTCTTCATGCTTGGCACTGCCTGTTAAAGAGAGAGAGGTTGGAAAGAGCGTTTGGTTGGTAAGAAGGGAAATCAGCAACTCTTGCTACCCAGAACTGAACTGATGTAAACTGGCAAATCCAAAGAGACCCCTTCAGTTTACTTAACATTCTCCTTGGTTCCCTGCTAAGTGTTTTAAGCATTCTGATACTGTTTATGACTCTTTCCTACAAATGCAATGAAAACTATTCAATGTCAGGATTCCCAGTACCATGATAGTAACTTGTGGTAGCAAGATGTATTTCCTCAAAACCTGTCAAACTATAGCCTCAAGGTTATATTAGCAATGAGCTAGCTTAGAAGAAGCACACAGAAGAGAAAAGATGAACAGATAATTTTAATTCACTAAGCGCTTTTTCTTCTTAAACTGAAAATGTCAAAGACCTAGATTATTTGAGGAAGAAATCATACTATGTGCTCTTCTTTCTGTGTGAATCTTTCTTTGTTCTGAAACTTATGCTACCTTTAAAGCTATATGAGCATAGCACAAAGAAAATGTAATATTTACTCACAAGTTATCTGATTTATTGGATCAGCATAAGCTGTTCGGATAATCTCAGACCCAAACAGCCTTTTGAATGGTGATTTAATTTAAAAATGCCATGAACTTTAATAAGGAACTAAAGGAATGCCATGAACTTTAATAAGTGGAGTGTGGTGTAAAGCATTTGTGTTAATTGACTAGATTTTGGGGGGAAATTTATCTTTTCTCATGTTTCAAATGTCCTTTCCATCTTATTTTATCAGCAGCCTAAGCATACAGCAAGAACATCTACTAGACAGATGATAAACTAATCACTTTTCTGAAGTAAAACTTATCTCTATGAGTACATCAAAAGTTCTAATAGCCTTACATGAGAATTTTATTCTCCCAGTAATCTTAATTACCAATTTTACTTCCAGCTGCTCAACTGTCAGTATACAATTGGCAAAGAAAAGTTTTTTTTTTAATTGTAACTTTTTTGAGTTCTAGGAGTTAATAAACTTGATGGAAATCTTGAAGTGTATTATTAAATTTCCTCAAAGCTTTTTTCCCCTTCATTATGGTAGCCGCTGGTTTACAGCAGTGTTGGTATTTGGTCTCATAGCATTTGCCACCTGCCTCAGACCACAGGCACCTTTGTTATAAGACAACACTGTCCTGGCATGTTGTGGGCTGCTGCCAGCCTAAGCCAACCACAGACCAAATTTTGTATTTGGGGGTGGGGAATCATAAAGGAAAGCATGTTGCTTCTTCTTATTTTAAGAATAGGTATTTGCAAGTCTTTCAAAAGTATCTTCCACTCTCATTTATCCAATTCAGGCACTCATTGAGCACCTATGGGCCAAACTGAACTCAGCCAAGGAAATACAATTATGAATTAACTACAATTTTTCTTCCCAGGCCGTCCATTGCATCTCATACTGATAAACCCATTTTGCAAGGAACTCATAGTCCAATAGAAAAGAAAATAATTAATTATAATGCTACTTGGTAAGCGCTAAAGGAGATATGAGCAGCAATATGACTAGTACAAAATTCTATTGATATATGAGCTTAGATAGGTGACCAGATTTTAAAATTGGTAAAGCGGGACACCATTAATGGGGGGTTTCTTGATTAAAAATTTGGTCTATATGGAGCAAAAAAATTTTTTCATAGAATGCAAAAATAGTATCAGTATTATAATATATTTCTTTAAATCGGGACTTTTTTAAAACGTCATGGGACACAGGACAAATTGTTAAAAATCGGGATTGTCCTGCCAAAAGCGGGACATCTGGTCACCTTCCACATTCAGAATAGATCATTTATAATTTTATATATAATATAATTCATAAAATTTTACATATAACTCAAATATATATAATATTATATCACCACTAGAGGAATTCTGAAATGAAAACTACAAGTTTGTTCTGTATTTTTCTCTGATCAATTTTTCTAACCACCACCATGAAGCCTATGCCCCCATTTGAGGATGTCTCCGAAAAAGACACTATTAGAAATTCAAGACACTATTAGAAATCATCTTGAATGATGCCTGGTTTTAATCATACATTTTTGTATGATTTCACCTGTAAATGTGTTTATTGATTTTATTTTGGGGTGCAAAAGACAGCCAAAAGTCAAGGTTACTTGCTAAGTTTGTTACAGGATTTCGCTTTCTATCAGAATGTTGAAAATGCCCTACATATGGCAAATTCTCTCTGAAAGTATTTGTAAGTAAAGAAAATCTAATTTAAAATTAAAATTATTTTATCCAAATGTGTTTTGTAATAAATCAATTTTGTTTGGAGACTGCTATTCTTTGTTTTTACAAATTTTGATATGAGGTTAGAAATGACAGTGTGTGTGTGTGTGTGTGTGTGTGTGTGTGTGTGTGTGTGTGTGTAAAGTCTTCTTATGAAAACAGAAGGGTGCATTGTAATGCCTGGTCTAATTCAGTGCCATGAAGAAAATACTTTCATCTGGGCAGTGAGCCAGAATCATCCAATGTTTAGGAAAAAAGCCAGCCTTAGCCAGAGCTTGGTTCTTGCAATCATCATCATCTTCTTCCTCATAATTATCCTTTCTCTCTTCCTCCTCTTCCTTTTCCTTCCCCTCCGCTTTTTCACCACCATCATCACCATCACTATCATTTATCAAAACTTTGCTAACACCAGGCACAGATATGGACACTTTATATATAATCCGCACAACAGACCTTCTAGGAAACCTATATTTAGCACGACTAAGTGCTGCCTATGCAGCTAGCCAGAGGAACAGCGCTAGAATTACAAAGAAGTTACATCTAAGGACTAGGCCCTTCCCCTTAGTTTCTTATTGGAGGCAGAGCTGCATCTCAGCCCAGATACAGGGCAGTCCACTTGCAGGGCTTTGGTGCATGCTACCATGACAGCATGGGGCCAGCAGAGCCCACGTCCCAGCACTCACATGACCTTGGTCTTGCGACTTGCTTCTTCATCTGCTGGGGTAGTGCAACAGAAGTCTAGGAAAAGGGAAGCATGTCCTTAGAGAGGTCATCTTTAATTCTTCAGTGGCTTCTCTGTGCCTCTCCAATTCAAAGGTTGATTTTGCATGACCCCTCATTTTTTCTTCTAACTGCTTCTTTCTTCCTCTTACTCACTTATAAAATAATTTAATTTTGTAGATCAGATGCTGTAATTTAATAAGAACCTAAGAAATAAATTCAGATGGTCAGAAGGTGACAGGAGCGGTTTCTACTGGCTCCCTTCCCTCCAATCCTGTACCAGACGTTGCTACCTGTTATCAGGGAGCAGCTTAATAAGAAATTCCATGATTGGAATTAAATTGCTTTAGCTTCACTACAATTAACTCCTTTTATTGGGAAAAAATATATGCAAGTGTACTGGATTTTCATCAATCTCTTATTCCTGTCTTACTCTTCCATCTCCTCACCTTGCCCCGTGTCCCACTCTGTAAGAGCACCTTACCCCATTGTGTTTTGGAAGAGAGAAGGCCCTTGATGTTGGTTTTATTTTCAGCCTGGGTCATTCTTGCCTCCACCAAAGGGAGGCAAGTTATATCTAACAATATAACTTGTCCTCTAAATTAGTCAACTGTTTATTGAATTGCATTCTTTATGGTTTTAAGGCCAGGTAACAAGAACTTACTTTGTTCATTTTGACATTAATGTTACGTCTTGGACTTGCTGGGAGAACATTTTATACATGAGCAGTGTTGCAGTTGCTAAGGTAGCTGCATTCCTCCTACAGAATAGCAAAGATCCTATGAAACATCAAAACCATGTGTCATAGAGTATGTTAGTACTGCCATTGAAATAACAAAAGACCTCTTGATAAGAGTGCTAAGCTACAAGTGTTTCCATGGATGCTTGAAGATAATGGGCACAGAGTTTCACTCTTCCATTTACAGTTGATTCATCTCCTTTGTGATTCTTCCTGGTGAATAAAGGAGAAAGAAAGTAGACATGAAGTGAACATATACTGAGTCATGTGGGGGACAATATTGCTCAGTTTTCAAAGAAATGGTTTAGTTCACTGAGTTCAAATACTGGGAATTGTGGGAGTTAAATGGATTCAGAAAGTACCCATGGGTCTATTCACCCTAAATCTGAGTCAAAGAATCCAATCTAACTCATATTATACTTTTATTTTTTATCAAAGAATACGTTTCTGAGGGCTTTATGAGTTAAATTACCTGTTTTTTTAAAAAAGTAGAGTAAATGCTAAAGTAAAATCTTTTTTAACAAAAAAGCAAACAAGCAGGAAAAGCAATTTCTAAGTCTGCTGATTACTTTGTTTATCAAGCTCCTGACAATGGCCTTTAAGACTGTAGGATCGGACTTTGACACACACTCCAGCGTCACCTCAGTCCTTGTCCTTCTGCCACACAGGCCACCTTGCAGTTTTTGACTTTACTAAGTTCTTTTATAGTTTAGGGTTTGCCTACTATGTTCCCTTTGCCCTGAATAATTCTCCCTCTAATCCCCCAACCCCAAACCTACATACTGGTTTCTTTTAATCCTTTAAGTCTCAACCTAAATATGACTTTCTAAAAAAGGTTTTCTTGAAATTTTAATTCAAAGCAATCCAACAGCAGGAGGCTTTTTTATGGAAATTGACAAACTGATTGTAAAATGTTTATGTAGAAAAGGCCACGAACACCTAAGAGAATCCTGAAATAGCTATACAAAGTCCTAATGATAAAAGAGTGAAGAATTGAAATACAATAAAATTAGAACTTCTCTTCACCCAATGATACCATTCAGACAGTGAAAAAACAAGCCACAAATATGTGTGTGTAAGTACTCTGGTGTCCAGAATATATAAAGAACTCTTATAAATCTATATGAAAAAGACAATTCAGTAGAAAAATGGATAAAATATTTGAACAAGCACTTCATAGCATAAAAATCAACAACCTGTTAACACATGAAAAGATGCTCAATCGTATTGGTCATCAAGGAAATGTAGATTAAAACTACAATAAGAAAACATATCCATACCCTTTAATGTAGCTATAATTAAAAACTCTGACAATAACAAGTGGTAGTAGGAATACTAAAACTAGAATTCTCACTAATTGCTGGTTAGAGTAAAAACTGGTACAACCACTTTGAAAAATAAATTGGTATATCTACTAAAGCTGAGTATGTACATGTACAATGATCCAGCAGTTTCTCTCCTAGGTATATAAACAGGAGACAGGTATTCATATGTTTCCCAAACAGCACATAAAAATATACATAGCAACACTTTTTATAGTATCCCCAAGTTGGAAACAATCCAAATATCCATCAACCACAGAGTGGGAATAGTTAAATAAAATGTGGTCGATTCATACAGTGAAATATTAAAGAATGAAAATGAACACAACATAGAGAAATCTCCCAAGCATAGTGTTGAGTGAAATAAGCCAGACACAAAATAATACGTATCATTTGATTTCATTTACATAAATTGAGAAAATAGGCAAACTAATCGATGGTGATAGAAGTTAGGATGGTGGTAATATATCGTGAACAGGGGGCACAAGCAGGCTTCTTGGGTGCTTTTGCAGTAGTAGAGAATAGTTTGCTCATGTTTGGCCATTTTTTTAGGGTAGTGTTATAGAAGTAACGAAGAATTTACTTTTCCCTTTGCACACTATATTTCTACTTCTTTCTTTTCATTCCCACATAGTTATTCACCAGACTATTTCCAGTTCAGAGGCTTCCAAACATTGCCAAGGACAAACTCTGGAGACATTCTGAGTTCAGAATGTCTTCACACACATGTGCAAACACACACACACACACACACACACACACACATATGCACATCAACACTAATATACCCCAAAACCTATCTAGAAATCACTAAATAGATAAGACCAATTTGCTAATAAATTTACAATTTATAATAATAAAATGGCCAAATATTGGACATGTATTGTATTTTGGCCATCTAGCCCCCTTTGCGCTTCTGGTATACATTTTTTCTAAAAGAAAGAGGGAGTCTCCTTTTATCAACAGTGGCAAGTTGTAAATATGTGTGTGGTTGTGTGTGTGTGTGTGTGTGTGTGTGTGTGTGTGTAGAGCTGTCTAAAGCTATCTTTCTTAACCATAAGAAATAAGCAAAATAAGCCATATTATTTAAATAATAGATAAAAATAAGGGCAATATGTAAGGAGAAGTCAAGAGAAGCAAGAGGTAGAGAGACAGAGCTGTGAAAACAAACTTGGGCCCCTGGATTCAAAACATTTCTTTTGCTCCAGAGAGTTTTTATTGGATTTCTGTTATTTGCAATTAAAGAGTCCTTATCTACTATGAACCAGAAAACCAATACACCAAAGAACATTCTGGGAAAATTCAAGATAACAGCCTGTGTATACAGTTAGATAGGTCTTAATCAGATAGATTTTTAAAGATTTTCCGGATAGTTTTTAGCAATTTACTGTCATTCACAAATCATTTTCTCTGGGTTGGTTTGATGATATCTAACAAATCTTTCACACTCAATTCTTCTGTATAAATTCTAAATTAATCACTTGTTTATAAAAACACATAGTCTCTTTGCATACCTACTAGAGTTTTTAAAAACATTTTACTTATCAACAGTATCTTCATCAATAGAAGTTCAGAGAAGGAAAACAGGATAAAATTCAAACCAACTATTTTCATATTTTCTACTGACTTTGTGAAACTGTATGTCAAAAGAGGATAATATGAGTTCAAATGAGTTTTCTGTATTATTTAGAGATTTTTTTGAGCAGTTAAGTAAAGATGGTTAATTTTTTATTATTTTTACATAATTTTACTTACGGTACATATTTTAGATTCCCAAGTTGATGTCATTTCCTCTGCATCACTAATATTTGGATGAGTTAGGAATTTTAAAACATCTATGTCATAATTTCCCCCAAGAAAAGAATATTTAATTCTTGTCATTTTAAGGTATTGTGTTAAAATCATCAATATATGACTTTGTATGTTCTCATTAAAAAGATTGATTTCTGCCACCCAACAACCTACTATTTAGTTTGTAAAGAGATTATCTTCTGAATGTGTTGTAAGTGACATCTACGTAAAAGATAGCTATTGTTTCAAAGAGCAAAGTCATGGACAGCCTGCTTTGAAGTGTATGTCTGACCCGTTAGAAGGAATGGGAGTCAATATGGGATGTGATGTTACACTTAAAACCAAGAAAACATGAAGTTGATTTGTGTACATCTAAGAGAGAAAATAAAACAGTAAAAATATCCTTAGGTATTGATAATTAAGCCCCTGTTTATCTAAGTCAAACCTCAAGAAATAAACTAAAGGAATTTGAACTTAAAAATGTTTATTTTTTAAATTTATTTTTATTAAGTATAGTTAACATACAATATTATTTTAGCTTCAGGTGTACCAAACAACACAGTGATTTGACATTTTATACCTAACAAAGTGGTTACCACAATAAGTCTAGTAACCACCTGTCCTTGGGCATAGTCATTACTATGTATTAATGACTATATTCCCTGTGTTGTATGTTATATCCCCATGATTGCTTACATTTCTAACACTCACAATCACTTTGTCAATTTTTACCACTGCTCACTGGGACCAAAAAAGCAGGGACATGTGAACTATCACTTGAATGCATCCAAATTATTGAATAGCAACTCAAAATACATATCCTGAGAATGGTTGCTCATGCACATCAATCATATTTGCCAAGAAACAAAGCATATTTATTATTTATCCAGTCAAGGCAAATAACCTATTTTACCTTCCAGTCATAACCTTAGAAAATACAGCTATTATCCCTGTTAAAGGCTGGATGTATGTATATGTTTGTAAAATTTCATTATCCACCATTTGTATTTTTTTTAATTTTTCATAAACTGCAAACAATAGTTTTCCAAAACTTACAAGAAAGTCAAACACCTCCAGTAGTCATAGCAACCTGTCTTCAAACAATATCAACCCAACAACACATTAGTCATACACAGAGTGAGTCAGTCAAATTGGGGGCTGTGTTAAGCTGGTGATTCATCACTAAACTGAATTCATTTTTATGTTTTCCCATCACTTCAAGGCAAACACTAGAGATTAAATTATTTTTTAAATGCATCTTCTTGACAAACACACCAGACTTCTAAATGAAAATGGTAACTTTGTTTGATACCAAGTTTCTCCAAAGTAAATCTCTGCACAGCACAGACTGAGTCATGTGTTTCAATAGCCACATAGGGCAACATAGAAGAGAAATTTGAAATGCCAGCTCTTACCTTTCTAGCACATGAGAGGCTAATCAGCAAGTTCAAAAGAAGGAAGAAGGAGCACTAAGCTTCTGTTATATTCTTGTATGATGTGGGCAAATCCCTGTATTTTCTTGAACCTTAGCTTTGTTGTTGATCAAATTAAAATGATGCAAATCAGGCCCTGGCTGGTGGCTCAGTGGATAGAGCATTTGCCCAGAGTATGGACCTCCTGGGTTCAATTCCCGGCCAGGGCACACAGGAGAAGCAACCATCTGCTTTCTGCCCCCTCTCTCCCTCTTCTCTCCCTCTTCCCCTAGCAAAGCCAGTAGCTCAATTGATACAAGCATGGCCTCAGGCACTGAGGATAGCTCCCTTGGAACACACCAGCCTCAGGTGCTAAAAATAGTTTGGTACTCAAGCATTAGCCCCAGATGGGGTTGTTGGGTGGATTCTGGGTGGGGAGCATGCGGGAGTCTGCCTCACTATTTCCTCTCCTCTCACCCTAAATAAATAAATAAATTATTTCATTAATTAATGCATATCAGCCTATTTGTCCTATTAGGTGGGGGTGAACACTAAACATATGGTCTTTCTCTATACTCTCAAAGCAGGGGCAAAAGAAAGCATCTCTACTCTGGCCTAAGGCCTGTAATTCCCACTTATTACTGCTTTTAAATTAAGGAATTCATCCTCAATCCTGCTGTATGATAACATCACCTGGGAGCTTTTAAAAATATCATTACCCAAGCCCCACCCCAAACCAACTATATTACAATCTCAGGAAGTGGGGATTAGAAGTTACCCGGGAAATTCTGATGTGTAACCAGGTCGAGAGCCAGCAGAACATTTGTTCTCATAGTGTGGATTCCATACTAGCAGCTTTCGCATCACTTTGGAACTTGTTAGAAATAAAATTTTGGGGCCCCACGTCAGAGGGACTGAGTCAGATACTTTGGGAGCAGAATTCAGAGATTTGCTCCACATTTTAACAATCCCTCCAAGGGGATGCTAATGGTAGCTAACCTTATAGAATATTGCAATAGAATAAGGTCTAGTTAAAGATTCCATCTAAAACTCATTGTTTATCTAGAAATGTAACATGTTAAATCATTAGGCTGACCCTAGCACTTTAGGTGGAATTAGTTTACCATTTCAATATATTAATCCTTTAAAGTATCAAGCTGGGCTTGATAATAAGTAGAGGTAGAGGGCTGGTGGACGCAAAAGTCTTAGACATAGGCCTTGCTGACAAGCCTCTACAAGCTCTTTGAAGAGACCGGGTTTACATTTGATTGGTTTTCTGATATTTTGTCAAGCTCCAAAAGTAGTAAGTCAAAAGCATGGTCTGTGATTAAAGAAACAGGATTTCATATGAAGACCAAGATCTTATAACCTGTTTCTACTAATATGGTTGAAAAACACCTTCATCTTCCATGTTTTGGAAAGCAAGTCATTTCTTCATATAGAGTGGAGGTTAGATAATGCAAAAGACGGTAGGCATTGCCAAACGTGCACTAATGACCACAGGAACTGGTGGCTTTTGAGAATGTCCAGATCTTCTGGATTAGTGTAAATGATTCAGCCTAAAATAACATGTCATCCTGGCCAGCGTAAAGCTAGTAATGCTAAAGAAGTTATTAAAACAGATCCAGAAGACGTCACCTCATGAGCTCACTTTAATACATGTAGCTATGGCTTAAATCCTCATTTGAGCACTAAATTAATGGCTCCTACAGACACAATTCATTCTAATGAATAAGAGGAAAATATCCGTAAAGGGTCTATCACTAAAATAAATTACAAGTTCATTTACCGTCTTGATAGTTTGGAGACCTTTGAAATCAAGTTATACAGATTAGTGTGCCAAGTAACAGGAACAATTAAGCAGTAAGGAGACATTGGGGATGGGGTCTGTTATTAGGAGAAAGAGAAAAGTAAAATTTTTACAGCCTGAAGAGAAAAGTCGACATAGGGAAACAATTACATGTAAATGTAAATTAGATGAATTTAAAGTTCAAAAATTCTATGACAATATGATCATAAAGGAAGTAATCATTTTTAGTCCTCAGATAAACTCTCTCTTATCTGCTTTACGTATAAAAAAATTCTGGATGGCCATCTTAATTTCTAATAAAGTTATTGTATAAACTCTGGAATTTATACATCCATGATTACATGATAGTGTGATTAACAAAATTTAATCACCTAATATGTATTGAGAATTTACTATTTTGCTGTAGAATTTGGAACTCTAATTTTCTGAGAATGTATTAAAGACATTTTTTAAATCCCATTAAAGGGTTAACATACGTTTTGTAGCCATTGCTCTTTTAATTAGATTTTTTTTGGTTGTTAACACGAGTTATTATTGTATTTAAATTCTTTTTTACTACTGGTACTTACTTTAGTGCATTAAATGTTATTCCTGATGAAAAGAAAGCAGTTTAATATCATCTGACATTTTGTGGAGCCTTTGTAAAGTTAATTTCTCTCTAAGGATGAATCTTAAAAATGCCGCAACCTCATAGATTTGGAGCCATGATCCTATCAGTTTAACTTGAATGCTCAGTGAGCTAAGAAGAGGATTACTAGCAGT